>JARQZJ010000062.1:4875000-5610000 GCA_030704895.1 Henosepilachna vigintioctopunctata | reverse complement strand
TTATCTATGTCTCTCTTAGTTTGAAAAGGGATCTATTCAATTCTGTCTGTTGAAATTAAGTTTTTCCCCTCCTCTTGAAAGATACCAATTCACAGATATAATTCTTATTCTTCTTTACAGTAACTATATACAATTATGATATAACTATATACAAATGATATGAAGATTATATGAAGATTATCTTATATTTTATATATATATATATATATATATATATATATATATATATATATATATATATATATGTATATATTATATATGTATATTCATGTAGAAAGATAAATCTTCGCCTTTTTATAATGTACCTATAGTAGGTATATTTATTCAAATATAAATAATACCAGGATTGCGGTCTATGTATATTTAATTCTCTTACGAAGTCAACATTTCAGAATCAATAAACATACTTACTTTCCTGAGGAAGTCACGAACTAATCATGAAATATTGAGTTTGGATATAAAGTATCTATATATACATTCAGACTGCAATCTTGGTTTTACTTATATAAATCATTCAAATGTATAGGTATATGTAATATACACTTAATGTTCAATTTTAAATTTTAAATATACGAGTAAATAGGCAGAAAAAACCTATGTAAAAAATACATAGGTACCGATAAGTTTGTATTTTTGAACGATATGATTATGATTATGCATAGAGATTTTTTATATATTATAATATAATATATGATATTTAAATAAAGTTAAATTAATAGTTAACAATTTCAGAAGCTATCTTTAAAACTTATAAATATAGTGAACCTTCTTAAACATGCAACAAATTATAAAAACACTAGTTGCATTTAAAATACATATTGACATGAGAATATCCATATACTCACAAAAAGGCAATATAAATATATACAGGGTGAGTCACGGTAGACGCGATGGTCTCTTATTACGAAACTTTTAATTTTTAAAATAATATGGCCACGCAGTCATGTGGAGATTCATCAAGGGTACATTCTAAAAATAGTTTGATACATACTGGGTCTCACAGAAATGTGCGACATATCAAAGTTCTGTTTTTTCTTATGGAACTACTGTATTTGTCTACGTTTTTCGGTTTTACGTAAAAAATAAGATATAATTTCTTCAATATGTCATATACCTAACAATTATAGTTTTTGAGATATTTCGTTTTTTCGGAAATTGGAGAGTCCAGAAAAAAGATAACATTTGCGAAACAATTGACTTTAGCGAAGTGAAATTTTTCGTGTGAATTTACGATTACGTAAAATTTTAATGAATTCACATTCACTCAAAGTTCTACAGGGTGTCCAAAATTTCATGTTCCTCTGCTAACATATTCCAACTACAATATCATTCTTATTTTAAATGGAACACACTGTATTTTTCAATGCCATCATATACCAGATTACAATCATAATTGATAACATTTTTGAAAAGTTATAGAGTTATTTATTATATGTCTATTTCTATTAGTTTTAGAATTATTTTCAATTTTGTGAGATTATCATTTATTTTCATCTATTTTGTCACTTTAATATGCGAAGGGATGAGTGCTTCTTCTCAAAAAAAGATGAATGTTTCATACTTTTAATACCGGATTCACCTCTGAATCAGTTTCTTGAAGAGCTCTAGATCACTATTGAGTTTTTGAGTATTTATCTTTTTCAAAGTTTCGCATTTTTGAGAATTCGAAGTAGGTTGTCAGTTATTCCTTTTTTTTCAGAAGTAGGCTGCTGTCAATTGCAGTGAATCAGTTCACTTCAGTTAAATTTATTCAGACCGTTTACTTGTTTTGTCTAAACCAGTATCCACAAAAGTTGTAAAAATGTATTATTCAATACAAGAAAGAATTGACATGATTTTAGTACTCGGTGAATGTTTTGAGAACTGTTTTCTGGCAGAACGAGTGTATTCACAAAAGTACCTTAATCGGCGACATCCTGATGAGGGGACGCTTGAAAAACTATTTGAAACCTTCAGAGCTACAGCAAGCGTAAACTATCGAATGAAGAAATCCACAAAACCAGTCACTGATGATAATGAAAATCAGTTCATGGTATTGGAGTCGGTAATTGAAAATCCGAACACTAGCACTAGAGTTTTTGCAAGAGGGAACGGATTAAGTCAGTCCAGTGTGTCTAGAATTTTGGAAAAACATAAATACCATCCCTTCCACATCGAGATGCATCAAATTGTATTGGAAAGACTTTCAAAGACGGCAAAATTTTTGTGTATGAGCATTGTATAAAGTTGAAAAAGATTACTTTCATAAAAGATTAAAGCGAAAAAAAAGATACTTTTATAATGTACTGTTTAGCGATGAATCGACTTTTCACAACAACGGATTGATTAATCGTCATTTTAATTTCCACTACTACGATACTGAAAACGACACTAGTTCCACACAATAGATCTTCAGAACCGGTGGAGTTAATGTATATGGAGGAATTATAGCTGTATTGGCCTGTATTTCTTTGATGGTCATTTAAACAGCCGTGAATTTTTGAGATATTTAAAAAAATATTTTTGGGAATTTTTGGAAGATGTTCCAAACAATATTAGAATACAATGGATGTTGCAATTAGATGGGGCTCCCGCACATTTTTCAGTTAATGTGCGAAACTATTAAACAGAAAGTTTCCTAACAAATGGATATGGCGCAGAAACCCACATGCTTGGCCACCTAGGTCCCCTGGACTGACTTCAGTGGACTTCTTTTTGTGGGGTTATATTAAAAACAGCGTTTACAGCACTCCCCATACGAAGAAAATATGAAGCAAAGAATTAGAGAAGCTTTTGAAAAAATAACCCCAAATATGTTACGAAATGTGAGAAATTCTTTTGAAACCCAAGTAGCACTGTGCATTCAACAGGATGGTCGCCATTTTGAACATTTGTTGTAATTGTGATTGTTGGAATATCATTTAATTATTATATTATATTTGTTGGAGTATCACTTATATTTGAATATTTATATACTTTTATAATTGAAGTCAAGTACCTAATTGAGTGTTGTTGATTTCACATATTATTGAAATAACAAGGGCGGTCTCAAGTTTCTGAAGGTGATAAGGTTTTGATAATAATAACAGAAAAATTCTCAGTTGCCTTGCCCTTCTGAGGTGACAAGATATATATATATATATATATATATATATATATAATAGAACAAATGATAATTTATATATATATTTATATATATTATCATATATTATATATTTATATATATATATATATATATATATATATATATATATATATATATATATATATATATAATATGAGAACAAATGATAATTTCACATAATTGAAAATAATTCTAAAACTAATAGAAATAGACATATAATACCTCTATAACTTTTCAAAGAGAATGTAATTTGGTACATGATGGAATTGACAACCTACTTCGAATTTTCAAAAATGCGGAACTTTGAAAAAGATAAATAATCAAAAACTCAATAGTGATCTAGAGCTCTTCAAGAAACTGATAAAACATTCATAGGTGAATCCGGTGTGAAAAGTATGAAACATTAATTTTTTTTGAGAAGCACTCATCCTTTCGCATATTAAAGTGACAAAATAGATGAAAATAAATGATAATCTCACAAAATTGAAAATAATTCTAAAACTAGAAGTAGACATATAATACCTCTATATCTTTTCAAAAAGAATGTAATCTGGTATATGATGGCATTGAAAAATACAGTGTGCCCCATTTAAAATAAGCATGATATTTTAGTTTGAATATGTCAGCAGAGGAACATCAAATTTTGGACACCCTGTAGAACTCTAAGTGAATATGAATTCATTAAAACTTTACGTAATGGCTCTTTCATTCACACAAAAAATTTCACTTTGCTAAAGTCAATTGTTTCGGAGATGTTATCTTTTTTTCTGGACTCTCCAATTTCCGAAAAATCGAAATATCTCAAAAACTATAATTGTTAGGTATATGACATATTGAAGAAAGTATATCTTATTTTTTACTTAAAACTCAAAAACGTAATCAAATACGGGCGTTCCATAAGAAAAAATATAACTTTGATATGTCACACATTGATATTTGTATGTATCAAATTATTTTTAGAATGTACCCTTGATAAATCCTCACATGACCGTTAAATGAAAAATTGACTGTTTCGTAATAACAGACCATCGCGTCTACTTGTATATATATATATATATATATATATATATATATATATATATATATATATATATATATATATATATTAAAGTTTTTAGCATTAACAGGCTTTTTTAATATGAAAAAGTTTATTTCTGTTGACGTTTCGTTGTTATATTACAACTTTGTCAAAACTAATGAATTAACGAAACGTCAACAGAAATAAACTTTTTCATATTAAAAAGCCTGTTAATGCTAAAAACTTTCAAAATAAATACCTCAAACAGGCAATAAATCAATTTCAAGATATATATATATATATATATATATATATATATATATATATATATATATATATATATATATATATATATATTGAAACATTATTTTTGTTGACGTTAGTTATTGATTGAAACTTTGTCAAAACTAATCAATAATTGAATTTTATAGATTACTTTGGATTCAAACCTTATAAAAGCCAGAAGCATTCCTCTGAATATTAAAAAGACAAAACAACCAAGTTGATTGAAAAAATAACTATTGGCGTTTAAATCCATAGTAATTTATAAAATTCAGGTTTCATTAGTTTTGACAAAGTTGTAATCAACAACGAAACGTCAACGAGAATGAAGTTTTTAGATATTTTGAAACGTGTTGTTGCTGAAAAATTTGAAAAAAACTAAATAATCAACAGCCAAAAACATCATATATATATTTCTTGAAATTGATTTATTGCCTGTTTAAGATATTTATTTTGAAAGTTTTTAGCAATAACAGGCTTTTTTGATATGAAAAAGTTTATTTTTCTTGACGTTTCGTTGTTATATTACAACTTTGTCAAAACTAATCTAATTAGTTTTGACAAAGTTGTAATATAACAACGAAACAAAAACAAACTTTTTCATATCAGAAAAGCCTGTAATTGCTAAAAACTTTCTATATATATATATATATATAGAAAGTATAAAAATATATATAATATTAAAGTATAAAAATATATATATATTTAAATGTAAA
This sequence comes from Henosepilachna vigintioctopunctata, assembly GCA_030704895.1. Lineage (NCBI taxonomy): Eukaryota > Metazoa > Arthropoda > Insecta > Coleoptera > Coccinellidae > Henosepilachna > Henosepilachna vigintioctopunctata. The sequence continues at coordinate 5,604,881 of JARQZJ010000062.1, read as the reverse complement.
TATATATATATATATATTTATAAATTTAAATGTATGTATATAATAATTCAATATTTGAAATTTCCATTGGGCATTTGAATGAATTTTGTCTGATTTTTACTAACCCTTTTCCATTATTTTTATTCCAGGCGTTCCAATTCTGCTGGTCGCTAGTTACGTGTTAAATGCATTTATCTGAAATTGTTCATAAGTATTTCTTTTGAGTGCAGTAGTGGTATCCGCTAAGTCATTGAAATGTAATATTATCCAATAATTATTTCCTTGTGATCATGTAATAAAGAAATATTTGAGTTGTTTCGAATTTAATGTATTTTTCAGAGTTTAGTTTAGTAGTTCAGTAGCTCATTTTGAATGTTTGATATTATGAAAAAATCCTAAATAACATTTTTTTTAATTAAATGAGACTTCCTCTCTAGTGGGGTCTCGTAGTAAGCTTGTCCTTTCAGGACATACACTCAGCAGCAATTTTATTTTTACTCTTTTTATTATAGATTTCCTTCAAAGTAATCTCTCATGATGTTTTGTGTAAAGAAAGCATTTGGGATGGACGGGGACACAATACGCTAAGGGATTGATAATGTTTAATTAGTTGTCTATATTGAAGTAAACAGAAAAAATTTGTCCACTATAAATGGCAAAAAATGTATCACACAATAGAATAGGATAGATTAGTAACTTCTGATGTAAGAAAATATATCAAAGGTAAACTAAATCACATACCCATATCTATGTTTTTTCCATTGGTTTTTTCTTATTTGTTCTTTTTACATTTAGGTATATTTTAAGCTGATATTTCAGGGAAGCAAAAATTATCTTTTAATATACCCACTTTATACTTAGCAAAACTAAATAAAAAAAGCACAGAAGATCTTCATGTCACAAAACTTCATCCTTCTTTTGTGAAGAAGAGATTTCTCACTTCTTAACTTTAAACTCAGTGTTGTAGATTCACTCCAAATTATACCTTTATAGGAACTAGTAATTCAAAATCCATAAAATTATTTTCAGATTTTTCTATTTTCAAACGATACAACACTATTCTTAATTTTTTATTTATTTTTGACCTGTATTTCTGACTACCTATACCTACTATTCTTACATTTTTATCATTTTGTTCAATTGTCCAGAATTAAATAAGATTTAAAAGGTAGAATTTACAATCAAATTTATATGGTAAAATTTCAGCTTTTAAATGAATTCAGAGAACTGCACAATAGCAGAAAACACATAAAACACACAAAAAACCCACATACAAATTTGATAACATTTTTATAGAAAATTAAAGGTGAAAAGAAATTGATTTCATTCCTCGTATCAAGTCAATGCACAAAGAAATGTTTGAATTTCTGAATTAGGAAGCGATTAAATATAAAAACCTATGTGAAATATTTTCAGTTGTTCTTCCTTAGGCTTTTTTTTATATCCAACTTTTTAGATTTAGTTTAACAAACTTCAACATCATCTCGAAAACTTTCATCTCGAATTTTCAGCCTCGAAAAATTCCTCGAATTTTTGTGGATTTCACCCATATTATGAAACATTTATGCGAGTAAGTTGCTATGAAAAACTTCTTATGAAGAATTTAACTGACTCAAACTCACTAAAATAAGTTTCCTCTTTCAACGATTCCTCCAGGAACTGAAGGGGGTTGCTATAACTTTGTAAATTTTGTTCCTTTATCTACATGTTCCTATTATTATTTTGAAATTTGTTTTTTCAATATTTCATTATGGGTCAATTCTAAAGTTGTTTTAGTTATGGACTTCAATTCATCACCTTTGTAGGTAATATTTTATGTGATGTGAGATGTCTAAAGGTTCTATAGTAAATCTTTTTTATAGTATTTTGGAATATAATTCAAGTAAAGCCCGACGGTTCCGCCATTTTTTGTTCCTCCATGATGCCCTCTGCATAGTTTGTCCCATTCCATTAAAATTTTAACGACTAGGATTAGCGCTGCTGTCTATGATGAATTAATTCAAATTCAATATAGTAGGCTCGCATTCTGCTGGCGTGTTACATAAACTCCGATTGAGGTAGGGGGAAACTACTCCCCTCCGTTAGTGGGGATATCGGAACCGGGGATATGGGCGTGGCCGCCTGCGCCGAGTCACTGAGCAGACACCGCGCCGTTTCGTAGAACTTAGTACGTATTAGCTCGTATTTGGAGTGATATGTTGTGTTACGTCATTTTTCCGAAAAACAATTTTTGGTTTCGCTTTCAAAAGTGACCCTTTCGGCGCAATTTTAACCCGTTTGGTCGCAGTCGATTTCCGTTTTCTGTGGTAGTGTTGTTCGATTGTATTTCCGGTTGATTTCAAACGTTTGTTGTAGTGATTTCGTTAATCCGTTCTAATTTTTGGTTACCATAAGGCACTTTGGCAGCAGCTTGGATTGAGTTTGTTTCCTGTGACGTGTTCGGGAAATTTCGTATTTATGATGGAAAAGTTTCAGGAGCAGCAAGACGACGATCACGATCAAATTTTCGAAGCCGAAGAACCTGAGCCAAGGTAGGAACAAATTCGAGATTATGAAAAACGGAATTTAAAATTTAAATGATTCGGGCGATGTAATAACATTCAACCTTGAATTATACATGTAAATTTTAGTATTTTTAAATGTAGTCACCTACCTATTGGTAGTATATTCGGTACAAAAGAATCATCTCACCCTACAGCTAGAATAAAATACACATTTGGCATACATTTTATAATACATACTTAATAGACAATCACTTGAAAACTTCAACTCTATAATAATTTAGGTTCTGCTGGAATACCTATGTTAACCTCCTTGAGGTAACTTCTTAAACCAAAAGCTTATTTTGAGTTGAGCAAACCAACATACTCTTATGAATTTTATTCGTATAGTTATTGAATATAAAACAATTCAATGTCAAATTTAATGTTTCAGAATATCATATACCTACTTACTTATGGTTAAGATGATGCAAATGACTATACATAAGCAAACATCATTAACAAGTTATAGCTAAATAGAATGATTATCACGAAGTCTTGAACTCTATATTAAATTAATATCGAAATTTTAATATGGTAGATGTTTAAAAACTGGTATTCAACGCCGGATGTGTGTAAACAAGCCGTTATTTAGGGTCAGCCCTGGGTACTTCCTTGCCTCAAACTGACGATGATGCTTTTCACGTACATATTCAACCAGATCACTTGATTTATCTAACGACTAACCTCACGTAAGAAAAATTAAAATGAATGTATCTACCAATGATTCGTTTTTAAGAATGATATCAATATTTTCATATAAAACTAGGTACTAGACCAATAAAAACCTATCAGTTGGCTTCTTGAACTTTTTACAAAATTGTGATGTTACTCAGTGCCATGGGATCATAGATAACTTCTGGACTATGACTTATATTCTTCTTGTTGTTTTCGTGCTTGCCTCATATATTACTCAAGTGTCAACAAATTATTATGTTTAGGTATCTTTATCGTTTCCGATATCAATTCATTTATCAGTTAAAAAAGAAGCAATAACAACATGTGGTGAAACCAATTCCGCTCAGGATTTGTTTGAAATTTATCTCATTTAAAATTTACGATTTTCTCAAATTATATATAAGTACATATTATGATATACCTATACATACATCTCCTACTTATCTCATACAGATCTCTTACATATGTAGGAGATTTTGGTTTACACAAAGTATATTCTGAATAAAATTCAAAAAGGTTATGTTATTAAATAAAGAAGCATAAAATAAGAAACATTGTGGATTATTTCGAATTAAATTTAATAATATTAAGTATGTTATTTCGTTTAGACATTGATTATGAATTTGCTTCTCGATATGACTTAAATTGTTTGTTCTCTATCCCACGAAATCAAAATTGATGTATTTTCGGATCTTTAAGGCCCAACAACTCAAAATCTATCAGTTTTCCTGTTAAATTGTACCCAAACATTATTTCTCTATTTGTAGTACCAAAGGTGATGATAAATCAATAAATGAATCAATTGTAGCTACGTTCAGCTATTGAATATTTGGTAACAACCAAGACCACAATTTAGTTATTGGACTTTTTTCAGGAAGTATCCTACTTGTTTATCCATTTGTATTCAATTATCTTGCCGTTTTGGAATAAAATTTAGATATGTACCTGCCTACTGAGAGTTAGTTCTAAACGGCAGTGTTCAAATTTGTTATCTTCACTGCACATGTCAGCTTTTAAATTTTTGTTATAATTAGATTTTTTCAATTAAGAACACAGATCATTCTTTCATATATTGTGAACATGTTCAACTAGGATTAGGTTTTAATTAAACACAAACTAGGTTTAAGTAGAACTTAGATTAGGTCCTACTTTCATTCGGATTAAGTGTACCTCATATTCAAATTGAGAACAAGAAGTTATCAAAATTTTGATGACAATAAAGTATTCGTATTTAAATATGCAACATTTTTTATGTAGTATTGATCAAGATAGAATCTAAAAAAAGAATTGTCCTCAAACCAAAGTTATGTTGTATCTAGACATATAAGTAAGTATGTATGTAGGTAGTTCTTTACAATTTTTAAAAAATACTCTCCCTTATTCTACTTCACTGTTCTACATGCATAAACTGAGATTAGGTGATTTAGGGAAATTCCAAATTTCACGTTTGCAATAGGTCAGTTTTATGAAATAAATTTATATGTTAGGTAAAGATAAATAATATCTGTTGATAAATTTGATGTCTCTATAAAAAATTTGTTTCATCGAAATCTTCGAGTAGAGTGAACTATTCAATAAGTGTAAATTCATTAGCAATACTACTAAAGTATGATAGAATAAATAAACTGACTAAGACTAAAGTCAATGAACTGAAACATTGTTAAATAATCATTTTGATCCTTGAAAAAAAATATTTCAGGCTTGAAGCCTGAAATAGAACGGAAATATATAATATATAAAGAAAACATATTTGAGTTTACAGTACAAAAAAGCCCTTCTTGGTTGTATTTATTGAGTTAAGAGAAAAAAAACGAACAAAGTCAGAAAATACAGAAATAAAATATGCAATGTCCACAAAATTGTCATAAAATATAGGAAAAAAATATGCAATGTCCGCGAAATCGATAATGTTTAAACATTATTACATTTTACTTGTGAGAAATATTGCATAGCTCTTGGTCCACAAAACTTTGACAAGGCCTGGATATCCATGAACTCTTAGCCTTTGAAACTGGTAGGCTCTCATTATATGATTGTTCTGGCAGTAAAAACTCAGAGACACCAACGGTATGAGAAGAGTTCTTCAAATTTTTTTTAGGTCCCATGAGAACAGACGTCCGAGCGGAATTGTAATGTTCTCTATGAAAAATTAATCTAGGGTGATCCTCTTCAACCCTGATTTCTCTTATAGGTCGAGATAAGAAATGGCATGCCCTCTTTGATGGTAATAGGTTAAAATCTTTCAGTATTCTACCCCTATGTTCCTCATTGACTACTTGAAAACACTTGTATCTCTTGCAATTACAATTTCGACCAGTTTCGTGACTTTGAAGACGAATCTTTTTGTTAACATCCGACATTCGACCGTAAAGTTTACGTTTTTTGGTAGACTGCCTTAGATTAACCTCGTCTTGCGACGACATTTTCGAAGTAATACAAAAAAAGAACAGAATTATATTTTAATTAAATAAACACAAGCCGAACAACACAACAGATGAACGTAATAACCTCAAAAATTCAAACGTAAACGTCAAATCACCGACCATGGACAATGCTTGTTTTTTCCTGTTCGACTTGATATTGCTTGATAATGCACTGTATCAATATTTTTCAATGAAGATTAATCAGTGACTGTATATGGTATTGCAAAGTGTGTTTTGGCGTATCGTTCTACGCGATACAATAAAACTGCATTGCCAGTTAAAATATGAAGATGTGACATTGCTTGTTTTTCCCCTGTGCCCTTCATATAATATACCTACTTTAGAGATATCTACCTGATGTTCACGATGTTTCAAAATCATTCATAGATGTACTTTTTTGTGATTTGAATCAGTTACATCATATATATTATTTACTAAAATTTATCATTAAATACATATTGTTTCATAAGATTTAATAATAAAGTTTAGTAATTGCTACTCAATATATCTTGATATTAATAGGTAAATTTCTGCAAGTCTGATGATGGAATCCAGCTATATGACAGCTATAAATTCAATAAAAAATCATAATTTCACAGGATCATATTACTTAGTTCCTTGACAATTGTTTCGTGGTGTTGCCCCATTTTCGAAAGTTGAAGTGTTCAACTTTTTTGATTAGTTTATATATTTTTGATTGTTTATCAAACCCTTAACAAACCAGACACTCTAGATCTAAAGCTGGCAGTATTTACCACTATGATATCAAATGTAAATATGACCAGATTGAGCAGGTTCAACATTGGTCCAAATTACTGGTGTTGGAATTTTTTTAATGATTTGCTTCGAAAACTCTGCACCCTATCTGACGATGAGTTCAGACCACTATAAGAGAATATTTTGTGAGAAAAAGGGATTTATGTTTTTACCGAGTTTTTCTTTAAAGACTTTTTCAAGTAGACGAAACTTGGTTGTCTTCTGTTGGTTTTGGCACATTATATATTTATATTTTTTAATAATTGTTCTTTATATTAAGACTTGACACCTTTACTTACTTTGAAAATAGGTCCATTGTCAAGCAAGGATATATTTCAATTCTCAATTGTTCCAAACTATAATTTTTTTTTCATTTTATTTCGATTTATTTCTATCAAAATGTGTTTCTCAAAGTAACTACAATATTACTATATTTTAATACTTCAATCATTCTGTAAAATAACAATATTTATCATTTCAAATGTGGATTGAAAGTACATTGACTCTTTTCTTATATTAATAAACTGATGTAGAAAAATTGTTCTGTTAAAGAACTAAATCTAATTAGAATTATCAAAAATACTTATATTTAAACTTCTCACAGATGCTGTGTGAAAGTGTAATAGAAATTTTCTACTGTATAAGTAATATTTGCGGGGTCTGTTATTTCGTTTGTTTTTGTTCTGAAAGAATATTAAATTTAGATATTTTAGACACTCTTGTGGAACTCAATTGCCTATAGTTGTAGGTTTTTTATTTTAACTGTTAGAGCTATTGCATTCGTGCAACAAGTAAGAGATTCTTCAATTAGCGTTAAAAATTGAGAAAAAATCTTGGAAATTTCGTTTTTTAGACACTTTCAAAAAAATACGTTAATTGAGCTGAGAATGGTAGTCCAGATTTTGCCAACCAATGAACTGGAAAACTACCGATGGAAATTTGAACAATGACAAACAATTTTATGAATTTTCACATCTAAATTTCGAAAAATAATTCATGTAAATTGGCGGATGCGCCGTACAAATTTTCCTTTTTGAAAATTCTATCATGTCTATTATAGAATCATTTGGATATATTTGGAGCCGTTTTTCAGAATATCGCCTGTTCATGAAAACATTAATTGAAAATAAAGGATATTATGCATAAGATTCAATTGTACCTAATTGTATCTTATTTCACTTAGATTTTTATTAGACTGAAAAATTGTTTGTTATATATAGTTATATTGTTTTTAATCTTGTCCTCCAATCGTAATGTTATTCAGATCGTGTCCTCGTGAAAGCCATTTTTAAGCCCTTTATTATAGGTTCAATTTGGAAAATTTATAATCACTTTCAAGCTAGAAATCTAACGTCAATATGAATATATTGTATAGGTATTACCCGAATTGTGTAGTACGTACAGGTAGTTGTTTATACTATATTTACATTTACTATATTCATATAGAAAACATAATTTTCACAGAACTTAACCTGTAAACAGCGAGGTCGATTTGAAACGTCTCAGTACCGAGGTGTAAAAATAGTTTAATATGGAGCACCGTAAATAAGACAATAAGAATTAAGGAAGACGACCACAGTGATAAAAATTATTTTGCAATCAACAAAGGCTGTGGAGATTTGTAAAAAGAACAATTGAGGGGATGCAAAAATGGAAGTAGTTTTCCAAGTTGAAATTGAATAAGGTAGTAAGAAGATAGAGAGAATTAGAGAAGATTAATGATAATAATTCAGTCCATTTATTTTTAATTCGATTTTTATAAAAAAAATTCAATCAAATTTCAAGAATCAAGATTTGATTTACCCAAGTGGGTTCACAATTTTAAATTTGTAGGTGAAGAAGAAATGAATAGGTGGGATCTCGAAGAAAGAAAGAATTATTTCCATTAAATAATTTTATAAATGTATTCGTATTTCTCCATAATTGCATTCAGTAAACTAAAATAGGTTAGAGCCCTTTTTGTTAATCTGATTTTCCGTCAATTTGTTCAATCAAGACTAAAATTGAAAATTTTATTCCAGGTTAAAGTTTCGCTACAAATTGTCAATTTTTAGTTTGATCAATATTCTAGGCGTATTTTAGCTTTCTTTTAATTTTGACAAAGCACAAATTTATAGCGAAACCTTGACCAGAAATGAGTTTCTTCATTTCACAGTGTATTAAATAGGTATATATCTCGTTAATATTAATTTTTGGTTAAAGTATAGACGGTTAGTATTATATATATTTCTTCACTCATCATTAGAGTTAACAATTTTAACAAACATAACCACTTATTTCGAAACTTTGTAATGTAGTGGTTTTCTGTCGTATCACTTGTTAATGAAGTTTATATCATCTTTAATTAGTTCAAGTTTCGCCTCTCGAAAATTGGGTGGACCGGATGTGCCACATCCGCTGTATAGTTGCAGTTCCAGTGTTAGATAACCGATGTTAGACCGAAACTTGTCGGAGCAGTTGTTAGTTTCGTAGAAAATATCCGCTTTTATGTACCTATGACAACAGACATCAGATGGTCCAACGAAATTTCAAATGACGCTCTGTTATTTCCGGAGACATTGAAAGAATGAAATATTCTTTTTCCTCTCCCAGAAACTTCATCATGGAATACATATCGAGAACAACAAGTTTTCATCTTCTATTTGTTTCTTACTTCTGTAAGAGTTTATGTTAAAGGTCATACCTACTTATATCTAGATTGTTTTGAAAAAGTTGATTGATGAGGAACAGTCACTTGAATTGAAAACATAACTGAATAATTTAAACAATTGAGTTTCTATTAATGCAGTATTAATATTATCAACAATTTTTTTTTTAAATAACCAGAAGAGTTAACAATATGGTAAATAATGATATAATACTACCCTTATGATTAGAATATGGTTAGTGCTGTTCAGTAGTCTGGTATAAAATTAAGGAACATGACAGAAAAATATCAACTAACCAAGTTTTTCAGACGTTATAGCTTACAGTTACTGAACTTACAGCTTCCATTGAATATATACCTTATCTATTATAAGTAGGTTTTCAACCTATTCAGTAGGTTGAAATACAAAACACCAACACTGTCCATGTCGGATTGCATTTATCTCATACGTTGCAAGGTTTGTCAGGCAGTTTACATCGGTCAGACGACCCAATGCTTAAAAAGGAGGTTAGCCCTCCATAGAAGTGATGCCAGATTGCAACCACAAAGATGCACACTGGCAAATCATGCATTTTCTTTGGAACATAAGTTTGAATTTGAAGATCCAAAAATTCTCTCCATCGAATGGTACTACAACAAAAGAACCTTCTTCGAAATGTGCTACATCAAGAATACTCCTAACAACATTAACAAAAGAACAGATATTGAGAGTCTTAGGCTTGGATCATCGGTGTTGTTGATTGTTTTCTGTGTCAACACAGTTTTGTACGTTGAATTGTCATACTATATGTTCTATGGTTTAACCTCGATTTAGGAGTTTGTTGTACATTTCATTTATATATCGTACGTCGTTAAGCACTAATGCATTTACTTTTAATATTATTATGATAACTATTGGATGCCTTTTGTGTCGTTTTTGTTGGTTCATTGACTTGTGTCAGATGTAGGTTTTCCTTGTTCTACAAGTTGTAACTGATTGATTAACACCTGTCTATATTTTTAGTATTCCTGAAGACGAACGAAATTCGTTGGAAATATAGAAGTGCTGACGATAAGTCGTTTAAATTAGTTCTGCCCACCTTTGCCGATAACCCAAAATATTTTGAAAGTATATATATATATATATATATATATATATATATATATATATATATATATATATATATATATATATATATAAGTATATATGAGTTAGAAATGTAACGGCTGCCATCGAACGTTCTGATGATGAAGACGGAAACTCCATCGAAACGTCCATTGTAATATTAATTATACCTGTGAACCAAAATGAATGTTTGATATATTGAATAAATTAGACATAAAAACCGAATATTTGAATATATATATATATATATATATATATATATATATATATATATATATATATATATATATATATATATATATATATATATAAATAACTATTTGAAGCACTTTGAACTATTATAAGTCACTATAAATTTATGCCCATCACATTTTTCTTGAGATTTTTTCGATATTTGAAATATCAATTGATATTCTCAGCAAATAACCGACTGTACAAATAGAAACATTTTTTTGTATTTGTAGAGGATCGTAAACAAGATTTTACTAAAAACAAGAATTATATTTATAATTATTCATCTTACAATATGGCACTGAATAAAATAGAGAAAACTCAAAGAAAAAACTTATTTTTTTAGGAAAGGTAATAAATTCACGGATTCAGAACAAGGTTCGCAGGTTAGGATAAAACTGTAAATGCAACTTCTAAATACCGTGGAATCTTGAATATGTTGTAAGTGCCATGGAAGCAAATTAAATAAACGCAAGGCGAAAAAGAGTGATCCCTTTTCAAATCTAGTAGTACCATCCATAAGAATGAAGAAGGTATCAGCTGGTCTAGTATTATTTCCACTGAAATATAGCAAAAATAAGTTCTTCGCATCTTGCTTGAGACAAAAGACGGTAAAAGTATATACCAAAAAAAAGTTGTCTTTAAAATTTCTGCAGCAGAATCTCGAAAGCTTAACTGGCACATTATTCTTACGACCCTTTTTGAATAAGAAAAATTTCTTCGGCGCAAGACGAGCTGTGCAATACAAGATAATTCTATAGGCTAAAACAGATTGGAAGCTGTCGAAGTAAAGGGTTCTCATAACTATATCTTCCACCTTACTTCTGATCATAATAAACATACAATCAGCAGAGTTTCAACCCTTCAACCCATCTACATGTTGATCCCATCGCAGTTATTTGTCCAAAGTAACACTGAAGGAATTAACAGTTCTAGCTACCGCATAAGAAGACACCGTGACTTACTATGATTTAGAATGAGCTCCGCATTTTAGTAACGCTACTTATCTACAGTCGAAAGTATATACTGTCTACCTAATAACCAGGATGCAGAAAACCACATCCCTTAATATAACCAAGAAATTGCTGTCATCACCATAAAAAATTGACCTACAATTAGCTAACCGCTTTATGTAGCGAACGGAGATTACAACGACAATAAAAAGTAAATATATTATTGTTAGGTATGTTTCGTCACAAATTGTAACTTTATCAAAACTTTAATAAAAGAAACGTGAACTAATTGACGACTGACCGAACAGAAAAAACCGAAAATGACGTAGGTGTTCGTACTCTGGAATAACTTCAAACTAAGAAGATCGTTCATAATATCGACAAACAATCTTAAGTCTTCTGGCATAAGCCCTTTCCCTTTCTATGTCTTCCAAAAATGACACATCTCTGGAATTAATGGATAGGCGTCTTGAGGACGAAGAATCCCGCGATACGTTATGATTTATTTTGGTACCACCGGAAGCGTGATATTAGTGTCAGAACGTTAAGAAGAAACATGTGGGTGCATCCGGTTAAATGGCCGGAATACCGAATTGAAGTACCGTGTCTCTTATGCTTTCCCAATGAACTTGCAATGTGAATTTTCAGGCTTATAACCAAAGAATAAGTTAACTTATAATTTCCATTTCCATCAATTTCATTGAAAGATATGTAGAAGCAACATTTAAAATAATAATTCATACGAGGGTGAGCTAGAAAATTGTTGGTTGAATTGAAAACAATGGGAACTGTTTATTATTCAAAAATTTATATTTGTATGTTAAAAAATATTTTTAGTTGAGTGGCATTTTTGAATGTTTCACATACCAATAAATAGATTCTTACATCCCTAAAATGTCAACACCATTTATAGGAATTCTATTCATACGAAGTAAGGTAGAAAATTGTTGGTACTTCAATGGAAACTGTGATTACAATTGAAAAATGTATGTTTGTAGTTATATGATAATATTTTTAATTGAGTGACATTTTTAAATGTTTCACTTACTTATAAATAGATTCTTACATTCCTGAAATGCGAAAACGATTTAAAAAAATTCTATTCATACGCTGGTGAGATTGTTGAAAAATGAAATTTGTTGGTAATACAATATGAACTGTGTTCTCTGTTCAAAAAGGTTTTTATGTGATATATTTTTGGTTCAAAGGACTTTTTAAATGTTTCATTCACTAATAAATAGATTCTTATATCCCTGAAATGCGAACACCATTTAAAAAATTCTATTCATTCGCTGTTGAGATAAAATTGTTGGTAATACAATATGAACTTGTGTTCAGTTCAAAAAGGTTTTTATGTTCAAAGGACTTTTTAAATGGATTCTTTTTGAAATGTTTAAAAAAATTCTATTCATTCGCTGTTGTTTTCAAAAAGGTTTTTATGTGATATATTTTTGGTTCAAAGGACTTTTTAAATGTTTCATTCACTAATAAATAGATTCTTATATCCCTGAAATGCGAACACCATTTAAAAAATTCTATTCATTCGCTGTTGAGATAGAAAATTGTTGGTAATACAATATGAACTGTGTTTTCAGTTCAAAAAGGTTTTTATGTGATATATTTTTGGTTCAAAGGACTTTTTAAATGTTTCATTCACTAATAAATAGATTCTTATATCCCTGAAATGCGAACACCATTTAAAAAAATTCTATTCATTCGCTGTTGAGATGGAAAATTGTTGGTAATACAATATGAACTCTGTTTTCAGTTCAAAAAGGTTTTTATGTGATATATTTTTGGTTCAAAGGACTTTTTAAATGTTTCATTCACTAATAAATAGATTCTTATATCCCTGAAATGCGAACACCATTTGAAAAAATTCTAATCATACGCTGTTGAGATAGAAAATTGTTGGTAATACAATATGAACTGTGTTTTCTGTTCAAAAAGGTTTTTATGTGATATATTTTTGGTTCAAAGGACTTTTTAAATGTTTCATTCACTAATAAATAGATTCTTATATCCCTGAAATGCGAACACCATTTAAAAAAATTCTATTCATTCGCTGTTGAGATGGAAAATTGTTGGTAATACAATATGAACTCTGTTTTCAGTTCAAAAAGGTTTTTATGTGATATATTTTTGGTTCAAAGGACTTTTTAAATGTTTCATTCACTAATAAATAGATTCTTATATCCCTGAAATGCGAACACCATTTAAAAAAATTCTAATCATACGCTGTTGAGATAGAAAATTGTTGGTAATACAATAGGAACTGTGTTTTCTGTTCAAAAAGGTTTTTATGTGATATATTTTTGGTTCAAAGGACTTTTTAAATGTTTCATTCACTAATAAATAGATTCTTATATCCCTGAAATGCGAACACCATTTAAAAAAATTCTATTCATACGCTGTTGAGATGGAAAATTGTTGGTAATACAATATGAACTCTGTTTTCAGTTCAAAAAGGTTTTTATGTGATATATTTTTGGTTCAAAGGACTTTTTAAATGTCTCATTCACTAATAAATAGATTCTTATATCCCTGAAATGCGAACACCATTTAAAAAAATTCTATTCATACGATGTTGAGATAGAAAATTGTTGGTAATACAATATGAACTGTGTTTTCTGTTCAAAAAGGTTTTTATGTGATATATTTTTGGTTCAAAGGACTTCTTAAATATTTCACTTACTAATAAATAGATTCTTACATTCCTAAATTGTGAACACCATTTAAAATAATTTTATTCATATGAGGGTAATGTTGAAAATTGTTGGTATTACAATGGAAATTGTGTTTTCAATTAAAAAATTTATGTTTACATGTAATATAAGCATTTTCAGATTAGTGGTTTTTTTATCACTAATAAATAGATTTTTACATATCTTCAATATGCTTTATAAAGGTGCGCGAAATGAAGTCAATTATTGCAACGATCTTGTGTGAGAAATTTCTTTAGATAAGGGAATAAGAAGCCAGGCGAGTCAAATCTGATGAGATATGATCTGATATGAATAAAATTTTTCTTTTTAGATTCTAAATAGAATTTTTTATTCAGCGGTTCGAGAAGATGTACTTACGTAGTATTAGCCGCTTTTAGTTTACTCTTTTTCTGATAATATGGGATTTTAAATGATCTCTTTTCCATACCAAACAAGAGTGCCAATGCCGTTCCTGTAGATGTCATTTCCTTCGTTTTTTCTTTGCTGCAAAATCATTCGCCATTATTGAACAAAGCTATCTTACATTTAATTCTGCAGAACGTTTCCTTTTTATATATTTACATTTCAATTTGTCTCGTAATCCGCGAAAAGAAGAAAAACATTCAAACAAATTATAAAACTTTCATTTCAACATCCATTTCCAGTTTACCCCTTTGAATGAAATATGTACTTACGCAACGTATATAATAATAATAATATGTCTTTATTGTTCTCAAGCGGCGATACAGATTACATCGAAAATAAGAAAAAATACAAATATGTATACAGTAAGAAAAACAGAAAATATTTATTAAAATTAAAAAGATATAAGCTAGAGAACACTCAATCAAGGATTGAGAGAAGATTGCGAGCGAGCACTCAGGAGAGCTTTGTGATGTAGCAAGAATATAAGTGGAAACGAGCTCAATTTTGGCAGTCTAAGAGATGTTTACGTATTTTATTAATGTAACTGTGTGTGGTTTTTAATTGTTTATGGTTCGGGACAAGGGCATGTAGGTTATTGATTGATTTGTAAATTGTAAAAGAAAATGATCTTTCGAACAGAGCTGTAAAGTGAACCGGAGGAGAAATGAGACCCTTAGAGTCTCATTAAATGAGAACTTTAATATTGTGCACATCCTCGTGGAAAGTTATTTAATTGTATAAATATGGTGATTGTTTGAATGCAATTATGTTTAAAAATAGGGAATACGTTTGCAGAAGACGCCTATTATTCATGTTCAGCCAGCCACCCCAGATCGTTCAGTTTATGAGAAGCATGATCAAACTTTCTTATGCCGAATATGAATCTAACATAAGAATTCTGAACTCTTTGCACTAACTACGAAGTTTGTGAATCTAAAGAGCTATAGAGCGCTGGAGCACAATAATTAAAATTGCTTAAAACTAGTGATTCACAAAGTAAAGTTTAAGTAGACCTAGGTAGGCTATGCCTATGAGGAAATAGGAGCTTTAAGGTGGCATAAGATTTTTTTACGCAATTAGAAATGTGACTACGGTAGCGATGGGTGTTGTCGATTATTAAGCCTAGGTTACGTGCACAGTTTTGGAGAGAAATATATAATTTTCAATCCGTTCAATAATAACTGAATCTATTGGTTTAATCAATATAAATAGCACTTTATGTCAAAGTTAACAACCAAAATCACATTTTCAATTATAGCAACTTTGTGTGTGTTGTCAACAAAGAAATAGGAATCACTAGGTTTCTTCTATTGTACTAAAATTACCAGTTTTTTAATTTCTTCAGCAACAAGTTTGAAAAAATTTCCTATAAGACCTACACGTCTCTAAGTTTATTTGAAGTTCACTTCAAATTATTATGTATTTGGTAATTAAAACCTTTATGAATTTGATTGCATTTTTTCAAGTGTGCTCAAAAATTTCAATTGAAAGGGGTCTGAAGTTCTTGAACAGTTAATGTATTTTACACTACACAAGAAAAACTTAGTTTGAGCCAAACTGCTATTAACTTGTTCTATGTGAAATGTATATATTTTCAGCAAAACTGCAGAATTAGGGTTGTAGTGACACTTAAAAACAGCTGCATTAAACAAAAAAAACTTTACCATTGCACTTCCTGAAAAACGGAAACGGCAAGTCCTACGATGTTTAATAGTTTTTGTAGTTATTTACTCCTTGCGGTTGCACTGGTAATTTAATGTAGGTCCACTTCTGTATAGGTATTGAATTTCTCCATAATGGCGAATTTCCCATTAATTGACGAGATATTCCGTTAGTTAAGAATCTTTCTGATGATGTGTATTGTTTTGAATAGTGTGTTATATAAATGTCTGTCTTCGCCCACTTTAGTATTGTTTCATTAAGTGATCTCTTGAAGTAGTGTTGATTGCAACCAAATTAAGGCATTCAAGCAGAGAGTTCATTACTCGCCGACTTGATGGTAAGACGCGTTCGTTCATTCACTCCAGACTTTCAAGAAATGGAGTTTAATGAATTGAGAAATGTTTTCTACGAATGTTCACAATGCACAACGAGATCGTTGAGAATTTATTAGATCATTCTAATAACAATACAACGTTGTGTCTCACACCTAAAATTATAGTAATATTTGTGATGGAATATCAATTCTTTATCATTTGAATTTCTAAACCAGTACGGGGAATACTAATTATTGTATATACTAATTACAAGCAGTTTAATGAATTGTGTGGGGAAGAACAAATCAAAATGTCTTCAAAAGATTTAACTCTTTTTAATGAAACTTGTATTGATGATAATTTAAATTAAACACTTGACTTAATGCTTCGCCTTATAACCTACTTTTGTTATCTAGTTATAATAGATTTGTATACATCTTCGATCTCACACACACAAGATGTATACCTGCGATTAACCTCTGGTTCAAAACCTGAGTGACCTCTAAGCAAGAACTGAAAGTTAATTAATTGTACCACACCACAGTTAGCTACAGTGAAGATGGGCTCGGTTAATTGAATAAAAAAAATTTTATTGCCAGGCGCTACAGGTTTGAAAGTTCTCAGTACAATTCAATTGGTGTTCTGGTGGATCAAACAACAACTGCACCAGATCTAACAGTTCTTAATCTTAGTTCTCCCTAACAGCAATATCCACTTTGTTCAATAAATGATAATATACATTATAATTTATTATATATATATATATATATATATATATATATATATATATATATATATATATATAATAACTTAAATATAACGTTC
The DNA here is from genome assembly GCA_030704895.1 of Henosepilachna vigintioctopunctata. Classification (NCBI taxonomy): domain Eukaryota; kingdom Metazoa; phylum Arthropoda; class Insecta; order Coleoptera; family Coccinellidae; genus Henosepilachna; species Henosepilachna vigintioctopunctata. Next base: position 5,587,637 of record JARQZJ010000062.1, on the reverse strand, counting down.
GAAAGTTAATAATTTGAAATACTAAAAAAGAAATTGAGACAAATAAAAGATAAATTAATTCTCTCTTAGCTAAGAGGACTTCATCGTCACAACAAATATATATATATATATATATATATATATATAATGAATGTTTAAATAAAAAGGAATCTTCAGCATGTAAATAGAAGAGTTATTAAATCAAAGTAAACTCAAGGTTAATAAAATAAAATCAAATATCAGTGGTCTCTTCAAACAATGTACTGGAATACTGTCACCACACCAAGCGTACTCAAACTTCCAGCTTTAGTCTCAAAGATCTATTCTGCCAAACCTTCTCAAAATGGTGATTCTCAATAATTCCAATCCACAAAAAAATGGTTAAATCCAAAAGAACGAAACGTAAAAGTGAGAATAAAAAGTGAAAGCCTAGAAACATAGAAGCCTCCATCAAACAATGAACAAAACTAAATGGCAAATACCTCGACTTACGCAAATATGTAGTGTGCGGTTTACTGTGTATCAAGAACACGTTCTTTGTTTCCCTGAAGGGTACTTCTTCTGTTCACAATTTGCGACCATCAGTTTATTCCAGTACTGGATACTTATTCCTTTCAACAAAACAAAAGTCAATAAAACACGTCTCCTATCTTGATGATAATTAATATCTGATCATTTTTCCAAAAAGAAATACCAGCCAACTTTTTTTTTCCAGTAAGGTTAACCTTCCATCATCTTACAAACAACACAATATAACAATCAGACCTACTTAACAGTACGACGAAAGAATAGGTACCTACCAACCTAACCTAACAAAACTAAACTCACTCCTCTCACCCTTTCTGACGAAAAGATATGAAACTAAACAAAATTATAACGTTATAGCCTTTGTATAGAGCAGTAAGACAATAAGAAAATTAATAGTATTGAATAATCAACATGTTTCGGGTGGTCAGCTCATTATCAAGACCGAAAGGAGTCTTAATAATGAGCTGACCGCTCGAAACATGTTGCCTATTCAATTTAATTTATGTTGTTATTGTATTATTTTTCAATACATTCGTGAAATATTAATCTAAGAGGTGAATTTAAATTAATATTCAATCATGTTTTACTAAGAAGTAAGCAAAAATTAAATCTGACTTGTATTGATATCAGAAATTGTAATTTCAGTTCCTAACGTTGGCTTTTATAGGTAATATTGTGTCTATAAATCGTTGTTTTGAACATTTAATGGGTTGCAGAGTTAATTACGGGTGCATATTACAAATCCTGGTGATACATCTTCTGGTCATTATGTTACTCCATCTCATTGTTTCAATTAATTCATAGTAACGAAATGAATACCTGTAAGTTATTATTCATTACAGTACCTATAAGTACTGTAATAAAACCTGGTTTATATGAATCACATTTTTCATTTGTGCAGAAAAAAGTGTAGAATAAAGAGCTTTCACTTCCTTGGCCTCCAGATCATATAGCCTTATTCCCCAGGATATTAGAGCGATTCATAATATGCATACATAATACAGAAAACAAATTGAAAAATGTATTTTCTATAGGGGAAGGAAGTTTTTCATGGAGTTGGTGAACTGCTGTCATAACAGTTCATAGTGAGGTCGATAATTCAGTAATAAATTCAATGGCCGATGAATCAACTCTGTGATAGTTCATATTTAAATGAGAGGTAACACGAAATACTTGTCTAAAAATCTAGGCGAAACTAGTCGAATAAAGAATTGTTCAGTCAGTGATATTTAGGCAAGTATTTATTACCTCTCATTTAATATACACTTAACAACCACACTCTTGAATTGATCTAACTTCAAAAACAAATTATGACGATTCTTACCGATGTGAGTCATTATTCACCGATTTAGACAAAAAAGCTTAAGGAAAGAATTAAGTTTATGTTTATTGTCGCTTACAGACTTCATGCAAGTCTCTTCGATTATGTTCATTCGCTAGTGTTAGGGTATGGATAAGTACTTATATAATATAAAAATATATAACAATTGTATACAAAGTTGTACAGATATATAGAAGATAATATGCTTTTATGTATATTCTATAAACTCGCTTCTTACAGACACAGTAGAACCATACATTATTCAAATTACAACAGATTGAACGTAAACACATCTTAATGTGAAATGTGATATATAAGTTGTAAATACTGAGGATATAATAATAATATAATGTTTTCATTGCCGAAAAAAATAAATAGAGGCGATTCAGCTGATAATCGATTTAGTTAACCTCCAAGTTGGAAAAATAAATAATATACGAACTAAAGAAAAAACCGAAAAATATAATACAAATATCAAATATAACTCTAACAAAGTTGACAAAGTGGACTGAATGCACACTAAAGCGAAAATAGGACCACAAAAAGTAATAAAATAAAATAATAAAATTAAGTTAAAGTAATAAAATAAAAATAAAGTATAAAAAACTACAAATTGCCACCAAAAACATCCTATATTAATGGAACTTAAAACGAAATAAATTAAAACACATACTCGTACATCTATGATGATACATCCATACTCATAAGTAGGTACATTTAAACACGAAAATAACATGAAGGTAACAAACAGGATATAAGAGAATATATAATAAACTGTATCTGGCACTCGAGAATACCTGTAAAAATTAAATACATGATATGATTCGATTCCAATAGCAAGCCAAAAAAGATATGTTTCGTTTTATTTTAAATATATAAAACGTTATTTTTATCGCAGAAAGTACAAAAGTTCTTGACAATATCTCGAAATATTTTTTTTATTTATTTTTATTCATATTTAATTGTTTTTTTTTCATATTTAATATATGCTTTATTTTTTCAGGTAAGTGTCTTATTAGTGTAGTCCGGTAGTGGTGAGTAGGAATTTCAATAGATGAGTTAGATAGAAAACAATAGTTTATTTCATTAATCGATTGGGCCGATACTTGATGAAAATCGAAATACATAATTTGAATAAAACTAAGTAGTTTTTTGATATCCACTATAATTAAGTTAAACATAAAAATATTTTTTCGTCAACACAGCTCATCTCAGTTTATCATTTACATCTGATGAAGCCGCTGTGTTGGCGAAACAATTATTTTTAACCCTACCTATTGTGAAAATCAAAAAACTGCCTAGTTTTATTTAAATTATTATTCAATATTTTATTAATGATGTACATAAAAAAGGCAATTCCTCGATTTCTTCAAATAAGATTTCTCAAATAATTATGAAATAATTAAATTATTTCTATTACTTTGATATTAACCTGAAGTACTGATGAAAATGTATGGAAATTTATGTGATATAAATACAATACAATTCAATAGAATACAATAAACAATATAACGAAACTTCCACAATGGTTGTTTATTGACTGAGTTTGAATTCTCGCTTAACTCTTGATGAAACTTAATTAAATTATCACGATTATATTTAACATGTTGACAAATTCATGTTGTTGAATATAATCCTGAAACATAAAGCCAAGAAGAGTTTAATTTTATTCAATAATAATTGTTTTAATATGGTTGTTTATATTTTTCAAATTTACTGTGACTGAATTCGGTTAATTTATTCTTCTGTGCTAGTGCACAGAGGAATAAATAAATTAATTCCTTAGTTGTATTCCATCTATTGTTTTAAAGATTATAGAATTTGTTTGAGTTCTGCATCCCAATACATAGAAATTACATATAAACGTTATTATTGTATAATCTTCAATCCATTTTGAGATTATAATCTGAAACCATTTATAGTATAATTTGACGAAACCATAGAATTTTGTACAATATACTAAGTAGCGTTCAGAAGTTCACATTTTCAGTGGAATGTGCTAAGTTGAGACGGAGCTAAATTTCATTTGCTTATTGATATATAGATGGCCGATATCAGCGTTTCATATTGAATACTACTACCACAAACTAAGTACGTGGTATCGTATATCGTATTGTGGCTTCGAGTGGAGGAAGAATCTAGACCTACTACGGTATTTTATTTGGTGCGGTACGACTGCATTCCAACGTATGGCCCCTGCATTCCCTTCTACCTGCCTGCAGCTTTTTCTTCTTCTTGGTCGGTTGTTTGGCTTACGCGGAGAGACCTTATAACCGCTTATCTTTCCACATGGACAAACGGTTCTTGGTCTCTCGTTTAAGAATGTCGGTTAGAGAAACATGAATGAATGAGATAGGTTAATATGTGTTTATCACAATCTGAAGGAATGTTGGACTTCAACTGTTGAGCTTATTTTGTCAGTACCTACATGATACTATGATTCGTAGCCTACTCGATGATTTATTTCCGGGTGTTTCCTTTCTGCTTTCTATTTAGTACAATGAAATATGGATTTTTTTTAGTGTGAAATAAACAAAATTGATTTTCATTTATACAAAAAGTATGAAAAAATTGAAAAGGAAGTTAAACGATAACCATTTGATTACAAACAACGCTTAAATTGGATGCCTTGAGCATTCTTCTGAAGTACGAAATGTTGGCCAAGATTCGCAGTGTATTAACAGCTTTTATAGAATTAAATCTAGACGTTTTCAGTCTCCTAATAAACACTAAAGGATTTAATTCTCCTTTATTGGTTTTTTATGCAAGGTAGGTGAAATAATTCCACCATTCAACAAATCATATTGAACACCAACAAATTTTGCACCCATAAAAAATTGCAGATGTATGTAGCCTACGTGTTATCGATAAATTCTTCCTGGGTATATCATGTAACTAAAACAAATTACGTACAGAAACTTTCACATTTAAAACACTTGGTCAAGTTACTATTTAGTTAGTCATAATTTGCTTGAAATTTACTCTGGAATCTCTCGAGGGGAAAAGGTGGTTCTAACTCATCACCAACGGAGACCAAATTAACATAAAAATACCTGACGATTTAATGGATGCCCAAGCACCAAATCAATACTCAATAGTTTTATCTTGAGATAGAATGAAGCTGCGTGAAAAGGGAATCTCAACATCTCGCACATTCCGTCCGAAAGAATCATCGAATGCCAGTACAAACAAGGAACCGTGGCTGCTGCTGGGTCGTCGGACGGCCAGCAAAGCATACATCATCCAATTAAGTCTTTAATTAAAGATCGAGACCGCTGACGGTCCGGCCCGCTAAGTTCAATCAACCTGAATCGAACCGCTAATTACTTATTCGAATCATCGTAGGTGGCTGTGCCATAAACAGAACACTACTACTAAGAGCAGTGACGTAACCGTTGACATCTTAACCTTTCTCGCATTTTCTGGGAGATTAAACACCAGTATGAGGAAAAAAAGATTCTAGTAATTACATGAGGTATTTGTCAGATAATTTTGACCTCTCCTTTCATTGAGATTGGGTGGGATGTGGTAATACGTCCACACGTGAGATTCATCCAATAAATTTCAAGGAAATTACTACATATTACTGACTACATAATATGAGGAAATGTTTAAATATTAAATCAAATCAACAATGAATTAGTGCTTGAATTAAAATGGTATGAATCGTAACACCCCTTTCGTTTATATTTTCCTCTCAATTTACACCATTTTTGGATCTTGATGTGTTATGGGGGCTGAATGAGTTTCAGATTATACATTTTCAATAATTACACTATACATGATACAAACTATGTGATTTCATGATTAATATTAAATATACCCTTAGTAGATATATAATATACACTTTGGAGAATGATAATTTACTGATATTTTTTAAATGACGTTTCGCTTATCTCTTGGTGAAACATGTTGAAAACAATAACTAACATTTTATATATTTAATGACACTTGGCTTAAGTGTCAGTAAATATATTAAAAACTCTGCATATGTTTCGGGTGGTTAACCCATTATCAAGAGTATACAATACATTTAGTGACACTTAAGCCAAGTATGTTAATTTTAATTTATTGATATTTTTTGTCTTCCGTCTTTGTGGAATTTGGTAGTATGTGGTAGAACCTACCCCCTACCTTCCATACATAAGATGCATATTTTCAGAAATAATTCGTTTGAATTATAATGATGGGAAAGGAACATGCAGAAAGTAGTGTTTCTCGTGTTTTTTCGTTTTTATGCAAGGCTGACGTTAAAAATATCTACATTTTCTGATCTACTCACATCAACCATTTTTGTTATTGATTTTTAGAAAAGTTTTGATATTAACCAGTATCAAAATAGATTTTCAAACATGTTCATCTAAGTATAAGTATGATCAAAGTAGCCATAAATATTCAAAAAAACGTTCGTCTTTTCAACGTCTTTTCGTCTTTCGCCTTGCATAATACCAGAAGAAAATAAAAAAAATTTTTCGGTAATTTTTTTTTATTCAGTGGACTTACTACAGTTTAACGCCGATTCCGATCGGACATTGAATCAATGTACATTACCAAGCATATATCATAATGTAAACTCCTTAAATCATAGACAAACACAAACACCCATGCCTTCAGCGGAGCTCGAACCTGAGTTCTACAGAACCTTAATCGAGTGTTCTGCCGACTAAGCCACGAAGACCGGCTCGACAATATTTAAATTAATGAAGTGTATTTTACAGTTTCGACCTTCAATTATATTTTTTCCATCAGTTTATTAACTGTTGAAAAGATGTTTAATTTTTTTGGGACATTTGTCAGTGTAAAATAAAAGATAATATTTCCTTATTCGATTAACTTAGGTATAATAATATATCAGTATAATTATAGAAAATACATTCAGGTCATAAATTCAAACAAGAAAAGAAATTTCGTTTTTTGTTGTGCTAGCTCTTTTTACATGCCCAACTAGTTTTTTTATGATGAAACAATAAATTTCATTGATTTGAGACGACAAAAATATCAGTTGTAACTTATTTCATGAAAGTATCAATGCATATTTTCATGGTAACACTAAGGATAATAGGATAAAAAAGTATTCAAAAAAATCTGAGAATCTAATTCCTACTACGTTTAAAATATCTAATCCAATATAATTTTCTATTTTTTGCAATGCTTTTCATAGCTATCCATGATCTAAAAAATTATTATCTGATTATCAGGAGCTGGTTAAAAACACTTCGCACTTAAAGTCTTCATGTTAAGACATATGGTAGTTAATTCTTCAAATTATTATTGATTTTGATTGGGACTGTTATGATTCAGTATTTAATGCCAGTCACTTCTTTCCTTTTACATCATCGTGATAGTCGACGAATACATTGATCTCTTTATCGGAAAAAAAACGTAATTTTGATGACTAATCGTAATTCTTCTTTTTTTAATTCAGTGGATCTACAGTTTAACGCCGGTGCCGAACGGCCAATGGACTTTCAATCAATGTACATTACCCAAAAATTATAATCATTAAATTACGTAAATCGTAGACAAACATATACACCAATGCTTGAACCCAAATCTTACCGTACCATAATCGGGTATTTTCCCGTCTAAGCTACGAAGGACAGCAATTGTAATTTTTTTTTTGACGCTGAATTTGTTATTACCGACTGGTTATGAGCTTGAGAATTTGGCTTAGTCACGGAAGGAAAAAGTTGAATTTAACACTATCATTGTTACCTCTTCAGATTTACTATATAGTGCAAATGGAATGCGGAAAATCCTTTTAAGATGTTACTCGCCAAATGTGCAGAGTAATTCATTGAACACAGAGATAAGTCAGTGCGTTGACCCCTACAATCTTAGTGATGACCTTCGATCGTGATGGTGATGATTGTTGAATGAAATTAGTTATTTATCACTTGAAAAGTTTGTTCTTGCTTGCTTCTACTTGAGCTATTGATTCCTAACGAGAAAGAGAAATTGAAATGAAAAATCAACATTGTCATCATACTTCTTGTAACTTGAGGTTAACCGTTTTTGAATGAAACATAGTTATAAAAAAAACTACGGGTAGACGACATCTAGTTCTGTGCATCTGGCAACATGGCTTCTACCAGCGCGTGTTAGTGCGTTTAACTTGAATGAAAAAATATTATCAGTTGAAATAATACTTGAAAGAAAAATTCCAGTGAATGTTGATAGTGATCGATTAACTCCGATGTTTGATTAAAACACAAGATGAGCACATTTCATGATCTTCTAGTGAAATGCAGAAATCCATTACAAAAATTACAGACACAAAACAAACTGATTTCAGCGCAAATTGAAGTCGCGTACTAAAGAAAAAGGTACAAATGCTGGAAGATACCATAAGTGATAAGAAGTTTATCACTGATTTTTTAAATGCAAATAAAAATGTGTTTGGAAGAAAACCTTCACTTCCGAGTAAAAAAGTGCGATGTTGCCGATGTGATGGAAAAATTCCGAAACTATTAGATGTTCACTGATATTTATGTACGCATTGAGTAGAATACTAATTACGACTGAAGATATGAAGTGATGATCAAACTGAAATAAGAAACGCGTAGATAGCGTTAAAGAATGACTCTTTAAGGTCAACCGCTTGTTTTGATATTGATTGATTATCTTCTGATCTCGGTCTGACCTTCGTGAACATCTTTGGGAGTTCCTGAGTTTGAGTGAAAATTTTCAGAATACTCTGTCGGTTATGTCTATGTCTTTTTTATCATCCCGTAATTTTATTGGAGTATTTCAGAAGAAACACAGTATATATAATCAAAATAAACTACTAACTGCAATAATACGATAATTATTAATAGTACGGTTATTATTGATAATAAGATATCTCAAGTCTATGGGACCCCTAAAGGTTCCTTCACCTTGTCATTGGTAGCGAATCTTCCGTTCGAAAAAGTTTGGTATCATTGAATTGAGCATGGATTTCAACAAATCGTCTAATATCAATAAGAGCCTGGTTTTGTATATGGGTAAAATATCTTCGTGTTATTTATTATGCAGTGAATAAAAATTATTCTGAAATACTACTACTTTTCGGTATCAAAACTAATGGGAGTTCAGTTTAAGCTTACACGTGTTATACTGAAATCGAATCAATAATGAGTTCAATACGGTCGAATGGACCAGTGCTCGAATTCGTACTACGATCTTATTTCCAAAGGCGGCGCAGAGAAACTTATCCCTTTGAGTTCGAACTATGTACATAAGGTCGTTATCAAGTTGTTCATTTGTAGGTTAGAGCTTATTATACAGTAGACGGGTTATTATTATATCTTAACTGCATGATGTGATAGAATTGTGGAACTTGCTGTCAAAGAAAGATATTCTTTGCCGGAAAGATACTCTTTGCGGATATGAATGTTGGTTTACTGTTCTTATCATCAGGGCTAACTAGGAGTTTACTGAATATTCGCCGATCTCTTGGTGAAACATGGTTTATTATAAATTGAATAAAAAACACTTGATTTGATTACACAGAATGGAATTAAACCAATTGATATTTCCAAAAAAAAATTACAATTTTCAAGCAGCCTGTTTCTGAGCCAACTGTTTTCTTATTAAACTTGTATAAACTTGTAATTTCGTTATTTCTTCGATCGTAGTTTTGAAAACCATACCGGGTTATATGGTGTTTAAATAGTAGATGAAGAAAAACAGAGAAACAGGGGACAATGATACGTATAGATGAAGAAAATGAGAACGAATACAAAACAATAAAAGAAGAAATTTCAATTATAAGTATTGCAAAAATTGGTCGATATATTGAGGAACATTAATTAATCAATGTATTAAGAAGATTGATATAATACAGAAGAAATTGAATAAGAGCTCAAATTAGCAATTAGTCATAGGGGTTATGAGCTAAAAACGGTTGAAGTCTAAATATAAAAATACACGGGTTTAATTGCTAAACATTGAATTTGTGCTTTTCAAAAGAGCACTGAATCGATGCATCAAAATAAAGAATTTGTTCCTTGTGACAACTAAGACCTACAGCAGTTCATATTGACCATGTACAGTATTCCTAGAGGAAATTGTTTTGGGTGTGCTTATGAGGGTACCGAATCTCTAGTACTTACCGATAAGATGTTTGAAGAACTCTTAAGTTGTGTACATTTGCGAAAAAATCAATTGGAAGCTGAACCGAAAAATTTTTGATGATCAATAGTGAGGGAGTTTTCTGACAATATGTGGCTCGACTAAAAGTTATGGTGAGTTGCCTGAAAGCTCGCTTCTCTCTATTCTATTGACTATACATACAAAATTAAAAAAGAAAGATGTAATTTGTCAGCAAATATAAGTCTCAAGAAACCTATGTTTACTATAGAAACAATTTAATTACTTTTCTTAATTCTTGATGTGAGGAACGTTCTGTATTCGTTGAAGATTAATTTTCAAAATGTTGTTTATTTACATATTACTCGTAGTTCGCTCAATATAGATAATGCTGAGAATTTTCGTCGCTTCTGAAGGCGTTAATCTTCGCGTTGCGTTCCTGCGTCGACGCGCACGCCACTGACGCGGCAAAAAATCACCGTGAGAAAAGTATTGGTCACGGCATCATCGGAATCCGCCAAAAACAAGGCCGTCCGCGACCGTTCCGAGAATCTCGCTCTCTGTGCCGGATCGTTGACTCGTAAATGAAACCGAAAATGCAGATAAAAACACATCTCGGGGCATTGTTGAAATGTTAACGAAATAAATTCATGCCGGCCCGGCAATAAATATCGGCTTGGCGTCTCGTTTTCACCGCTAAAATTAGAATGCTTTATTAGAATCGCCGGCCTTTTGAAATGGGATATTCCGAGCTAAGGATTCTTCTGGAAGAAATAGCTAGAGGAGGCACTTAGGTAGCCGTGTCAATTCCGAGAAGTGCATCAATAAGCCAACGGGTATACGGGGCCAGTTCCGAATAATATCGAACTACTTTAATTGCGGATCAATCGGGATATTTGGAGCGTTTTAGTTTGGCAGCCTTTTGTTAAGCATAGCCTCGCTTGAGTTTTTCGAATTGTTTCGTTCTCTTGGGGTCTGTATTCAAAACAACAGAAAGAAGAAATACTGTTATTATCGAATAAAAATTCATCGATTTTCAATTAAAGACGATCTCTTTATCTTTATTACTTAAGTTTAGACTTGTCAAAATTTTGTACCCTTTATTTGATTATTGATGTCCGGTGTACTATGGTTTATTGACGAAGGAAAAATATAACCAGCCCAATGTTCAAAATTCTTGTCTGCGCTTTGTATTTTGTATTCCCTACAAAAGCCATATCACACCCTACCGTAATAGACTTGAAGAAACCACATATGCACAGAGTTTTTGTTGGTTAGTTTTTGAGTATTAGTTTTATTGCAAAACTGATTGCAGTATTTTGGAGGTCAATTCACAGAAATAAAATTGCACTATTTGCAAGCGTTGTTCAGGCGTGAGTCTATTCATGATGAATTGCCAAACCAAACTGAGAACAAATCACTTCTCATCTGTTAAATCGGTCGCCATCTTCAACAGTAATGCCAACTTAAAGTTCTATACCTCTAAAAAAACACCTTTTACGTGAGTCTGGTAATTTCAGCGTTCATTAATCGATTGGGCTGATACTTGGTGAAAATCTAAATGAAAATAATTTAAATGAAACTAGTTGCAATGAGAGTAGTTTTCTGATTTTCAATTTACTTTTTCAGTTTATCATCAACATCTGATGAAGCCACTTTGTTGGCGAAACAATATTGTCATGTTTTAAATTAATTATAGTGAAAATCACTTACTTTCATTTAAATTATAATTTCAGCGTTCCTAAGTCTATCTAAATTTTAGGGGTGTTTCGACTATATAGTTCCTCACACATTAAATAAGTTTAGGGCGTTGTTTGAGCCTGATAACTCAATAAGGAATTCAAAGAAAAAACTGTACAATCAGTTAAGAGAGGAGAGTTTTAAGTTTTGGACAGGTTAAGTTGGGTATTTTATTTTGTTTGTTTGAATTTTCTTTTGGTGTTATTTGAATTATATCTGAATTCTAATTGATAATTATTTAATTTTAGTTTCGGGTTTGTTTTTTAGGAATAAATTGTTCATTTTTGGATTGATTTCTATAGTGTTGAGTTTTATTTTTCATACTGGAGGAGTGGAATACTATCTCTCATTATGTACTCATAACTTCCTAATCGCCATGGTATGAGTGAATCGCATATGGGCCGTATGAAGAAGTTAGAATAGAAGTTAGCCTATAGTTTTGCATGAGATTTGTTACAAGATTTCTCTCTTGTGTTATGGTCATAAATAAAATTTTGATGCTCTTTTCATAACTGTCATTTTATCATATACGATTAATTGTCGAGAACTCTTTCACCAAGTGAAAACAACGATAGGAAAATATTGAGATTACGAAACCAAAAACTTTGAGGCTACCAAGAACTGATTGATAATTCATAAATTTGAGATATAAGCTTTCAACAAACAGTTTATACCTACCTATTTAATTACTATATTAAGCATTCAACTATCACAAGCAAATACATATAGTCACAACAAAAAGTCAATTATTGTGACTACTGTTGTGGCAATCAGATAAACGAAAGGCCAAAACAGTAGTGGATCTGTTTTGGACTTTTCCGTTCATAATAAAGCGATGTCCGTATACTTTGGTGTAATTTAATTATTCTTGACGATTAAATAAATGGTAAATCTAGTAACGTAACGGCACCGGTTTCCGACCGGTCTCCTCTATCCGACCATTTTGGTTTTTTTACTTTAAAACGTTTAAAATTTCGACCAAAAGTTGTGAAATGGAACGCATTCAATTGAAAAACTCATCATATGTCACATATCAAAACTTGTCTGTCATATGTTAACGGAAATCCGGTCAAATCAACAGAATCTAGGAGAGGGTATGCGTTTTGTATTGATCTCGAAAAAACATAAATTAGCGAAAACAAATATATGCATTTTTTCGAAGAATGCTGTGTTAAGTTCTGAGTTTGTTTATTTCAAATGCATTATTGATTCATCAAAACCTTAAAATTTCAATATGTAAGTCAAAATTACATATTTTCATTGACTTATCAAGCAAATAATAATGGACAGAATGAGGAGCCCAACAAAATATGAACATTTCTCATTTCTACGACTGGTCGGTAATAGAAGTTTTGCATTTTCTATATGATGTTTATTCTAAAGTTTTTTCTGTTTTTTCAGTTATATATTCTGAAAGCTATCTCTGAATAAAACCTGTATGTAACCGGGGATTTTAACTTAAACAAACTTTAATAAATTCTTGGCATTGAGACTTTCAATTTCCACTATTTTCCTTGTTTTTAACAAAATCCAAATAAGACTCCTTTTTTTAACTTATATTTTTTATTTATTACACATATTTGCATACTTACGATATTATAATATCTTTATATGTATATCTTTCTAATATAAAATTTCAACATGTAAGAAAAATTACATATTATCTTTGATTTATCGAGCAATCAATTTTGAAATTGCTTGATTTATCGTTATCTGTGTTTTTTCACTATGATTAATGATGGAACGGTCTCGAATTTTACGGTAAGGGTTATTTTTAAAGTTTGAATACCTGCATTGGAATTTATTGAAAAAAATTCTGGTATAACGAAAAAAAGTTTTTGTCGCATTGAAAAACCAATTCAATAATAATAAACAATGCTCAATAATAATTTATGTAAAATAAAGAGAACAATTTCAATAAAACTATTGAACAAAAGGTGACTTCCATATTAAGTAATATTTTGCGTTATTCAAAATGGAATACAAAATACTGAAATGATGAGTTTAAATAAAAATAGAAACTATTAAAATATTCCAAATTTAGTACAATCAATTTTTCATAACAAAACATAAGATTTCAAATTGCATTGGCTTAGTGTGTACCTCTTGTAACCGTAACATCTAACACTAATTATGATCAAGTATCAAATAGTATCAGCACCGGCAATTGAATTTTGTATAAGATTTTTAAGTAAAGGGTTTTTTGAGCTCTCCACATAAAAGTAGTATACCTTTTTGGCTTGTCAGATTTGAGTCATCTCATATGTTCCTTTCGATTAAGTAGCTGGGCGTCGGATCAAAACATGAAACACCTTCCGGCAATGGCTGCAGAAACGCAGGTAGATTGTTGTGTGTCGGATTGATCTAAATTGGTCCATATCTAGCACGGTTCATATTTAAATTCAAATTCCGAAAAGATTTCGACTTTGGGAATTTTAACCAACCAGTTAGCAGGTCTGGCAACAATGTATCTTCAACGCTTGCATCTTCAATACCTCGACTTTAATAAGATTCTTGTTGGTTTGTATTGGTAGAATTTATTGTTGGAATTATAGTGTTATCTTCAAATTTATTATCTTATCAGTACTACCAACTTTTGCGTAAGACTTACAATAGTAAATGAAATATTGTTCTATAAGTGGAACACGTGTAAAGTTGTGATATTTTTTGATATACGAACATGTATTTTTTATAGAAAAATAGTTTAGTCCTTGGAATTTATTGTATTTAAAATTTAAACATATATTTCTCTTTAAATTTCCTTCCCAAGTAGCCTATTAGTGTTGTAGTAATAACTAGTTGGGCTGAGAAAAGAACTTGTGTTTTTGATGCTATCGCTTTACTATTTAGAGTGTGTTTTTGATTCTAGAGTCTTTTTGAGACTCGATTTCTTAACGTCAGGTGATTATTGAGGAAAACTAGCCTAGATCCTATTCATATATGAGGCAAATCAATATCTAAATATTTTTTTACGATTAACTTTTTGAGTTATTCTTGTTTGTTTGCTGTTTATGTGGCAACAGTGTTTCCGAATATGTTTCCAATCAAATTTATAATTAGCTTCGAAAGGGATTTTTAGATTGTTTTCAGTAGATTGAAAAACAAACTAAAGAAGTCGTATTAGTTATTTTGTTCAGAACTAGAAGTACATTTTGATGAAAATTAACGCTTTGTAAGTTCCAAATTGGACCCATATCACTCTTCTGAAGAATTCACAGTAACTGTGACATTCTTCGTTTCTGAACTACAAATCTCGTTTCATCATTATTAATTTATAATTCTGAATTTCATATAGGTTTAACAATGATTCAGTTACTTTAGTGACGTTATGAATATGCGTATTATGAATCTAGATACAGTGAATTGCACTCATTATTATTAACTCAGTTACAAGCAATGTTGCCAACCTAAACACCTCGTACAGCAGCTAATCAAATTTAAAAAACGGCGGAATGAAATAAAATAGTAATTGAAAAACATTTAATTCACACTCTTCAAGATCTCTCATAGAATCACTTATACTTTTTCAGAGGTAAATTGTGAATGAAATTTTTAGAGAGTATTTTTTATAGATCATTAAATTTTTACGTATTTTATGCATATATTTTCGATAATATTCCTACATAAAATTCCCTCAAATGTAATTTCAACAGATATTCTTATTTTTCATACAATACAATATATTCATGTATATACTAATAAGTTCTTTATACTCAACAGGTATAATGCCCTATTACAGAAAATAATAACCTAATGTTGAATAACAACTAAATAATTAAAATGAAAGAGATATAACAAAGAGCTCAATTTTATCTAAAAAAACTAAAATAGTAACTAATAACTAAATAAAAGCATTTAATGAAATATTACAAAGAATTCAATCTAAATCAATTCATTTTAGTAAATTTCCTTTGTTCACTTAACTCCTAACAATAACTTCTATGGAGTCAAAGTCAATGTCACAATTATTGTCAAATCTATTGAGTGTAGACTCCAGAAACCAAATGGGAGATTGTATTAGCGAGTTGGTCCTCGGAGTCTCTAGGTGGAATAATTCTGTAGTACGAGAATGTTGGCTAGGAACACGGAATTTCAAAGATTAGGACAATCAATACTGTTGTGCAATAATTTGTACAGAAATTTGAGTGATAAGGTTACTCTCCTCTGCAATGCGATTGAACTAAATCGACTCAATAGTTCGTTATGATTGACTTCTCTCTGTGGATAAACTTTATCCTCTCTCCAAACTAAGAATTTCAAGAAAATAGGATGCCAGATCATTCTGCCATACTCCAATTTGTTACAGATTAGTATTTTAAATACTCCTATGAATGTTGAGGAATTATGGGAATATTTGCCATTGCGTATAACGAATCCATATATTTTCGAGGCAGATGAAATAAGTTAGGTGATGTGTGGAATAAAGAAAAGCTTCTGATCGAAGACTACACCACGTTCTCTCATCTTATCAGAACGAGAAAGAGCCTGACCACTTACGCTATAATCACACTCAATTCGATCTCTTCTCCTTGTGAAAGAGATAACATTACACTTTGACACATTCAAACTCAAATAATTGTCTTCACACCAAGTAGCAGCATGGTCCAGCGCGAGCTGAAGTTGAACATAGCTGTCCAGTGATCTAATTTCATGATATAGTTTCAAATCGCCGCGAACATCAAATGTGGTGAGTGAATATTATCCATCAGATCATTTACGAACAGAATAAATAACAGTGGTCCAAGATTACACCCTTGAGGTATTCCAGAGGTAGGTATGAACTCAGGCGACTGTATACCCTCCAACTGTACGAACTGACGTCGGTCAACCAGGTAGGAATGGAAATGTGAGGCTATCAGAGAATCCAATATATATTTTTCTATATTATATTAGTATATTACTTTTTGTAGTAGCGTTGATGCTAAATGAAGACTTATTATATAAATATTTTCAATAACACTGTCATATTTGATACTACATTCTTTATAGTTATCAGCTTTTAAGTAGTTATTACATTCCCTCTTTTTGTAGCCGTTTTGTTGTGAAGTCCAAATTTCAATTATGTTTTTGAGGAAGCATCCTTATATGTATATAATTGAATAAGACACAAATAGTTGGAATTCGTTTTGAAACAGAAAACATGAATGTAGTAAAAAGAGTTAATCTACCGTTAAAATCAGATATATGACAACAGTGGTTTCAAGTGTTATCGTCATTCATTTACAGATCTATATTTCTTTTTGTTCCATTTATAATCTGTGTAGATTTGGTTATACAAATTGCCAACTAAACATTAAGTAATTAGGTATACGTTCAGAAATCGAATTTTTTTCCTTTTTATTTATTCCATTATTTTGATTCCTTCAAATTTCATGAAATTATGTAGCCAACCTAATTCCAACTTACAATATTTCCTTCCAACAGCCTTATCGATATGTGCATTCACATGAACGATTTATCAAACTTAGGTCATACTTTTCCCATCACTTATCTATTTCGGGTGTTTCAATAATTATGGGACTTCCGGCTTTTATCTATCATACGCACTCTGTTGACTTAGGCCATAGTCCCTACTATAAATGCGGAACTGAATGCAGTATTTGTTCTCTTTAAATAAACAGTAGTTATCAAATCAATCATAGATGTTTTGTTGTCCTCAAATCATCATGAAGTTGAAACACCAGTTCCAAATACACGCACTTTATGAAGAATCTACCCGTGAATTGAAAATACGAGGATATGTGAAAGTGAAAAAATGTTGGAAGCTTTGGATACTCAATAAATTGGATATAAACTTAAATTGAAACACTTGAACTTATAATTTACACTTTATTGACTACATAGCATGACGCGTTTCGTCGTTACAAACGACTTTCTTCAGATGCTTACAGAATAATAACAACATTTTGAAAAACACAGGTATAAATATCAGGGAATTTTGGTATTCTCAAATTTGGGAATCCCAAAATTCCCTGATATTTATACCTGTGTTTTTCAAAATGTTAATATTATTCCGTAAGCATCTGAAGAAGTCGTTTGCAACGACGAAACGCGTCAAGCTATGTAGTCAATAAAGTGTAAATCATAAGTTCAAGTGTTTGAATTTAAGTTTATATTCAATTATAATGGATTTACATCAAGTAAACGCCAACACTATTAAATACTCAATAAATAATGGTACAATTATAAAACTAAAGGCTGTACGAATTATAAGGGGTTATAATTAGAGTGCGATTAGTAACAGGCCATATATTCATTCGTGAGTAAACACGAAGAATGATTTACTGATAATAAGTATGCAGTTTTCATTGAATTCCAAGTTTTGAATTAGGTCACATTTGTATTGAGTATAGGTCACAGTACTCAAGGAAAACCTTCAGAAGAAAACGAAAGACCTGAGAATGACCAAAGATGACACAAAAATTAACTTAAAAAAAAAGCATTAGATAGTTTCATCACAAAAATATAGAGTAAAACAGAGAGATCTTATAATACGTTAATGGATAGTGAGGGATAGTGGAAGTTTATTCAACAGAAATACTTAAACCAAAGACAGCAGCAGCATATACGGATTCTTCTCTGAAGAAGTGGAAAAGAATTAGAAATTCCTATTCCATAGAGGCAGCAGAAGTAATAGCTAAACATCAAAGTGAACGAGCAAAACTTGAAGTCGATTTTAATGACTGCTCCTAATCGCAAGAACAATTAAAATACAACTTTCAAAGAACTTCCAAAAAAATCGAGATTTACAATTTTTAAATCGAGTGAAACTTGGATACCTAAGAAAACAATAAAACAAGGTGGACATATAGGAGAGGTAAATACCTACTTGGAAAAATATTGGCAGGAAAAAAATTGCAAGAAATAATAGGCTTTTGGAAGACCAAGAAATTAGCAAACTAATGAGAGCCAGTAGACTAGAATGCCTGGGCCACTTGGAGATGATGTCAGAAGTAATAAGAATACATGTAAATATCCTAGTAGATGCTTGAATAAGGGAGTGCTCTGAAAGGGATGGTATGCAGAGACATTAATACATCTGAATGAGATGGAAGTTCCGGACTCGAAGACAAAGACGAAAAATAGAAATAAAAAGAGGAAACTAATTACTCCACTATAGGGGCCATTCGTATATTATATAAGCAGATATACTACAATTTATTTACCCCCTCTTAGTTTCCCTTACATGATTACGCAAACATTTGAAGGTCCATTTTTCTGTTAGTGTATTTTGTTCATTAACTCATACGCAGTAGTTATAATTCTAGAATAGAAAATTATCTTAGGAATCACAGTCAGATATCATAAAAAATAAGCAGAACAAAGACCCCCTACACCCTTATAGTGCTTACGTAATACTTGACGGCTCCATGGGCCTAAATGGCTTCCACTCACCTATATATACTTAGATTCCGAATTTGAACAGACTACTCTCTGTATAGTAGTCTTTAGAATCCAGTCGCCAAGAACCTTGAGTGAAGACCTGGAAGAACGACGTTAATAGATTATAAAATATATTTCATAATGAATAATAATATACTGAATTACAAGCGTCAAGGTCTCAAGAATTCGTACTTAATATGTGGTAGATACCTTACGTGCATTTGTTTGGCAGGTTCTTTTGCAAAACTTGGGGACCTCTTATCTATCAAGTTTCTATCGAAAATTTTTTCCATGAATTTTTCATAATGAAACAGAAGCAGATTATCTTCAAAAACTTTTGAAAATGAAAATGGCTGATAGAGATACCACAAAGTGGCTCCTAATTATAAATATTGAATTTTTTTGAAAACGTTTATTATTGGTGAATTCAAGAATCATTAGGCGCATTGTGGTTTCATTTAAAAAATTGATGTCATGTATGTGAAGATATTGATGTCAACGGTATAGGTATCAATTGCTTAGAAAGTTTACTGAAAGAAGCTTTACATAAAAACACATTTACTTAGGCAGAAAAATGAGGAATTTAATTCGCCCAATTTGCCCATACTGTGTAGTAACTGCCTTAAATAGACGTTTAAAGGAATCTGTACCCAAGTTTATATTATTTTATTTAATTCACTGCAATACTTATTTCAAGTGATTTCTAAATTAAATAAGGCTTGAGATTCAAGACAAGATATATTTTTGAAGGGAGAATAGTTTCAAGTTCAAAGTAATCCACCATCTTTCGAGTTATAGGAACACGTCCCTTCTTTCATGTACCTATATGTTATTAGATAGGTCACCTGTGCCTTGGTGGTTTTCATTCGGGTGCCGATCCTTATTCGAGTGAAAAACGAAAACGACCGAAGTAGCACAAAACGATCAGTGTATATGCTGTTAGCTCACTGTGTTTATGAACACATCATAGAATTTTTTTATTATAACTTAGAGCTTTGTACACTTGGTTTTTAAGAGACTTTTTGAGATTCTTTCAATTTTAAGTGAATTAAATGAAAGTTCCACGAAATGGCAATTATATGTAAAATTTTGAGGATGAAAATGAAAGACAGTTCTTGTGAAATAAAGTTTAAAATTTGAAAAAATTTCGTTGAAACATTTATCGAAATTTCACAATATTAATATTGATAAATGTTATTGTGTTATTTCAATCATTAATATCTTCACTTGGCAATGTTTGGATTTCAATATAACTAACAAGGGAGCATTTAATAATGAGCTAATAAGCCGAAACATATTCAAGTTCCTATTTATTGATAGTTAACTAATCTGAACTCAAATTGAGTAGAGATTAGTCCAAAAGTCCAACTAACTCTCAATTCAAATGTGAGGAATATACATCAGATTCTTTGACATACACTGTTAACAAGTCAGCTACACTGTAACCAATCGAAAACAAAATTTTACATATGAGATTTCCTTTCATATTCAGTGTGAGAGCAATTGTTGTTCGGAACTTTTACCGAATATTATATATATATATATATATATATATATATATATATATATATATATATATATATATAAATTTATTTTTTATAATTTTGTGATACTAAACAACTGAAGACTAAATCTTTTTTAATCATTTCAAATTGACATATGCTAACGATGGAGATCATAAAGTAATTTTTTCTAATTACTTTTTTTATTAGTCATTCCTAAGTGATATTCTCATTTTTTAAAGATTATATCTTGTAATGAAATATTTTCATGCTTTGACAAACATTCATTATTTCAAATATGATAATAATACACAAAAATATCGGATTAACACAAAATCCGATATTCAAGTACAAATTATTACAATTATTTTAATAATTCGAAGCATTTTTATATTTAATAAATGATAGTGTTTTTTGAAGTTTATTAGCATACAAGTTGCTCGATTGTTCATAATTCAATCACAAATATGATTTTAATGCTTCAATAAGTGCAGTTTATATTAATTCCGGAATAAATTATGGAAATCTGAGTATTAATATGTATGAAATGTATAATATTCTTAAACATAATGATTTGAATTCAACTTTCGTTCGACTTTGATATATACAATATTTAAATGGAATTTCTGTGAAAGATGTTAAACAATGATCTGAAAACAAGTTACGTTTTTTCTAACTTAACATATTTTAAAGAGTATCTATTCAAATGATGATTTGTTTCCATAGATTTTGACTTCGAATTACTCCATAAAAAGAAATTCAATATTCAAAAAGAACACCAATAGAAAGTACTCTGCCAAATGATACCTCAGGGGATGAATATTGCATAACGCAATATCATCAATTTACAACGATTTAGGCAGGAAAAACTTTCCTCCTGTCACGATGTTCCAATATTGGCACCATCTCAAAACTCGATAACACATTGGTTGAATATTTTTTACCCAGTTGCATAGGTTAAATTTTTTTTTATGTTTTTATTTGTTTTTTCATAATTACATGTAGGTACCTACATTTTTTTATTTAAAAGAATTTAGCCTTGACAAACATCATTAGCGAACAGGATACATGATATCTTAATTATACCTATACACAATTATCTAAAAATATACAATAACTATTCAATGACTCAAAATTTATCAATTTCAGAACTCAAATTTGAATAGTATGCTCCTACAATAAATTAAAAATTTCATCATTATTTAATGATAAAGTGAAAATATAAATTGAAAGGTAGATAAAATTTTACAATATGAAGTAGCTTTGTCGAGTTTGAATC
This sequence comes from Henosepilachna vigintioctopunctata, assembly GCA_030704895.1. Taxonomy (NCBI): domain Eukaryota; kingdom Metazoa; phylum Arthropoda; class Insecta; order Coleoptera; family Coccinellidae; genus Henosepilachna; species Henosepilachna vigintioctopunctata. The sequence goes on along the minus strand of JARQZJ010000062.1, from coordinate 5,565,832 downwards.
AAACTTATTACGAGTGTTTTTACACGGCACAGTGATCTGCAGTGCCCAATTCACCTCAGTTGCAAAAAGATATCAATCCTCAAAAACGCCATGTCAATATCAAATCTCCAACTTGATTGATCTGACATGATTGTATACAGCTCTATAAATTTCCATATTCTTAAGTGATAGTACAAAACATAGATTATATGGCTGCTTATATTTTGTAATAGTCGAAATTCGATCTACTAGTTGTGTACGATGATTCCTGAAGTTACTGCATTGCAAAATGAGTTGTTCTAATGTACCATTCTCTCCACATTTACATACTGCAGAATCTTTCACACCTATTCTGGGAGATGAGTTAATGACTTAGCATGACCACTTCTTAGTCTACTGGTAATCCTTATGAAGTTTCTATCTTCAATTCAGTTGTTGAACCATGGACTTTTCAATAGAATTTTTTGTATTTCTTTATATTTCTGACCAGTTTCCAGAGAACAATGTGTATTAATCCATTCCTGTCGACACTTTTCTTTACATAATAGAAATAAATCTGAGTAGACTAAACCCTGTTTAAGTTTTGGGGCCAAAATAGCTGCCTCTTTTGCATTTCTATACACTATTTCATTACCACTTATACCGACATGAGCTTTACACCAAAGGAAGCTGACACTAATGTTACGAACGTTCAAATAATATGATTTGTTAGGATTCGGCAATGAATGAACGAGAACGTAGATATTTTATGTTTTTAAGAGAATGAAGGGCACTTTTGCAATTAGTTATAATTACGATATTACAATTTGAAATGTAGGTTGCTGAAGCTATACATGACACGGCTTCGGCTTTGGCCGTTAACTCAGCTGAATATGTGGAGTGGAGTACCTATAATCCAACGAGTGCGGTACCTATTTTGTTTGAACCACGAATAAAGCATTTCAATTAATCCTAGAAGGTTCTTCATTCTTGCGAATGATCTTGTTAGAGAAATTCTGTTCTTTTTATTTTTTCTCGAATCGAAATTATGGCTTTGTATGAAAACATTAGCCGACATAACAAACACTAGTTTAGATAATTCAAACTGAACCTTCTCCTGTATTTTTAAATATATTTCTGATATATCCTATTTTTATCCACTTTCTCCTTTGCTCCTTTAACTATCCATAGAATATAAGAAAATCAAAATTTAACATCTATCATAAAACGAAATACAAAAAAGGGACACTTGAGCCAAGGGCCTCGTCATAGAATACACAGGTGAATTAAGCCTGGGTTAAAAGTAAATGTGGAAAACAAAGGGATGAATGTAATTCTACGAAACATTATAATTCCAAACCTAAAGATTGAATATGTTCAAATATTAGTTTATATATCTATAAACTATTGCGGAATAGTATGAAAGCTATATTGAATGGTTGATAATATTTAATTATTCTGGTCACTTAGAAAGAAAACTTATTACAGTGTTGCAACAAATATTCATCACTTAATTCTCTACTTGTTAATGTATATTACATTCTGATGTGAACATATTTATTTCATTTAATTTCTTGTGTCAATTGAACTTGGTAAGCATGGAGACTCAGATCTTCAGTGAGCATACACTTGTAAAGACCTCTGTGAATGTAAAATTCTTAACGATTTCGTCTGAACTTTTACTAATTCTCTCAACACCCTGTTTCGATATGGATGTTTGAAAAAACTATTTTTTAAAGATATATTTAGCATTGCAAACTATTTTAATGTGTTTATATTTTTCAATGGTTCTCTTTACATTTGACAAAATCACACGTCGAAAAATTTTTTCACCAAATTTACGAAGATTGAGACCAAAATTTTATTTTTCTTTAAAAATGGTTCAATACTATCAAATTATTATTCGAAATAAGGATGCCAACAAATTTCTGCAAAGTTCGAATTTCTATGAATTTTGGAACACTTTTTCGGCCTAAAGAAAATTTACATTTTTCCTCGAACAGTTTTTGTGTATTTGCATGTCTATCGGTTTATCTACATCAAGTATTGATCATATTAATTCTAGATTATCAGCTTCATTTATTTACATCATTATAATAGCGCAACCCACTTTATTTTCGATGAATATTCGTTCTACTTTAATATAAAAAACTTACTACCTTTTAGTTATATCTTGTGAACGTAACTCTAAAAATAATAAAATCTTGATATTTTTTAATAGAAACTCAAAATTGTGTATCGTAGTAAACATTTACTCAAATTTATATTTCCAGTCGGAAAATTTGGAAGTTCCATATAAAAACTTATTCGACTAAAAGGAGAATTTTCAGATAAAAATCCTTATTTTAGGCACTTGTTTGCTGGATGAAAGCATCCGAAAAAATATTCATAGGGGTTAAATAAAATTAATTTGTAAAATATTCGTTTGGTGTTTACTAAGCTTTCACCTTTTTTCTCTTCAATTTTATACGTTTTTTGTCAATAAAAGTTAACTAGCTTGGCATCTACGAAAATGCAAAAGAGTGTGCTCAAACTATCTAAGCGGCTCGTCTCCTTCTTCCAACACTCGCATCGTCACAAGGGGTGAAATTCCTGGAACCATATAACTGCCGAATTTTCGAATCCAGTTGTCAAGGCGCCCTCTCTACAGCCCGCGCTCAGTTCAAGGCCGCGCCACCCCCTATACCCGTCCCCGTCGCCCTATACGGGTGCGCTCGCGGAACAGACAGAGATCGCAGCCGATTTAATTGCTTTCGGTGTGTGTGTGTTTGTGTGTATGCGAGGACCAGCTGCTAGATGGGCCAACGTTCGACGATTTTCGGCGTCTTCGAATTGGTACGACGTGCAGGTCCGGGGTTGTTCCTGGAATATTTTCAACCCTCGATTAGGGATGTAACGTCGTTTTTGAAAACATCGAGGATTGGCTACATCAATAATGAGAACATCATTATAACTATATATCGATTTTACAACAATCATTGTATCCATCATAAAAATTTAAACTTGATTAGAAGCGTTTTATGAATTTAAAAGAATTATTCTGGTCAATGTTATTTAATTATAAAATCATTTTCTCAATTAAGTAATTGAAAATATTCTTATAACTGAATGTAATTCTTTCAAATGGAATTAAGCAAAATACATTTCAATAAATAAAGACTACTCTTCGATACAAATGTAAATAAATATTAACATGTAACTACTTATGTATAATAAAAATATACCTAGACATAATGAAATGCCATAGTTGATAATAATAATTATAAAATAAATTTATTGAGAAACATTCTTTACATTGTAAAATTACATTCATTTGAATTGATACAAATAATTACAACTAAGAAGAATGCTCTCAAAAGGACTGAATTCAGTTTTGAGTCTGATCTTCCATTCAACCCCCGAGCAAAAATATTGGTTCAAACAAAAATATTGGTTGAATTTATATTTACAATAATATACAACTTTATTTGAAAAAAAAAGAGAAAAAATTACCTAAGAAATATTAAAAATTTGACAATCTCACATGGTGAAGAACATTTGTGTTAAAAATATATACAAACATATGATACAAAAAATTGATTCATACATTAATAATAATAATAATAAGATAAATTTATTGATAAACATTCCTTACATTGTAAAATTACATTCATTTCAATTGTTACAATAATTACAACTAAGAAAAATGCTCTCAAAAGGACCGAATTCAGTTTGGAGTCTGATCTTCCATTCAGCCCTCGAGCAAAAATATTGGTTTAAACAAAAATCTTGGTTAAATACATTTTTACAATAATACAACATATTAATTATAACAATCATACAACATGTTAATACAACATATGTCTTTTGTGTCTATCTAACAATTTTGAAATGAAGTTTGCTATAAAGATTTTGTGGAATCTATGAAAATTTCGTTTTCCATGAATATTTATGGTTCTGATTTTTTTTTTAATTTCCGAACTCTTGGCGGATGGTGGTACTTAAAACTTATCCTCATTTTTATGACATGTATCTGGATTACATATTATCTTATTTGACAACAAAAAAATTCGGTTTCTAGTCATACGAAATGTTTTAACTTATTTCTGTGAAATCTGTACTGATATACTGAAAATTGTTGCATTGTATCTACTAATTTCAACTGAATCTAGTCCCCAGGCGGTTTTATCTGTACTGATCGAACCATTATACGTTGCCGAATATTATGTTTATCATTTTTCTGTGAGTATTGGGGTATATCAATATTTCTATGCAAAGAAAAAACAAAACAATGTTGATATCTGATACTTACATTAGCGATATTTCATTAATAAAAGCATCGATTTCTGCGAAAAATCGATATATCGTTTTTGATACATCCCTAGTCTTGTATGGGTGAGTGAATTGACGTTAGTCGGGGTTAGATAAAACTACCTGGAATCTATTTATATTCGACTCACATCAGTACTTTTCCAAATATCATTCTGTAGAAATTCTGTTTGAATGTCCATAAAATCTCTCTTTATACACATTAATCATTATTTGTGAAGTATTTTATACCAAAACTTCAATATTTTCTATATATTTTTACGGTTTCGAATTATCTCATAAATTTTTTATTTACATTTATTTGTACTTTTGAATGTAATATAATTTGCACGTACTATTTTTCGTAAGAGGTCTAGAAAGGAGTAAATTGAAACCCCATTATTGAAATATTTTTTCAACAAAGTTGATTGAATATTCGTGATTCAAGCTGATCTCTTGATGTAGGTAACATGGTTTAATATAAGTTGAGTAAACACACCTGTCTTAATTTCACACAATTTTCTTCTTGTTTGACAATTGTTCCGGGATATTACCACATTTTCATAAGTTAGAAACTTCGGTATTCAGTTTAATTTTTGAAAATGGGCAACACTCTATTTTGTGAAACTATGCCAAGTCTTTTTTGTTCAATTAATCTTTCTAACAGTTTTATACGAAATTGATATTTTAGAACTCAGTCTTCTTTCTTGGACTATATTTCAAGGTAATTGTTGTAACATTATGGACAGCACAATATTAGAAAGTTCAAAAGTCCTAGTGTTTGAATTATCTTATAATCTGTATTTTATAATTTCTGTTTTAATTTATAATTCAATAGAAATTAAAATTCAAACACTTGAACTTTTGATATTCACTTTATTTATATTAAATATCATTAAATTTAGATTAAATACACTCTATTCACTACATAGCATGACGCGTTTCGTCGTTACAAAAACAACCTCTTCAGATACTTACAGAATAATGTAAGAAAAATTAAAATTGTAAAGAATTATTCTGTAAGCATCTGAAGAAGTCGTTTGTAACAACGAACGCGTCATGCTATGTAGTGAATAAAGTGTAAATCATAAGTTCAAGTGTTTGAATTTTAGTTTATATTCAATTATAATATTTACATCAAGTAAAGGCCAACACTATTAAATATTTTAATTTATAATCACAATGTTTGAGTTGAATTTTACTGTGGGATCTTTATAATAAAATGGCTGGATACCTGACTTTTAATTCTAAAATGAAAATGAATTAAAGTTTCAATTGAAACATTTCAAAAAAATATTAAAATATTTATGTAAAATAATTTGTAGGTAACTCGAAATACTGTAAGCTCTGAATTTTTTCGATTCAGTTTCTTGGGGTCGATCTAGATCTTCATTCTTCCACTTTTTAAGAATGAATATATGAAGAAATAATCTTATTTTTGTGTGAAAATATTACCCAACTATCACTAATATATGTCTGTCTTTCGTCTATCATCACCAAGAGTGGTGTTCTTGTTGTTCTTAATCACCGGCATTACACAGAACTTACGTAAGTGCAAAGAAAATTCTTCCTTCCTTTCCAATGGGATTTAATCTAGTAATCCAATGGGATAGCTGCTAGATTTTTTGCCCGATTCCAGTGGCTACAGATGTACCTCCAGTACCTAAAGTAGATCTCGAGGGCTCGATACACATCCTGTTGTTTCAGTATTTTTCAATTGTCTAGTTCCTCAGGTTGAGGTTTCAATTGTTGGTTAAATTCTCATTTTATCGATTTTAAGCCGTGAAGGGTTAACACAAATGGGAAAATCATAATATGAGTTAGTATGAACTGAAGAAATTTGTTATGGCACTAAGTGCCATAACAGTAAGTTGAGAGTGCAAAAGAGAGTTGCAAACGATTTTTATGGTTAAACAGTCTAAATGCAAGAAAAAATATCGAGTTAACTGACGGGCGATGGAATTTTTCAACTTTTTAAACAGTCTTGCAAGTGATCGTCGTATAATTTGTGACAGTTGATGTTATGTTTACAATTGAAAAGTATGTGGTCCAAGCCCTGATCACATAATAGAATACACAATACTGAATGTAGAAAAGAAAGAAACATCACAGAATAAATAGATATATGAATAAAGTCGATAAGTTCGACAGTTTCAGTTCTTACTGTAAGGTTGTTCTTATATTAGTATTACAAATGATTAAATATATATTTTTTGGCTTTAGCTGTGTAAGGCTGAAAAAAATGTTTCTTGGACACCTTTAACATACATATTAAACGCTTTTTAAAATGAGATTTTCGATAACCTTGTATCACCAATAACAAATCATTGTTATTGGTGATCAAGATTTCTGTTCCTATCTCAGATTTGATGTTCGTTTTTGACAAACGAAAAGAACAAGGCTTAATAATCTTACCCACTAATATTCGTCTTAAATCTTTTTTATTGGTCATCCCGAGCGTGCACCAACTTTTGGCAGTCGAACGAGACACATTCGAAATCTAAACATGTATCCTTTGTCATTCAAAATTTCTAACATCATTGAATCGGTCGGTAGCAGCAGTTCCTCATACCAACATCTCCATCGGATTCTGAAAAGAACTGCTCGAACGGGGAACCGTAGAAGATAATATTTAATCGCACATACGGATTTGAATCTGGAGCACACGAGCCGTATTCCAGTCGACAAGAGGTGATTACTTTTTTTCGAATTTAATGGGGTTGTTTTATTCGAGGTAGCCCGTGCTCGAGTGGCAGGTGACTTGCGGCGTGTGCTGTCTTCGGGCACAGATGAACGCGCCAAACCGCCAGAGTCGGATCGGGATTGATCGTCATTTTTTTTGCACCAAATGACATCATTTAATGGACTTGGAATTGGATTAAGTTAAAAATTTCAATTCACTCTCGAAAATTTCTCTTGCACAGTTTGCAATGAAAAGTTTGCACAGTAATTTATAGACATTTTCAATGGTAAAAAACAGATATCATAGAACAAAGTTCACAATTTGAATCGACTATTATATTATAACTGTGATAATATTTTCAAATTTTGTGAAGATGGTCAATCAATATTTTACTACAAATATATCTGCAATTTTATGTCTCCCAAGATTCTGATTTTTTGAAATCTACATTCAGAATGACAACTGTCCCAAAAATAACAGCATAATCAATAATATCAACAATTTAGTTAACTAAAATAAGATTATTTTATAACAATATAAAAATTTCAACAAAACAACCACTATACTACAAATATATCTGCAATTTTATGTCAAAGATTTTGATTTATTGAAATCTACATGCAGAATGACAACCGTCCCAAAAATAAAACAGCATACTCAATAATATCAACAATTGAGTCAACTAAAATATTATTGCACAAATAAGATTAACAAAATTTACAAATTCGATTTTGTAATTTTTTTACACTTCGTTAATTTTTCAACAATTTATTATCTACGATAAAAGTGGAATACGCTTCATTACACTCAATATTCAAGTTAATATGAATTAACAGCTCATTTTTTATTAAGGATGAAGATGCTCTGTTTCTTTTTTCTCGCTACTTGGCATCATTAACGGAACATATTCTTTCTGTGAATGGCAAAGTGGCGAAAATAGACAGCAGAAATGAAATTATTTTCAATAAATTTGGTAATTTATTATATGTATCTTTTAAAGTATGTTGCCATTTTTGGGATGCGTTTTTGTTACCAAAATCGTTTGTATACTTGACTTTTAGAGAATTTTCTTTCGCTTCTTCTATTTCTGAATAAACATCATTCATATCAATATTAAGTGTGACCTGTAAATTATGAATTTCTTTTAAACCAATTACTTTCATCAAAATCGAACCACTTATCAAAATATGCTAAGGATTCATCAATAAATTTTTTTGAATTTTATAATTCATATCAAAAAGTGTGGCCTATGAATTATAAATTTCTAATATTGTCTCACGCTCGTGAGAACCAAGTAAACCAATTACTTTCATCAAAATCAAACCACTCATCAAAATATGCTGAGCATTCATCAATTAATAATACAAAATTATTTTGAATTTTATCATTCATGTCAATAAGTGTGGCCTGTGAATTATAAATTTCTAATATTGTCTCACAGTCGTCAAATGAAATTTTTTTTCAATTTTAATCCTTAAATTTTGTATAACCAATTACTATCATCAAAATCAAACCACTTATCAAAATATGCTAAGCATTCATCAATAAATAATACAAAATTATTTTGAATTTTATCATTCATATCAATAAGTGTGGCCTGTGAATTATAAATTTCTAATATTGTCTCACAGTCGTCAAATGAAATTTTTTGTTTCAATTTTAATCCTTAAATTTTGTATAACCAATTACTATCATCAAAATCAAACCACTTATCAAAATATGCTAAGCATTCATCAATAAATAATACAAAATTATTTTGAATTTTATCATTCATATCAATAAGTGTGGCCTGTGAATTATAAATTTCTAATATTGTCTCACAGTCGTCAAATGAAATTTTTTGTTTCAATTTTAATCCTTAAATTTTGTATAACCAATTACTATCATCAAAATCAAACCACTTATCAAAATATGCTAAGCATTCATCAATAAATAATACAAAATTATTTTGAATTTTATCATTCATATCAATAAGTGTGGCCTGTGAATTATAAATTTCTAATATTGTCTCACAGTCGTCAAATGAAATTTTTTGTGTCTCACAGTCGTCAAATGAAATTTTTTGTTTCAATTTTAATCCTAAAATTTTGCATAACCAATTATTTTCATCAAAATCAAACCACTCATCAAAATATGCTGAGCATTCATCAATAAATAAAACAAAATTCTCTTGAATTTTATCATTCATATCAATAAGTGTGGCCTGTAAATTATAAACTTCTTATATTGTCTCACAGTCGTCAAATGAAATTTTTGGTTCAATTTTTTTAATCCTTAAATTTTGCATAACCAATTACTTTCATCAAAATCAAACCACTTATTAAAATATGCTAAGCGTTCATCAATAAATAATACAAGAATCTTTAATTTTATCACTTTCCGTAGGGGATTTTAACTTAAGGGAATGTAACATTTTTTGGTTTCAAAAACAAAGAATTTCTTTTTTACGTTGTTCTAACGCTACTTTCAAAATTGACATACACTTTTGAGACTCTGATATTATTACCTTCAAGTTGGTTAACAGCTTTGTAAAAAATTGGCAATTTCTTTTTACTTGGTCCTTGCGGTGCAAAATATAAACATTCATCTATTACACAGAAATATGGTATTTTCGCGTATTATATAAAATTAAAAGATTTTGAAAAATTCAGTAATCTTTCAAAAATATCAAAACGTGAAAAAATGGATTACAATGTATCATTATTTGAATATTAGAAGTTTAAGAATAAGAATATCAACATCACTCAACTGAATATAACTTGAATTCAAACACTTGAACTTATGATTTACACTTTATTGACTACATAGCATGACGCGTTTCGTCATTACAGACGACTTCTTCAGATGCTTACAGAATAATCCCCTCTCTAGAGTTCTAGAGAATATAGTGTAAATCATAAGTTCAAGTGTTTGAATTTAAGTTATATTCAATTATAATGGATTTACAATCAAGTAAACGCCAACACTATTAACTACCTCATTCAACACTGATAGGTATAACTAGAAGAAGATATCAAAATTTTCATGATGAATTGCTTCTTTGGAATATCCGTTTCCGCAATATTTGAAAATATTTTTCCATCGTTTCGGGAACCAGATATGGAAAATATAATAAAACTGAAATATTAAATCACATATAAATACACCAATATAAATAATACATTTATGTTGGTGTTCAAATCATAAATATGTATAAAATTTTGAACATATGTAATTTTACTTTCACAGAATCAGCTATAAAACATCCAATAAAAATAAATTGAAGATGAATATCGGTATAATCTATATTATTATATATATGTACAAATGTCCATGTTTGACAAATAATTCACAAATATTCCGTAAATTTTTTACTGACATTTTTCCATTTACGTAATATTATAAAACAGTTTTTCCTGCTGAAAGGTTACCCCAGTAAATTAATTATAAAGTAAAAGAACACTAGGATATCATACATAAATCATAAAATGAATGAGAGAATATGAAAGACTGTACCCTCTGCACTTATGTGGCAATAAATTTCCATTAATACAAAATATATATCTCATAAAAAGCTTCAGGAATTTTATTACATGTAATTGCTGGTTAAGATTTCCATCGAGTTCATTTTTTTAATTTACATCCCGTTTTATTGGTTTTTTATGGAGTGTTTGACCCCGTTTACGCATTTGGTGAAGTGAAGACGTTGAAAAACTTGATACAATTTATTGTCATTCTTTTTCCATGTTTATAAGTTGTTGGTATTTAGGTATATAATTTCCTGATCAGTTTATCGATTTTGTGTGTTTAATTCAAATATCTTTATAATGAATGAAATTTCACCTAATTGATGAAAAATTGAATGCTAAAATTTTTTAATTTATCAGTTTCTTATTCGTTATCTGTTTTTTAAGGTTACAGAAATTCTTCAACCGAAACATGAGTTTTGGATTCCGAATAAATTTTCCTAAAATAATTTCTCCCCGCGATATTTAATAACAGAAAAATAAATTTCCTCAATTTTTTTTCATTCTATCGTATTTTCTCATAGGTATCTTTCTCAAGGTATCTTCGAAAAAATGTGTTTTTTTAAAAAAATGACAGAATTTTTTTACTGTGCAGGAATATTTTTTGAATGAATACTGGATGATGTTTTTCATTCAATACCAGTTGTCATTTTTGGAAAAGTGTGATTCGATGCTCATAAAATCTTTGATTTTTGGAATTTGAGGTAAAGGTCTTCACTCATTAAAAGAGTTTATAGAAGCCGGATGAAATAACAATCCAAACGTCAGATCTGGTAAATATGTAGGTGTGGCAACATACGAGTATAAAATCGAAACAAACTTTTACTAGTTAACAAACTGGCATGTTGAATATTTCATTTTCATTATCGTTGAAATTATTGTTGTATCTCACGAGTTGTCCTTCGTCCGTTTCTATCAGTTCATCCCTCATTGCACGTCTCAGATATGAAAATATGAAAAATTATTATTTCTCTTTCACATTCTTATTTGAAACGACACCAAGCAAAACTTCAAAAAAGTATTACCAAAATATGTATTTGCGCTCAACATTTATAATAGTTATGCTCTGTAACTTCGCTGCATCATTTTGTCAAACTAACATTACCAATGAATAAAGTTTTAATTGAAAATCTAGAAAAAGAGCAAGAACTGGAAGATTACGTATTTCTTCTTTCAATAACTAAACTGCAATTGCAATTCAATGGCAATTAAAGGTGAAAAGTTAAAGGTGTTTCAATATTTTGAGTCTACGAAATTATAGTTTTCTTCTCGTTGACAATTCAGTCTATGACTTCTTCCTTTTTGAACTATCTATCGGTTTTTCACAAATTTATCCATACTGAGTATATAGAAATTGAGATTTGAATACAATTACTTAGTAATGACAAAAAATGAGTTTTTATGACTTAGCATTTATGAAATATTTATTTATACATTTTATTCATTTCCTCCAAAAATATAATTTTCATAGATGTAATCATGAAATTATTATTAGTATTAAAATTATTATGAATTCGAAAAAACGAAACATATTCAATTCTTCTGCACTATAAATAAATTATCTCCTTTCACTCATCCAAGTGAACAAAATATATAATGATTAAATTTCAGTTTAAATTCCAACATCACACAATCCTTTCTCCCTTTTTTTCTAAACAAATATCAGAATGTTAATTTAAATAGTCGATAATGAGAGTACAAGTAAAATATTACGAAAAAGGAATTTCAAACTTTTGTATTTAGATATAATTATTTTTTAATTATTGAAGATCATTTTGAGATTTTTATTCTGGAATGAAAATAAAATTCTGCGTTCACAAAGTATGTTGATTGAAAAATAATCCATTAAGTAATCAAAGAGTTACAATTACCGCTTACGAGATCTACCATTAGGTAGATCTGGAATCTAATATAAAATAATAATTTATATTAGATTCGATTTTTAATATCTAATATTAATATATAATTATTTTATTTGAAATGGAAAAATAGATTTAGAAATCTGTAAGACAGGAATTTATGCCGTAGATACCTACTATCTTGACAAATTTTTACTTCAACCATTGTAAGTAGGTACGATATTTTGTAATGTTGAAATATATCGAGTGTATTAAACAATGCCAAATTTGTAATAATACAATAGAAATTCTTCAAATTGAACCGTAATACCATTATTTCAAATTGCCCATTATGCGTGGATGCCTAAATCTGATGATAACTTATTTCACAAGAATTGTTGAACATTGTCCTAGTTATAATAATAATTTACAATTCAACTTTAAAAAAATATTCGATTTACTCAACAAATGTTTCGGACTACCAAACCATGCTTTTTACAAGAGTTTTTACAATTTGTATGTAAAATAAATATTATTACCTGTATAATCTTCTCGGATTGTACGTCTTTTTCGACGTCTCAAGGCGTCGAAAAAATTGATAACCGTTTTGGGAACTTCAATAGGGCATGGAAAACAAGCATATTCTTCTCATTGAAAACCAATTAGCAAAATAAACTTGATGTATATTTTCATTTTCAATAATTTCTTAAGCTTTTTGTTTTTCAATTTTTAGTTTCTCAATGTAAATATGATTTTTTGATATATTGTTACTTGACTAGAACACACTAGATGGTACTGTGTGGCCTGTGAGGAACGAAGGTATGGCTAATACTCATAGTGCAGCGCAAACGAGTGATACTGTTAAAATGAGTTTGGAAGCCTTTGTCACTGTATATCTAATGAAGTGACATAATGAGAAAAAAAAGATGGTTAAAACATTCCAATTGAAAAACCTGATTATAAATTTGAATTTCGTCATGCAAATCTTAACATGCGGTTCGATCTTTAGTTGAATGAATACCATCCTTTAAGACTAGTAATATGTGCGTTCTTCTAGAGCGGTCCTTTGGCCCTAAAATTTCGGCAGCAAGCCGCACGCATCGCTGACTTGTTACGTTATTGATTTTTCAGAGATCCCTGTTGCCGGGGGCCGAGAAGGGTCCTAGCCGAAAGGTGAATGCCATCCACCGAAATATCCTAGAGTGCCTTTGCTCTATCCTCGTCCTCTGCGCCTCGTTCGTCGTGCTCGGGGAGACAGGAAATAAGATTATGGCGCCTGCCAGATTATTCCGTAGTGCCTAGATATTTTCCATAACGGATTCTTCTAAGAATATAGCTAAGCGAACACATGACTTTGTATGCACATAACCAATTAAATTGAGTAGTCATTTCTTGAAATACCATTCCTATGAGGAAAACACAAGCAAGTACTCATTTATTTGCCGATGGATGGGAGGAAACATGAATTTATCCTTTCTTGTGGGAAAATTCAAGGAATTATTCTTTTAATTGTCGTTAGATGCAAAAAAACTTGAAAAAACTCATGAACCACTGTATTAGAACAGAATTGCGAAGTTATTTTATTTTTTTATTTTTACATACAAGGGCTCACTCAACAGACAGTTTAAAACTGTCCTAGAATAGAGGAGCACATATTACAAATGTTAATTACCTATAAATTAGTTATTAAAGTTATGCAGAATGGACCCATTAGTTGTTTTGTGATACACAGAATGCACAATTTGTCAGTTTAAAATTATGTATTTGCCGAACTATTGTTTATTTATATATAAGGATTAATGGTAAAGATTCCGAATGTAATGCAGATGTGATGGGTTCAATTCGCAAATTGAGCGGGCAGTTTTTTTCGATGTTCTCCGACAAACATCTTGCAAGCCTATTTTCACCAAAGATTACTTTCTTATCCCATCTTGTTTTTTATTTGTAAATGTTTGAGAAAATAAAGATAGAGTTATTAATTTGAATAGTTACCGTGGGCATGCAACAAAGAACATGCAACGATATAAAAAATAGTTGCGCATTGCATAAAAAAACTAAAAATGAATACTTACTCTATTAATTATCAAAGTGTTAAAATCTTATACCAGTTATTGAAATTTGAAATGACCGTATGTTCATTTGTGAAGAGAGTTGAGTCTTTGATGTTACGAAAGCATACTATAGTGTGACAGAGTACTTTGATGATTCGAATTCAGTCGCTAATGTATGATTCGATTTTGTTCATTTATTTATCATCATCATTTGTTCCTTTATTTTTTCTTACTATGACTTATCCTCACAACGTAAAATATTAGTAGGAAATTAATTTGATAACGTTTGTAGACCTAATTGTGAAAGGCACATCATTTTATATGTGTCGTATGTTGTATACTATTGTGAATTTGACATAAAATTCAAGCGACATTTCTTATTGAGGAATGGAAGATCAGATTCGAAACTGAATCCAGTCCTTTTGTGATCATTCTTCAAGATGTAATTATTGCATGGATTGACTTAATATAATAAACAATGTAATGAATATTTCACTACATATATTATTTATTATTATTATACTACAAACACAAAATCGTTAATCATATTATAGCTAACCAATTCATCCGTTTATTCATCCGACAAATACGGATATTTTTTTCAGAGAAACATATTTTTTGTGCTTTTATTTGAAGCAAATTTTGAATCAAAATTATTCTGCAAATTCCACAATTTCCTGAATCAGAAAATGCAACAAATTTACCAGAATGTGTGCCAAAAGGGACCAACCTAATTTATCCGTATTAGAATCTAAAAAACTAAATCCCATTTAATTGTCTGTTCTGATTAACTTGTGCGATTCTTGGCTTTCGCGTATTATTCAGAGTTAATGCCTTTGTCAGCAAATTATAAATTGAAGCTATCCATGCTAGGAGTTCGTGAAAAAAATATGAAATATCACAAGAAAGAGAGGAGATATAATGAGATATAAGGTGTATTTATTTTTCGTTGAACGCTTGATGAAACGGACGTTGATCTTCAACAAAGCTCAGTGGCAATAACTGAGTTATCCAATTTTTAGAAGAAAATGTCCATTAAATATATTCATGCATAAATATATGTTCGATGACTGATGAGGCCGATACTTGGAGAAAATGAATATCCATAATGAAACAATATTTAGAATTTTCTCATAATTTAATAAAAATACGCATGACGAGTTTCGACGTACTACTTCTCTATCAAATGCTGAAATAACAATATCGTTATATTGCTATTGTTATATTCTTATAATGCTGAAATATCAATTGTTATTTCAGCATTTGATGAGGAAGTAGTAATTCGAAGCGCGTCATGCGTATTTTTATTAAATTATGAGAAAATTGTAAATATTGTTTTATTATAAATATATGTTTTTCAAAATCAACCTGCAACCTTAATATGTAATGGTCATTTTGCGGGATTCAATCACAATATACCTTTAATTAATGATAACATTCTGAAATGTTCAACATACTTTGTAATTCCTAATAAAACAGGTGATATTTGAGGTTCATTGTAAAACTTCACGATATATCACCAGGGAGGAGGAGGGAATTAAAAAGTTTCTGAAAAACATCACTTGACTAATGAAGGATCTCTTAGCGATGGATATCCATGACCTTCTTTAAGCTTACCAAAACCTATGTGGTCGTATGGTTGTCTCTGTGTGGTATTAAGTATGCTAGGAAATCGCGATTCTTCCTCATCTTCGATGTATTTCAGCTAATGTAAAGGCGTCACGTATGCATTTCTTCTTTTGCATTTTTATCTCGCAAACATGCATTTTTTTTCTCTTAGCGATGGATATCCATGACCTTCTTTAAGCTTACCAAAACCTATGTGGTCGTATGGTTGTCTCTGTGTGGTATTAAGTATGCTAGGAAATCGCGATTCTTCCTCATCTTCGATGTATTTCAGCTAATGTAAAGGCGTCACGTATGCATTTCTTCTTTTGCATTTTTATCTCGCAAACATGCATTTTTTTTCTCTTAGCGATGGATATCCATGACCTTCTTTAAGCTTACCAAAACCTATGTGGTCGTATGGTTTTCTCTGTGTGGTATTAAGTATGCTAGGATTCTTCCTCATCTTCGATGTAAATCGCGATTCTTCCTCATCTTCGATGTATTTCAGCTATGCTATGTAATGTAGCTAATGCGTCACGTATGCATTTCTTCTTTTGCATTTTTATCTCGCAAACATGCATTTTTTTTCTCTTAGCGATGGATATCCATGACCTTCTTTAAGCTTACCAAAACCTTGTGGTCGTATGGTTTTCTCTGTGTGGTATTAAGTATGCTATGAAATCGCGATTCTTCCTCATCTTTGATGTATTTCAGCTAATGAAATGGTTTTTAATTTAACTCAGTTTTGGAGTATTTTAGATGTAGAAAATTTTAGACTTAAAAATAGTATTTCTTGGTTTCTGAAAACTAGCAGAAAGGTTACAATGAAGACATCGAGGTGCAGTGTTTCTGTGTGTTCACTTTTTTCCCTGAAAATTGTCAATGATATTCACTTCGCTCGGCCAAACTGTCATTTCTGTCTCTTCATTATGCCATTTATTCGATATTATATTATTCTTCCGGGCTTTTGCGTTTTCTTGGCGGAACATCCTGTGTATACACGAAGCACGTCTCATTGTCCGTAAAAGAGGTTATCTCATACAAAAAAATCCTTTGAAAGACCAACATTAGCAATGGAAGGACCCGCGCACGTGCAGTCATCTACATAATGCAGCCACCGTTCTTTTAACCAGCCGAGTGTGTTAATTGATAATAAGACGAACGGAGGAATACACGCCAAACTGGTCTTGATATTGTGCACGGACCGTGCTGCCCCGTGACCTAAGGCCCCGAAATGTAGTGTGAGGTGTCCGAAATTTTGGTAAAGGGGATATTAATCGATTTCCTCGTCTGGAAGAGCAAAATTTAGTGTTGCAATTATTTTAGAATACTTAATATGTATAACATTATGTGAGTTTTCCATAATTCATGACCTTGTACACTAGGCTTACCATATCTTAAGATGTGTCGCAAGATTGTAGGATAAGGTGTATTGTTTATATTTATGAACTTATACTTCTTTTGGCACGTTAAGCAGAATTTATGAGAGTGGTTTTTCTACTTTGCGCTTGAGATTACTGTCACCTGAATGGAAACCGTGAATTTGGTGGGTTAATGTCTCATAAGATTTGTAGCAAAATCTAGGAATAAGGTAAAGGTAAAGGCATCTACGATGAATCTTTAAGTGTTCGTGAGAAGTAGTACTATATACAAGTTACTTATTCGAATATGTATGATTAATATACAATACCTACGTATTACACAGTGAATAATAGTAACCGAAGAGGTTATTTGCTATATAATAATATAAACATTTTAAATAACCACGTACATCTATTTGTGATTATCCGTCGGTATGCATTATTCCAAACGAAAATTGCTGGCAACTTACATTAAATGCTTGAGTTATTTTCCTTTTATTGCAATAAAGAATAATTTTATACCCGCGAATATAATTAATTCACGTATATTTTTAGTTCGAAATTACCATGAACATATTATTTTATCATGTTATTTTTTGAATTATTCCCAAATCAACAAATTTGACAAAATATTTGGGATAAGATAAGGATTTTGGAGAAGATTAGAAGGAAATGTATCCTGCTTTTATGTCTTTTTGAAACAACTTTCAAACAGTGAATTCTACATAAAATCAATAATCGTATCTAATTAACTACAAATATATACCTACTCAGAATAAGGTAAAAATTTATATATTTAGAAGTTTTTTCGGGATTTTTCAGATTTCAATCTGGTATCTATAACCTGAATGATAAATAATATAATATAATCAGTTTATAAACGTAATAGGTTTTCCTAATATACTCTTCTCAGTCGTTCACTCTTGACAGAGATGTCGTGGTCATGTCTAGGTCTTGTGCCACTGCGTCCCACGCAATACGACGCCACACTACTCTATGCTTAGCAGATCTAGAGTTTTCATTGATGCTGGAATGCGTCACAGATTTTATCAGTTCTGTCCACCTTGTTGGAGAGCGCCCAGGCGATCTTTTGCCCTCGACTTTCCCTTGGACCACCAATTGTTCGATAGAGTCTTCGTTTCGGGTTATATGTCCAAAGAATTTGAGGATTCGCAGCTGCACAGTCGACGATAACCTCTCTTTAATGTTCAGCTCCTTCAGAATCGAGACGTTGGTTCCATGTGCAGTCCACGGGATTCTGAGCAATCATCTCCAGCACCACATCTCCAACGCATCAATTTTGCGACGATATTGCATCCTCAATGTCCATGTTTCACCTCCATACAAGGAGATTGGAAAGACTAGGCATTTCATTAGTCGAACCTTTGTCTTTTTGGTTATTCTGCGGTCCCTCCAAACCCTTGTGAGCTTTTCCACTGAAGATCTTGTTATGGCGCAACGCCTCCGGATTTCGTCTTCGCAACTTCCAGCGTTTGAGATCTTGGAGCCCAGATATACGTAACTGTTGACTACTTCAAATCCCGCAATGTTTTGAAGGTTCACCTGGTTGTTATTAGGGCGGTCCACGATCATAATTTTGATCTCGGTTAATAGCGAGTCCAAATTCCGTAGTTGTGGTCTCCTAATATAAGTAAAGCCAAATAAATGTGTAACATTTCAAATAGTTACCACCGATCAAACTTATATATGATAACAATATCACAAACCACACAAGTAATCATCAGAAGCATAAAATGTCATCGACAAACAAACCAATAGGCAAAACATAAGTACATGCACTGAGTCAAATATCTTTTGAGTTTAATTTTAAAATTTTGTAACGACTCGCTTGATTTAGTGTCTGCTGGCAACTTGTTATAAGCAACGAATCCCTTGAAAAACAACGACTTCATAGTTACACTTTTTTCAGCCTTTTCAATATGTATGTCATTTCTTCCTCTAGTGAGGTGATTATGTACTTCGTTATTGAAACACAGAAATTCTTCAAAATTTGACGGCGCCAAACCATTAACTAATTTGAATAGGAATGACATCGTTATGAAAATATATCTTTCTTCAAAAGAAAACCACGAAAGTGTTTTCAACATAGTTCTGTATTCTAGAACTGATCCTTTTGATTTGATTTGAACAGAAAAAGGATCGAGACAGAATAATCGAAATGTGGATGTACAATAGCCTGATGTACAATTATTCTACACGTTACAGACAAATTAATAGATATTCTCATGAGAGAATTTATTTTTTTCGCTATTTTCTTACATATTTTTTCAAAATAAATCACCCATCCCTAAGTTTATATCATTCCCGTTCAATTGGCCATATTTGTACTTGGAAGTTATGATCATTGCCTTTGTTTTATTGACGTTCAGTTTCAATTTATTGACCAATAGATACTTATTGACTACTTCCAAAACTTTATTCATTCTTTTACCCAAAGTACCACAATCCAAAAAATAATTAATGTCATTTAAATACAGATGATTATTAAATATACATGATTCCACAATTTTGATTCTTTTTTTATTGATGAGGTCCCTTGGAGCGTTCTGAGACTTGGTTGGATTTGGCAGTTGAAAACGTTGCAGAGATTCGATGAAAATGTGTTTTCTTCACTGTATCAGCGAAATTTTGTTTGAATTTATGTTATTTCAATATCATGCATCGTGTGTTCACTCCTATGGTCCGTTCTGTGTTGAATTCTTTGTTGGATCTGGTTCTTCTAGGGGCATTTGACTCTTCCTGAAGGTCTTCCGCAGCTTCTGAACCCTCCAAATGTCGGAGTCTATTTTAAGACGCGTTTAGTCTATCTGTGATCTTGCATTTGAAGTACATTTCCTCCTTCAATTTCACTCAACATTTTTTTTGAATGTCAAATGGTTTGCTGTTCTCTTTCTGATGATGTTAAGGTTTTTGTGTTTCACATATAAAAATGATTTCCTTCTGTATTTTTAACATTCAAACAACTTCATTATTTCTCGATTCAAGTTTTTTTATTTGTCATTACTAAAATTCGGAATGATCTGTGGCATTTTTGAACATATGTTCAATTTCTGACTGTTTAAATAATGTATGTCATTTCATTTAAAATTCATCATATTATTATGTTCAGTGGCGCAGCCAGGGGGGGTCCGTCTAGTTCGGAGCACATATTTTTTAGCATTATGTTGTATATAGTAATTTTCAATGTAATTTTCGGATTGTATTCTCGTGTTGGAAATTTCCTTTCTAATTTTTTTATGTTCGACCATTCGAAAAAAATCCATTAGTCTTTGTCAAGCAGGAAGTGATAACATACATTACGTTAAAGGCTCCTTTTTAAGGGCAGTTTATAGCCAAACAGCAAATGGAATTGGTCAAACATTTGGTAGAGCATTCAACGAAGAGATATATATCCACCATATTCCCAACACAAGGAATAAATATTTCACATAGAATTATGAATTATATTTAATATGTAAAAATAAAATAAAAAAATAATAATTGATAAAAAATGTATATAATGTATATAAGAGATCAGGAAACAATTTTTACTTTTTATGTAATTGTGATCAAAGGGTAGTTATATATTTGAAAAGTATCTCTGCGGGAAAACTTATCGTATTATTGATTGCAATATCATTTCAGATTGAGTAAGTATGTATGTAGGTACTTAATATCGAATGTGGTCCTTATTTCGTCGTTAAAAACATGAATTATTGATTTGATCGTTTTATTATTCATTCAACAGCAAATTTTACTAGGTACTTGATAATAGAAGCTCCTATTATATTCATATTGTTTTTCGATTACAACATAATTGCGTTATATATTTACCCTTATCAGTTGATATCATTATTCTATTGACTCCAACTTTTATATTGTTACTATTTATATTGTTTTATATATGTGGAAGTCCATTAATTTTTTTATTGTTTCAGGTAAGTGCTGAAGTCTTCATACTAGCATTGAGGTGGTAAGTTAAAGGCAGCAGAATAATTTAGCGTTTGGTTTTTAATATTTCCATAATGATATATGATGATAACATAGGATATGATAATAGTCAATTTAAAGTATAAAGTGTCTTTGAAGATTACACTCGGGAACATCAGTTTTGTTGTCTTAGATCTGTGACTTGTTTTTGACAAGATTTTGGTATCTGGATTCGAAAATGTTATCAATTTTTCTCTATCACGTCAAGTTTTTAAACTATAGAATACCCTCGCTTCACCCTCTTTACCCTAAAAGTCATACAAAATGGGCATACAAAGGAAAATAAAGTGGGTACTAACCAAACATATTAGAATATTTTATTCATGCAAAGGTTATTATAACATTTTAAGTTGAATTGTATTTATACAAAAAATAAAAAGAGATATTAAGGTAAAAATTTCCGCTTATAACTTTTCTAAACATGTTCAGTCTGGAGACATTCTTGCTTGATGCTCCAACAGTAGTCAGCCATCATACTGACATCCCATCTACATTGATACCTTGTCTCCATGACCTTAAAATCTTGGTTTAATCGCTCTGTTCATCACTAACAGCGCCAAGATTTTCTGGAAAGTTAGCAAGATGGGTATGTAAGAAATGCAGTTTGATACTCATGTTGCAGCTTTCTGAGAGTTGTTCAACAATTTCGACATAATTCTGGGCTAGTGTGTTTTCAAGAAAGTCCTTGTCAATACTTTTGAATGCCAAACAAGCATTCTCTTCAAGTTTGGTCATTGTTTCAATGAAACGTCATCTCATGCATCTCATGAAGCAATAAAATTGCTTCATGAGACCTAGTTTTATATGCAAAGGCGGAAATATGTTTTTTCTGTCGACAAGTGGCGGATTCACAATCTTTGGATCACCAGATATCAGGTCAGATCTTGGCGGCCACGTTGATTACACCCAATGCTTCTCACGATCTCTGTTGTCCCACATACATAGAAAACAGGAATACTTGCTATATCCACGTTGCTGACCAAGAAGGAAACAAACCATTTTGAAGTCAGCACAGAAGATTCATTGGTGTAAGTTATATTGCAATAAGTCAATAACCTTCTTTAGGTCTTCGTACTCTTCATGCAAAGAAACTGAATGGCATATTGGGTCTAAACCATAAATTTTCATTATAGAGGAGAACACACTTCAAGTTACGTTTTGAGCTATCTATAAACAATCTGCAGAAATGCACTTTCTCATCATTACCCCCTCCAGTCGTTACTCAGACAGTTACTCCGGCAAGAGTGCAGTAGGGCTTTCTGTAATTCGCTTTCAGTTCCGCGAAGGGTAATAGTATGCGCAACAACTGTGGGAAAGAACTTGACGTTATAAAAAAAGTGATTAAAGTTTTGGAATTATCATGCCAATATACCTCTAAAACAACCTAAAAATCGAAGTCAAAAGAAATTATGTTACAAATTGTTCCCCAGAGTTTCTCCATATATATTTAGTGAACAGATGAAGTAAAAAGGAAGAAGTCTAATAAAAACTTTTTTTCGATATTAATAGGTATCCAGCATTGGGGAATTAATTTCTTGAAATTAACATCGTACTCGAAGTGAAAATAGGTATTTTACAACAAATACTGTCTGTCAATTGCGTCAAGAAAATCTGTATTACTGTACATTTTAGATTTAACATAACTCTAACACTTGCCTGTTTCATAACTCAAGCCTTTGACTGGCATACTGGAGGTTTTATTTACAGTTCAGTTTTGTAGAGGTTAGTTAAGAGCCAAGTGACATACCAATCAAACACGTTTCCCACTCATCCCTGTGGACAACAGATTTGTTGCATCAGCTCAGACAGCTTAACAAATATTGACTTTCTTTGAAATCGATACATTAGAAAATAAATATTTTATTATTCATTTAAATGAATATTTCTCATTATTCAACATTTAAATGAATTATTGAATTTGAACTAAATAATGTTTTTCATTTGATAGCAATCAGATCAATATCTACACTTATTCATTGATATATTATGTATGTACTTACAACTGAACGATATATCCTTGAAACAATGATATTCCGTTACTTCCAGTTAATATTAAGAGTGAAATTATTAAAATGATTTGAGGAGTTTAAACTATTTTTATATTGCAATGGATATAATGTATAATACTTCATTATTCATTAATTTTTGAATATTCGTTATAGAGTGATATTGAATATATATATATATATATATATATATATATATATATATATATATATATATATATATATATATATATATATATATATATATATATATATATACCCAAAAAAACAGATTATATAAACAATATGTTCATTAACACTAAATATTTTCACCATTAGTCCCCATTTGAACTAGGTTAAATTTCAATACCAATACAAATCAACCAAATATCATAATAAATAACTATTATTGTTACTTTCCATTTCCTATTGAGCTCCTGGGATTCGAAATATATTTTGAGGGAGTAAATATTGAGAAAGGGTAAACTTCGCAGTTATTTGCTATTCGTTGCGCTGTTATCGAACGAGTACTGAAAATATAATTAGTTGGATCAATTGTAATATTAAAGACTTATCTTGATCTACTCGTGAGTATTACGGGATACCAATTAAGAAGTCTCAATTTACTCAATAAATATTAGCAACCGATAAAGTTATGTATTCCATAATTTATAGGCCTAACATTATATCCAAGTTTTTACTGCACAATTCCAAAGATCTCAAATTAATTTGTTCCTGAACGTCATTATAATATCGGTATTATATATTCCATATAATATTACTTTCACATTTTGCATAGTGTAAAAACGAATATGCTTATAATAACCACAAAAAAACAATTTATAAAGAGATACGAGGTTGGTTAAAAAGAAAAGGGAATTTTTAATTTTCAGGAAAGTATTTATTTATCGACTTTATCTCAACAATTGTGGCAAAACGCTTTTTATTCAGTGGTCTCTTCAGTTTCGGAAATATGAAAAAGTCGCAGGGAGGCATGATTACGGTGTTGTTTTTCCCAAAAAATCACATTTATGTGCATTTTTGCAAAAAACAACCATTTATGTGCACCACAATTTCGATCCTTTGAGCCGTATTGCTTCACGCGAACGTTGCATAATTCCTTGCTGCGTTCCTTATTAACCGTATGATCTCTTGGCCAGAACTCATGGTGCACTACGCCGTTGTTACCGAAGAAAACAGTGAGCAAAACATTCACTTTTAAGCGAACTTGTGTGCTTCTTTGGGTCCCGGCTCTTCTAGCCGCTTTCATTGGGATGATTGTGCCTTGGTTTCCACGTCACAACCGTATACCTACCTTTACCTAAAGAACAATTTATAAGAGATACGTGAAAGTACACGAAGATAAAATATAAAATGTAAATCAGATATACAAAAAACATCGATTACAAACACCGTGTATTAATATCTCCAATTTGTGGATGGTAATGCAAAAATTGGAACTACTCCCCTTGCATTTTTCTACTCTCTGAAATTCTTTCTCTTCTCTCTTTCTAACTCAGCATGGTTCATTTGTTCAACCAGAAATATGACTATACTACTCATTTTGTTAACTCTGTACATAACCTCATTCATTAATGTGTGTGTGCGTGAGACGAGTCGATCGTGATTCGAGCAGAATCTGCAAGTCTGGTTTTTAAGAATTTTCCTCAGGTTTTATTTCGAAATAAATTGGAAGGTGTGGGATTAAGTTTTCAACAAAAAAAAAATGAAGATATTTAATGAAACTGATCTTTAGAAGAAGGATTATAGTCACTAGTGGTATTTTTAAATTGACAAGTGGCATTGCGAATTTGTGCCACAAGCAAATATATCTTGAAATTGGAACATTTTTATACGTTTATTTCGCATTTCTTTTATTAAAGTTCTTTTAGATCGATCAGATTAGATCGGTAGTACTAATTTAGTGATAATTTTAATACTACTATTAATTTAGTTTAACTACTATTAATTAGTTCAGTAACTAATTAGTAGTAGTACTAAGTACTTATTAAGATCGTACAAATGTTTACTTAGAACTTATAATAATTGCGTATATTCTAGCAGCCAGAAAATTTCTTGCTTTGAAAGAAATACTTCACCTATAATGTTTTGAATGAAGAATATGTTGATAGTTACAAATTTGTATTTTTTTCATGTGAAAATCGAATTTTTATAACTTGCAGAAAATTTTACGAACCATAAAGTGGAAATTTTGTTGTTTCGTTTATGCAAATTCTTTTCAAGTTTTCAACATCCAAAATGAAAGTATCTTTTTCGTCTTTATTTTTTTTTTGCATTCCAATGAAAAAAGATTAATTTAGATCAACTACTCAATTATTATTTAATAGGTACTAGGTATAGCATGAAATCACAATTTCTCTCAGGGATGTAAACATTTAAAAAAAATTGTTATATTGAATATAAATTACTGGCCATTTGAAAATTTTCAAAATATTTCTGGACTTCTTCAAAAATGTAATTAGAAATCTATAACAGAAAAAGAACTTCTCCTGGAAAACTAGTCTAATCTGTCCATTAAATTACTCAATATGACCTAAATAAGTGTGTACTCATTTCTATGTCATTTAACCAGCGATGTAGCAACAATTATTTTTGTACTCAAAAAGTGAAGCTTCAAAATGGGATGTTGTTTTGAACATAAATTCCAAAATATCGTTTTGCTACTATTATCTCATGTTGCTCCCTCAATAATTACAATTCCAAACACTAATTTTACATATATATTTTTGAGATTTTAATTCACCATATAAATGAATCATTATAATTTATATTGAATTGTTTTGCTCGGTCTGCCATTGAATTTTTCCAACTCTGGGTTACAAGTATCTATTATAAGTAAATCTATTGTGATATAATTCAAAATTCAGTTGAGGTAACCGATAAAATGTCATCACGTCACAAAAATAACCACTCGCTTCCATTTGTCAAGACAACATTGCCTCATTTTCCGCATAAAACTAACAATTTCCAGTTGAACATCGGCGATCTCCACGGGAACACCCATATTGCACCGTCTTAATGAAACATAGTACAATCAGCCGGTCGAGCCATGCATGTACATACTTAAGTGACGTCAACAAGTGCATAACAACAAAGTGCAATAAACTTACGGTCATAAGCGGCCGCACGTTTTACATATGTAGAAAGAACGTGCATTATGCTTGTCGGTATACTCGTCGTGTCGCGACGAACCATCGAACTGTCGCAAAACTGAATTGGTATGTTATTTCTCTGTGCGCGAAGTAGATACTCGATCGTTAGTCAGTCATTCAGTACTGTATTTGACTCTGTGGTGTGTGATACGTTGTTGCCGATTTCTCGCTCGGCCGGCGTTTTTTCAGTGCCTTTATCGTAAGTTTTTGTTTCATTTGTGTATTTAAAACCTTGTACGTCAACGATTTTAGTACTGTTGTAGAATTCTAATATATTTTTGATAGTTCTTCAATTTCTTGGCATATTTGTTCGTAAAATGTTAACGCTTTGATATTATTTCACTAATCGACATCCTTCGTCCTTCACACGAATTTGCTTCAGGAAATCGCGGTAATTTTCCAGCAATTTCGGTTGCGAGTGACGCGATCGTCATCGTGATATTGAATTCGCCGGTTGTTTTTCGAACGTGCGTAATCAAAATGTGTTGATTGCATCTGTGCAACTCGAAATCGGATGTTTACTATATTATGTAACTAAGAGAAAAGGCAAAATCACCTCCATATGTCGTTAACTTCGACAGATTAATCTCAATGTGCTCGTTAAATCGATTCTTCTTTCATAACATGTATTATGCAATATTTGATTAACCTTTTTCGTCGACACGGTCGCGACACTAGGACTACGTTTCTTATCGTCCATTCATCAAATTAGAAACGGAAATTTACCAGTTTTAGGTATGTCATTATATTGGAATGTCGTTTCGAAATCCATTACCGGACGGTACTCAGAATTGAGGTGTCTTTCATAAGGGAATCGAATGGAATTTCGACCTTAGTTATGTCAAGTATTTATTTGTTTTTTGTTTTGAATTACAATAATTTTTCCAGATTTATGTAAAAAGCAAATATGATGACACTACTAAGGGCAGTTGAATGAAAAGTATGCCTAACTTAGTGACCTAATATTTCATACCTAACTAATTGATTTAATTACCAATTGTTTACATTCAGGAATTATGAATTACATCATTAGTTTTTTAGAACAAGTTTTTTTAACATTTTGAAGGAGCTCTTATTATTGAGTGTATCTGATTAAAGTTTTGTTATTTTTTTCCATAAACTTGCAAATGTTTATACTAAATTAGTCAATTTGTATCTGCAATTCACTCTTTTCGGCAATATTAATTCAAAAATATATCCGAGAATTAATTTTATTTGCTATGTATTATTCATCAAAATGAATTTGAAATTTACATTGGACATCATTTTTTGCCTTATTTAATTTGAAACTATATTTCAGTTTATCAAGCACCAGTGAGTACCTAATCAGGTATTTTATGTCGTTGACCCATAAATAATTGCGTTTTTAATTTTCACGTATATTTTTAATTTTGTACATGACGCATTTTTCGTTGTAACTACTTGTTCATATCCAGATGCTGACAGAATAATAATTCCATCTTTTCAATACTAACTTTATTCTATCAGCGTCTGCAGTTGAATCATCATCTTTTTTACCTACATCATCGATGACTTTTCAATTGCCAATAATACCAAAAAAATTTAAATTAAATTTCAAATAGCTACATGTGGAAATTGTTGATGTTATATTTTCATTATAGGATTATTACACATTTATACGATGGTAATTTTAACAACAATCAATTTCCACATAATTTAATTGAAGAATTATATAAATAAAATCAAAATAGGAAAAAAAAACTCATTTTGCGTTGTTTTAATACTTTTTAATTTTTGGACAAATAATGAAATTGTGGTTATTTATATTTGAAAATTCATAGGAATCGCATGTCTTCCATGTTGAAATAACAGAATATAAATAAATGATAAAGGTTTACATAAGCCAGGACAAAAGGATAAATAAAACTAATACGAATAATACGATTTTTATAATGTGCCAAAACATTAATGGGAACGACAGAAAATTGATGTAAACCCAAAAATTCCCTCTCATTCGGCAATTCAATGTTAATCACAATCTAATAAACCTCTATAATATCCACTCACTTGAATAGGCTAATATTATTTTTCATTTGATGAAAATATCAGATATTCCAAAGTTCAATTATAAAGACATAATGAAAGCTTAGGGAACTATGATGTACCTACGTCAGCACCTGCATATTCTTAAAAAATAAAATATGTGAAACTCTGTTATCCCGATAAGGTAGAATCTACAATGAGAAGAAAAATATTATAACGCTTATATCAATTTAGCGTAAAATCAGAATTATGAATGAAACTAACACAATTTTGTGATTTTCACTGAATATTTCATAATATATCAGGTGCTTGACACGGATTTTCATAAAATATCTACATTCTACAATCATTAGTGACAATACTATTAAAATATTCTTAAAAATGTTATAAACCTTTGGCTTAATTGCGTTGGACTAATTTCATTATAAATTGTTTATTGTTACTCAACATATGTTCGGGCCACTCACCCATTGTCAAGAGTTGGTACAACTTGGAGAAAGAAAGGTGTTATAAAATCTAATTGAAAGTGTATGAATCTAAAATACACTGTTTTGGTTTATTATATAAGTACATTCCAGATGTGGTAATCCATCAGTATTCAGTCTGAACCTCATTTAATTTCATTTTCTCTATTTCAAAAACAACCTTTTTTTTAATGAAAAATACGTTTGATTTCTAATTTTGATTAGTTCATATGTGAGTACCTAGTTGAATGACGTGACAGTTTTTTTGGTACGTTTTCTTATTCTTATGTTCATAGGCAGGTAGTCCAAATAGTGAATGATCGTCATTCTTTTCTTTGTTTTCCTTACAAAAGCAGGTAAAAATAGCACTCATCACATCAATAGAAACATCTGTTCAAAGTCCCGTTTCCTCTGTTTACCAAACTTTCTGATATGTGCGCTTGACTAGAAGAGAGGGATGAATATTCATATACCCATTGGTTATAATTTAACTTTTTTATGAATTATATGAATGAATATATATGGATATACAGTAAAAGCTCCTTATTAGCGCTTCCTTTATGTGCGGCAATAGATTTCCTTATTCGCGGATCTTTCAGCTATTTATTATGAGTCTGAAGATTATTATTATTAAAATGAGAGGTAATAATAAATACTTGCCTAAAAATCACTGACTGAACAATTAATTCTTTATTCGATTAGTTTCGCCTTTTACGGCATTATCAAGAATACGTCATTATCATTCTTATTTTATGAGTATTATTTGTAAGGTTTATAAATATAAAACTTCAGAAGCGAGTTCTTAGCCAGAAATGTTCCTCTGAATACTAAAAAAACAAAAAAGCCAATTCGATTTTTTCAAGAGAATAAGTTAGTTTTGCAAAGTTGAATTTGAAGTGATATAAAACGAAACGTAAACGAAAATAAAGCTTTAACATTGAAATTAGCCTTTTATTGCTAAAAATATCAAAAATAACTTCCAATCCATTTATTTAGTTAAAGACAACGTTAATTGCCACGACGTTTCAGCGAAATATCATCCGGCATTGTCAGGTGATTCGTGTTATACTCCTTGATCTGAAGAAATTGTATCGTATCTTCAAATCAGAAAGTATAACAGAAATTACTTGAAAATTCCGGATGCTATGTCGGTGAAACGTCATGAAAATTTGCATTATCTGTCTCAAAATAAACGAATTGAAGCCATGTGTTCATTCATTTTCCACCATCCCTCCCTTTCCGCCAAACCTCAGTATTATATTCTTATGGTTTTCACTAAAAATGAAAAGTTTTCTCTCTCTGTATATTTCAACTGAAATAAAATTAAGATTCTTAGCAATAACAGACCTTAAAATGGAAATATGGATTTTATTTGTAGTTGAATTTCGCTACAAATTAAGCTTTATTATAGCTTCATCAAAACTAGGTTCTAAAAATCACACTGAAGTGTTGACAAACGACAGCAGTAAAACATTATTCACTCCTTTAATCTAATACAATTTGACACATAGTTGAATCTATGACAACGAACTCGTATAATTTTCTCTATTATTAGAAACTGCAATTTTAAATTACAAAGTAACTGTACTAAGATTTACGATTGGGAGGCTAGTTGATTTAATATCTTATCAAAATTAATCCATTGTGCTTTATCACCGTAGACACAATAATCATTGTTTGCTTGATAACTAATGAATTATGTTTTCCAATCGGTTAATCGTTACAATAAGGCTTTGTTTGACGTGAAGAGAAATATTTAACTATGTTATGTTACGAATAACTAGTTCCAATGGCATGAGAGATAACTCAGCCGAAGAATAAAATTATCTGAAGTTATTTCTGAAACACGATTATCTACAAGACAGACAACGAAATCACAACATGTGCCCAAATTCAGACACAGTGTCAAGTTATTTTTTGGTAATAGATGAATGTTATGTGGCGAATGTTTTTTCAAATTTTTCGTTTAAATGCAGTCCTAGATGGTTGTGTTGACGACTACAGCTATCAAAAAAAAAATGTCACCTCTCTACATCTGAACACTCGTCGTCGCAACCATAGATACTTCACGAATTGAAAAGGTTTAACCATGACCTACCAAATCGAATAAGGGTCACTCTACTTAACTCGGGGAAAAACCCAGAATTCAGATGAATTTTTCCAAAAACATTCCGAATTTCTAGAATGAACAATTGAACAAAAAGAAAATCCGAAAATATGGAAATAAAATAGAAATACAATAGAAAGTAAAGGAAATAATAGAAATTAATAAATAGGAAGTGAAGGTTCAAGCACGGAAATAGCAATAACAATTGTCGCATTTAATGTACAATCCAATCAATCCTAGATACAAATGAAATATTATGGTGGGGCATCTGTCCCTCTATCTCGAACAGATGGTAAAATGTCGAGCAGTAAGGCAGATGTACCGGTACAAATCCTGGATTAGTTGTGACTATTTGTGAGGTTGCCTATGAATGGCTAGAAATACAAATGTGCGGAGTAATGTACATATACGTCCATCCCTATTGATGAACACAGTCGACTCTTAAAGTACACAGTTTCATTTATACACCATGTTTAAAGGTTTTGCGATAAGAATTTGAGAATGTAGGCACCAGCCTTAATACATTTCAGGCGATTTTATTCAAGATGAAAAGCGAAACTACTTTTAACAATACATCCTAAGATGTGTAACATTTTTGGGAACTTTTGAGATGTCTCTGAGACAACACCATGAAAAACGCGATTAGCATTTCGGGTTTAGTAATTTTTGGAAAATTTTAGAATTTTAGAGCGCATGTTAACCGTTCGTGAAGAAAAAATTGTTATGAGAAGCTGATTTTGTTACTGTTGACTGTTTTGAAGTAGGTATCAGGCTTTCATAACGAAATAACCTTAATTCTACGATATATTTACGAAAACAATTTCTGGAAAGGTTGTTATCATTTTCAAGCGTCACTGGTAGAACTTCAGAGAAGTTAGAAATTTCGTAAATTCGAAATTAAATTCGTAATTAGCATATATAAAATTTTTACCCTGACCTCTTACATTTGGTGATGTAAAGCATTTCGATACAAAGTGGTATAGTCTGTATATTTTTTCTATACTATTTATTTCCCTGAATTAAAAAAAAATGTGATTCTCCTTATAATCGAAACGATATTTGTTTTCTACTTCTCAAAATTGAATTATTATCACAAATATCTTCGAAGCAATGGGTATGCGATATACGAATGATCGATAAGGCTTACGAGTGATTTGAAACGTTTCCAATAGTTGTCGAAAAAACTAAACTCATTGTGGTTACTGAAAACAGCTACTGAAAACTGATAAGCTCAATTCAAAAAGAATAACGGACTATCCTCTTTTCCCATGTTGGTAACTTTTTTTCTGCAAATTAACTATAATTATCTATAAATTGACAAATTGAGATATCGTATCGTCATAAAACTTGAGTTTAGTTCATCGTATCAGAAACAAACTACAAAAGAAAATGCAATTAGAAGACAGCAAAAAGGCAGTCAGTTTTGTCTACACTGTGATAAGAGAATTATTATATTAGAAAGAGACAAATATTACATTCTCAATGAATTGAAACAATACACCAGCGCATAAAGCAGTTTCACCAGGCAAAATCAAAGTAATTCCAGTACAAATTGCTAGAACATTAACCCTGCCCACGGACCTCAAAATTAGGTTAATTGAAGTACGAATTGCAAGAACGTCCACCCTGATTTAGCTCCTTTTGAATGTCTTCTATTACCAAGATTGGAGGAGAGAATTAAAAATTTATGGAATTTTTTATCTTGTACTTTTCAAGTAAAAAATAGAATTAGGGTCATCAGCCTATATTTGAGTGCCATCGATGGAAGAACGATGCTCCGCAGTGAATCATTTGAATAAATCCAGTGGAGGCGTTGACCCCGGAACTTTATCGCACAGATTGAAGCGAAGGTTGATTAAAAAGTGCAAACACACAGATGAATGAAAGTCAAATTTCAAGGTGAAACAACTCGCCGTATCATAAAAATTGCTGAATTAAACTTTGATAAATGCTAACATCCATATAAATACATGGGCGTAGATAATAGGGTTCAAACTATCTAAATCGAAAATTCACTTTCTTGAGCTGATTGGTTATTATAGGGATGAGAAATGAATAAGTCATAACTACTTGAGCTTGAGTATGTAGAATAACACGTATTAAAATAATAATACGTAATATTAAGTAATTAAGTATACACTGTTAAAAATTTCTCTGGAGATTTTACCAAAAAGTTCAGGAAGTTTTAACGCAAAACAATTTAGTAAATTTACTCAACAAAATTATTCAACTGTGTCAATTAATTTCTATAAAATTACTAAACATTTTATGAAATTCACAAAATGATAATAAAAATAATTTAAATAAAACTAAGGGGTTTTGTGATTGTTCTTTTGAAGAACCATAGAACAATGTTCTATGGTCATTTGCATACACTTCAGGATAAATGCAAGTAGTCCAAAATGTAATATCTAGGAATTATTTGCGACATTCAATGTGTACAATATTCTATGGTGTAATTGGTTTCTGCACTTCAGCTGCTCTACATACAAAACTACTGTTATAGGTATTGATTCCATTTATTTGTAGGTGGGTGAATTAGATTGTTTGTAATTCTTAAACTAGAGGAGTTGTACTTCATAAATCTGAAACCAACCCTAAATCAAATCACCAAAAGTAGGTTATCGAAAGTGCGTAGGAGTATCTTGATTACTAAGCGATGGTAATGGTGCAAGTCAATTTAAATGTAGATCAGAAATTCAGTTTGTTGTGCTCTCGCATTCAAATGCTTAGTAGTTTGAGTTATAGTTTAGAGGCAGCCGAAATAACAAACGAGTATTCTTCCTACTAGAACTACTTGTTACTTCAATTCAAATAGTTTGGAAAATCGCGATCACACATTTTTAAAGAAAGGATAACCATTTGTCTGTCACCAGATTAATAAAGGGAACCTTTGAGATTAATTGAGGGATAAAAGCCTCCACACCAACCTATAGCTTTAATGAAAATTTACCAAAATGTTTCAAATCAAGGTACTTCTCTCTACTAGCATTTTTCTGCACTCGTTCATATCCTTTATCATTGTGTTTTTTTCACTCTGACTGAAGATAGGCGAAACTCTACAAATTTATGAGAGCAAAGAGAATGATGTGATATATTTCATTTGAAATAAGGACTTATTAAATTAATGAGCAATTTAATTTAATCTAATTTGATACTCGCTATCTTAATTTAAAGTTTACTATCAATATACCTAAGGTGACAAACTATTTTTTGTTCAAAAAGAGTACACTTTGCAAGTATTCCATAGGTGAAAAAAAAGAAAAAAAAACGATAAAAACTCCATTTTCTTTTAAAAACATATTTTTCTTCGGAGTGGATTTTTTTTGCCAAAGGAGGATGTTCGTCTAATAATGTAGCCACATCCGAACAACTTTCATTTTGCATATTAAATTGGACTGTTAAGACGGCAGATACATTTTTTTTACAGAAAGTTGCGACTTCTCACTGCTCCAATAATCATTCCCTAGTAAAAATACCCTTTCAATAGCAGCATTAGTCCCTGGACAACATAAGGAAATTTCTATTAACAATTTTAAATTTTCTTGTGGGATATGTTCTACTCTGAAATGCCGAAAGATTTCTACCCGTCTTTTGACAAGTTCTATTTTCTCATCGTTCCATTTCTTCAATTTTTCTTCATTTAAATATATATTTACTCTTCGAATTTCTTCAAAGAAAAAATTGTCATTCATTACAAATTCGACTGCTGAAGAAACTTCTTTCCATTCAATTTTACTATTTAGAAGGGTCCATTTAAAACAATTTAATGCTCAAAGTTCACAATCCATTCTTAGATATGTATAATCAAAGCAAATTTTATAAAAAATTTTAACTTCTAATAAAAATTCATTTTTTAGTCCGGGATTGGAATCTTTCAAAACGGTCAGTTTATTCTGTAGAATTAGTGGTAAAAATCCATCATTCGATCTTGATTTACAATTGGAGTATGAAATCGTTTGATATAATACAAACTAGTCCATAACAAATAATAGTCTAAAAAAAAATGTTAGAAATACAACTGAGTATAAAATGATACAAATGAGTTATTTCAGAATACTGAAATAAAAGAGTATAAAACTCAGTAAATGAGTATAGTTGATCACCCTATTATATCTTACATTTTATTACAAAATGAAGATACCATAAACTTGACATATAAAACTGGCACTGTTTCCTCAGGCATTTTCACTAAAAAAATTCAAACTGTTTTGTTCTTTCAAGGCTTGGCTTTATGTTCGTATTGTCTAATAATTAATTGTATCTAAAAATTTTATGTTGATGAAGTCTTCTTTCGTGTCTATTGTCAATCTAGTAACAGTTTGCTCAACAGCTTCTATCTTCAGGTCTCTATGTAAGTCACTACTGCGAACGTATCAAGGAGCTTCTGTGATATTCTAAACATTTTGTTTTAGAATTGTTGTATTAAGTTGCATATTTGTTAGTTGGATACACCCCCAATGTTGTATGTCTTAGTTCAAATCACTAAAAGTGATTTCAATATTTTTATTTAACAATATATTGTTTTCAAGTCGGGGTAGAAACTTCCATGGTTTAATATCATGGTCATCAGTGTTTCCAATATAATGATTTCGTTTTCCCACGCCTGAATTCAGATTTCCCCTTGTCAGCAATTTTTCTCCTCAAAAATTATTTTGCTGTAGTTTTTAGTTTTGCCACTAGTGTAGTAAATTAAAAAATACCGTATAGGCTATATAGTCTGCTATAGCCTGCCATTCACACCTCTGGTGATACCATAGTATAATATTATTTTTACACCAAATACGTCCACAAAATCATCGACAAATGATTTAAGCCTTAAACAGAATGGAAATAAGGGTAAATATACGCCATCTG
Source organism: Henosepilachna vigintioctopunctata (assembly GCA_030704895.1). Lineage (NCBI taxonomy): Eukaryota > Metazoa > Arthropoda > Insecta > Coleoptera > Coccinellidae > Henosepilachna > Henosepilachna vigintioctopunctata. The sequence continues at coordinate 5,529,960 of JARQZJ010000062.1, read as the reverse complement.
AACATGCTGTCACTGTTTCTTTTATACGGTAACACGCTAGTCCAAGGTAGAGTCTATAAAATAATGAGAGTTTTCACGTATGAAAAATCCGCTAAATGGCAATACGTAGGTGGAAGGTCCGACTGCTGCATGATTGGTTATTTTTGACATGGATTGACAGATGTGTCAAAATTCACCAATCACGTAGCAGTTAGACCTCATATCTACGTCTTGCCATCTAGTGGATTTCCCATACGCGAAAACCCTCATTAGCTCCGAAATTTTCTGCTATATTTCAGGCTAGGTTTTATCTATGATTTCACGCATTTTCCCCTTTTATAGTCGTTCCCCTTTTCTTCCCCTCTGGACCCTAGGCAATTTCCCCTTATTGTGGAAACACTGATGGTCATAGCAATTGTGAACATCTTCTGATCAAATGAAAAATAGAGAAAACACGCTACAAATTACCACAGCGCCACACCGGTATATAATTTCCACCATTGAGTAATTTAACATCATTGCTTCAGTCGACTTTCTTATTATCTTATTATTGGGTTATCTTATTATTGTTAGTACTGTAAATAAATACTCCACGAATAGTGAAAGTAGAACCTTGTCTGTGTATATTCGTGTCTCCTCTTGTTGATCTCCGTTATCTAAATGTCATAATCACACGCATTTGTTGAGCGATGGTAATGTGTAAATAGTTTGTACGTCAAAGATTTTTGAAAGAATGTCACTAAATGCCAGTGTTGCCAATTTAAAAATTCAACAGCTTACGAAATTTGTCATATCTACGTGTTGTTATGTATTTTTATGGTTTGTCCCATACAAGATTTTTACATTATGCTCGTTGAGTATTTGAGTTAGGATTAAAATTGAAATTTGTCTTGAAAAAGTTGAATGTTGTTAAAGACAATCGTTAATTTCTTGCTGACATTCATTGCGATGTGAAGTTTTCATGAACTTTTTAGAGTCTTTAGTATCTTTAGTGGGGTCAGCTTTGTTTATGTAATCAAGCACAAAATATTTTCAAATTATCCTGGGAAAAAATCCTTTGAATTTACCATTTTTATTGTCCTATCCTTTATTCAATATGTCCAGACTATGCTCGTTGATATTCAAGTTAAGCTCAGATTTCAAATTTGTATTGAAAAAGTTAATTGCTATATACAATTCAATTTGACAACACTCTGGTGCTATTTCTTGGTGACATGTATTGCAAGTTGGACTTTTCATGTGCTTTTTATTAAAAAGTATAAATAGTCTGGCAACCCTTTTTCCATAATCAAAGCACATAATATTTTCCATACATCAGAGGAAAAATTTCGTTGAATGTTTTTTGTCTATTTCATTACTTCAGTGTTATTATGTCACTTCATTGTTCTATTTATAAATAAACTTTCAACAAAATTTATAATTCAGATTGATTTTATAATTTTGTCGATTTGAACAACCAACAATTTTTCATTGAAGTAATTGCTGATTGTTATGCAAAACCTATATTCGTTATGATTTTATAGTTTATCATCTAATATTAGATAATGTTTGAGGCTCTTCCTCTCTCAGTTAATAAACACAACACAGAGAACGATTTACTGAAATTGTAGCTAATTTTCTATGATATTGTGTGGCCCTTTAAGAAGAAGAATGAACATTATCAAGACTTGATGCGATCAGGAATACAACCTACAAATACTTTTTGACATGTCTAAAATGAATTCATCCTATTTGATTAGATTTATCAACACTTGAAGTGGATTCTAGTAACAGAGCTTGCAACACTGTAAATGTTCAATAATCTGTGAGTTTGTTGATATAGAATAATATTTATGTCAACTGCTGCCGCTGGAAACGGTTATATCAACGATACTCTCTTATCTAGTTTATTTTTACATGAAAACTTTCATTCATTTCTTTATCCATTTAAAAGAGATCATTCGAATGTTGAATGATACAAACATTTCAGTGTTGAAACACAGAAAATTGAGGAAAACATAGAAACTTAATCTGTAAACACATATGTTTACGTCGAATACTATAAATTAAACAAAAGCTTACTATTATTCAATTCAATTTTTTTATTCTCCCATTTGTTAATTGATTGAATTTCATTTGTATCGAGGCTTCTATGAAATCAAGTATACCGAAGTGTTTATCTTCGTCTCTATGGCCTCAACATTCGGTTCACAGTCGTTTTCTATGTATCGAAGCTAATATTTATGGACGAGGGAAGTGCAGCGGAAGTGACTCTCCCTTTCGAGGACACATAATTTCGGGGATAAAGGCAGTGACTAACTTGTACCCACAACAGTCTAGTCACTTTGGAAGGAAGCCCACGTAGGCGGAAGAAGTTAATGCATGTGAATATACGTGGTGCATACCAAAATTATTGGAACAACCTTGTTTGCATATGAAGGGCACAGGGGAAAACATGCAATGTCACATTTTTATATTTTTTCAACTGGCAATGCAATTTTATTGTACAATCGCGTTAGAACGATACGCCAAAACACACTTTGCAATACCATGCACAGTCACTGAGTAATCTTCATTGAAAAATAATGATACAGTGCATTATCAAGCAATGTCCAAGTCGAACAGGAAAAAAACGAGCATTGTCCATGTGATTTGACGTTTACGTTTGAATTTTTGAGGTTATTACGTTCATCTGTTGTGTTGTTCGGCTTGTGTTTATTTAATTGAAATATAATTCAGTTCTTGCTTCGTATTAATTCGAAAATGTCGTCGAAAGGCGATGTTAATCTAAAGCAGTCTACCAAAAAACGTAAACTTTACGATCGAATGTCGGATGTTAACAAGAAGATTCGTCTTCAAAGTCACGAAACTGGTCGAAATTGTAATTGCAAGAGATACAAGTGTTTTCAAGTCGTCAATGAGGAACATAGGGCTAGAATACTGAAAGATTTTAACCTATTACCATCAAAAGATGAATGAAACCTTTATTTATGTGGTTTAATAAGTGTTTTAGAAATCCAAAAAAGGCGACCTAGAAAAGAAGAATCTGAAGAACAATACAAAGGGTTTGGATGTCATCAAAATAATATTTCCCATTCGCGGACACTCATACACTCAGACAATTTTGTGGACATTGCATATTTTATTCTGTATTTTCTGACTTTGTTCACTTTTTTCTCTTAACTCAATAAATACAACCAAGAAGGGTTTCTTTTTTACTGTAAACTCAAAACAAATATATTTTCTTTATATATTATATTTCCGTTTTATTTCAGGCTTTAATGTACCTTTTTTCAAGGATCAAGATGTTTATTTAACAATTACTCAGTTCATTGACTTAGTGACATTGCATGTTTTTCCCCTGTGCCCTTCATATGTTAAATTAATTATTTAAAATAAAGTTTTGACCAGATACGACTGTAGTGTTGTGTAGTTGATTATGCCGATCTATTCTTATTTTGTTTCATTAACCCATGGTAGAAGTTTTTTAGAAAATGCTTACAAATATTGTATTGTTCCGATGTGTCAAAACACAAGAGTGGAGAATTCCAATATATATTTTTTCGTGTACCAAATGATATAACAAGGAAAACGTGGTGCAAACTAACGAAAGGTGATTAAATTGGGCCTTAAAGCAGTAAATATGTGTATGAAGATCATTAAGTTAATATTAATAATAGCTTACCTATTTCTGATTGACAAACTTATTGCGTCGTGAATATATTCGGGATAACCTATTCAGTAAAAATAACTATATATTTTATGGAAATGTATATGTTTATTTACTTTATAGGTATGTAAGTACTGTAAAAATAGATTTTTCAAACATCAACTAATATTAAGTTATATAACCCAACATATGTCCTCATAAATTTGACCTCAAAAGACACCTCAAAAATAACCAGAAGCATATATAAAAAGATTGCGAATTGAATTTTATGAATATGTTAATATTTATGAAAATAACAAAAGAAGACTTGAAGTTGGACTTCAAGTACCTTCGTTTCAATATTCTGTAATTATTGGGTATGATGAAGTGGAATTGAATGATTAAGTTCAAAAAAAGTAAATTTTTTAGCAAGGATAAGTAATTATGTTAGTGTATTTACAAAGTATTCAGTGTGTAAGTCGATAATATTACCACATATAAACTTTAGTTCAACTGTATCATTCAACTCGCCTCAAAATGATATTGGAAAGTTGCAAAAGCTCCAAAATAGAGCATTTAGAATTATATTGAAGTGCAATATTAGGCAGCATATAGTACATAAAACTATAGACTAAGTTTATAAAATAAAATATGGCAAGGTTCCTAGCTATATCTTTGACAGTGTAAAAAACGTTGAAGATGTACATGGTTACCAAACAAGGTCTAGGGAACAAAATGATTTCTATATTGATGAATGCAGTACATCTAAATGCCTAAATAATTCATGTGCGAAAGTAATGATTTTGTTTGATCCGAACCTAAAATTATGTGAGAATCATAATGAGTTTAAAAAATTATTATATCATTTTGAAAAAAAAACAATATCTAGGGTAGTATGTTGTATATATAACTTGTCTTTTTTGTAAAGTGTATTAGCTGTGCTAAATAAAGTTTACTACTATTAAATTATTACTTTCGACGAAGCATTCCATTATAGAGTCATAAAAAGCATTCTTAAATAAGATAAAAACAAACCAGTGTACGTAAATAAACACGAATCAAGCAAGAGCCCCAGAGCGGCTCTGAAAGTAATACTTAAAAGATTCGTGTTGCGGTGATTTCGAATAGGTCAAATGACGTCGCAGGCGAATCAGAAACCACAGACGTACCGTAAAATTCTGTCTGTGATTGATTAGTTTTGATCTATATTTTAATACCATTACTCTAAAAATGATATCAACACCATCATGAAACTTCTCCATTGATAACGAAACGGTAACAAGTTTGCATATTTACTATCATTATTGCTAAGAATATCGGAATAATCAGAATGATGTTTTCTATTGTTTTGTATGGTTATAATTGTGAGGTATTCATTGCATGACAATTTTACAATGGAGTTGTTATAAAGGAAAGTTATTGGAGATTGAGGTTGTTGCTTCACTTGGCAAAAAACGTGACATAATTTTCACGAAACTATGTTATTTATTGAAAAAATTGATTTTTTCAAAAAATATCCGTTACTCTCATATCTAAAAAGTGTGCAAATTTCAAAAAGATCACTGACTTCGACGTTTAACAAGAATAAAAAGGGACTATCAACATTTCTAGTATTATGATCATGCACGACTGTTGTATGTTTTAGATTTTTGATTACACTAAATGAAAGGAATTAATTTTCAATATCAAATTCTCTGTATTCAAAGTATTCTCTGACAGACATTAGTTCTATACAGTTTAGCATACACTTCATTTATAGCATACATCGCTCGTTCAAATGCAAAACGTTAGATATAGTTTTAATTAGTCTAAACAAAAAATTGAGTAAATTTCTAGGTTACAATTAAAGGTTAACGTTAGAGAAGAAATATATCTGATATGTAGGCATCAGACGTTTTACTGGATCGATTTGCTATTGATATCATTCATAATGAAGAGCTATCATTTATAATGAAATCAATAGTCAATACCTGCAATACAGTAAAAAAAAAGTGAAATATTGTCATATTATGAGATATAATAACGCTTCATGTATTGGTATACTACTTGATGGCTTGTTGATATTATGATACATAGCTGAGATTGGTAGTCTTGAACCGAATCATGCATTGCTCCTCCAAATGCAAAACGTTAAATATATTTTCAAGTCTAGAGTGTAGACGAAGTAATCAAGCAAAATTATAGGATAAATTGGTTGGAGAAGAAAGAGATAACTGTATCTGATGTTTATCAGTCTTTCTTTTAAATTAATTTGCTATTTATATCATTTATAATGATATCAATACCTCAAATATCTAAAAAAAAACTTATAATCGTGTAAATATAGTAGGTAAACAAATTGTAAAACATTGAACTTTTTGTCACGTTATGATATATTTTTCTTTATTTATTTATATATTACTTGCTTGGGTTGTTGATAGTGTAATACATTGCTGAGAGTGGCACGATCTTAAATCGAATCATACTTATACGTATACTCTACATATTTTCAAGTAGTCTAGACGAAATAATTGAGTGAAATTATAGGATGCAATGGTTTTAGAAAAAAAATGATAACTGTATATGATGTGTACATTTCGTTATAAATGAACCATTAGGCTATAGATATCATTTATAAAGGTATGAATATCGAATATAAAAAATGATTAAAGATCATTTTTTATATCGTTTCCAGTTAACATATAGTTCGATAATTTCACGCCGAAAAAATTATATCTATCGCTTCTCTCAACAGAGAAGCACATTATGGTCAAGTATATTGAAATAATTACCAATTATTTGTATTTATCGTGTATTTAAAATCGGTAGTATTTCTACTTATTGAGTACACCTGGTATACACCTACGCGCGGCGCCACAGAGAATTTATAGCGTGGAATTATTCTGTACACGTTGAGTTAAACTCTAATACCATACTATAATTACTTGTAGGTCATTCACCTGGCCAATCGGAGAACTTTTTTATCCTATTAAGTAGAACGAACTCCATTCGACGCGTGCTCTAGTATCATCGTTTGAATCATTATCAGTGTTCTGTATTACTGTAACAGTAGTACAAATATTCATCAACTGCAACTTGATTCAACTTTTAAGTTTCATAATTTTCGACAAGATAAATATCAAGTGACATATTTATACCCTTCCATATTACTTTATTGTATTAAAAAAAATTTTCGTTACTGAAAAAGCAGCTTTAGTAATGTTCACATAGAGCAACGAACTATAGAAATGCTAGAAACCCACTTTCATCAAAAATACTAATGTCCCTATTTCGACCTTATCGACCTGAAAAACGGCACGCAAAATACATACCACCATTCTTGGAAATAAACTGGCACCAAAAGTAGCGTTCAAAATTTTTCATCAAAAACCTGATCTCTAAAATAGAACTTGTTGAAAATCTCTTGTAGGTACTGATCAGAATTAATTCTTTTTGGATTCAAATCAAAATTAATTCACAAAAATTGTATGTTTGTCTGTATCTGCAAAAGATCATATTAAAGTTTCTGTATTCATGTTTGTCCAATGCGTAATAATTTTCATCCAATATTATCTCTATAGAACAACGAAATATAGAAATTTTAGAAGACCCACTTTCATCAAAAATACTAACATCGCTATTTCGACCTTATCTACCTGAAATAAGACACACAAAATACATACCACCATTCTTGGAAATAAACTGGCACCAAGTGCCGCTTTCAAAACTCTTCATCTAAAACCTGATCTCTAAAACTGAACTTGTTGAAAATATCTTGTAGGTACTGATCTGAATCAATTCATTTTTGATTCAAATCAAAATTAATTCACAAAAAATTGCATGCTTGTCTGTATCTGCAGAGGACGATATTAAAGTTTCTGTATTCATGTTTGTCCAATCCGTAATAATTTTCATCCAATTATCTTGTATATATCTCGTTCTTCTCCCTTTTCTATCTTAATGATTCGATGAAACAATAATAGTGGTAAATAATGCTCTATTTGGTGTTTTTAATTTAAACATGAAGCATGTCTGTATCTGAAGAAGATCATATTAAAGTTTCTGTATTAATTTTTGTCCAATCCGTAATGATTTTCATCGAATATTATCTCTTGTATGTATCTCGTTCTTCTCCCTTTTTTACCTTAATGATTAGATGAAACAATAATAGTGATAAATAATGCTCTATTTGGTGTTTTTAATTTAAACACGAAGCATGTCTGTATCTGAAGAAGATCATATTAAAGTTTCTGTATTCATTTTTGTCCAATCCGTAATGATTTTCATCGAATATTATCTCTTGTATGTATCTCGTTCTTCTCCCTTTTTTACCTTAATGATTAGATGAAACAATAATAGTGGTAAATAATACCCTATTTGGTGTTTTTTAATTCAAACACGTCTGTATCTGCAGAAGATCATAATAAAGTTTAAGTATTCATGTTCGTCCAATTCTAATAATTTTCATTCAATATTATCTCTTGTGTATATCTCGTTCTTCTCTTTTTTACCTTAATGATTAGTTGAAACAATAAAAACATCAAATAATAGTATATTTGGTGCTTTTTAATTTAAACACGAAACATGTCTGTATCTGCAGAAGATCATATTAAGTTTCTGTATTCATGTTTGCCCAATCCGTAAAAATTTTCATCCAATATTATCTCTTGTATATATCCCGTTAATTTTTTTTTCCTTAATGATTAGTTGAAACAATAATATTGGTAAATAATACTCTATTTGGTGTATTTTGTATATATCTCGCTGTCTTTTTTACCTTAGTGATTAGTTGAAACAATAATATTGGTAAATAATAATCTATTTGGTGTTTTTTTAATTCACACGAAACACTGTGTTCGAAACTTCAATCTTCTGGCTACAGGACTGCTTGACATTAGCAGGACTGTATATTGAGTGTAACAGCAATATGTAGAAACTGATTGTTTTTGGATGTTGTCAATACTGTACTAGAGAGTAAAATATGGATACCTAGTAGTGAAGACAATTTCAGCGTATTCACTCTTTCTCCTTTGTTTATGAATCTTATCGAAGCTTTCGGTGCACCACTATCCGAATTATCAAAGCTCATCATCACCATAAAGCAATTAAAATCCACTTCCGAACATTCTTTTTGTTAGTCTATTTCACGGTTTCAAGCATCGTGAATTCATAAATTCGTGATGGTTTTCCATTTCTGAATGATTGGGTGATGGTTTTGCATTCGTTTGCAAGATCAGTGTATCATGTGGGCTGCTTTCTTCTCGATTTTTTGCAGGGTATTATTCCTTCCAAGGTGAGTATTTCTAGGACGTTTTTTGTAACCTCATGAGCAGAAAATTTTGTCATTTTTTAATATAAAGCTCAATCTCTTCCTAATTGTAAGTTGGTACAACATTGGTTTGGTTTTTTTCTCGGTCCAGGACATCACCTTTCTCCTAAGCTAGCAGAACAATCCAAATGCAACGATCTTCTGTTTATCCTTCTGTTTCCAACTCCAAACTGTTTCTTATAAGGTAACCGTAAATTATGCCACCAAGCTTCTGGTGGGAGTCTTGCTTTGTCTAGGTAGGCTTACTGTATGATCAAAAATGATTTATTTGTTAATGTCAAGGTTTTGGTTCCATTATGTCATGGTTAGGTGGAGCCATAGATTGAAAATCTTGAGCTTCTGGCACATTAGAAGATCCGATTCCAAGGATTTTAATCTAATCAGCAAGTTACTATACAATCTACTTGTTTGTAATTTCATTCTTATATTCTTATGTTTTTGGCCTACTTTAGAGAATGCTATCATGTTCGTTTTCACACAAATTTATTGAATGTGCATCTATGAATGAGATAGGCTGGAACACCAAGATAGGCGTGGATGTTACGTATTGTGTTAAAAAATTAGGTTACGATTAATCTGATGGCTAATGCAGAGTTTGTAACTTCAAATAAATGAGCAGAGAAATATATGTATGTAGTCCGTAATATTCATATATTGTTGGGAAGATCTTATTTAATGAAAGTTTCAAGGATTCCTGACAGGTTTCAAGATATAATTTGAATTTTTTCGAATGTTTAGTAAATACTTCGTTATATAGATGCACCTAACAGTATGTGCGGATGATTATTCAGCCTTGTACGTTATTAAAATGTCAAATTGAATGAGATAAGTTAATGATAGTTAACGCAACATATGTGTGTGCAACGCTAACTTTTAAAAACACACCTGCCTTTCACGTATTCGCTCTTTGATTTCCAACTTCTGCCTAATGAACTTCGCCAGTTTCTTCTGAAATTACGTACCTGAATCACTCATTACATCGTAATCTTGATAAATGACTCACGATTTAAACAGCACCGGCCACTCTGTGATGTTGAACGTTCCAGGCTTATAATGTCTGATTGACTAATATAGTTATAATTCTTGGCCTTTCAGGTCCGTACAATGTACATTCCTTCAAAGCGTACATATATTTTTTTGAATTACTTTTTCCATTACATGATGAAAAACTTGATTAATAATCATCTATAATAATCCCCATGAACTTGATTAGTAAATGTTGTTAGTTATGCAAGATATTCAAATGTATAATTGATGAGGCCAGTACTTGATGTAAATCGATAAATGAAATTTAAAGTGATTGTTAGAATCACTTCAAATTAATAAATACAAATATTCTGGCAACCTTTTGAACAGCCAAATCGATCATACCTTAAGCCTCCTTCTCAATCTTCTCAAAATTACTTAGTTTCCCTATATATTAGTTCAGTATGAATTGATCCGTTCTACCTGTTATCTAACCTGTTTTCTCTGTATTCATAATTTAAGTTTATATATTGTATGTATTCGAGAAATTGCCATTAGTCTGCACGTAGCATTTGAAAAAGGTGAATCTCATCGAAACGTACGTCATGCAGTATTCTTTTTAATATATGTGTAAATCAGTTTAACAATTGTTTTATTATATTCAAATGTGTATTTCATATAATTACAAAAAAATTTTAAATTTATTTACACACATAGAATTAATATCCTTAGCAACTCATAGACTATAAAATGGAAATATTTATTTCTTGTTTCCCTATAAAATGTGACTGACAAATCTTCGAAATAAATAAGTTTCAATATAAATGACAATATAATTTTCAATATAATGACAAATTTACCAATTTCAGAAACAATTTAATCCTTAAAATTTTGCTATATAGTCTTTTAAATATAGAAATATATCTTCTATATATTCTTCAGTTTTCTTATGACGAAGAAGAACCTACTGCTGAAGACAATGCTGAGCCAGTACTCTCCTCTGATATTTTTTTTACACGCAAGAGCTCACTCAACAGACTGTTTAAAACTGTCCTATAAAAGAGAAACCGGGGTAGAAATAGGTACACATAAAAAAACTATATAGCGAAATTTTAATGATCAATTTGTTTCTGTCATTCAGTGAAACTTCTTCATTTCACCAAGTTTTAACGAAGCAAAATTGATGAATATATGCTATCTCTTAGTGAAACATTGTTGTGATATATTTATAAAAAAACACCTACTTAGTTTCACAAAATTGTATAAATTGCTAAGTAATTTATTTAATTAAACCTAGAGTTGTTCTGTAGACTGAAATCTAGAAAACTAGTGTGCAGTCCAAATTTTGATAAAGCCATAGCACTCTAAAAAAATTATCGAGCAATTAATATAATTTGGTGAATCAAAACCAAGTGTTTTTTATTAAATATGTTAATGCTCCAATTTGAAGCGATACTTAAACAAGAAATATATTTTTTCATTTTCACATTCTATTTGCTGAGAATATAAATTTTTAACTAAATTTATTTAACTAAATAAAGATTATTTATTCAGAGGAAAATGCTGATTGAACACTCGTTTCTGAATTAATTACTCTTTTTATCATGAAAGAACCTTTAAAAATCTCAATGTAGATACTAGGTGATTTAGATATTTATATTGTATTTATCTGTCAATATATAATGTGGAATACGTTTCAATCATCGATAACGAATGTAATAGTTATTAGTAACTTCGTGCTAATTCATTTCATGATGCATTACTTCAATTTGAGTCATATTTTATGGTCAAAACGAAAAAAGGTGTGTATAAAATAAATATAAAATTGATCGGAAACTCAAACTTCCGGGTTCAAGATCAATTAACATTCAGAATTTATGAAGTTACAAAATGATCGAAACTACTGTGTTCAATATGACTTATATATAATGCATATGAATTTTTGCGTCACTCGAGCTACAAAAGTAAAGTGTGAAATAGAGTTTGGTTTTTATTAAAACTGACATATAGAACAGAAGATAGTATATGAAGTGATAAAGTTATGTATCATTGTTTTATTATACTTTGTTCAATAAATTTTTATTGGTATATGTATGATAAATAATCAGTGTTTCAAATGTGTTCGCACAAATTCAAGACGTGAAAAGCAGAATGACTCTTTTCTGATTTATAGAGTAAAATATGTTTTATATGTATTATAGAGTAAAATATAATGAAAATAGATTATATATTATACCTATTATATATATATATATATATATATATATATATATATATATATATATATATATATATATATAAATTCAACAATAAAGGAAAACACTCGAGAAATAATGAAAATTTGACAATTCCAAGAAGTTATTTATTTTCGATTACTAGAAAAAATAAGATAGCAAAAGATTTAGTACACTCTTAATTAAGAAAAACATCATAGAGATATTTTTCTGAAATCAACTAATGCAAGCCATTTCTCAAAAAATGCACATAAATATCAATTCAAATATCATTCTTAACTAGAAACATAACATTACGGTACTGGCATTCGTTTAAGCATGAATCTATGGACTTAAAAGGCTAAAGTTTTAGGTGAGGCCTTATAGAGGAGGAGCAGATCATAGAAATCTTTCTGTTCGCCCCAGGGAGAGACCTTGAAGGCCTTCGGCTTTCAAGACAGGGCCGATAGTGAACTCTGTTCATTGACTATGCTAATTGTCTTATTAAAAAACAATAGCAATCGTGAGTTCGATCAATGGATTGTTTCAGACGAACTAGTCGTGGAATATTCTTTTATAGTAAATGATTTGTTGCCAGTTTGTAGTTATATTTTTGTTCACAATGAAGCCGAGACAGTTTGACTATTTTATCGTAATTTTTTCTACTCGATCATTTTCGATACTGAACAACTCAGTGACAACATTTTTATTGAATCTGAAGTATGTTAAATCGAAGCCTTATTTATATTCTTATGTATTTTTGTACATCCATGTAAATTAGAGTCAAAAGAGGATACTTTCTCCACACTATAGTGAAAGAAAAATTTATTGTACATATTCTATGAATTCCTTCTTTCAGTGAAGACATCTTTGTTGTTAAACTACAAAATTAAATTAACTTGTTAAAAGCTATTAATTATTGGCGGTCAATAAGGACAATAATCTCGAAGCGTTTGAAATAATATAATGTCATTATGCAATTATTTTCGGTAATTTTTTTTAATCCGTTTAAATGTTGGAGATGCTTTCATAAAAATGTTTATGGTACAGTTTTGCAACTTATTTATGTACCAAATGCTGATGAAAGTGGAACACATTGGTTGTACAACGCTATAAATATACAGGGAAAATTTACATTCGTAATGTAAATTAGGTTGTTTTAATACACTAAAAAAATTCATCAAACAATATTTTTAAAAAATTCGAAAATAAGTTACCCATTTCATTATTCCAAGGGCCTTTTAGTAATATTATCAGCTATATAATAAATACTATATCAAATTGCAAATAAACATTTTCATATGAACACTGTACTTATACAAATTTTTTTGACTTTGCAATATAATGAAGAAGTTTTTCTTAAAACTGTTTCATAAATTTACTATAAATATTTCAGTTTTGGTTTACTTAGGATAAATAGTAATATTATAAAGTTATGTTGTAAATTAGACTCAATATATTCTAGTTCTACAAACTCTTATGAGTATTCATTTGCAATTTTTTCTGGCCGGAACACATTTATAAAATTGTAATATGAGGTTCACTTTATAAATTGAGTCATAATGTAAATTTCAGACGTTTTGTGAAATCACAATTCTCGCTCGTTACAAAATTCATTAAAATAACTTGTAAAATTCTTTGGCGGACATCGAAGAAATTATTTCGAATTGTACAAAATTTACCTTATAATGCCTTAAAACTATTTTATTGGTTGAAACGGTTAGTTCATGATATTCACGAGTAATTCATTTATTCAGAAATAAATTCAGTGTTTAGAAAGCAAAATGGATGTTTGTAGTTATTTCACCATCAACTTTCGAAAAAATTTACTTTACAATTATATTCAATTATGAAAAAATTATAATAATTCCGGATCTTTTGTTGAAAATTAAATTATTTAGTATTGATGATTGATGAGGCCGATACTTGGAGAAAATTAATATCCATAATGCAACAATATTCAGAATTTTCTCATAATTTAATACAAATACGGATGACGACGTTTCGAATACTAGGTACTTCTTTATCAAATGCTTATTTAATACTGGTATTAATATTAAAATACAGTATCAATTCAGCATTTGATAAAGAAGTAGTACCTATTTCGAAATGTCGTCATGCGTATTTGTATTAAATTATGAGAAAATTCTAAATATGATTTCATTATAGATATTTAATATTTGTTAGATGCACGAATAAAATTTGACAGAAATTTGAAGTCTTGTCAAATATCAGCGCATAACTTTTAGGTAACCTTGTAATGGCATCCCATTATTCAACGAAAAATGAGAATGAAAGTACATTAATTCGTTCAATCATTCCCCCATTCAAACGTACTTACATCGTAAATTACACTGTTAATAAGAACTTCCTGATAATCTGTGGTGCATAGATTAGTTCTTACTTCGTTTTATCTGTGATTATTGAAGTGACATTATAGTTTGACGTACAGGGTTTTATTGAATCTCATATTTGTATTCTAATTTATTTTATTTTCTCACTAGGAGAGTGATTTTTTTCGGAACTGATCGGAAAGAAGAGTCCAGTGTACTTATCAAGTTATCAAGTTTGAAGTGAAATTTTGTGATAACCTCGAAGTGGATACTGATATACTGACTGTTATATGTTGGGGCAAAACGGTATAGGAGTATGCGAAATGATACGGTATGTTCTATACAAATTTTCCATAAATATTTTCGATTTCATATTTTTCAGAATATTCGCTGAAAATCTCATACTATATTGTAAATGAAACATATATTTGTATAGTTACAAATGAAAAATAATCCACCATTATATCAAATACTTTCCGGAATTGAAGTCCGAGAAAAACTTATTTTAGCTTTTATAAATTGAGATATTTTGTGGCTTAATTCATGTCTAATTCGAAGATAAGAATAGTTCAGCCGAATCTTCTGCAGCCCAATATTCTATCTAACAATCTTTTTAGTGAGAAGGAACAGAAATTTCAATTAAACTAGTAAATAATTTGATTTGGGCAAAGTGAAATATTTCTATACAGGTAAATAAGAGAGTATTTCGAATAGCTCCATGGTGTCCATTTTCAATTCGAATACAGGAATAGTTCTCAAATGCAGCCCAATCTTCTGCCTCTCAATCTTTTTTAGCGAAAAGTAACAAAGAGTTCAATTTAACTAGTACAGAATTCAATTTGTGCAGAGGAAAATGTTCCTATATAGGTAAATAAAATAGTATTTTGTTATCAGTTGTGAAATATTGAAATAACGCATAGAGTCGTTAAGTATATATAAGAAAAACAGTGTCATAAATCAGCACATTGATTTCATTGGCGTAAATATCTTTTTTTTTTCTGAACGTGTCCGATTAAAATTTTAATTTCTGCGATTTTCTGTGGTGGTGCCTTAATGAAAATAGAATTACCTGAATTTCACTAAAAGCTTCATATTAAAAGTTTGTAGTCACTGTAAGGTAAGAAATCGTCAAATCCGGATCTTTCATCATTTTTTTATTTTTTTCAAAAGTGGCGGTACAATTGCGTACTGCCGCAGCGCCATCCAGTGAACACAAGAAAAGAATTCTTAACAATTAGAATAATTCTATATGAGGTTATGTCCGATATATCTATCCACTAAGTAGGTTTTTACGGTTGATATAATTTACTTCGTTTCTCCAAGTGTCTCTTTGGAGTATCCAATCACTTGCAAATTGGCCTTCTATATAGTCTTCTCTTTACTAAGTGTTCTCGAGCCGTACAAGCGTAGCGGTACATGTGTAAGCATTTCCGTCGGCAAAACAGAAAGCTACACTCGCCTATCGAAAGCACTCACTGGACGTACACTCGTTCAAATTCTTTTAATTAGTCGATTATTAGCCTCTGATGGTGGTAATCGACCGAAACAATGGTTCTTTTGATTTGTTTACCTTGTAGCTATCGCCGACAGTTTAGCGTGGACAAATGAATGCGTTCCACTTGAAACTTTCACTCCGCGACTAGGGTAGGGTAGTAGAGAGACGCTGGATATTATCTCGTTGAAGATTTTACGTTGAGAACTTTACACGCGAAACCCCATGGACAAACGTCAACAAAAATCTTTTCCCTGAAGAAAAGTCTGTCGAATTAATTCTTCGAATTCGTCTTCCTTCTTTCTGTCATTAATATTCTTCTTATTCTAGAGCTTTATCAGTTCGTAATCATTCCAGTCAGATCAAACGAGGGTCGCTATGTCTGATCTAATGAAGAAAAGCTCAAATATTGATGATCGAAATCGGTTAGTTCAAATATTTCAAAATTCAGAGTGTTGCCTAAGAAGAGAAAACACTTTCATATTGAGTGGATCACCTTCGCATTGATGGAAATTTACACTCCGATGGAGGCAATTCCAAACTCCTAGATTGTCGAAAATTGTTGTTTTTGAAGTCCTTCGATGCCAAATAACAGTTATACAGCATGATCAAGTTGTTTTGCTGGTCAAATATTTCTTTAATTGAATCCATAGGCAAGTCTCACATTATTATGATCCAGTTTTTCTTTCTTTACGGAAGACTCACGGCAAACAAAAGATTAGGTGCCATTCATCATTGACCTTATATTTCTCAAATAACGCGATTACTTCTTGACCAATTCAGTCGAGGAAATGGGCAACCATTTCCTTCTATGTGCACAAATATAGTTTTGAAATAAAATATTTTTGTGACGATTTGTAGATAAGTGTAGGAACTTCAATTCGACATGAGACATTCGGTATAGTTATGGTCAGAAATATAAATAGCAACCCTCAAATTACTTTGACGGCTTTAAATAATTGAGTAGAATTTTTCCTGTCCATTGTATTAGTTTACATTAATATAGAAAATGACGACTTTTGCCATCCATTATGTGATAAATAATTTTCATTTATTCTAAAATGTTCTGAGAATGCTATTCTGCTTTTCACCCCTCCAACCCTCAAATTACGCTGTTAGTGACGGCTTTAAATAATTAAATAGATTTTTTTTCCTGTCCATTGTATTCGTTTACACTAATATAGAAAAGGACGACTTTTGTCATTCATTATGTCATAAATAATTTTCATTTACTCTAAAATGTTCTAAGAATGCTATTCTGCTTTTCACTCTTTCAATATAATTTTGTCTTTTCACATACATTCTAAAACTACTTCTCGAGCGTTTCTTCCTCTTTGTACCTCCAGATATTTTACTAACTATAACTGTAACAGTATTTAAGATTATATTTCAATCAAATGAAAGACTAAGCATCCTTCATGTCTGCGAAATATTTTAAGTTTGATTACATGCAAAGCTTAAAAATTCATCGAGTATTTTTCGATTTTATAAGTCAATCAAAGCTTTTTAATATCAGGATCAATATGAACATCATAGTTATTTGAGGTATTTGAGGATCTCTAAACTACCCCACAAATAGTAGTGTACTACTAATGTATACCAGAGTTGTGTATGTTCAGTCAATTTCTTCTAGAAAAGTTGGATTTACGCCCGAAACAAAATTGTTTAAATATCTCATTGTCAATCAACCTATGTATTTCATCATTATTCTGTCATTTCAATTCTCTTTTTCCGAAAAATTAGTTTTTACAACGGACTGCTATGCCATGAAATGCTCAGGCTATTACTTACGAAAAAGTTTGGTGTAAATCCGTGGCAAATTCAATAAATGCAACATATTTTTATGGCATATACTGAATATGCTCTGATTTAGGAGAATTGGTCCTTCCTTGTATCCCCTCGAGATCAACTTCAGATAAAGAGGAAGTTTTGCGGGCCTTGTTTTTTTCAAGCTGCAACAGATGCAGTGCGCGCACAAGCCCATCATCATCTGCCCGTTCGGAATCGGTCTCGGCCGCGAACCGACCTCTCTATTTCTATTTCGGAGTATGATGGGCGATAGAAATATTCCGAAAATAGACGCGCGTCTATTAGCGTTGTCTGGCCGAACTAGAGCGGGCCGGAGTACGCGCACCTTTAAATGCCGTCGTCGCCGCCGCCGTCGAAACAATAAAAAACTCGTATTTCCGCGTGTACGGGTCCCTTGAACTTTCGACTATTTTTAAACGACAGGAAGACGGGATGGAGGAAGTTGGGGAAATATTTGACATGTTCGGCCGTTCAAATGTTTTGCCTGGCGCGGTGATCGTTAACGGAAGCATCGGGAAGAGTCTGTTAGTAAACATGGAATTGAAGGAAAACAAAACATAGGATAATCCAGCGCTCAACCAGTTAGAATTCCCCGCGAGTGCTTCCAACATATTTCAAATAATCCAAATGAATTCGATGAATTCCACCGTTTTCACAATTTATCATTACGAAACATATAACTGCAAAATCATGTTTTCACTATGGATGACATTATAAAAATCAAAAATATAATTCATTAATTAATAATTAATCCAATTATGTATTTAGAATCGGGAGTAATTTGTAAAGACTTTCGCGATATTCCTCTTAAGCTTTGAATTTTGCATTCAAAGATGTGTACAAACAGATTTTTATGATCGGTGTTGACAAGAAAACACAGTTTTGGAGATATTTCGCTGCAAACTTGGCTTCTGGTGGAGCTGCAGGAGCCACCCCTCTCTGCTCTGTATACCCATTAGATTATGCTCATACTCGTTTAGGAGCTGATGTAGGAAAAAGTTTATCAGAAAGACAATACACAAGTCTGATTGATTGTATAACCAAGTCAAAAGTGATGGACCAGTTGGTTTGTATAGAGGATTCCTTGTTTCTGATTTATTATCTATAGAGCATCATATTTCGGTTTCTCTGTTACTGCTAAAGGAATGTTGCAAGACCCCAAAAACACACCATGTATTATTTCATTATTGATTGCTCAGGCTGTGACCACAGTATCTGGTATTACTTGCTATCCCTTCGAACAGTCCGAAGGCGTATGATGGTGCAGTCTGGTAGAGCAAAGCGAGACATTGTGTATAAAAATACCCTCGATTGCTAGATGAAGATCGCCAAAAATGAAGGTGGTACCGCATTCTTCAAGGGAGCCTTCTCAAATATTTTGAGAGGAACTGAAGTAAAAAATCTACAACAAAACTTCAAACTAGATAATTTCAATTTTTAAATGTTTTACGAATACAATCCATTCCACCTCATCATTCCTCCAAATAATAATGTCATTGTATTCTTGGACTACTTTTGTTTGAAGTAGCTATATAAAAATACTCGGCCTAAATTTTACAACATTTTTGAAACTATACTGTATTTTATATAATTCCATGTGTAAAAACTTTTACATTTCCATTTTCTTGGAAAATTTTAAAAAATAAACCATTTACAATAGGTATACATATTTTCAATTATCAACACTATTTACGTTCATTCATAAACCTTGATATTTTCTAGTAAATTCGTAAAGTTGAAAGATATTACTGATACAAAATTGCAACGGAAATACTTGCTAATGGTGAAACCAAGGAGAAGCATTGGTTCCTCTACTGTTTCAATAATTGCTGGTTGCAATCACGAAAAAACCGTGTGTACATAAACAGCCACATGGAAAGTTAGGACTTCTTTAGTGTATTGAAACAAAATAATACCTACCCAAGAGGGTTATGATTTAAACTCCTAATTTCATTATTAGTAATTATAATGCATTTATGATAATAATAATCTTCCGTTCCTCTGTAGACATTGATTTGGACTGAAGAAGTCTTTGTGCTTCCACTAAAGAAGCGGGCGTGGAACAACCACGTCTTATGTTAATATCTCGACGAGAATTATCTCCCATAATGAACCTCACAAGAGCACCCATATTTCATTTCTGGCAATATTTGATAAACTAATAATACGGGTATGTAATAGTACCTATTCTTCCTGATATACCTTGAGGTCTTCGTTAATATTTACAAATATGCACGTAGCCATGCCTTTACAAAAAGTTACTCTTTGCTCCGTATTTTTTTTTAAGGAAAGCATCACACAGTCAGTGTGATGCTTTTTGAGTCACACTCAAAAATAATAATCGGTTTCATTACGTCTAAATTGATGTCCTTCAGATATGATCAGTAAATTACCCTCCAACTTTGTCCGATGTGATACTACTTGATTTGTTTTGAGGGTTTCGTTACAATCCTAGGTTCAAGTAACCAGGCGTAATTCAAAAGTCCACATAAAATTTTGCTTAATTCAAATTCTGACTGGCCTATCAATAAAATCAATGAAAATTGGAACTTTCTCCACGTAGAAAGGCACATGCAGCCCTATGACCACTTAATGGGGGTTGCAGTTATCTGTCGAACATGAATAATAATCGATAATGAGTTGCTATTACTGCCATTTTACTACTCTTTTTCATGCATTGATCTTGTACCTAATTGAACTTAAAATAAAAAAATTAATGATAAATAAAAACATTACCCGCAGGTTTTAAATTCACTGGGTCAACCTTTATTGAAGAATTGCTTTGGAACCATCATGTTCATCTCAAACAACAGCAATAATAGCATTTCTACTGGTTATTTTCTTGAATAATTTATTAGAGATAATGATTTGTTATTTCAACATCAAATATTTCTTCTTAACTTTTAAGAAACCAGCCAATACAAGTTTTTGAAGCTTGTTTGGAATGTTTCCTTCCGCGAGTGGTCTACGAATATAATTATCAGTGTATGGTCTAAAAAAAAAAAACTTCAATATCACGAAAATTCAACATTAAATATACATGAAAACCACCAGCATCGCTGAGGTCCTAATGAAAACAACACTAGTTAATGGGTAAAGAAGCTAAGGCGTGAAAGACTTTGAAGATCTGTCGTGCCTACATATTAGCATCATAAATCTTTCACTTTAGTAATATTTCACCCGTAGTTTGTGCATCTACTAAACTTTATTGGAAATTCATTTCAAATACATACGGTCACGAAGTAACTAATTCTGACTGTTTTTTCTGTAATATTAGATGGACAATATTCAAATCGCCTGCTGAGTTTTGAGTGATAGAATCTTCTAGAAAAGTAGTCTATAGGAGAGACACGGATAGTGAGTAAAGTAGTGCATACCAATATTGATAGAGTATGTAGTTGAATAGAAGATCACAGCAGTGAAGACTGCCGACGAATCTTCAGTTGAAGTAGTATTAAAAATTTAAGAGTGAAATTGTTAAAAAGTTATCCGCTTCATCCGTTGACGTTACGAGCAATACCGAAGTCGTAACGTTACTTTTCTATAAACGAGTATGTTTAAGCATCAATCGATGTCTCAATCGATACCGTTCAGCGCCGAGTTGACGCCGTCGCCGCGATAAGTAATACTTGTCGCTGTTACCGATATCGTTACGACCGGCAATCAGGCCAGACGCCCACGTTTTATATCCGTGCATCTCGCGTTGCATATTTGCATTTTACTACGGCGGCTATATGAATGAGAACGCAGTCGTTTCGGTTCGAAGGACCGGTCAATGAAATGGAAATACAAGCGGTTCGCGGAACGATTGACGGACGGATATTCCGTGCTCCTAGACGATAGTTTCTCTGAACGACCGCCGCGCTTCGATAAATACCGAGACTGTTTTTCGAATGTTCGATTTTAGTCGATCCTCCAGTGGCGTATCAATTGAAAGCGGTACCGTGTTATTTCAGGTTCAAAACAAAACATCAAATTTTAAATATGTTGCAAATCGTCGCTATAATACAAAGCTCTATGGACAGTCCTATGCGATACTCTGTTTTCGTAACGCACGCCATCTACTTGGACACCGTAATACGAATCTTTAAGCTGTGCGGTTATAAGTTTGTTATATAAGTTTTTATTTACATTTCAGTATCTTCAGTTATATATTTTATTCTTATTCTTAAATATAATTTATGAATTGGTAGTAATTTCAATTTTGTTGTTGTTTTATAGGTGATCACCTGATTTTGTTTCAAAAAAATGAGGATACAATCAATTGAAAGTCGGAAAAATATTTATATGACCATGTTTACTCAGTTAATATATTTTATCGGTTTTGAATGGTAGGACTCCTTAATCTGAACTCTCGTCTCTTTAGTTATATTTTTAAATTGTTTTCTACAATTGTGATTTTCTGTTTGAGTACAATAAAGTTAAGGTAACCTTTTAATTATTTTATATTACGAGCTCATTGTTACATTAAGTCTATCAACTAGATCTCTGCAAAGGTATTCATGTCCGAATATCTAGTAGCCATAGAAATACAGTTATAAATTGTAATGCAGATATTTTCGTCGAGCCAACTCCTAAATTTTGAAAATAGTCGAAGATCTAGAATCGTTGAGCTAGCTCAAAAGTACATACTGCCTATCGTCATACTTTGAATAGTTCTCAAACTTTTGAAAGTCTTTCAGTTTCAATTAATTATTTTCTATTGCTCCTTAGCTCTTTTATTAGTTTTATCTTTAGGCAGATATCATTCTTTCTAAATTTCACAATTCTTCACTTAAATCAACTTAAATCTTACACTTTCTGAGGTATGTTCTCAATCACTTTAATGAAGTAGAATTGGTTACTATTTGGCATTCCATTTTTTCAAAATACGGTAGCTAATGTTTTCAATTTTTTATTTATATATTTATATTTTCAGTTATTCTTTTAAAAATATGTTATCGAGATATGAGTGTATGTCGATCAATTCGTCGCATTATATAATGATGTTCGTTTCTTTCTGATCTTTCTTTTTGATTAACTTAAATAGTCACTAAATATATATATTTTTTATGTATAGTACTGTGTTATCTTCTTATAATATTCTGTTTCATAATCTTATGTGTGATTCTGTGTTATAATCTTCGGTTAGAGCACACTCATTATCTTCTTGATTCAAAGTGTCGTAATTCTGCACACGAACTTAGTATCCAGTAATATTTATTCATTATAATAATAATAGAAAATTAGAATACGGTATGTAATTATGACCCTTCGATATAATCAACGAATACGTAAAGAGTGAATCATTCTGATCATTGTGCGTATTTCAGGAAATTCACATTCGTCAATTTTCTCAGATTCTCATATGTTAAGCAGAACAGTTAAGTTGCAACCGTGGATGAATTTTTCTTGGGCCTAGAGGATCAAAGAACAATTTCTTGAAATTTACTAACGTCTATTTACGAGTAGATTTACTTTGCCACTCATTGAGGTGGTATGGATATTCCACGGTTAGTAAATGTTTTTACGTCAATTAATGTATGATATACTCCTAATAAAACAAACAATAACAACAATTCACTTCTCATTTTGCAGCTAATGAGGATTTTTCAATAACATAATGGTATTACTTAGATAATAGATAGATATTTACTATGTATCGAACTATCAGAAATTGAATTAATAATATATACTTAAAGTGTTGATGGAGTCGGTCAATACTTTTATATAATAATTATAATTCATCGCAAAATAATGAAATATAACTTCCATTGCAATTTCGTTTTTATCGTAAAAACCTCAATTTACATAAAACTACGAGGCTATGCATCAACGTTTGTTGTGTGCTTTGTGAGAAGATCCGAAGACTTGCTGGAATCCTGTCTCTTGAGAAAACGTGAAACTTTATGGTGGGGCTAAATCAAAATGAGTCGTCTCACAAAACTTACAATATGGAAAACGGTTTGAAAAGAATAATGTGGAAAGGTTCGCAACATGGAATCGAAGAATCTCTGGGTTGAAAAAACTTGCAATTAAATTATCTATGTCTTTTCAAAGAGTAGTGAGCAGCTGGAGTAAAAATTTCTCTACTTGTTTTTGAATACCGGGACAAGTAGATACAAATAGGAGATGTGATGAATAAATAAGAATTTATCTCCTTAGAACTCGCTCCTTGACTATTATATATAATATACATACTATTATATATCCAGCTATATGCATGATTATGGTCAAGAATGAGTTGACAAACTGTCGGACACTATATTTAAATTTTTTGGTGAAATAGATGCAGAGCTTATTTTTATTGGCGTTTATACTCGCTCACAGAGTTCAACAGTAATGTCAATAAATATCGAATTGCAGCAATCTTACACGCACTCCGAATTTCAATTCAATTGAAAAGGTTTGATACTTATTGTCTATAAATTCAAAATAACTTCAGCAGCGTTCAGAAACATCAGATCGATTTTTAGTAAGGTGAAATGTGATGAAGCTATACCTGAAGCATTTATTAATTTCATTTTGACAACGTTCCTCCGAATAGTTCCAGGGGATACCCCATATATCACTGGTTTTTCATGGAAATTCTGTGAATTGTACTTTTGAAATAATCAGTTTGTTGCTTTCATTTTTATTTTTGTCTCGTCTTTTTATATGAAAGGTTTATTGTAATTATTAGGATTGTATTGTCTGACGATTAAATGAATCTTATTGTTCGATAAATATTGTTCTTTATTATGAATAATTGTTATTTATTATTCATAACATGAATAACATTAACAATATGAATAAATAAAACAGGATTTATTATGTTACTCTTATAAATTTAGTTCATCTTCATATTATAGACGCCAGGCTCGGATTATATTAATTATATTATATTAATTATAATATTATTTATATTATTTTATTATATTGGTATACCTTATTCGGGTCGATCAAAATTCAATTAATAGATGTATATGACTAAAACTAAAGTGTTTCTCAGGCGTTAATGGAGATACATCTTCCGGATAATACATCATCATAGTATAAACGATCACGTGAATGATCCAACTTTTGCAGAGGTATTCATAATGCAGGTCTGTTTATAGCGTCATTGTTCATTCAATCGGTTTATGAGCCAACGTTTCTCCTGTTCCATAATAGCGGTGAATAATTTCAATATAGCCGCTGCATTCCTGCACCATTGATTGTTTTTTCGTCGTTGCGACGTTATTGTTTCTTTTGGCGTGATTGTATACGCTAATAACGTTTATGCGAATGACGTCGGCGGGTATACCCTCTCTGCATTTCGAATTCGAACACTCGACGGGCGAGTGCGTTATGAGAAATTGACGTAAATGAAGCGACGACAACGACGGCATCTGATCTGCGTGAGTTATTTTCGAAATCGGCCTGGCCACTCCTTCGGCGTGCACGTAGATCCGATTAATTTTGCCCATAGGTCCTGGATCACGGATGGCCTCGCCCTAGACGTGCAGTTTATAACGTCGCCAGAGGAGGTGGATTTATAAATTGTGAATCAATCCTGCAGAAGTTACATGAAATCCTTCGGAGATTTGTATGAGTTATTCAGTTAAAAGTGTTTTTTTTTTAGAGGCGGAGAACTTTAATATTTGATATCGTTTTATTACGCAGTTAATTTGATAATTAACAGTTGTTATAAAGAATACTCCGTCGAAGCAACTTGTAACAATTTATATAAATTCAATTTTACACCGAACATATACTTACGCTGTGCTGCCACACTTGGCTCAACTGATGAGTTCCTTGTAGAGCCAAGCCACGACCACCTTTAATACCGTATTTAAGGGTGGTCGTGGCCAAGCACTCGTCTCTTGTTCTTTTATCAAGTGTGGCATCGAGTCCAATATTCTTCAACAATTATCCCTTGAAGGATAATGGAAACATTGCATGGTACAAGTTCACATATGCAGCTCTGCTTTGATATTGTTTTGGTTAATTCAAAATTTTCACATCAAATTAGATGTAGATAGCAGTCGAAATAGGAACTGTAGAAATTTAGTAGAAAAATGTTGTTAGGTACGGACGTGTTTGAACTTTCGATACTTGATGTGTAGGTACATGATTTTCAATTGATTCCTAATAAATGCATAAAGTATTTTATACATTATTCCAACACGTAATGCATTGCTATGTGTTTCTGTCTTCAGACTGATAAGAGGGTGTTTGAGAATTAAAGGCGATGCCTCTCACTTTATGATGTTCCTGGCACAACTGATGTTTGCTTGTATAACGAAACTGTACTGCCTTGTGCTTTCATCGATTTCAATATTGTCTAACAATGATTCCTTGAAATATACTGGAGGCATCACATCGTTCAAGTTCATATAGTTAGCCAGCCCTGCTCTGCTTTGTATTAATTCAAAAAAATGCTCCGGTATTTTCTTAAATATATATAAATATATATACATATATATATATATATATATATATATATATATATATATATATATATATATAGATATATATATATATATATATATATATATATATATATATATATATATATATATATATATATATATATATATATATATATATATATAGGGTGGGGTGAAAAGTTTCCGGCCTGACCAAGAGATGGCGTTACTAGGTCTACTTTTAGAGAGGCGTCCTACAGTACCATTCCTAATGAGCTTGTATGTAAAGTTTCTGCCCAATCGCTACGTTACTTTGCGTTTGAGAGCACATTGCGCGAGAGTCTTCTGTTGTTTTAGTGAAAATAGAAAATTTGGAGAAACATTCTGCCATCAAATACCTCTATTTGAAATGGGAAATTTACGCCAAAACAAATAAAAGAAGAGATTCAACACTAAGAGTCTCCTCCCCACCATATTCAACTGTTAAGGGGTGGGTTTCTGATTCAAAATGGGTCGTGTGAGCACCTCTGACGAGCCTCGCTCAGGTCATAATAACTAAATAAAATTTTCAGTAAGGTTGAAATAATCACAAAAGTATATAGACAACAACTCACATTACAATTCAGACGATAGTGATGAATCATAAAGTTTTTCTTTTGTTTTAGACGAAGTTACGACTAATGCAGCTACAGGTAGTCTAATCTTTCACATTAACGCCTAAAATTAGATTTAATATCGATTGAATGAAGGGATAAACATGTGATAACAACACAGAAACAAGTTTTCAAAGTTGCATTGCAATTTCTACAGGAACAAACAAAAATATTGCGGTTCTCCACATAAATAGGAGGAAAATGGTTAG
The DNA here is from genome assembly GCA_030704895.1 of Henosepilachna vigintioctopunctata. Lineage (NCBI taxonomy): Eukaryota > Metazoa > Arthropoda > Insecta > Coleoptera > Coccinellidae > Henosepilachna > Henosepilachna vigintioctopunctata. The sequence goes on along the minus strand of JARQZJ010000062.1, from coordinate 5,503,001 downwards.
TGCTATATGATGGCACTTAATTTACTGCAGCAAAATAAACGTATTCCTCTCTACAAATGCGGTAATGCATATCCGGTATTGCAGTGGATAATTACACTAACCTGCGGTGATACTGTTCGGAGAACAAGATATGCTGTCATAAAATAATTTAACTACTTACCTACATGAATCCCAGAAATAGAAAAAAAATTAAAAGTCGCTCAAAAAAAAATTAATGAGTAGAGATACGTTTTCTCATTATTTCCGATATATTTTAGGTCTTCAACTATCATATAAAAATTCTTAGGATGAAAATAATAATTCCTCAATATTAATGAAAATAAAGTTGACTGAGTGTTCGCTGATCTCTTGGTGAAACATGGTTCAATATATTAAATAAAAAATACTTGGTTAGGTTTCACGAAATTTAGACAAAGATTGGAGTGTTTTGACAGTGTTGGACAAAGTTATCACGAAATTCAGACAAAGATTGGAGTGTTAGACAAAGATTGAGATTTGTTTCGGGGTGTTACCCCATTTTCAAAAGTTACTTATCACCTATTATCAACACCTATCAACGGTCTAACTTTTGAAAATGGGGTAACACCCCGAACAATTGTCAAGTCTTTATTATAAATTTTGTGAAACCTAGCCATGTGTTTTTTATGTAATTTATTAATAGAAATATTGACGAAGAAAACATTTTATCAGTTTAATTTTCAGGCTAAAATTCATTTGGATCACCATAATTACACTTTATTTAAATGATTATATTGAAATATTATGCACTGAAGATTTCAAAACTTCTGAACTGCATGTCTACATATTTTGAATGTGGAAGTAGATTAATATTTGTTACCTAAACAAAATTTGCTTTGTTAGGTAACAAATTTTACTTTTCACCAAATCGTAATATTCAAACAGTCAAAATGTCATCTGATTTGAAAAAATTAAGTTTTCAACATTGTTGTACCTGTCGGAAACATATAAAACTCTGTACAATATAAAAACATTTTCGTTTTGAAGAACTGATGAACAGCATATTCATGAATCGCACCCAGAAAATTAACTTTTTTACGATTTCAAACACCATAATAATAATAAACATTCAGACATAATAAACATAAACATTGTAACTAAGTTATAACTGAAAAATAACGGAATTAATTAATTACTCCATAACAGCTGAAGATAGGATAGGTATTTGTATGCAAAATTAATCTGAAAGTAATAGTACCTAATGCTCTTTTTACAACAAATAAAATAATAAAACAAAGGTGCTACAACGTTCGAAATAAGGATTGACGTGACGTTGCTGAAAATATTTAGGATCGAGAGAACCGAGGCATCCGTGCAAGTAACGAAATTTTCAGAAAAATCTAATGTTACGCTATCAGTAAAGGTCTAGTTACCATCGACGTGAATCACCTGTATATAGGAAAATTTTAGTTTTAGTTTGATGTGACAGATTTATTCATTATGCTATAATTCAACGACGAAATTGAACGTTTCAGTGGTACATTCACATTCTTTATCATTTAATATCTAAAGAAAAACAACTTGCAAAAAATATAACATTCGGCACATAAAGTACGATATGCAATAATGACTCTCTATTTAGTTATTTTTTTTTTCTTTGAATATATATGTGTATATATATATATATATATATATATATATATATATATATATATATATATATATATATATATATATATATATATATATATATATATATATATATATATATATATATATATATATATATATATATATATATATACGAGGATGGAGTGACATTTCTCATAACGATGTTCTTATTTAGTTATAGCAGTTTTAAACGTAGATTCCTCAAGCTCCCCAAAATACTGATTTATAGTTTCGATAATTTCTTCGTTGATCCCAAATCTTATAATACCAATAAGCCATTTAGTTTCAAGTTTTGAAGTTACGAAACAGGTAATAGTCGCTGGGGGCTAAGTCTGGAGAGTAGGGAGGATGCGGCATCAATTTAAACTTCAATTCGTGGATTTTGGATATGGCAACAATCGACGAAGCGCTGTAAGTGGACTCTGGATTCCAGAAATGGAAATACCTGTGAAGAAGCTCGCCACTCGTGCTAGCGAAACGTTAGGAAGAAATTCCAACCGACGACGGCCAGGGACAACACTATTTCAACAACTGGCCTCGAAAGCCTCAACTAATAAATTGAAGTTGAAAAGATAATTTTCCTACTTGGTGGAGCAGTAGAGGCGATTTGTGCAACAAAAATATTGTTTAGCTCAAGAAAATTCAACACTTCCAGGAGATGATAAGTAACAAACTATTGCGAATGTTTCTTTAGTTTGTCAGGTTCCTTGTTTTGCTGAGTCATTAGTTGATATTTTTCGTTATGAATTTAAATCCGTATAATTGTGAGCAGAAATTTGTGTCTTTCCAGAAATGGGGAGCGTACAAAGGGTCCATTCCAAATGAGCCAATGAGCCTGTAAAAAATGTATTCTCAGATGAAACCGTAATAGTTCAAACAGTACCTGCTCTCCTATTAAAAGTAACATTAATGGCGGATGCGTTTTTCTACAATTTATTATAATATCTGCATTTCAATCGAACCGTAATCAACACCGAATATCACACACGATAATGTATTGTTACCAAAGGCGTACGCTTCCGACAGGTAATACGAGTACCTACTTACCGTTGGTTTTCTTGTCGCGGTTTTTAAACGTATTTTTCCTATAAAGCGCATTTCCCAGAACTTCAACAGTATATCCGAGTCGATTCGCCGTAGGCGAATCGATCGAATCAATTACGCCAGCAAAACGAACAACGATACCATAAAAGCGATCTCGCAACCTACCTGATGGCGGACTTTATCAGCTTTTATCAAGAAGGTCGCGTTATCGACAACTGACAATCATCCAGTGCGGTTTCAGCTTCCAACGACCGTCCGACGCTTTTCCGCCGATCGAAATTTTTTTTAGCCGCGCGTCCTATCTCTCCGCGCTAGTGGCGTTTGACGTAGGCGAATTTGTTTAGACGCTCCCTTGTTTGTTCATACGAGGACGAACGTGTGTAGGTCGGAGTCCCTTTGCGATAATTTCAGTTGAAACTTCCGTCATCGTTTTAATAACGAAGAAACGTTTTTCTCGCGCGGATTGTGTATGGACCATGTTATGATAATGTTGTGAGTATTGAATTTTTTTGAATACCGGTCTTTTTTTCTTAGAATGTTGTTTAATGTTTACAAACACCAACATATTTACCGTTTGTTTTTCTAAGGAAGGTATTTGGCTCTGATAATCACATGAAAGTGAAAACTTAGATATTATATAATGATATATATCTATAATAATCTATAGTTTATGTATACGTTGTGTGCTGCTTTTTTTGTTTTTTTTTTCTGGTTTTGGGAATATTCCTTCTGAATGTTCAACGTTTCAACAAAATTTCATTCGTTTTTGTCGAAAAAAACTCGTAAAAACTATTGAATAACTTGAATTTTGTACTACAATAACTCTGTTAATTTGGTAATGTATGTGTTTATAGATAACGTTCACGTTGTTACATCAAGACTTCAATTTTAAGAATCACTTTACTGGGTTAAAATTTCAACTGCAATGTCCTTTTGAGTCAAAGAGAGAGCGGGGCCAATATATAACACATTTTAGAAGGTACTGCTGTAAGAATAGGTTTTTCAAAACCTGCTTTATGTAAGGAATTTCAATTCTACTCCTAAGAATAAAATTTACCATTTTGTTTAATCGTTAACTCATTAATTTTATTCATTTTTTATTTATTAAATAAAATGTTTATGGAAACTTAAGTGGTGAGTTATTAATTGAGTGAGTATATAACAATAAAATGCGAATTTGCCTTAATTTTCACTATAATACAAAAAATAATATCCCCTTTTCCAGTTTTTCTCGTTTAATTTTGATATTGGAGTTCAATGTGTTATACTGAAACTTGACCATGTTAGAACTCTATTTTTCAATTGAGATTCAAATTTTGATTTAACATTCAAATCAAAAATTGAATTACCTTCGACTTGTGACGAAAATGTACTAGGGTAAAACACCCAGTAGTCAGCCTTTTAGTGAGTAATTGAATTTTGATCATCTATATTTCAAATATTAAACACTACAGATAAAAACAACCACTTTTTTGTGAAAGGTTATTTACTTAATTAACTGAAAAAATTAACAAAATATTAAACTTTTGTTAGACTTATGGAAAAAATTAACGATAATCATATAATGGCACTTTTTCCCAGTGCTCAGCCTCATTTCTCCAGAAGTCAGCCATGGCTTACCCTGTAGTCAGCCTCTCACTTATTTTGCATATTTGACCTAGAAATTTCTTATTATATATATTTTCTCACATATCCATACCGAATTCAGTGCATTTCAAATGGTACCGTGCAGGGTAATTATCACACCCTATTTGATCTTCACAATTATTACATCTCATTCTCTTTATAGTACAGGCACTATTTTTCTTTCTATTTACACTTTTTTTAGAATTCAACTGCTTTTCCGCTTTAATTTTTTGTAATTCTTCTTTCTTTTATGTTCCTTTTCTTCTTTCTTTGCCTTAATCTCAAGTATTTGATTTTTTATTTAATATTTCGTACTTTTCCTGTTCTTCATCTCTTCTTTTTGTCTCTCAAATTGTTTCCACTCTTTCGAAGAAATAGCTCCTGTTTCATTGATCGATTTATCTTCTTTTTTGATGTACTTAGCTAGACCAGGCAATATCCATTTAAAATGACTGACATGTCTCCTGATTTTACATTAACAGTGGACATTATGTTTATATTGCTTTTAATATTTTTGGTACTGTCGTGTAGTACAGATTGTATATTTGTTGTCTCGTCTTGTTCAATATTATTTTTAATTGGATCAAGTTAACAATCTGTCTTAATGCCTTTCACATTATCCATAATTATTTTTTTCTGGGAGAGCATAGTAAGTGTGTATTTCTTGTCCAACATCTTCATTTTCTTTATCAATTCTTGGTTAGTATTTATTTCTAGATCAATATCTTCATTTGTCATATATTCTTCAGAAATTGATTTTGGTGTATGATTAGTGTTTCTTGAATTTTAACATTTTCGTGAATCACTTCAAAGTCGGTTATGATTTCGAATTACTTCAAGAATATCTCTTCTTCTGTAATGGTACTTAAATTATTTTTCAATGTGTGATCACCTATTATCAGCAAGCTTATCACAAAAATTTCATTCGATTCTGATACCTATTTTGGTTGGTTTGCATCAGTATCACAAGCAGAACTACAATGTGCACTCAAAACATTAACTTAACGTTGTGAAATTTCTCAAGATTATTCTAAATACATTTTGAGTAGCCAAAGCGGTCGTATTGCATGGGTTCAATTCACATTTGCTAAAACTGTTGCTGATTGTTATAGACAAATTTTCTCTCGCAACCTTGAAAACTCGACTAGCTTCTCTAATTATCCTAATCGCCACAATAGCTTCTGTCAATTGTTCTTTTTTTATTGGTGAATAGGTCTCTTTGACTTGATGAAAGTTTAAAAACAGTGATTTTCAGTCTAAAATAACTGTGCATAAACTCAATTCTGATTAAAAAGGCTTTAAGGTGCATTTTAGTGCAATAGGACTGACGGCTGGTTACTAGATTCGTAGATCCATTACAACATCCAATTACATTCGTACACGGCTGACTACTGGTAATATACACTTCACTGTTAAAAACTAGTAGTCAGCCGCTTATGGCTGAGCACTGGATTTACAATTCAAATTCGAAACCCAGTAGTCAGCCACCCTAATTACAATATATTCAGCAAATAAAATGCATGTAAAAGTTGATTTTATTGCAGAATAAACATTATATTGTAACACAGTAAAATTATCCACCGCATATAACAATATAGAGACACAAAAATCTACCGAAAACTTTAAGCGGTTCCTGAAGATAAAAAACAGTAACAGTAGCGAGTATAGTCGTGTCTGTGTCGGCGATGCAAATGAACGACAGCAGCTCGTCTAATTGAAATGATATTGGTTTGTATGTGTGCACATTAGACAATAGAGAGACAAAGGATTCTTTCAAACATTATTTTAGCGATGTACACAAATTTCAACACTATTCATAGGGAAATAATGTCTGTAAAGGCTGAGTACTGGTGCAGGGCTGACTAATGGGTGTTTTACCCTACCTACCCTACCCAGCTAACAACACGCATACCCATCGGAAGATTACGCGTAGGCCAACATAATAAGTTCGTTCACAGCAAACCTGAAAGTTGAAAGAAATCACAGGCAAAGAATCGGTGGCCTTCACTGAAGAGAGACGAGCACCGGAAGTGCGTTCCTTGTCCCAGCAACCACCGAAAATACCTACGGCGATAATGACATGAACTTTTCGAATAAAGCAGTTTGCCCACGTTACGATTTATCCGTATTCCTGCTGTTCCTGAGGATATGCACGAAACATTTCAAAAGACTACTTGAAAATATGTGGAATTCATTATCTAATATATTTTCTAATATTTTATTATTAAGTTATAATAAAATACAGTAGTCTAATTTCTACTTATTTGTAAATTTTAAGTTTCTAAGACGTTTGTATTTTTATAAAGCTACTGTGTTAACCATTGGCAATGAATCAGACTGTTAACTTTTATTATAATTGTAAAATAAATTTCTTGATTTATTTGAGAGTTAATTATCAGTAGAGAAATATCAATCAAAGTAATTTTCATTCTACAGTTGAAATAATTAAATAATTGAATATTCGTTCTGAGAATATTGAATTTCACTTGATGTATGTAAGAATTTATTCATTCAAAATTCTAATATTGAAAAAACTGTAAGCTTCTTCAGATTACTTCGTTTTTTTACTGTATTTGTGACAGTAATTTATTCAAATTACGGTCACAAATCAGTGAGAATAAACGAAACATGTATTGTTTCAATCAAAATTCGTGATAATAACATAGTATTTGTTTGTTTAAATTATATTTCACGATATAATATATCTTGGAATTTAAAGCTGTCTTAATAATTGGGGGTTTGTGTTGACCGGCAAGCAAGCATAACTAAGCAAATTTCTTATACGTTCTAAATTAATTGTATTATACGTTCTATTTAATAGTGTTGGCGTTTACTTGATGCAAATCCATTATAATTGAATATGAACTTAAATTCAAACACTTGAACTTATGATTTACACTTTATTGACTACATAGCATGACGCGTTTCGTCGTTACAAACGACTTTGCAAATTTCTTATACATTCTAAAATATTTAAGAGTGTTGGCGTTTACTTGATGTAAATCCATTATAATCGAATATGAATTTAAATTCAAACATTTGAACTTATGTACACTTTATTCATTACATAGCATGACGCGTTTTGTCGTTACAAACGACTTATACATTCTTATACATTCTAAAATATTTAATAGTGTTGACGTTTACTTGATGTAAATCCATCATTTTATCTGCCTATTGAGACCTATTTTTCTTTCTATCTATAGGTTGAAAAATTATGAATATTTATATTTAGACAACCAAGCTAACACGAATTTCCATTGCATATAGTTTTTTGAACATACGATATTATTGTTAACAGGGGTATTATATAAAGAAATACTCAGTTGAAAAATAAAACTCCATGAAGATGTAATATTTTTATCGTCATTTGAAGATTTCAAATTATACCTTCTTGTTACCTGTTTCTATTTCTACAAAGCAATATTCGTTTGATGGTAGAAGCAAAGTGTAAAATTTGCTGAGTGGTTAGGCTGTAAACGAAATTAAATGCAAATATCCCAAAAACTACCTGCGCACTGTGTACTACACAGAGTGTACTGGAAGTTAGTAGTTAAGTTACGTCTTGCCAATCAACAACTGAAGTCAGCAACATAAAGTGACTCAAATTCAAACGATTTCGACACGAATATACGAAAATGGATACTTCTAATATATTGTACAATAAGCAGAAATATTGTAAGTTACTTGTTATTTGTTTTTTCATATTTCATTCTACTAATTATAATATCATAGATTCTCATTATCTACTTAACAATTCCACTAGAGGTAAAGAAAACCCGGTTTCTTCGAAAAATTTTATTTAGTACCTAGTCCTAGTAGGACTAGGTACTACCTTACGTCTTTGGTTTTTTAGCATTGCATGGTTTGAATTTATTTTCTCTAATTGGGTATTATACCTGTTGGGAATGAAGAACTTATTATAACTATTCTCATCGGATTTAATTGAGTCATTAGAAAATGACTAAATTGAATGACAATTACTGATTCTTGAATACGTAACCTAATTACTTCAAAAAATAAGATCTTTTAATTCAAATGAAATGCATTGATTCTTTCTTTGTCAATTCTTTTTTTCTTTCTTTCTTTTTAAATTTCTTTCTTTTTTAACCCTTCGAATCGTTGAAAATATGTCGAGAGGATCATTATTATTTATTACACTTATTTGCATACAATTTTCAGTTTATCAAATTCCGTCAGTTATTTTGATACTTTATCTGATATTGTAGTGGAGTTCTACCTTTAACGAATTATAATTTTCGAAGAACCCAGAAAAGAAATAAGTGTATAATGATAACCTGTTTCTATCTTCTTGAAGGGAGAGCCGAGGTTTACTTTTCAATGGTCTATTTGGCCTGCGTTAGGAAAGATGACGCAGGTTTTAACATTTCTAAATAAGGAGCTTCACAGTCAATTCACTTTTAAAATCTCGTTTTTATCTCGATTTGAGGAATATTGAATTTTTAAACCGTATTAAAATTGGTTGTTTAATTCATTTCGAAGACAAAATTATATTAAAAATTAATTATCGATGAGAAATGAATAACAGCTTGTTAATAAAAAAACGTTATCATTATACTCAAATACACACTATAATACAACTCAATGAATTAAGTATGCATTAATGCATGGAATGTTTCCAAGATAAAAATGTGCGTTCAGAACCTCTATTTTCAATGTACAAATTGTCTCATTATAAACATTCTAGTGGAAGTATTTACCTATTGTTATAGACGTCAATATTTCTTTCTTGGGGCCATTGAAAGTCTCACTTAAACTTTTAATTTACAAATAACAGATTTTTAATTGGCGTGAGTACATTAATGAAATAATTTCTGTTAACTTTTATCAAAGAGAAGTATCCAACAAAAATTTCTTTCAAAGATTAGAAGAAAAGTATCAGTTTTTCCATATTTTGAAAATTAATACTCTTTATCAATTTTCGATTACGTAAACTTTCATTGAAATAACTGTTTTCCGCTTCAATTAGTTTTCAGAAAGTTTTCGAAATTTTAGCAGCTTCAACAAACAAATATTCGTATTATACTGAAAGATTGTAAAGTATTTTATACGTTTTTAACGCTGCAATTTCATGCTACCGCATTATATAGATAGAAGTTTTTTGATAGAAGTTGAAGTATCAGAACGCAAAGTTTATGGATAAATGTTGAATATATGTCCCTTAATAATGGTTACCTCAATGATAAAATTTAAAGAAAATTAATAATTATAAATATCATTAAAAAAACACTCTTATCTTTGTAATAAGTATGATTGAATTATAAAATCAAAAATGTTTTACATCTATTATTTTTCCTGATATTGAGTTATATAATTGATTATTTAAAAATACTTGGGTAAATGTTATGTGATGAAACAGTAGGTCTTCTGCACATTTCTAAATCTTACAAAAAGGAAGGGAGTCCAAATTAATAATATCTAATAATGATATAGATATAATAGCATATATTTCCAACAGGTAACTACCCAATTACAGGAAAATACAAAATGAATAAATAATATTCAAAATTTGGTGAATAAAATTATCAGTATAAATATATAATATCAAAAAATTATAATAATAAAAAATAGTATCAAATATCATAATCGATCCACAATTCAATATCTAAATATTCAAATAAATAACTGAATCTTTAAACAATGAGTAATAACTAAACAAGAAAACAAATCTATCAGAACTCCTGAAAAAAGAAAATACCTCAATGGTTAAGATTTAAATTTTAAATACACAGTAATGATACCTGGTTTGCAATAGAACATAATATTTTTGCAATAGAAAAATTATCGCGTTAATTAAATATCTCCCCGATGCAATTGAGCAACCTATTTTCATTTTCTTTTTCTCTTTCAGTGCGACTCCAAAAATCATCATTTCCAATTTGGCGCCGCACGTCAGGTTCGAAGATATTGAACACCTCCTGGCAGCCCACGGCCGTGTGGTCAGTTGCGACAAGCTCACATCCAAGGAACCAGGTACCCAGACTGTGCAGGTTGTCTACGAGACACCGGAACAAGCGCAGGCGTGAGTTATTTTTCTGTTTATCTTTTAAAAAATTAGCTGCCCAAATATTATACTTTTGCAATATGGCCATTATTGTCAACCTACGTATTCAAAATTTACTGTATCGTATATTTAATAATAACACTCAGCTAAATTGCTCGCTAAAAATTTGAAAGTTTGATAAAAATCGTTCGATATTGAAATTTATTGAACTCTTGATAATCAGTTAGTAGCCCGAAACATATATGAATATTTCGAGACTTGTTGAAAAACTATTCTCTTGGTAAAATATCAGTGGAATAAATTCAATTGACTGATATTCTGGAACCATCAAGAGTTGAATGAGCAGTAGGCTGTCGTGGAGAAATTGATGTTCTTAACATCCATTGAAGTAGTCTAGATTTTACTTCGAATTGTAAAAGGTGATTCATTAATTCTCAATGTTTTATTTTAACAGAAATAATTTTTCTCACATAGACAGAACTTCTCTTGAAGCCAAGTTACCATCAATCATTTTCATTTCACGTATAAATTGATACAGATACATTTTAATCTGTTCGAATAGCACTTACTAATGCACTATAAGCTAGAAGTAAGTGTGGGAGGTTTATACAGTAAACTTCTTCATTTTAAAGAGGTCCATTTTGTTCAGGTTTCATCTCTACTTAAGGGTCCTCTTAAGCTGCATTTTTTATTGCAACATTCCTATAGCTCTTCGCAAAGTGTAATTGGTCAATTACACTTTGTGTAATTACAAGTCCAACATTGGTAACTTTATATTGGCTTTGATTATTTCTTTCTTACTTCTTTGATTGATTCCTAAAAAATACAATGTAGGTATGGTTGCATCTTAGTTTGCTAATACTCTAACTTTTTGCATCCATTCTTACATTTACTAGTTCATATTCACGTAGGGTTTATTCTTCGAAAATTATCAGTTCGGTAACCTTATATTTGCTTTGTTATTTCTTTCTTACTTCTTTAATTGATTCTTAACACATACAATGTAGGCATGGTTGCATCTCATTTTGCTAATTCTCTAGCTTTTTGCATCCATTCTTACATTTACAAGTTCGTATTCACGTAGAGTTTATTCTTCGGAAACTAGCAGTTCGGTAACATTATATTTGCTTTAATGATTTCTTTCTTACATCTTTGATTGGTTCCCAACAAATACAATGTAGGCATGGTTGCATCTCATTTTGCTAATCCTCTAGCTTTTTGCATCCATTCTTACATTTACAAGTTCGTATTCACGTAGAGTTTATTCTTCGGAAACTAGCAGTTCGGTAACATTATATTTGCTTTAATGATTTCTTTCTTACATCTTTGATTGGTTCCCAACAAATACAATGTAGGCATGGTTGCATCTCATTTTGCTAATCCTCTAGCTTTTTGCATCCATTCTTACATTTACAAGTTCGTATTCACGTAGAGTTTATTCTTCGGAAACTAGCAGTTCGGTAACATTATATTTGCTTTAATGATTTCTTTCTTACATCTTTGATTGGTTCCCAACAAATACAATGTAGGCATGGTTGCATCTCATTTTGCTAATCCTCTAGCTTTTTGCATCCATTCTTACATTTACAAGTTCGTATTCACGTAGAGTTTATTCTTCGGAAACTAGCAGTTCGGTAACATTATATTTGCTTTAATGATTTCTTTCTTACATCTTTGATTGGTTCCCAACAAATACAATGTAGGTATGGTTGCATCTCATTTTGCTAATTCTCTAGCTTTTTGCATCCCTTCTTACATTTGCATCTTCGAAAACTATCAGTTCGGTAACCGTATATTTGTTTTGATCATTTCTTTCTTACTTCTTTGATTGATTCTTAACAAATAAAATGTAGGTATGGTTGCATCTCATTTTGCTTATTCTCTAGCTTTTTGCATTCATTCTTACATTTACATCTTCGAATCCACGTAGCATTTATTCTTCGAAAACTATCAGTTCGGTAACCTTTTATTTGCTTTCATTATTTCTTTATTACTTCTCTGATTGATTCCTAACAAATGCAATGTAGGTGTTGGTGCATCTTATTTTGCTAATTCTCTAGGTTTTTGCATCCATTCTTCATTTACGTCTTGGAATCCACGTAGAGTTTGTCCTTTGAAAATTATCAGTACCTTATATTTACTTTGATTATTTCTTTCTTACTTTGATTTATTCCTAACAGATACATTGTAGGTATCGTAGCATCTTATTTTGCTAATTCTCCAGCTTTTTGCACCTATTCTTACATTCACATCTTGGAACCCACATAGAGTTTGTTCTTCGAAAATTATCAGTTCTTTGCAACTTCCACTCACAAACTATCTGATATCAGTACCAAATTTTTTTTATACAGTGTTATAATTTGAATTGGTCGGTATATACGTATTATTCATATTTTAGCAAGGATTTGAAGCTTTCTTACATCAATTATTATTGACAGTTATGATGAATAATTTGTTATTCAAAAATTATCACTTCACAATTCATGTCAAAGATTTTCTTGGAAGGTATAGATATAAGGTTTGACCTTTTGGAGTTACCGAATGTTTAACTTCTCTCTGTCAGATAACAAAGCACAATATATACCAAGCACTAGATATCTTATATGTTATAGATAAGCAATCGAGAAGCTTCTACACAAATATACCTATTCAAAATGTATGTCAATTGATTTCTAGAATTCGAAAGTTCGAAAATTTATCGTTAATTCTAATCTATTCAATATTGAATATAAATTTACGAGGAAGAAAACTTGACGGATCATAATCAGATAATAGATTTATTTCACTTCTGCCGACCTAATCATTTTCTAATCATCAGTCCAACCCTTGATTTCCGAAGTTTTCCTTGTAGTATAATTGATGTAGTCAATACTGATTGCTTGCATTATCTCCTATTTTCTTTGGAAGATACTGCTTATTCGATGTCTTCATGAAACCTCATTACTTTCAATTTAAATATTCGCTTAATGTTTCTCAATGATCAGGTAAAATGAATAAAAATCTAATTTTCACTTCGAAAGTAGACCCATAAAATTAAATCACTTCCTCGGCCTACGGAAAGACGAAAAAAAAAGGGTCTGATTGTGCATGTACCTTTCGATGAAAATGTTAACATTTTTTGCCTAGTAAGCAGGTGTTTGGGCTCGTATCACCGGTTTGCAATTTGAGTCAATTAAAATCCATGTAAAACGTCCAACGATAGTATCTGTTGGAAAATAATCCATAATTAATATGTGGAATTTTTTATTCGGACAGGTGCCTTCCGATTATATCCAATTCACGGCTCATCCTCTACGGAGATTTCTGCGGAGATGCTCCCGGTGGTGCCTAAATGACGAGCATGTCGAAATCGCGTATTTCCTGTTGAGGAAATAAACCTAGATTTTGTATAAATTGACATTGACTACGAATTGACTACAATTGGACATTGACTACGAATTAGTCAATGTTTTGCACATAGACTGTACAAAAAAAATTTTTAAGTGCTGAAAATTCGTAGTTGGCAAGTCCGTCTGAAAAAATGTCTTCAGTCTTGAGTTCATTTGACCACGTAGTATTCTATTTGATTATGACCACAAGAAGGGAACCAAACCATATTCTGTTAATGACATTTACATAAGGAACAGATACGATTATTATTTTATTTTCTTTATCTTTTAAAATAATCAGTATCTTTATCTTTAAAATTAATTTTATATCAATTCTAATAATTAGTTCCTTTATCTTTATTAATATTAGTAGTGAATAAGATATGGAAGTTATAGATATAAAGAGTTATAAGATATAAAATCCGTAATATACATATCGTTCCTTTCTGACATCCACACGTGAATAACTAAAAGGATATAAAGTCCTTATACTAGATACGGTTAGTATCTAGAAACAGTTATCGAGTGTATAAAATAATTTTTAAAATAATTTTTACGGAATCTTGCCTAGTGTTTTCAATTATCAACCCATTTAACAATATTCCACCAAGTGCTGTGCGACAGGTCAGTTTGATATGATATTCATCAAACTGATTCATTGTGTTAAAAATAAACAGTTTCAAAGAACTGAATAAACTTTTATTATTGTTAAGAAGTGTAAAAGAATATTATTACAAGTAATTATTGAATGAAGTTGACAATCTTGTGGCATTACATTTTAAATATGATTTCTGGCATATGACCACCACGGCTGGCTCGGATGTAGTCCAATCTGGATGTCCAATTTTCGATGACTTTCCAGCATTTGTGGCCGTATATCAGAAATAACACGGCGAATATTGTCTTTCAAATGGTCAAGCGTTTGTGGCTTATCCGCATAGACCAATGACTTTACATAGCCCCACAGAAAGTAGTCTAGCGGTGTTAAATCACAAGATCTTGGAGATCAATTCACAGGTCCAAAACGTGAAATTAAGGGGTCACCAAACGTGTCTTTCAATAAATCGATTGTGGCACGAGCTGTGTGACATGTTGCGCCGTCTTGTTGAAAGCACAGCTCCTGAATATCATGGTTGTTCAATTCAGGAATGAAAAAGTTAGTAATTATAGCTCTATACCGATCACCATTGACTGTAACGTTCTGGCCATCATCGTTTTTGAATAAGTACGGACCAATGATTCCACCAGCCCGTAAAGCGTACCAAACAGTCAGTTTTTCTGGATGTAACGGTGTTTTGACATACACTTGAGGACATAACCATTTCTTCTCGTTCTTCTATTTCTATAAGTGTTTTGGGCTACTGGAACAGGCCCCAAAATCTCTTGTAACCCCGCTTTCATTTGAAAATGAGCACGCTACTGTTTCGTGGCAATCCATCCTGGATTTAAATTATATTTGCAACAATGTTCTAAGGAATGTTGTGCAGGAAATCATTCCAATTGTCTTCGGAAACTTCATATTGCTGATATTTATATTTAGATAGAGGAGGATCGTTACGAATAATCATTTTGTTTGAATTATAACAAACAGAAACGGATGTTGTTAACAGAACTCCCTACCAAATGTTCACATTTTTATTTTTATAACACTTGAAGTACGACAATGCAACTTTGTTAACTAGTTGAAAGCAAGAATCTTGACATTTTTCATTTTGATTTCATGAGGATGTAAAAGTATTGATTAAAGACCAGCTTTATTTTGTGTGCAATGAAACTTTTATTGATTGTATGTTTGAATTATGCACTACGGTATCTCCTATACCTATAGATAATATACGTATAGGTCGTAAGAGAGTGCTATAGAAAATCGGATGAATGCATCGTTGGTTGCGTGAATATTCTAATTTCTCGCAACCTGGTTTCGTAATCCGTACAAGCTTTTAATTGATGACATTTAGCTTAAACACAGATCCTTTTTAAAGAAATTAATTTCACTCCCAAGTTCATTCCATTCCATTCAGGAATGAAAAAGTTAGTAATTATAGCTCTATACCGATCACCATTCACTGTAACGTTCTGGCCATCATCGTTTTTGAATAAGTACGGACCAATGATTCCACCAGCCCATAAAGCGTACCAAACAGTCAGTTTTTCTGGATGTAACGGTGTTTTGACATACACTTGAGGATTATCTTCACTCCAAATGCGGCAGTTTTGTTTGTTGACGTAGCCATTCAAACAGAAGTGCGCTTCATCGCTAAACAAAATTCGCTTATGAAAATCGGGAACAAGGCAATCTCGTTTTGGGCCCATTCGACGAATCTACGCCTTGCTTGATGATTAGTTAGTCTATTCATGATGAATTGCCAAACCAAACTGAGAATAAATCACTTCTCAGCTGTTAAATCGGTCGCCATCTTCAACGGTAATGCCAACTTAAAGTTCGATACCTCTAAAAAATACACCCGTTAGTTATAAGTTGTATCCACCCTTCCCGATTGTTCAGGAACATACGCCAAGAAAATTTCATATTTTTTGTGTTAGTAGCGCAGCCACGGAGGGTTTTTCGCGTTATTACCTCCCCATGTTAAGCTTGTGAAAGAGACTCTAAAAAACGAACGTGGTTTCACCAAATAAATCGCAAATATCGGTTACTGAACTGAAAGTAGAATAAAATGCTATTGCGAGTAAAAAAAAATCAAGTATAAGTGTAATGTTTATTCACAAAAACATAACCATTTCCTCTCGTCCTTATATTTCTATAGGTGTTTTGGAGCAACTGGAACAGGCCCCAAAATCTCTTGTAACCCCGCTTTCATTTGAAAATGAGTACGCTACTGTTTCGTGGCATTCCGATTTACATTATATTTGCAACAATGTTCTAAGGAATGTTGTGCAAGAAATAATTCCAATTGTCTTTGGAAACTTCATATTGCTCTGATATTTATAGAGAAAGAGGAGGATCGTTACGAATAATCACTTTGTTTGAATTATAACAAACAGAAACGGATGTTGTTAACAGTAGCTCTCTACCAAATGTTCACATTTTTGTTTTTATAATATTTGAGGTATGACAATGCAACTTTGTAGACTAGTTGAAAGCAAGAATCTTGGCATTTTTCATTTTGATTTCATGAGGATGTAAAAGTATTGATAAATACAAGTTTTATTTTGTGTGCAATGAAGCATTTATTGATTGTATGTTTGAATTATGCACTACGGTATCTCCTATACCTATAGATAATATACGTATAGGTCGTAAGAGAGTGCTATAGAAAATCGGATGAATGCATCGTTGGTTGCGTGAATATTCTAATTTCTCTCAACCTGGTTTCGTAATCCGTACAAGCTTTTAATTGATGGCATTTAGCTTCAACACAGATCCTTTCAATTTCACTCCTAAGTTATTCGAAGATGAAAATGTTTCTATTTCTTCAAAGAATGAAAATGGATCTAAAAGAAGTAATAGATACATATGTATTTATATTTATATATATATATATATATATATATATATATATATATATATATATATATATATATATATATTTTCATTTTCTTAAATATTTCATTCAGTGCCATAAGCACAAAAAATTTCATTTCCTTATATATATATATATATATATATATATATATATATATATATATATATATATATATATATACATATAAGCATATAAGCATATTTACAAAAGGTAGGAGTTTGACCAAACATTCTTCCATTCTTCCAAAAATGAAATTCACACGAAATTAACATGATTTCAAATTAACATAAATGAAATAGCAAATAGTTTATAGTAGTAAGTAAAGATACATTTAATCTTAGGTGAAACTAATGATTGAAATGTAATAATTTTAAACCCAATAAACTTAAATAAGCATATTTCAATGAGCATGAGTCACATTAAAGACTCTCTCCTTGAAGTGCCCGAATACTCGCTGACAGAATGGAAGCAAGTTATAGATAGAATAGATGCTTATATAAACTCAAAGCTTGAAAAATCGTTTTGATAAAGGTAGTAACAACATACTTTAACCTTTTGAATCTTGGAATCTCTGATTAATGTAACAAAATTTTTCATAGATATTAATACTATTGTGTAATGCTTGTATTGTCATATTTTGTGAAATGAAATATAAGGCTTAGTCGTTAATTGAAAATCATTTGGTATCAATAGGCCCTGGACGATCTTAATTGTTTTGATAAACGTAGTAACACTCTTTATTTGACCTATTAAATATTAGAATGCAAGAAAGCAGGTAACACTTTTTATAGGTTTTGGAGTAAAACAATTGTTATATGTTGGCTTTGTAATATTTTCTAGAATTAAATGGATAAAGTGTTCAGTCGTTAAATGAAAATCAACGATTATTCAATTGTTAAGTGAACGTTGATTTTTTATGAATATTGTGACACAACGGTAACGGCTCAAAAATGTTTTAAATAATATCAAGAATTTTCCCTCCTTCATCTTCAATTACTCCATTCATTCTTCTGGGCTTGCTATTGGGTAGAGTTTGAATGCATACTTGAGGAAAGGCATTCCATTCGTATTGAGCTTCAATGTGAACGTCTCTTTGTGTTTGGAACGGAATTTCTCTTTATGCGGCTTTTTAGCTCATCTTACATGTGCGCTGTCATGTGCAGATCTGGGTTATAAGATGGATAATTCAATAATTGAATCTAGACTTCGTTTAGGTAATCACTAACTTTATCCGCGGTATGTGATATTTTGTAAAGGCGCAATATTACAAATCTGTAATATCCAAAATAGTCAACCTATTTTTTTAGTTGGGTACGTATTTCCCAAGAAATAACACCCTGCCCTAAAGCACCCGTCTGCAAAACTGGCACTATGTGAGATATTATAATAATGTACCTGTGTATATAATTAGGTTGAAGATTTTTCTGGTTGTCGAAAAATATTTAATATTCATCGACGAACATCTTGTTAGTCTATCTTTGATGAAAATGATCTTGCCCTTCAATTTATAGATTTTTATTGTATGTGGAAGAAAATGAAGAAAGGGTTTGTGAAATTGAATTGTAGTCATGAATATTTCGACAGGGACCAGTGATTTATTATTCATTCCAATGCTTAACTCAGCTGAACAGCTATCACTACTCATTTTGAATATAACTTAAATTCAAACACTTGAACTTATGATTTACACTTTATTGACTACATAGCATGACGCGTTTCGTCGTTACAAACGACTTCTTCAGATGCTTACAGAATAATAACAACATTTTGAAAAATACAAGTATATATAACAGGGAATTTTGGTGTTCTATGGTTTTGGTTTTACCTAAGATATTCCATTCTGAGAAATAATTTCTATTACCTGAAAAGGTTTAACAAGGGTGAATTGTTTAATTCTATCTGTTCATTGGGCAAGTTTCCAGAATTTTTAAGCCGATTTATTTCCACTACTTCCCAATAATCTAATTGCCTACATCTCTCTTAGATTATTGTGGAAATA
The DNA here is from genome assembly GCA_030704895.1 of Henosepilachna vigintioctopunctata. NCBI lineage: Eukaryota > Metazoa > Arthropoda > Insecta > Coleoptera > Coccinellidae > Henosepilachna > Henosepilachna vigintioctopunctata. Next base: position 5,483,825 of record JARQZJ010000062.1, on the reverse strand, counting down.
AATCGGCTTAAAAATTCTGGAAACTTGCTCAATGAACAGATAGAATTAAACAATTCACCCTTGTTAAACCTTTTCAGGTAATAGAAATTATTTCTCAGAATGGAATATCTTAGGTAAAACCAAAACCATAGAACACCAAAATTCCCTGATATATATACCTGTATTTTTCAAAATGTTGTTATTATTCTGTAAGCATCTGAAGAAGTCGTTTGTAACGACGAAACGCGCCATGCTATGTAGTCAATAAAGTGTAAATCATAAGTTCAAGTGTTTGAATTTAAGTTATATTCAATTATAATGGATTTACATCAATTAAACGCCAACACTATCAAATATACTACTCATTTTGTTTGAGAGCATTAAAATTTTCAGTCATCGAATTTGAGTCACAGAATAATTATTTGTTTGGACAAAAGTTAATTCTTTGCTTTTAAGAAAGGCATAATATAGTGTAATAGACTACTTCGATGATTCGAATGTATCTTTTAATGTATACGATGTTTTACTTTTTTAAAATTACTTTATTTTTGTATATTTATTTATTTATCACTTTCTGCACAATATGAAATTTTCTTAAAAGATTAATAAACGCCTATCTATCCATCAATGAATTCTGAAGTCTCTTGTCTACAAATCTTGTGATTTTGGCAAATACTGAATCTTTAGCACGACGTTCTTTTTAACGCATCTTAGCATTTTTATTATCTTATATATACTCCGAAATATACTTCATCAGTCTTACAAAATGTGCCATCAGAAAAATTTGGCTCTGAACAATTTCTTTTAATCATTTACAATACTTCCGAATTATGTTCTAAATCTACAACTTTTCTCCTTTTGAAATTTTTCTTTTCATTTCTCTTCAATTTCTTTTTAGTATTAAATTAAATTAAACTCTTGGCTTAATATTTCACGATTTATTCAACAATATGAAATAGTCGACATGTTTCGAGCGTTAGCTCTTTTTCAAGACATCAAGAGTCTTGATGAGTCTAAAGCTAGAGAGAGTTTATACGTCTTTTCTCCGATAGAGGGAGCTTACGTGAATTTTCACTGAGTACAATTCTCCTCATTCTGGTATAGGACTTATGGGCGTTTTGAAAGTCATCGATTCTTGACTGATATATTAAATATGGACTGAAGATTCATAATAAGGATGAAAAAATTGTATGCTATTACACTCGACAAAATCGATGAATTTTTCGAAACGATCTTAATATTCACTCTCGAAAGTGATAAGATCGTTCTCGTTGACAACATTTGTGTAGACAGCTTCCTGAGAGTTTTATTTGAAATATTTCAATTAAGAGTCTCGATATTTGCTAGTATGAATCATTTGTGAAGCTTGAAACTTTATATGTATATATATATATATATATATATATATATATATATATATATATATATATATATATATAGTAATGAATTTAATTGCATATTATATAGAAATATAATAAGACGAAACATTCTTACAGAGCTGTAGGTAAACTCCATGGCATCGAAGTCGAAGGTAAACCTCTCAAAGTCGATTTGGCAACTGACAAGCGTGGCAGGCGGACTCAGAGGGGCGCGGGCAACGCCTTCGGGGCCGGATTAGCGGGCCAAAGCCGGCAGACCGATTTTCCATTACGGATTTTAGTACAAAGCGATATGGTAAGTGGAAATTTTAATTATAATCAGGTTTTTCAATATCTAATAAATAATCCATAATAAATATTCATTACCAAATTTTGGGTATTACTTATGATTATAAATAGTTCTTTTCGTTTCCTGAAGGTTTAAAGTGAAAATGGTAGAAAATTTCATTTAATGTGTTTTATTAATCACGAAAATTCTTGTCGAATTTTATGTTTTTAGATATCGAATATTGAAATATTTTTTTCTTAATTGGAAGGTTCTGTCTCGTTTTTTTAATCTGAAATATTCTATTCTTCTTCCTAATTTTTCAAGTGTATTTTTCTTTTTTTGGGTAAGGTGTGATAGATAAATACGTCAAGGGTGCAAAAACGACATATTAATCATGTTAATATGACTGCTATATTTTATTATATACTCGTATATCAAGCTGCTTTTGTATACTCGGCCCCAATGGATAACAGAAGCGTTATGAATCGAATTTATTCGTCTTCAGACTAGTGGAAATTTATTCCAATCTTAAGTATTCATAGCTCAAATTAGTTTTTTATTCGCATTGGCGAATGGTGAACTGCAGAATTGGATATGTGCTACAAGGAATTTCATTCTCTGAAAAAAAGGGCACAACTACCATTTCATAAAAAATAATTAATGCTTGGTTTGCAGTTTCTGGGTCATTCGAAATGAAATCCAAATCAAACTTTAACAAAATGGTATGAAAAACTCACAAATTCATATCCTCAGAAAAAAAATTAATTTTTAACGGATTAGTAAATCTTCGGACATTTTATCAACTAATTTTTAAAACGGCCATAAATGTCCAAATGATTGCTCTTGTCTGTAGTCTCGTCGCAATGAACATCCAAGAAATCTTCTTTTCGTCACATTAATTTATTAATTGAACATTTTTATAGATGAAGAAATTTTTTGTCATTTGACCTCGAAGATCTAGTTCATTACTTCGCAAATCTTTACACACCTTTTAATATTATGTAATTTATGGCGATTTTTCTTAGGACATGAACCAAAAGAAGAATTTTAACATCACATCTTCTAATCAATTTTTTTGATAAGTGTTCTATAAAAGATGCTTCTTCAGCAAGTTTACGTTAGTGTCAAACCTGTGGTATTCTATTTTTTGTCGCTTTTTTCAGTTCACTCCTGCCACAAAACATGTCAACTGAAAAGTCGGGAGCAAATGCCAAAAACAATATCTAATCAGAATTGAAAATCAGCTATGACGAAATACATATAAAATCGGTAATCTACTGAAGTGGTATAGAAGTGCGCCATTCAAGTACCAACGGCGCCACCCTTCTGTCCCTTGAACTAAAACGACTTGCATCAGAATTATACAAGCTATAATGTAGTAAATTGCTTCCTTCATAAGTAGGCTGCTGTGCGAGTTCAAGAAACTAGGAAAACGTATTAACAACGATATTGTTGAAGTTGTTGTTTATTAAAAAACGATATTTTCTGAAATATGATGCATTTCTACTATTTTCATTTAAACCTCGCGTGGCTCTAACCTTCTTACGTTGCATAGTCTATTCTTTCTTACCGACTGAGATAATATGCATATTCGTATCTTCAAGATGAAATGCAGTCCACTGTAGTGACTGGTGAACTATTCTTAGGTTGTGGCTCACAATTTCTAAAGTATTTGATGACAGAGGCTACAATAATATCATTTTTGACCGACGACAAAGCACAGAACTCGAAGGCACGCTTAGAAATTGCAACTCACGAGCTCTCAAGCAGCTAAATTCGGCCGACATTGTGATTGACTCACAGAGCACTTGAGGTCGAGCTTGTTCTTACTATTTTTTTTCTTTGTCATATCTACAACGGATAATTCTAATGGCAATATTCTATTAACTGATTACTTAAAAAAAAAGAAGGTTCTTCTTTTGGAAAGTAGTTTTCTAGCCTTTTTCAGTAATTTGCACATGGCTTGAACGTTTTGAGAGGTGGATTTGAAAGTTATTTAAAATGAATCTCAAGTAACCTTTAAAAATGAAAATCTATAAAGATATTTTCACAGGAGAGGAAATCTACTCGGATACCTTCAAAATTAGCATAAGTAGTAGATGAAGTTATCTATGAAGTATATGGGTAATATATAGGAAGATGTTGGAACCTGCAACAAGACCAATATATCGATAAAGATATATCGCCAATAAGGCGCTTACGTCCTTTTCAAACACTGCGAGCGGCAGCTGTTCGCCGGTGAACAGGGGGTCGTGGGTCGTAGGTCGCAAATAAGAAACTCAGCAAAAATCTCTAAACTGAAATAAATTTGAGCGCCATTTGTTTTTCGAATAGCGAAATTAATTAATCTGATCTGAACCAAGAAAAGATCTAGACTCTTTTATCTTACTAATAGAACCTTCTGACGAATAAATAATTCAATACTAAATTTCATCAGTCAATATATTCTGAATAAGAAGTTAGTAGTAATGGTTAGTAGTCGTAATTTTACAAGATATATAGAATAAAGTCCAAACTTGTGATATGCGATAATTGAAATCTAATGTTGTTAGTGCAGAAAAATATCAAAAAAACTGGCCTGCATTCAGCCGCACCAGGCGTTATTGTAGTTACGTTATGGGAGGTTTGAAATACCTCGCTCGAAACAAGATGCCTTTTTTAGTTTTTGTTTGATTGGAAATGTACTTGAATTGAGGTATTATCTGCAGAAATTGGCTCTACCAAAAAATGGAAAGTAACAATGAAATGGAAGCCGTTCCAAATATTAATGATGCTCCACAGAAAAAGATTGGTACTCCCTCAAAAAAAGGATGCTCCAAAAAAGATACTCGTTAGACCAAAAGCTAGTTAGACCAATATCTCGATAAAGCTATTGGTCTTGAACGAAGCAATCGATCTGAAGAAGCTGCCGACGATTATAAATCAGCAGATGAATCTGGAGTAGATATTGCTTCAGATCACATATGAAACATAGGCTTAAAATGATGAAACTACACTTTATACCTCAAGGATTATTGGAGGATTACTAATCCTTGGATTAAACTGCACCTGATCAAGTTGAATGTTTCCAAATTCAACATGAAAATGACGGACATTCTTGGCAAGTTCAAGGACTTCCAAGTCTTTACTGTTGAATGTATGATAATTGACGGTATGGTAGGTATTATGAAATATCTTTTTAATGGTGAATCAGTTCCAGTACTGCTGCCATTCGAACATGGATTAGAAGAAGAAACGTTCTTGTGAAATTTTTCTTCTTTATGAAACATTTCTTTCTTATTTATCACTTTCTTTCATATTGAACTGGTCATCTTTAAATAGAAAATAATAGAAGCTTTTTCATTGTGTGTCCGTAAGTAAGCAATTTTTTGTTCCAGGTGGGCGCCATAATTGGTCGTCAGGGTTCTACCATAAGACAGATAACGCAACAAACTCGGGCCCGTGTAGATGTACATAGAAAAGATAACGTAGGTTCCTTAGAAAAAGCTATTACGATATACGGCAATCCGGAGAATTGTACGAACGCGTGTAAGAAAATATTGGAAGTGATGCAACAAGAGGCCAACAACACAAACAAAGGGTAAGTGTCATTATATTCGCTTCGACCACAGCTCTACAACAAAACGAAAATATTGAATGAACATCTCCATCATTCTAAGTGTCATAAATGTAATGGGTTTCCTATTGAGTAATTGCCGATGTTTTCAATGAAATAAAAGATTTTTTCACTTAAATGTAGTACAATCTATAATGTTTTATCGATGGCTTTTGCCATCTTTCGGACAAATTGAAAATTCTTCGTTCGTAGAAAGTTCTATCCATTTTATAGCCAAAAACTCGGTTGAGTGAGAGTTTACCATCATTGACAGTTCATCAAGACATTCAGTGACATCATCCAAGAAGGAAGCGGTCTAGGGATTGTAATGAGTGGTAACCCGATGGCGTGAGATCAGGCCTACATGGTGGGTGTAACATCAATTCCCAACCAATAATACATTTAAGCCGAGTGACTAAGAACCTGTAGGGCCTAACATTGAGCTGATGAAAAGGGACTCCTTTACGATTGACCAATGCTGGTCACTTCTCCTTTAATTTGTCCAGTTGCGAATTAACAGTATTAATTGATCTCCGAATTGATCTCTTTTAAAAACGGATCGAATTCAATAATCACAAATTAGAATTCAAACCAGATAGGAAAAACAGAACTATGAGTCCCTTTGCACAATTATTTATCGTCTCAAAATGTTTTAGGTACCTCTCGAGTTATCCAGAAATTCAATTTCAAAGACTTTGGGCTGCAATACGGAATTGTCTTTCCTTCAGTAGTTGAAGTTATATTATTTGAAAATATTGGATTTCCATAAGGTTTAAATTCGAACAAAATTGTCAGAGACTATATAAGACAGCTTGTCTTAAGTGAAAAACAAGCTGTCATACCATCGCCATTATTCAAAAACTCTGAAAAGAGTGCTGAGTGATCAGTTTTTCAGTTTATATCTCATACAGACATCACTCATTTATATAATTATTCATATTCAATTATTCAGGCAGTGCTATTCATTTCAAAATTATATTTAACTAATTATTATTAAGTATATTGTTAATCAAGATAGTATACCAAATCTTATAGATTAAAGATTTCGTCGTAGGTCATCTTCTACTGTGTTGAGATAGAGAAAACAGTGAATTCATTGATCAAGCCTTGAAGATCTTCATTAGTTCTCTTTCAATAGCTATCTATTCAGTTGATTTAAATTAATAGTTTTTATTTCTCGAATTTATTTTTTATCTTTAAAGCTAGAACATAATATTGATTTTACGATTGAATGAATCATTTATTATCATATTCTATATTTTTATGTATCTGTATGAAATTTGTGAACACCTATGTGTAACCAGAAAGTGACTACAATTTTATTCTATATTTCTTCATCTGAATATTCTATGAATGCATTGAACTGAGCAGACTGTTTAGTTCAGTATATAGGTACATGTAATGAACACGGAAAATCCACCAGAGGGTAAAATAAAATTTTCCAAGGTGGTGAGGAAACTGCAGAAGTTTTCCGCCACGTAAAGATTGGACAGTGTCTATTTATCGTGTGGTTTTGAATAAGCATCGATGATGAAATACAGTAGTAGGACGAAACCACATCCTGCCGTACTTAACCGTAAAGATTTTCCAAAATTTCAGTTTTGCAAGTGTTGTGGTTCTGTTGAATTGTTCATTACTAGTAAAGTAGTTTCTGACAGAACATTCGAAATTTTTATTTTCTAAAGTTTACTTAGATATTAAGAATACTTTTTGATGTGCTTTAACAAATTTTGCACTACGGTATCTCCTATACCTATAGATAATATACGTATAGGTCGTAAGAGAGTGCTATAGCAAATCGGATGAATGCATCGTTGGTTGCGTGAATATTCTAATTTCTCGCAACCTGGTTTCGTAATCCGTACAAAATTTCTCAAATTTTTCAATCAAATTGATATTTTTTTCTGGAAAATACCAGCAATAGATTCAAGTGTTATGTTACAATTAATTATTATCAATTAATTGTAACATAACTTGCCATTGTATAAACTAATTAAATATATGGTACATTTGAGGCTTAGTAGGCGAACGGTATAGTGATGCTATACTGTTTTCGATCTACTGATGGTGGTGGGTGCAATTCTCGGCGAGTTCTAGGTTTTTTTTTGGGGTACTGAATTGAGTACTACATGTGTTAGATACATTTCATATAAAAGTGTTAAATGTATGTGTTAGAGCACATATTTCCAAATTTTCAAATGAAAATGTTTCATTTCAGAATCAACATCTATGTAATTTAATTTCATTAAATTGTTAAATGATAATAAATGCAGGAATAATCTAATCAATTATTAATTAATTAATAGTTGTTAATTCAATGAAATCTTTTCATGTTTCAGGTGGTGTACATAAACCGACACACCGAAAAAAATTTAAACGCTAATTTCTTTTTTCGTTAATACATTTACAACTTTTAATTTTACAATTTCGAGAACAATTCTTTGAAGTAATATTTTCTTGTATAATACAGCATTTCAATAGTAATCAGTAATAGAACTTCACATCTAAATTTAAATCTTAAAGATTAAGACAGAAACATCTTCCATTATGAATGTACCACAAAGTAATCGAAGTGATACTTTTTAACAAGCTGAATAATTTTGTTGCAAGTTATTTCCTCGTACATTTTCAAAATAATATTTTTAGCCATAAACTGAAACACGGTGTTTCCGTTTTCAAGAGTTTTTCCGGAATTGTCACAAAAACTGTTGAACCGACTACTTGTGAATGTACCACAAAGTAATCGAAGTGATACTTTTAATAAGCTGAATAATTTTGTTGCAAGTTATTTCCTCGTACATTTTCAAAATAATATTTTTAGCCATAAACTGAAACACAGTGTTTCCGTTTTCAAGAGTTTTTCCGGAATTGTCACAAAAACTGTTGAACCGACTACTTGTTTCTAGCAATTTTATTTTTCAGGGAAATTTCTCTGAAAATTCTGGCACACAACAATCTCATCGGTCGGATAATCGGCAAGGGCGGCAATACGATCAAGAGGATAATGCAGGAGACCGACACCAAAATAACTGTGTCCAGTATCAACGACATCAACTCCTTCAATCTGGAGCGCATCATTACCGTCAAGGGTACCATCGATAACATGAGCAAGGCGGAGGCTCAAATCAGCGCCAAGCTTAGACAGAGCTACGAAAACGATCTCCAGGCCATGGCGCCGCAGACGATGATGTTCCCCGGATTGCATCCTATGGCGATGATGGCCACTGCTGGTTAGTATATTTTTTTGAATTAAACGAGCTGATTAGTTGATACAGTCTTTCTGAAGAACTGTTTATCTCTTTTATACAATTATAAAGTTGTAACTCAAATCTTGATTGGGTAACATATTTTATGACACTTCATTAATGCTATATATGATCTACTCATTTGTAGCTTGATCGGTTTTTATGATATCTTCTTCCTCTTCTTCTTGTGACCTCATTTGTCAACTAAGCCTCTTGTCATTACAACTTCTATTTCTACACAGTATTTTTTGACAATAATGACTATTACTAATACTTCTGTCAGTTGTCAATCCAAAGAAACCTTCGTAATGGTGAAACGTACGTCACAATTGTAAAAAAATAGTGTGTTAATCTAGAAAGAAGTGTTTTCTTTGCTTTTTTTTTAATTGAAATGGATTTACATCATTAATATTAATTAATTCATATTAACATTCAAACATTTTATGTGATTGAGAACCGTTTGAGAGAACCTAGTTATTAGTCAACACAGCTTCTACACGATTTCGTCCTTTTGCTTCTCGACTTTATTTTCCTTCTGATTGCATCTACCTTCTTCATGCCTAGGTATATAACTATGACGGTTTTTCGATAGGTATTATTTTTTGACTTGGATAAATCTAAATGATACAAAATTTGTATCATTTAGTATTATTAGTATTAAGTATTATCCGCCACTAATCAATTGTTATGTTCCTTTCTGAATGCTTGTATGGTGCAGTATTTTATCTTTAATGAAATAAAATATTGGTAAAAATGCTCAGAGTTATTATGGAGCTTTGTACCACTTGGATGTTCTCAAATATTTTATATTATTAAATTTTCAATAAAATAAATTCGAGACTTGAGATTTTGAAAGGCGAATCTTTGGATATTTCTAATTATTACTTACATCATTAAGGAAATTTTCTCTTTTCACCCAGCATAGATTTATTGTGTTTTATAAAAGTTTTCAATAAAATTATAAGTTGAAAAATTTTTACATTTTTTCAGTGCTATATTCCTATGAACTCTTATGGATATAATCATCCGTTAGTTCATCAAACTCATGATATATATGTGTTTATTTGTGCATTTATTTTTATGTGTATTTATGCTTCACCGAACTGTTCGATCATAATTTGTGTGGACCCTGTATAATGCATAACTATTGTTCCATAATTTACCTGCTAATATAAAAACGATTAATATTTTATCAAATTAGATTAAAATATTTGAGAAAATACTGGTTCGTTCTTTCGATTTTTTTTTGGGATTAATTAAAAAAATGTCGTAGCAGAGCTGGCTATGTGAATCGTATCTCATGCTCCAAAGGATAAATATTAGAGAAATATTGAAACAGATGCCTACACTTGATTGAGACACAAGACACGCCGTTTCGATCTGTACGGAACTCATTGTCTTCAATTCTCTTTTGATTCCGAAGACAGAAGTGTGTATTAATGCTTTAATGCTTAGATAACTCCATCCATCTATAGGAATCAATAAAAATCATGAATACATCAAGCATCGAATGTTCCATCAAGTGTAGGCATCGATTTCAATATTCTTTAACAATTATGACTTGAAGGATAATTTGATTTTGATTTGAAGCAGACAATATGAAAAATAATTTTCATGTAGCTAATTTTTAAGAAACCTTTTTTGGTTATTTCTGTTTTCGGATGTCTCTGTATAAAGCCAGTCCTAAAACCATTCATATGATGGATCAAACTGTACCACATTAGGATTATCGAGTTTCGTCCTTTTTTTTTAATTATATCACAGTTTACAAAGTCCACTATCATCAATATTAGAAAAATTTTTCTAGGTCTTAAAATAGCCTGCGTTACAGTAGAGAGTAGTACAGTGGCCCTAACTAGAGCGAGTAACAGAGTGGTCCTAAATACTCTGAGTTAAGACGATTTTGATTCAATAGATAATTGATTTATTGCCAGATAATTGCACTGAATTAACATACTCGGAAAATAGTTCTGTAGGTTTCCGACGTTGAATCTTTTTCCCGTCGATTTAGCATCTTTATTATTTTTCAAAAAAATGTTAAAGTCCAGTTGAAGCAATGTATTTGCTAATCAAGCAAGGTCTTGCTTAGCGAATACAGAAAGCTACAGAAGAACCTGGAACTCGTAAAAGAGTAAATATCAAGGTTGCGACAAAATATACCTCGCTTAAGAAATCCACCATTACCGCAATCACAACAGCAAGATGCAAGTAATGTCGGACGAAAAATATGTGGGATTAGATCGTCTAAGTTCTGATCTCTTTTCCAATCCTAAGAGGATTGGCCCCGACGTTACCACTATGATACTGCTGGTGCACAACTCTAAAGGAAACTGTAGGTTAAATTGCAACAAAGCTCTCACTGGACTTGGTCGATGTGCGGACTCACTTCACAAGTGAAGTGTCACAGTCTACAGCTTGTGATTGCGGTGCTACGAACCAAACAGTTTGATTCAGACCAGAGATGAAGAATTCCTTGCGTTCCTATCATGGAATTGCGATTTACTTCATCAGAGCTGACGTCACTTATTTTACATGAATACTTATGATATTAATACATGCAACTTAGATATTAATTTTTCGTTAGTTTTATATCTAGTTTCGTCTTTCTGCATTCGTATTTTATACACTTATTATTAGCTATATACCGATATAATTAAACGGAATGTTTGCTATACGAATAAAATGAATTATTTCATAGATCCTAGCGTAAGAATGACTTAAAAACATTATAAAAATGTTACACTCCACACAAATTATTAACTTCTTTTTTAGTAGTGAACATGTATACAGATAGTGGACATGGTAAATTGAATATTTTCACGATTGTGAACAATCATGCGGTGTTTATCTGATAGGTTGAATATTTTAACCAGAAAGCTTCACCTTCAAAATGATAGTTTCTATCTATCAGCGCCATCTATACATCAGGTTGAATACTTCTGAATCTGTCTTCAGAAATAGGTGAATTGTCTGAAACTATATATTTAGTTTACCCCTTAATATAAGATATATATATCGAAATGAGCAGCTTTATTAAGATTTCTAAATTCCTGTATTTTATCAGACCCTCTTCATACAGGTATCGGATACGGTTCCCGGGGTCTCTACACAGGACAAGCCCCGTATCCGGGCATGTACCCAGCCAGTTCGAGTCAGGCCGGTGGAGGCGACAGCCAAGAGACCACCTACCTCTACATCCCAAATAACGCCGTGGGCGCCATCATTGGCACGAAGGGATCTCACATTCGCAACATCATACGGTTCTCCGGAGCATCCGTCAAAATCGCACCAATTGACGAAACCAAGCCTCAAGAGACGCAGAACGAAAGAAGGGTGACCATCATGGGATCGCCGGAGGCGCAGTGGAAGGTAATTTTCTTTGTAATTTAAAAGATATGTTAGAAATATATTAGCATCTTAGTTGTATAAATATCAGTTACCAGTTCAAGTCGTAAATTAATAATATATAATACAGTTCGAGATGTATAAAGAGAGAATTCCAATTATTCTTTCATTTAAGTTGTAAATAAAACTATTACTTTCGAATTGCAAGTGGACACTGTATGTAGTCCAATTGTTCAATATAGAGTTAATATGTTATGAATTTGGGTTATTACTGCATTCTGAGTTGTAAATGGTGAATTCCAAACTGTTCTCAATTTCAAGTTCTACAAATATTAAATTCTAGATAATCTCTCATTCTGAATTGTTTGAATAGTGAAATATGTGTGAAAGTACTCGTATTTAGATGTGTACATTCTTTTGTGGTTATAATTGATTTTCCGGGGCTGTAATAAATTGTGATCTGCTAGTAAGCCTACATGTTAACACCTTGCAAATTCCAAGTAGATCACCATTTTTATATTTTGAGACAATTTTATAAACAATGGATTTGGAATAATTTCGCTTTTCGAGTTGTTTGAATAGAATATTCTGAGAGGTCCTGCATATATAGTTTTATAATTAGTGATTTCCGATTAGTCCCAAATTTTTAGATTAATTCAGTAATTTAATTTTGAAGTTTAAATTCAGTTTCATCTTCTATTTTGGGTTACATAAAAAGTGATGCAGAGAGATTCTGTTGTGGAAATTGTAATAGTAGTAATTTACAATTTTTATACCTTGGAATATTGAAGTGAGTCCAAAACTGACCTGCAAGAATCCTACATGCTGTTAACATTATGTAGGTATTTATACTTATCATATCATAAAATGTCAATTCGTATTCTATAAATAGCAAAATTAGAAGTAGGTCCTCCTTTTATAGTTGTAGGAATACAGAAATCCTTGAGGACCACTGTATTTAGTTGTATAAAATTTGTTTTATGAAGTGTGCACATCTTCAATACATTGGAAATTCGAACTTGATCTCCATTTCAAGTTGTATACAGCAATATAATATTATATAAGTTGTGATAAGCTTCTTTCCTTATTGAGTAATGCTGCACTAATGATGATTACTGTTGGTACGCTACAGATACCTTAAATGTATCTGGATTTCAATCCTTGCTGCTTTCGTACTCTTAAGTGACTTTTACTCAGCCAAGATATCGAATATTACAAGAACTAAGCTCTGTGGAGATTCTTTTCGAATTAACGGTTATGGCTGTATGGTTCAATTTTATTATTTAAACCATAGTACTGATCTGTAGTTCCTTGTAGATATGAGTATTGAGTCTAAGTGATTTGATGATTCATCGGGATGTTTGCAAGGATCCCTAAAATAATTCGCAACATCTGATAGTATTTTTAATTTATCTAAACTCTTCGAGTTAGTAGTATTTACAGATTGTTTTGGCATTTCTCTCATCCAGGTTATTGGCTCTTAACAGTTTTCAGTAACAATTGAAATTGTTATTGAGGACTGTATATCTATTGTATTGGACACTCTGTGTTGTGCGGTCCCATAAAGTTATTATTCTCTGTCTTAAACTATCTATTCAATGCAATAGTAATATATCTCTTTGTGTAACAGAGAATGAATTTATATTATTAACGGAATATCATAAATATTTTTTAGAAGATATGTGATATAGCAGAGGCACCACTTATGGCCATTACCATACCTATGACCACTCCACTCTGATGAAATAATGAGTATCAATTCTTTATTTCCATAAATAATAATAAGTATCTATATTTCATTACGCAATCATCATTTCATTAAGCAAACCTAAAGGAAAATGCACGGCTAAAAGTAGAATCAAATGGCCAAAAGTAGGGAATTTTGAAGTTTCTGATAAAAAAGTAGTGTAATAATTTTACAAATGAAATCTGTATCAACACTACATTCAAGTCAGATCTTGAAACATAAATGATATTCAGCATAAACGTCTTCTCCAAATCCTGCATTTTTTATATTAGAAGAAAGATTGAAAAAACCTTAAATTGGCAATTAGTGGTGCTTCTGCTCGACATATGTATAATTTGAAGTGTTTGAATTAGGCACTACGGTATCTCCTATACCTATAGATAATATACGTATAGGTCGTAAGAGAGTGCTATAGCAAATCGGATGAATGCATCGTTGGTTGCGTGAATTTTCTAATTTCTCGCAACCTGGTTTCGAAATCCGTACAATTTTCAATTGCTATATTGTTTTCCTCACTTTTTTCATTTGTACTTTTCACTACGATAGCTTCTTATTTCATAGGCGCAGTATCTGATTTTCGAAAAAATGAGGGAAGAGGGATTCGTAGCCGGAACGGACGATGTTAGATTGACGGTAGAAATAATGGTTCCCAGTTCTCAAGTTGGTCGTATTATCGGCAAAGGAGGCCAGAATGTTCGAGAGTTGCAGCGCGTTACCGGTAGCGTTATCAAGCTACCAGAGCAGGGTGCTTCACCTCAGGAAGACGAAACAACGGTGCATATCATCGGGCCTTTCTTCAGTGTTCAAGTGAGTTATACATCTTTGATTTTTGTCGCTTTATCTATTAGCCTTTTATTAAAAAAACACCTTTTATTAGTGGTCGAGAACTATCGATAGCTATCGATAGTTTCACCTATCGAAAACAATCGATATTTTTCGTTTTATCGACTATCGATAGTTGTTTCCACTCAATCCGGTAGACCGATCGATCTTCGAACATCGGTCTACTGCATGTTAATAATTGCCACGACCACCTTTACTACATATATACATACGTATAAAGGGGGTCGTGTAATTGCCTTTTCAGGAAAATTTTCAGCGAAACGGTACTTTGTATAAAAAAATAGTTTTAACAAAAATTGTAGATTATACAATTATCTATAGAAATTAATAATACACTTTTTTTCTAAGAAGAACTATGTCTGAGTTATAGCGATTCAAATGTTGTTTTTTTTAGTATGTACACCAACAAGTTCACTTTATCAATTAGAATTGACAATATGCTATAAATTTCATTATTTTTCATTCTCAGGTGAGAGTAAGTTTAATGCGTCCATTCCTTTAAACCTTTATTGAGATGTGTACAGTAATTTGGATGGTAGAATGATTCTGATATCATATTTGTAACGAGCAAGCAAATTTTCCAGTTGAGACTATCTAGTTAATTTCAGTTGTAAAAACCATTTTAAATCATTAGGAGACAGTTTATTTTTATTGATGAAAACATTTACATGCATATCTGAATCTACTTAAATCTGAATAATAATTTGTAAACTTAAACAGTTTACAAATTATTTGTTAAATTATTTGTGAACATTCAGTTACGTTGGATGGAAAAACTAGAGTGTAAAGAAATGCTGTTAGTTTCAAAAGTTTTTATATACCACAATTTACATATTAAAATCTTTCTTTATAATTGGATGTTAAATCAACAAAATTACAAATTGAATCTAAGTTTTCAAAGGCTTCATTTAATTTCTCACAACGTTCCTTCAATGCTGGTTCTTTCAGCTGGATATTCTCTTTGAGAGTGGACTGTTTTTGATAAGTAGGGCTGAATAAAGAAATATACTTGGCACTGCATTTAAATTGAGTTTAACTTGATCAATCTGGCCTTCTTGCTTTCTGTTGATCAAACAATGATGAGCAAACGGTGAATACCTTCTCTAGTAAGTGCTTCCTCTGGAAAAATGCCTGCGGGTAAAAGACAGAAGAAGAAGAAGGAAGAAGACTAACAACAACAACATAACCTCAATTTCATTTTTTGTAGTGTACTTTAATTTGAACATTTTCCTCATTTTAACCGTGCTTCTGTTTCGTATTGGTTGTTGTTCATAATAAATGAGCAATTAAAAGGTTTAACAGATTTTCAGTTCATTTTTTCCCATGTATCGAACATGCATGAATGAAAAAAAACTATCGAATACTATCGATAGTTATCGATGTTTTAAAAAATAATATCGATAAATATCGATAGTATGACTATCGATAGTTCTCGACCACTACCTTTTATATATGTGCTATCACATTTGTCATCAAATGTTCCAAAAATTATAAATTATCAAGGAGTAATCAAGAGAAAAAGATAATCAAGGTAATTCTAAGTTATCTGTATTGTATGGTATACAGATATATATTTCTATATGCTTAGTAATTTCCTTTATACAGGTAGTCTGGTGTATAAAGGAATGGTATGTAAAGAACTTGAATGGTGCGTTCAATTAAAAGCATAAAATTTTTCGTTTTTGGTGGTTTATCCTGAATATAAATAAATACTGCAACCACCAGTGAAAACTGGCGAAAACAGCGGAGTATACAATATGATTTCAATCCATCAATGTTTGAAGTTTCAATGAAGTTTTTCAATGCATCAATGTTTGAGATATTTGAGATTATAAGCCGCAAAGAATGAGAAATACGATAGTTCATCATAAATAATTAAATATGTGAAAACTTTGTTCATCGTAGGAGATGGATGCCGGATTGCGGATGGATGGAGATGAGTGTCGCATTGGTTGCACACTAATGAAATTCAACGGAGAAAATTTTTTCTCAACAATACTTGAACCGTTTTAAATGAAATTCAAGCGATTTTATAGGCCAAATTAGAAACAAAAGATATGCTTTAACGCGACTAGCATAACACTAAAAAAAGGCAAATCAATTGTATCTGCCAAAAAGGTTTTGACTAGTAGGACTAGGTATGACTAGTGTTTTATTTATATACAATAATTTTATTATCGATTACAAAAGTCCACTTCATTGACGGATTCGATTCAATAGGAAAACGTTTCACAAAGATCATTAACTTTTGACTAGACTAAATAAAAATGTAAATACACTTTCGAATTTGAACACAGATTGCAAACTAGACCGATATCGTTTTAATTATTCTTCTAATGTGAAGTTCTTATATTATCTTATATATAAGTTTGGACTGTTATCGGAAAATTTTTTCATCACAAATAATGTTAGCAATAAAATATTCAGTTATTAAAGTACAATCCAACTTCAATTCGTCGAAAGTATGGCAATATAGATGAAAAAACTAGAAACTTAGTCTCGAAAGCCGAAATATATATATGTCCAAGTAATCGGTTCGTATTTGTCAGTCGATCCTATATATATATATATATATATATATATATATATATATATATATATATATATATATATATATATTTTATATATATATATATATATATATATATTTGTCGTAGAAGATGCGGGCATAATGAACAAAATAATTCCCAACCCTAACACTCAAATATCCGTATAAAAAGTTAGTTATTATTTTCAATAGTTTTCCACTGTAGTACGTAAGACTGAATGTCCAGAGCATATTTTTCGTTACATATTCTGATTGAAAATTTTTTTTTCAGTCGGCACAACGACGAATTCGCGCTATGGTCCTGCAAGCAGCAGCGCCGCCTCAGGGAAGGTCGCGCCGACCACCGAAAGATGGTAGTCAGCAGAGCGAAGCTCCATCTTCCGAACAGCAACAACAGTAACGCAAGCTTAACACTATCACTGCCGAGTGCATAAGTTTATGCATACCCTATTGTATGTGACATCTCGAGGCCTTCCACTAGACGCAAGAAATCGATCCTTCCGTTACGCACTTCGTAAGGATTTCCCGCTCGGACCATGCGCAGATTTTTTACAATAACTCATCAACATACCTCAGCAAGTGCATTTCATCAGTGCTTTATTAATTGATACGTCCATTTTGTTTTCTTAAGCACCAGTAATCAATCCTTCATGACGTACAGTTATTTAAACAAAGTTCTCGTTTAATCGCAATTAAAGTTAATTTGAACACAGCTATTCAATGGATAACCATTAGATAATAATAGTTCCATAAATGATAATTTATAGTGGAAAGTTGAGAGGGTGTTTATAACAACTACGGTATCGATAAACTGTGCCCATAATTTCACAATCTACCTCAAGAAATCAAAATATGTTAGAATTTTGTAGCCATAGCAAATTTCCGTTATTTACACAGACACCAACCATGCAACCTCAAACCCGATAGTTATTTTTGTTTATGCAGGCACCTTCATATACACACATACACACAGAAATATACATTTTCTACGACTACCTGATTAAAAGGACAACCAAAGAAGTAACTGTAGTAAAGAAACGTCGCAAGACGAACTCGTACTAATGTTTTTTCCTACCGAAAAGAAAAGAAAAAGATGCGATTTGTTGTCGGTTTGTCGCGGACACGTCGCATCTTGGACCACCTCCAAATTATCGATGTAACAAATTATTACGGAAATATTTACGAAGAAAATGATGCAGTCATCGTCATAATGAGGATCTGCTTGCAACATCAGAACGCCTCCTTTGAACTTTGTACGGGAAACAGGGCCAAAACAATATACATATTTGAGGAGTCGCCCTGCGTCCCGTAAGGAAGTCAACGTGACTGTGATTAATTCGTAATTTGTGTGAATGTTGAATAAGCTTAGTGAGTTGTCTTAGTGTGAATTGAGGTGACGGCAGCCTGCGACAGCTTGTTTCCTTCTGCTGGACTGTGGACATCGTCGAGTCGACCTGCTAGATCCTAGGAGACTGACTACTACAAGATTGGACTTGGGCCGGCTTCAGATGTGCCACGGTTTTGTGAATCAGCAGGACTGCTCAGGAGTGCATGCGGATATTTTTAATTGTTAGGCGTTTGTTGAACAATGTTTATATGTTTGATAAGTTAGCGAGCATACTCCCCTTAGTATTATTTGTTAAGGGAGTGGGGGGCGTGCCCGCGAACCCTTCAGTTTGTTGCAGACTTACCAGATAGGACAAGTAAGGCGTAGCCTTAAGCGGCCATGATGCCTTGTGTCAAGGTCGGCCGCACCCCTGATAGTACAAACTCGGGAGGTATAGAGTAAGGGCGTGCAGCCCTCCGGTTCACCGGAACTTGTAAAAAAATATTTTTGATAAAATTGTTTGTTGGGGAGGATATTTTTTGTTAGATTTTTAAAATTATGAATATAGCGGGGTCGCTATTGATTGTGAAAAAAATGGATATATTATATATTATATTTATTGAAATGTATAAAAAAATTTTAAATTATTTGTACAGTTTTATAAGGTGTGCCAAAGTGCGAGAATGTTACCAGAGAGTTGCATTTATTTATAAAATGTTAGAATTATCAAGGGTTCATGTATTTAAATGCAGGAAATTGATTATGCACTTACCCACTAGATTCGGGAACCATTTCACACACTAGTTTATGTTTTGAACACAATCATTCAATCGTACAAAACAAATTCATTTTAGTACAAAATATCTAGTTCTAAATTACCAAGATTTTTGAAACCAAGTAGTTGGTTGATCCATTTATTTCACATAAGCATTTAACAACATCTTTCAGACGAAAATCTAACGCTTTCACGATTTCACTAAAACGCAAAATTATTAAAAACGCTCGAAATTCGACCAGTCAGTTATCACTCAGTCAGACCCCCAAAAACATACCAAATCCATCCATTGTTTAGATCATTCTGCTGTTGGCCCTCCAAACATGAATATTAATTAAAGAATGGAAAACTTAATCATACCTAATAACCACCGATAGGCTGACATTAATACACACTTGTATTTAACACAAACCAAGTCAGCTTGCAAAACACAACTGAACCTTTACGTAGGCTACTCCTACGTAGCATCTTCAGCAAGTACTTATGCTTGGTGCGATGGACCCCATCGCACTATCAGCTCTGCCCTCATTGTATTCAACCAAATCACTAGTGGAACAATGAAAATATATGACATTTTCGTAAGATCATTTTCAAAAAAAACTTCAGAAATTCAATTGATGTTTTAAATTAGTAAAGGTATCTTTGAAGGGATTTTATTGTTTTTCGCTGGCGATTTGGTTGAAAATTACTGTTAGCTCTGCTAATCAGAAAAAGGAAGTATATACACATTTATATGTTACGGTATAATAGTGCCTAACCAAACCCTGTGTGCTGATAGACCTTGACCAAAGATGGTGTTGATATGCCAAAAGATTGCACTCCTTCAGATGTTTATAACCTGTTTATGAATTCATAAACTTTGGGCATTATATGTGAAATATTTTATGTTAATCGAGTCAATCTTTTGTGTCTTTTTTTAAATTTGTATTGTAATTGTAATAATGTTGATGGAACAGTTGTTCATTCATTAATTGTCCTGAGGTCAAGGTTACTCATAGTGCAGGTTGAAATATCTATATAATAGTTATAGTTTAAATCGTATTTGCATTTCATAATTATATCATATTAAGTTGGTAGAAAAGAAAAATGATTTCAAGCAAACCATAATCAACCACAGAACCGCTACTACATCGTGAGAAGAGAGTTTTTGATGATGTTATAAGGTTTACGTGAAATCAGATCCATTTATAGTTGTAGTACCTACATGTATCATTATTCTTAAACGGATAAATTTGCAGTTTATCGTGTTTTTAATTGATTTCTTTATGTCTCCATTTATTTTCAATCACTTTATATAATAGTTAGTAATTGTTCACAAAAAATGATGGAACAGATTGACTGGATGCCAGCCACTGTAGATTTAGTACCTTGGAAACGGATAACTGGTACATATGTTGTGTTTGTACTTCGATTTGTAATTCAAACAATTGCGATTCACAAAAAGTTGCTATAAAACTTTTACCACACTACATATGCTTAAATAGTAAAATGCAAATATTCTTTTACTTTATTTTTGTATTGATATAAATAACAGAACTTCATTTTTCAATTATGTATTCTCAAAACATTCTGTAGAGATAAATGAAATGAAGGAATATTGCATAAAGTTGGCAGTTCTGTTCCCAGAAATTAGCTTATATTGGAATAAATTTTTAATCAGTTGGATAGGCAAAAATTGTGGAAAAGAATTTTTAAGTTGATGTAATTTCAAATCAGTCAAATTTTATTCAGATTAATTTATATTCAGCAACTTTCATGTACCACTTATATTTAAAGTTATCCGATCTAAGAAGTTAACTACCTCAGTAATTATATATTTCTATATCAATTTAATTTGTTGTTCTTGTTTTATTTGGGTAATCAATTTAATATTAAATGATTTATAAATATCTGGTGAATACTATTTGTACTATGGAATATCGATATAGTAAATAGTCATCAATTTTTGTGTCAGTGTGCCATTCTTGTGTATGTTTATTGTAATCAGAATTCAAATTTGCTTCTTTGTCAAGTCAGGAGTTGAGTGCACAAGATATTGATTATTAGGGACAGCACCTGGCTCTGTGGTACATTTAAGGCTACTACTCAAAGGATTAGTATAATACAGATATTCATTACGAATACATCCACTTACTGGGGGTACCATTTTCTGTCTGTAGTAACTAGCTCTGCGAGTTATTGAGAAAGTTATTCACGCTATGTAAAATCTCATAATGCAATCTTTTTAGGTGCCATTGCTGACCTGAAAATTTAATATATGTTACGGAGAAGTACTACAAATGGTTAATAATAACTCATCTGAAAAACACCTTTCAAGTGGAATATTCAGTTTTTAAACATGATGACGTTTAAAATAAATGTAAGAAATGCACCAGAAGTGGTGCCAACTCTGTATTATATAAAATTTGATAGAAGTTTCACATCAGCATCTACACATTGTCTACATTGAGTTTTTAAGAACTGCACAACAATATTGTCTCAGGAATTCTAGCTCAGGATTTTTTAGTGGCATAATTTTGATGATAGTCAGTTGCCACAGGTTTGCCTTAAAATCATTAGTAAATGAGCATGTCGGAAAGGTTGTTGAGTAAAGGACTGTTACAATAGTTTTAATATTTGTTACAAAAATTGTAGATGATGATGCTTCGTAATACACATATAGTGTGAAGGTTATAAATAAAAGGTACACATTAACCGCTTGGTTCAGTAATGAACATAATTATTAGCAAACCGAAACATTGTTCCACGCTTTTTCATTTCATCTATAATTCTGATGTATATTTCACTTGTATACTATTCTGAAAATGTGAATCTGTACTTTTGATGGCAAATGTAAATATTGAGTAATATAGATATTTGTCTTTTAACCCATTGAAATCATTCAACTATGAATTGGCATACTTAATATCAATTAATTTTTACATTGTCCATTTATTTCAGTTAAATAAATAGTGTTCCCTTAATATGTGTTTAGTATCTGAATAAGAAGAGTTATCTATCTGAAGTAAAAAGAGAGGTCATCGTGTATGATAAAATATCAATCTAACGAGATCTGTTTCTCAGTTCAGTGACGGTTTTGAATATTTCTGCTCTCCATATATATATTCAATAATTTGTATGATGTATTCTTTTATTCCAGGATTCATCTGAACCATATAACTTTATTATGTTATAATTCCAATCCCATTTTATTCACATCCCATTTTCAAATCGTATGGTTTGATGTGGATAGGTCATGCAAAGCCAGGAAACCAAGAAAATAAATTTGATTCTTCCTCATCAGTTTTTCCTCAATAAATACATCTGAGAATTTGAAGATGTATTGTTGTCGGTGAATTTATTTATCGAATCACTCAAAAAACAACGGCACTGAGCTGAGATTTGACTGCAGATAGTCTCTGAAAGAAGAACATATTTGTACGATTGGAGTTGGCCCAAGTGCCTTTACTGGGAAAAATTCTGTAGTTATCGTGCTCATATCGCACACGTAAATATTCAATATTGAAAGCATACCATAATTTTCTTTTGATAGAATAATTCTAATTAAATTTCGAAGAAAAATTCGAATAATTATAGCAGAGCTGGCTATGTGAAACATGAACAATGCGATGTCTTGATTATCCTTCAAGGGATAAAAATGTTAGAGAACATTGAAATCTGGTGCTCATTTCAATTTGCTGTTTTCAACATTTTCAGTTTGTTGCAATGGCACAACTGATGAGTACCTTGTAGTAGGAAACAGTATGGTTTTGCGATTCCAACAAATGTGGCCACCGATTTCAATATCATCTAACAATTGTCCCTTGAAGGATAATGAAGGCACCACATTGTACATGTTTCACATAGCCTATATTATAGCTCTGCTATAATATTATTTTGAATAATTCGTAAAAAATGTATCAGAAGAAAGTTATAGTATACTTTTAATATTGAATATTTACAAGTGCGATGATATGAGCATGATAACTATGTGAATTCATTTGCCTACATTCATATAGTCGGTTTCTTTTATATATATATATATATATATATATATATATATATATATATATATATATATATATATATATATATATATATATATATATATATATATATATATATATATATATATATATATATATATATATATATATATATATATATATTCTGATATTTTAATTGCCTGCAGCAATTCAAGCATTATATTTATTTGCAGTGAAAAGTTTGTTTTTCTAAACTCGGTAACAAATCACTTCTATCATTTTCAGTTGAAAATCAGATAAGAGCTTTACATGTAGGTAGTATATTATGTAGCTTCAAAGGTATAAACAGCGGCGGCCTTACCCATTTCGAAGCTCCGGGCGGCAAGTCTTTGCGAGGCCCTTTGTTCTACGGTAAAGTACCTATGTGATGCGAAAGTAAGTCTGGTTGTTTGGTAGGTACTCGTTATGTTTGACAAGAAATGCAAAAGTAATACGAATTAACAAAATTTGAGTTTTAATATATTTCACTTAAAAGATTTACAAAATTAACCAATACAGAGATGATAAATTTTAAAATTGACGTTTGCGGCTTTTACTAAGACTAAAATCTTCAATTAAAGCACAACATCATGGGCCATCTAATTCCTCAATTATGTTTTAATAATTTTAAGCGTAGAAAAACTCCTTACAGCAGACGCAACCGTAACTGGTGTGGTGGCAATAATTCTCAGAACTATTTCGATAGTGGGGTAAACTTCAGTTAATTTTTTTCTGTACATAATTTCTGCTAAAATTATTAATTAACATATTCAGTTTTTCATACAATTCATTCATATCCATCAATATCACATGCTTCTCCTACTGTTATAGATATTTGATTGACGCGAGGCCCCGGGCGATTGCCTTGTTCGCACCCCCTAAGGCCGCCACTGCGTATAAATATATCACATGGTTTTTTGCCTGTTCCATAATTCAATAATGAATAATTTCAAATTGTTTCAAGTCCTATAGACATAAACCTACATATATATATATATATATATATATATATATATATATATATATATATATATATATATATATATATATATATATATATATATATATATGTATAAAACTTGGTTCTCGGAATGAGCCGCGTTCTAGATTTATATAATCTCGACGTTTCGGCTTCCGTTGTGAAGCCATCTTCAGGAGTTGGGATATATTAGTAAAGGTAAAGGTAACTCGGTTACGTGGCCTCAATCTGCCTACTCCACGAACCAAATGAGGGAAACCATGAACGATAAGAAATAATTCGGTTGCGTGGCCTCAATCTACCTACTCCGCGAGCCAAATCGTTTCTAATAGTTAACTCCGGAGTCTCAACCTGCCTACTCTTCGGAGTCAACAGTTTCATTATCAGAGGAATTAAAATTAAATATTAAATTATTGAATTAAAAAATTAAACATTAAATTTAAATTCCTCTGATAATGAAAATCAATGAGTGAAGATACAAAAAAACTAATTTGATTTTTCTAAAAAATAAGTTTGACATTTGATATCTATAGTAACTCATAAATTCAATTATTCATTAGTTTTGACAAAGTTGTAATATAACAACGAAACGTTAACATAAATAAACTTTTTCATATCAAAAAAGGCCTGTTATTGCTAAAAACTTTCAAAATAAAATACCTTAACAGGCAATAAATCAATTTCAAGATATAATATAATTTTTAGTGTTAACCAACTACGTGCGGACATGAAGATTATAATTACATTTCAAAAGTTTTCGAACTCGACTGGGATTTGAACCCAGGTCTTCAGGTTTACACCCCACTGCTTTTGAGCGCTACGGTACCGAGGTCTCCACTTTGAAATGCAACTTCAATTCATATCTAACAACTCTTTTTTATTCAGCAAGCTAATTATTGACGCTCGGATTGTTGTCTTCGAAACTGCAGGCGAAAGTGAGTGAACGATCAATACAGTACGCTAATTTTTCGTGTTAACCAACCACGTGCGGACATGAAGAATGTATTATTATTTTTATATTGAAAATTGAAATTATATTTCAAAAGTTTTCGAACTCGACTGGGATTCGAACCAAGGTCTTCAGGTTTACGCCCCACTGCTTTTGACCGCTAAGCTACCGAGGTCTCCACTTTTATATATATATATATATATATATATATATATATATATATATATATATATATATATATATATATATATATAAATTAACACTAGAACATTCATTTGAAAAATTGAAATTAATCAAGAGAATGTTATAGTAGAGCTAGATATGTGAACGTGTACGATGTGATGTCTCCATTATCCTTCAAGGGATAAATGTTAGAGAAATATTGAAATCGATGCCACACCTGATGGAAGTGCGAGACATATATGTTTCGTTCTGCAAGGAACTCGTCAGTCGCACCACGTCCATCGAAGTGAGGCAACGATTTCAACCTCCAAGCATCTTCTTGTGACTTCAAGTGAAAGATCGTAGAGTAATGAATACTCTACAATTCCATCTATAGAAATCAGTAGAAAACACCTCTCTCAGATTACAGAGTCACCAAGCATCGAAATTTCACATATCTTCTATACCCGTAGGTATCTACTAAATTGCAACGTCTATTTGACAAATATCATCGAACGATGTTTTTAAATGTCAATAGGTTGCGTTAGTAGTACGCTCGCGTTTATTCCCGTGTTTCAGGAATAAACGCGAGCGTACTACTAACGCAACCTATTGACATTTAAAAACATCGTTCGATGATATTTGTCAAATAGACGTTGCAATTTAGTAGATACCTACGGGTATAGAAGATATGTGAAATTTCGATGCTTGGTGACTCTGTAATCTGAGAGAGGTGTTTTCTACTGATTTCTATAGATGGAATTGTAGAGTATTCATTACTCTACGATCTTTCACTTGAAGTCACAAGAAGATGCTTGGAGGTTGAAATCGTTGCCTCACTTCGATGGACGTGGTGCGACTGACGAGTTCCTTGCAGAACGAAACATATATGTCTCGCACTTCCATCAGGTGTGGCATCGATTTCAATATTTCTCTAACATTTATCCCTTGAAGGATAATGGAGACATCACATCGTACACGTTCACATATCTAGCTCTACTATAACATTCTCTTGATTAATTTCAATTTTTCAAATGAATGTTCTAGTGTTAATTTTCTTAAATATTTCATTCAGTGCCATAAGCACAAAAAAATTCATTTCCTTATATATATATATATATATATATATATATATATATATATATATATATATATATATATATATATATATAAAAAAAGTTAATAATACTACAACATTCATTTGAATTAATCGAAAGAATGCTATAATAGATATAGCTATGTAAACGTGTACAATGTGATGTTTCCATTATCCTTCAGTGGATAAATGTTAGAGAAATATTGAAATCGGCGGCTACATTCGTTGGAATCGCAAGACAATTACTGTTTCCTACAATTCATTTTTGTGTCATAAGAAGGTCCTTGGAGATTAAAATAGCTGCCTCACTTCGATGAACTGACGAGTTTCTTGTAGAACGAAACAGCTGTCTTGCACTTCCATCAGGTATTGCGTAGATTTCAATATTTCTGTCTCCGTTATACCTTGAAGGATAATGGAGCCATCACATCGTACACGTTCACACAGATAGCTCTACTATTGCATTCTTTTAATGAATTTGAAGTTTTCGAATGAACGTTGTAGTATTCATTTTTCTAAATATTTCATTCTATGCTATTTGCACAAAAACTTTACGTACTTATGTGTGTTCGTACACATAAATGTATTCATATATATTTGTGTATATATTGATACATATTTTCATAAATATATATATATATATATATATATATATATATATATATATATATATATATATATATATATGAAAAAATATCTATATTACTCGGAGCAAATAAAATTCTCAATTAAAATAATATTCATACAAATTTAGAGAAAACCTTGTACGTAAGCATTTCATTAGGCTGCCTACTTTTGAAATTAACTCCTTGCAAAATTCTGCTTTTTAAATATTTGAACCCAAACGAAGTTTAAGCCTAGTGACAAGTATTTAATGTTGAAATCAACGCAGATCAGTTGATACTTTTTCTTCATAACCATTGAAAGTTATATTTAATATTATATAATACTTATTCACTTACCATTATACTTAATAATATATTGAGTATAAATTTTTGTTTTTCATGACAAAAAAATTTAAAAAAATGGAAAAACATATTCTTGGCATTTATGGAAAGAGAAAATATTGAAAACGAAATAATAAAGTCGTAATTCTTTTCAAACGCCCCCTCCCCCTAATAAATCTGAAGTTAAATTATTTCACTATGATCCCTTTGTGTACTTATATCTTTTAGTAAATATACTTCATGACATTCTGTGACAAAGGAAATATATGCAGTGAAATATCAAGCGTATATAGAACTATTACATAATTTTGTGAAATTCCTTACCGCCCATACTCACTTGATATTTAGCCATTACATGAGAATTACGAAAAAAAATATTGTCCTTGAAGGACTCATTCGTAGTCTAAATATATACTGTACTAACATTATTATTACTTATATTCTGATGTTCAATTTTCCAATTGAGAGTAAATTGTCACTACTATATCAAGAATCACAATGGGCCACTTGAAAGTATATCTTGAAAGTGTAGACATCCCAACAGAATTCAAAAGAATCGTATTTATCATAAGATAATATGAATCCGGACCATGAAGACTCGGACAGATATTTTGATGCGTTCGATTATATTGTTTTTGCAGCAATGTTGTTAGTGTCTGCACTTATTGGGGTCCATTTTGCGTTTTTTGCCAAGGTAAAACAAAACACCACATCGGAGTACTTGATGGGTGGGAAAACTATGGGAATATTTCCTATCTCCATGTCCATGATTGCAAGGTAAAAGAATTTATTCTATTATTGTTATTCATACAGCTTCATCAGGCAACCTTATTTGAAGATCTTTTTAATTTAAACATTTTTAAATTAATTTAAAAGTCGAATTTTCAAATTCATTTGAAAAAGTATTTTGTATTTATTTGAGACATAGGTAACCTTTTCTGAATAGTTAATGAATAAAGTTGTGGCCAATATTTCGTACAGGTTTTCATTATTTAACTAAAGCACGATTTTTAGTACTTCAATAATATTTTTAGTAGTACAGAATTTTTTAGCCGTACATTAAACAATATACTGTACGTAAATAAAGAAATGTAGCAGTGTTTATCACTTATCACAATCTGAAGGTAATAATTTTTTGTTAGTTTAGAAAATGCAAATCGATTATTCCCATAACAGAACAATGAAATGGCAACAGACCTAAAATAAACTCTATTGGAAGGAAGATAATTATTTTTATAATTTATTTTTTGTTAAAAATTTCAGTTACTTTGACCTATAAGAGGTTTATAATTTTAACTAAGCTAGACGCATGTAAATACTTTCAATATTTATTCGTGGCAAGATAGTTATATAAGTACCTATATAATCGCAATAAACAATAAACTTAATTTCAACATGCTTATTGTCATGAAGATTGGCTGATACCTCAATCGTAATGGTGCTCAACTCCATGTTCACAATTCCTTCAAATAAGTTATAGATTTTTGTTCCGCAATTTTTGATGATATGTGCCTTAAGTTTCAATAGACAGTCTTCTGTCACTATTTTGTCGGACTTACATTGCCTATAGATTCAACTTCCAATTTTAAAACAACTATGTTAAATGAAAAAATTGAATGGCAAAATTGATCGGATTGCACTGAAAAAAATAAAAAAGACTAAGAATTAGTGTCCTGAGGACAGAAACAGAAAAGTAGAAGGAAAAACTAGAACAGTTTTCCCCAGAGGACAGTCAGAGATACATTACTACTAACTGAAACGTCTTGTGATTTCTGATTCAACCATCTCAAGTCTGTTCGTCAGCGCTAGTAATATATTAATTTTATTTTAATCTATTCTATTTTTATATATATTTGTGTTTTAGTCCCCAGAACCCTAATTATTTTAAAATTTTTTCATTTCAATCCGATCAATTCTACCATTCAAGTTTTTCATTTAATCATTGTTTGTTTCAAGATTTGAAGTTAAATTTATAGACATTGCCCTACACCTTTAAACAGTTTTCTTCTGTACTGCAAAAATGAAACGAATTTCAAATATAAAATTGATTTAATAATTCAAAAATAAATAGGATATTATCGCTACATACCTATTAACAATTCAACATATAAATAATAAGTTAGAAAATTTAATTTAATTTGAAAATTTATCTCCAGAAAAACAGAAAACCTGCATCACAAAGGGGGTAAATATTTTAATTTCCAACTCCCAAATTAATGTTCGTTATCACTGTCATCCCATTTTGAAGTAACTGTTACTTCGTAATCCTTCCTTTTTCGTTTCTTTTTTTTCTTCTTTTTCTGTTCGTTCTCTTGACCGCATAATTCCAATTCAAATAACTTTTGAGTGGACATTGCTTGGGATTCAAGATCTTTGGGATCAACTCTATTCCACGTTGAACTGATAAAATGTTGGTTTTCTACTTTCGGCAAAATGCATATGTCATTGTTACTGGTGAGTGTTCTTTTAAGTAAACTCGCACCATCAAGTGGTTCGTCGCTACTAAAAACATCTTCTTCTTCGTTATACTCATTAGCCAGAAATAATTCTTCGAGCTTCTCTATGAAAATCATAGGAAATAAACGACCACTATTCCAACTACGCAAAACAGATAATATTCTCCTCTTGAAATTTTCTTTATCAAACTTAGTACTCATATTGATGTACGACAGTTGCAAATTCTGAAATATCTTTTTTAAATCCTCAGATGATTCATAATCTTCGATTTTTATATTTCTCTTTTTACAGTTCCAGAAAATATCTGAAAGTAAAAACAGTCTTGCGATTTTGCTTTGTGGCTTTGTTGATTCATTTTTTAAAGAATCAATAATAATACTCAGAGAATCCCGAATTGCGGCACTGTGATTTAAACAAAAAGACATTGCTGTTAGTATTTTTGCTCTGCTCAAATTCAAATTCTTTATTAAGTCTATAAGTCTAGAACTTTGTGCATTCGATAGTAAATTACTTTTAACATTTTCTTTGTCATAACTTATCAAATGATCTGGCATTCCTGCCGTATAATCTATAGGAACTGGAGGTATCCAAATTGGTCCATTTTTTACCATTCTGAAAGGCTTGAGAGACCAAAGTTTTTGTCCATCTCCATGAAGAACAGAATATAATTTCCATCGATAATATACGTGCAATGATGATTTATAATCGAATAAGAAGGAAAAATCGGGGTTGTTAGCTTCGTTCATCATAATCAAAGCTTCAAACAGAGGCCCTTCTCGCACAACGAATTCAATGATCCTATGTATGATGCAAAGTATTCTTTTATCAAGAGGAATTGTAACTTTTACCACCGAATTATGTAACAAAACTTCCAATTCCTCGTTATTTCTTGGTTTTTCATACGTAGAATTTAAAGGCTGAGCATTGAACGGCAAGCCGGAATAGGGTGGTGGTAAAAATAGTTTCGTCATTTCAGGAGGTATGTAAATTGGTTGAGATGGAATCTCTACTGATTTTCCCCAGCTGATTCTCATATCGTCGCGATATTCCAGAAAACGTAGAGCCCTTTCAGCATCTTTACGGCTCATAAAAGCAACAAATCCGCAGTTTGTATTAGGATAATGACGGAATTTTTCCTCTCCCCTTGGCCACATTATTTTTACGCTGGCTAAAGCTCCGTATCTTCCGAATAATATCATAAGTTGTTCTTCAGACACTTTCGGATTCAAATTCGCAATGAACAAATTCGTCGAGGAAGGATCATATCCATCTGTTTGGAGACTTGCGGATACAGGTAACGTGTCTTCTTTTCTCAACTGTCTCTGTTTTATTTCTTCTTTCAGCAATTCTAAATTCGAACGTGGTTTTTCCTTATTTTTATTTTTAACAATTTTGGTATCCTTCAAAATTTTGGCACATTCAATGGCAGTTTTCAAAGATACGTCTTTATTAGAAATTAAGGGCTTAGGAAGATAAATCTGACCCTCTGGAAGAGCTGCAGTAGTTGTAGGTTGTTCAGGATTCAAAATTGCAGATTTAATGAAAACTTTCGAAGGTGTATTCGTTATACTTTGAAAACTAGTCAGGAAGTCTTGAAATACGTGTGCAGTGGCTTCTTCCTCGTCTCTTAATTTCTTTTCATAATTTCTTTTCGACATCATCATTTGAATGAAATTAATACAGCAATTTCACCAGCAACTTAATTCTTGAATTCCTTTAAACCAATACAGCATTCTAATTTAATACTATTCACACTTAATACAATCAGAAATTGTTTATTGCTTGCAAAGAAAATTCGTTGTACTTCTAAATTGATGAAACTCACCAATATCAAAAAAAACCGTTGACAGAGAAATCTTAGTTTGATATCATACTGGTTCAAATAAAATATCAAATTGAATAGCACGAATTTTCTATGCGCTAAATTTTGTAGATCGAATACAAAGTTTTATGACCATCTATGACACATGAAGATGTGTCTGCTATCACGTTAATAGGCATGTATTATTACTTCCGTCAAACTATACATACATCCTAGCACTATACAAAATCCTCATTCTCTTAACATTGGGTAACTAATACGATAATTGAGCCTTCATATTTAGTAATACATAAGGAATATTGATGTTCACATTAGAATAATTGTGGTTTGACCTCATGAGAATCCATTTAATTATTCGATTGATAAGCTAAACTATAACAGACAGAAAAGGATAAGTTTATTTCTTGCTAATGTCTTGACAAAAATGATAATACAAAATAGCAGCTAAGATATTCTATCAAAAACCTAGAAGTATATTGCACATAATGGATTTCATTTGTTAAACACAGTTAATAAAGATTTAGTGTGTGTTGAATCGAAAATTTTAAATAGTAATACATGTGTATATAGAATGTTCGCGAACTTTTGGGCATTCCGTGTATCAAATAAAATATGTTACAGATTTTATTTATTTCGACGATTCGAATTGAATCGCACCACTTTATCAAATGTGCCCAACAATGTTTAGGCCGCTGTTCTGTGCTTTCATTAAGCGTCTCCGTTTTATGGATTGAGACCAAGCATCTTTCATAATTCCCCTTATATATATATATATATATATATATATATATATATATTTAATAGTGTTGGCGTTTACTTGATGTAAATCCATTATAATTGAATATAACTTAAATTCAAACCTTGAACTTATGATTTACACTATGACTACATTGCAGACGCAAAACGATTCTTCAGATCTTATATTCTGCTTATGGATTATGGATTATTCAGATGCTTACAGGATTCTGTAAGCATCTGAAAATCGTTTGTAACGAAAACGCGTGATGCAATGTAGTCAATAAAGTGTAAATCATAAGTTCATGTTTGATTTAAGTTATATTCATATATATATATATATATATATATATATATATATATATATATATATATATATATATATATATATATATATATATATATATATATATATATATATATAGTAAAGTAAATATTATATTATATAGATTCCAAACATATATTACTACTAGTTTATTATCATTAAACAATTTTTCAGTTATATTTCAGGTATTAGTATCCTAGGCATACCAGCCGAAATGTACACTTACGGAACTCAATTTTGGATGATAGTGGCGTCAGAAAGCTTTGTGTCTCTGACGATGGCTGTAGCGTATCTACCAGTATTTTATGAACTTCAGATTACTTCAAGTTACGAGGTACACTTTCATCAACTTTAGAAATAAAATTGGAAAACTCAGCACATTTTCACTAATAAGAAATAGGTACTTATTAGATTTTTATTTCAGTTAACCATATAAATAAAAGTATATTCATAAGTATCTATAATCATCATTAATGAAGTTAATAAAGCAATATAACTCCATCAATGGTTAACTTAGTCAATAATGCAATGACTTCTAGTTTTTTTATATGAAAATAGTATTTTCATTTTTATTTCAGCTGAACATTAATTCAAAATAATTGAAAAACTCAAACTAAAATATTTTTATGTGATCACGTAAATTTTATTTAATTCACAGTATCTCAATCTGAGATTCAATCAGACAGTTCGCTTGTTTGGTTCCATATTGTTCCTTATGAAGATGCTGCTATATATTCCAATAGTAATTTATGTACCAGCTTTGGCGTTTAGTCAAGGTAAGGAAAGTTATATATCTATCTATAATAAATTATTTATATATATATATATATATATATATATATATATATATATATATATATATATATATATTGATATAATTAAATTTAGGATAAAATTCAAGTCTTATTGTCTACAATTTTCATTAAAATCAGTTCACTGTTTTCGAAGTTCCAAGTTATTCGAAATAAAATTTGAATTAGATACCAAAAAATTTCAAGAATTCAGTTATAGCATGAATTTATTTTATTTTTAATTCCAAACTTGAATTTTATTTTAAAGTCATTGAGAAATATATAAATTTCACTAAGTCTATTAATATTATTAATAAGTATTATATTAATATTCTTTTTTATACGGTGTATGGTTATTATATTAGTCAAATAAGATTTACAGCATAAACATATCTTTCAAGAGTACCTAACCTGGGTACTATTTATAGCAATAATAGGTCACTTAAATATTTGAAGCTCTTCATTGAATTATATTACCCAATGTCATAACAGATATACTCGTGAATGACAATCGTGAAATCAGGTCACATTTCACTTACCTTCATTCAATTCTAAGATACTATTCATATAGGCATCATTAAAAAATAAAATATTTATAAACATATTCCATCGATCTGTAGGAAGTGTGTAATCTTCGAGTGTTCCACTGCAAACTTCTCGAAACCCACTGACTTCAGTGTCAGTTGATGACACTGAAGTGTCATCAACTGACCTTCAAGTAGTTTGCAGTACTTGAAGGTCAGTTGATGACACTTTCATCTCAAGATATTAAAACAAAACATTACGATCATAATGAAATCATAAAATTATATGAAAATTTAATTTAATCAAGAAGTGCGCTTCGAAAAATCATCGAACTTAATGAATGAAAATAAGATACAATTGTTTCTTCCCCATTAGGCACCGTCAGTCTTATTCAATCAATCAATCAAGAATCGATGACTTTCAGAAAACCCCAGGTTCTATATCCGGATGAGGCGAACATTTATTCGTGAACTAATCACGTGGGCGCCTATATCGAAAAAAAGACGTATAAACTATCTCTAGCATTTTAGGTTCATACTCATGACAACATTAGTGAGAGTTCGTAGAGGCTTTGTCGACATTTCATTCAAACACCCAAGATCTTTGTCTGTAATGTGTAAGAATAGTCCCATGCCTAATTGCTGCAGGTTTTGAAAGTCATCCATTCTTGATTGATTGATAATACTGATGATTCCCAATAAGGAGGAAACAATTGTATCTTATAAAATATAATTTTTTGGGATGACTAGCTTATCACTTAGGAGTAAAAATAGATAAGAACCGATACTGAAATCTACCGAGTATACCTACATACAAAATTTCATCAAAATCGGTTAAGACGTTTCGGAGGAGTATTGCAACTAACACTGATGATCGATAAATAAAGCAAATGACCGAAAACTGTATAGAGAGTGAGAGAAAGTTCATTGCGCAAGATAGGCAAGAGACCGGCTTCGTTCTCATCCACAGCCTAACTCTACTTAGAGTTAGGCTGTGTCTCATCCCGCCTCCGTATTGTTTGCTGGGTGAAAGATGACAACGGTAGACACCTGGCTGTTACAACTGATCAATTGATAAATTAGTAAAATGGCTATTACAAAATAGAAGTTGGTGGTGGAAGAGAAAATTTGGGGTTTTATGTACGTCAATAATGTAAAAAAAAAATTCGTCGAAAACATTTAAATTAAAATATTAACATGTCAATAAAAATAGGCGTTGGTGGTGGAAGAGTGAAAATTTAGTGTTGTACGTATGTTTCAATGCCAAATCATAATAAAATAAAAAATTTCGTCAACGAAATCAAAATTAAAATAGCTATTAAAAAGTAGGGGTTGGTGGTAGAAGGGTAACAATTCAGCAGTATACGTATTTCTTAATGCCACATCATAACCATATGAAAATAAAAAATGTTATCTAAAAAATTGAAAAATATGTTAAGGGGTAGCGATGAGGTATGAAAAATACATATTGGTCGATTCTCACACAAAATTTTATAAAAATCGGTCCAGCCGTTTCTGAGAATTTTAGTAACAAACGTCGCAACACGAGTATATTATATATTAGCTATATATATATATATATATATATATATATATATATATATATATATATATATATATATATATATATATATATATATATATATATATATATATATATATATAAGATTTACGTTATATTGGGAGATCAGAAATATTTTTTGAAAAGGAAAAACAATTATACTGAAAAATAATTCCACTTACCTCAATATACCCTAATGTCAAAGATTAATATTTCGTAAGATTCCAAAGATATACTTGTATTTTTTATTTTCAGTCACTGGGATAAATTTACATCTAATTACTCCATTAGTCTGCATTGTTTGTATATTCTACACTACATTGGTAAGTTTATTAGAAAAAGCAACATCCTGCATTTTGAATGTTAGCAATACCGTATCTTATTTGACTCAAAATTTCAAAAGGGAACACAATGAATACCAGAAAAAATACCACAAACAGTGATCCATCGCATGTTGCTGAGTGTATAAACATAAGTAAAAATGGAAAAAAGAATGCTACAGCTAGAATCATCATTACCATTAACAAAAGCTCATCGGGATCATCTTCATATTCACCTGGTCTCATTCTTAAAATATTTCTCACAATTTTGAATTGAGCTACATATTCAAGTCGAGTTTAACACTTTACGCCAAATGCAAAGATCGTGAAAATAAATTTGTCAAGATTTCAATCAAATATATTACAACATTGCCATTTTCCGTTACATATAGGATTGTTGTAGAAGCTGAGAAGTTTCACTTGGCAACACTGGTTTATGGATCACCGATATGACAGTTTCCTCGATTTTTAAGTTAATTCCAATAAAGTCACGACTCAATCCCTTTGATATTTGGGAAAAATGAGAGAGCGAGCACCATAAGGCTTGAAATCAAAGAAAATTCATTCCTTTACAGAATACAACATCCTTATAATCCTACGAGACTATCAAAAATAAATCCAATTTTCTTTTGCATAATGGATCTCAAAGACGTAGAACTAATGATGATATTGAAACTAAAAAAAGAAAAAATATACACACATATTCAACAGTGTAAGGTTATTGTCGTACGATATATTGTTGAATTAATTTCTTCAAGTATTAAATTTTAATAAAGGTTGAAAGCATTAATGACAAAAAAATATTATGAGAAACATTTTTTTCTATGACTATTTAACAACATTCATGGGTAAAAAATGGACTTCATTTAAATGACTGAATTATAGCAATACCTTGTTACAGAATTTCGTAACATATAACAGTATTAATTTCTAAAACTACATATTTAACTCTATAACTGCTTAAAAGTGTTATTGCAAAGATTTGACTGAAAATAATCATGATATTTACAGGGAGGTTTAAAAGCTGTGGTATGGACTGATACCATACAAACGGTAGTTATGTTTGGGGCACTCATAGCAGTTGTTTTCATGGGCACTTATTCCGTAGGCGGTTTTTCTGAAGTCTGGAATAGAAGCAAACAAGGAGGAAGATTAGATTTTTTCAAGTAAATACATGCATCAACCCAATAATTCCATATTTTTGTAATCATAGTTTTTCTCAGTTTTGATTTGGACCCAACAATAAGACACTCTTTCTGGACAGTTACCATCGGAAATTTCTTCTCTTGGATGGCTTCTTGTTCTATAAATCAAGCAATGGTGCAACGCTGCTTGGCCATGCCATCTCTAAATTCAGCTAGAGTGTGAGTTAAATCAGATCATTATAAAGCTTTGGTTGAGTGGGGACAGACATATAAAATTATACACAAATACTTTCGAAAAATTTCTGAATCGAAATAATATTTACTTCATGTAGTTCTATACTAGAAAATGAAACGTTTATAAAAATAAATATTCATTGTATTAATAAGTACTATCACAATTGTTTGCACA
This sequence comes from Henosepilachna vigintioctopunctata, assembly GCA_030704895.1. NCBI lineage: Eukaryota > Metazoa > Arthropoda > Insecta > Coleoptera > Coccinellidae > Henosepilachna > Henosepilachna vigintioctopunctata. Next base: position 5,446,548 of record JARQZJ010000062.1, on the reverse strand, counting down.
ATTCAAAAGCTGTTTATATACCTGTGGTTATTATCTAAAATGTTCAAAAGCAAAAGATCTGATTTTAAATTTTGATTAACATATACTCTAATATCAAGTTTTATTCAACTATAACAGATTTTTTATCGATATCTTTTTTCCTATAACGTTGTAATTTGTGTAACGGATGTCATATTTTAAAAGACTATACTATAGACTATATTATATACTATGATACATGAATACAATTTCTCTTATATTGAAACCTTTTTTATCATTATTGCTGAAATAACTGAATTACGAATTACATAATTACATTCAAATTACTATAAAAAATGCAACTCTCCGGGCAAATTGTCGTAAATAATTACAATAATTAAAGTACAAATTCTTAGTAATATGTTATTTCCTGTATATAATTCTTAATGTTCACAATTTTCAATTATCACATGAATGAATTTTTATTTCATATACACAGTCATACTTGAACAACCAACTCAGGATAAATCTGAATTTTGAATACTTGTTCTTCCATTGCAATTATTTGATTCAAACATTTTTTCAAAATATATTCTCAATTTATTGAAATAGACAAATATATTTTTTGTTTATTATACTTTTTCATTTTGAAGTTAAGAGTGATGAACATTCATCAATTCCACTATTTTGAATGTGAATTATATTGTTTTTGCGTTTCTTCACATATCCTATCAATAATGAATTACTTTATATAAAAAAATATACTTTTTCAGAACAGTGGCTATACTTGTGGTAGGAATCATGACCCTAGTCTCCATGTGTTGCTACATGGGTCTCCTTATTTACGCTTATTATTATAAATGTGATCCAATTACCAGAGGTGCTATTTACAAATCAGATCAACTATTACCATATTTTGTTATGCACATTGCTGCAATAATGCCTGGTCTTCCAGGGCTGTTCGTAAGTGGAGTGTTCAGCGCTGCTCTCAGGTAACTTTTAGAGCTTTTTGCATTGAAGTTGAAAAGTTGCATTGAAAAATGTTAAGTTTTTTTACTTCCAACATTTATTGTATAATTTCATAGAATTTTTTTGAAATATCTTCGATTTTTTTTCAATTTAATGTTAATACTATAAAACTTTTTAGCTCAATGTCTACTGGACTCAACTCAATGACTGGTGTTATATTTGAAGATCTTATCAAACCTAGGATGAAAAAACCTTTAACAGAAAGTCAAGCCAGTTTTTTGATGAAGATCATTGTTGTTATTATTGGAAGTATATGTGTTGCATTGGTATTTGTAGTTGAAAAAATGGGAGCTCTTATTCAGGCATCAGGAAGTTTAGGAGCAATCACAGCTGGGCCTCTTCTTGGCATTTTCACACTAGGAATGTTTTTTCCATGTGCAAACTCAACAGTATGTATTTTTTTTATAGTTTTATATTTTCACACTGATTAATAGCGATGTTATATGCGTATTATTATTACGATTGTTCTCCATGAGGAGAGCGACTGAACTTGAATTCGCAATTATTAGGACTTTTGCTTCATCTTTTTTGCCTCCCAAAAATGCTTCATCTTCTCTGAATGCTCTTTCTTCCGACATTCAGTGCGATCTTCGAGATTTTTATATTGATCTGTTGTAGATCCTTTTGGATCTCTTTTAGTCACTCTGTTCCGCATTTACTATCAATAATTATATCAAGTAGTTTCTTCGGTATTCTGGACTGTTTCATTCTGTAGACATGTGCATAGAACTTTGCCCGTCGTTTTCTGATTTCTTTATTATTTGTCTTTTGATACAGTTCTTTCTGAGGTCTTTTCATCCAAACGCCGTTTCTATTGATTGGCCCGTAAATTTTTCTGAGAATTTTTCGTTCTTGTTTCTCTATTTCTCTAATTCTTGAACGACCGTCAATGACCATTGTTTCAGCTGCGTAGATTGCTTCTGGAAGAATCGTTGTATTATACTGCCTCAATTTGGCGTCTCTCGCCATTAAATATAAAACTAAGAAAATATCATCATCTTATCTAAATAATACAAGTCATATGCAGCATTTTATTTTTCAGGGAGCACTAATTGGAGGTATAACTAGTATAGCTCTTATTAGCTGGATATCGATAGGAACGCAACTGAACATGGCTCAAGGTTTAATTAGATTTCCACAAAAGCCTGTATCAGTAGAAGGCTGCAAAGTAGACTGGTTGACTGAATATCTTAGTTTAACTCTGGACAATCCTACATCTAATTTAGATCCACCCTTTATACTCTACAGATTATCTTACATGTATTACACAGCACTAGGAACGATAACGGCCATCACAATTGGTTTGGCCGTTAGTTATTTATCTGGATCCAATAAAGGAAAACCTGTTTCAAAAGAACTTCTATCGCCAGTAATTCACAGATTTTTAAAAAAAGGTCTAGATTTAAAAGATGAAAATGGTGTTCTTCAAGGAGCTTTGCAGTTAAAAATGATAGACTGAAGAACAATTTTTTCAAAGACTTACTGATTCTAGTACAATTTTTTTATATTTTTTCTATTAAATGTTAGTATTATTTTTGACTAGCTGCTATCATATAGGGGAAAAAATTGAAATTACAAAACTGATAATATCAAGATAAATAATTTAAAACCTACAATAAAAAAGTCTTGAGATAATCTAATAATGTCAATTGATTTCTCGCTGAGCACTTCCAATAAAGTATAATATAAACATTTAGATGTAATTCACTACAAAATTAATTATTTACTGAACATATTTTTGATCCAATGTCAAAAGCTTTCATAACACCAACAATGGCTTGCTGTCTGAAGCATATGTGGAATAAATAAACCATTTTTCAGTGAAGTATACCCAAGTGTTCAAATTATATTATTATACTTCAGAATCATAGTACACAAAATTCAACTCAGACAATTTTTAGTATTTGAACTCTATAGATCTATTTATTATAAAGTATCAAATTTCAAAAACTGAGAAAAAATAAATAATTCTTCTATATCTTTTCAGTACCAACAATTTTTCAGATGTAATATAATATTTGATCATGTTCAAGTACACATGTAAGGGTAAATATTTTTTTAATATATTTTCTACTGATTTTAATATTCTAGTTCTTTCAAGTGAGCATTGTCCAACTTAAATCTAAAACTTTGAATAAAACTATTATTGCGATGAATTTCAATGTTTTCAAACCTTTCTCAATATATAGTTAACTACATATAATTTGTTTTTGTCATCATACATAATATAAATTATCAAAAAGTTTTATCAATGTATTGTTGTCCTTTTATTATATTTATATTTACTTACTAAATTAACTTTTAACTTTAGTTAGGTACTTTACCATAGGCAAGCATAAAACTCTCCCTTGGTTTCAGAATGGAATGATGTTAAATAGGTCAATGATTGTTGTATTCTTATTTACAGCAAAATTGTAAAAGTGTCATTTGTTAAATGAATTCGTGACTAAATCGTAAATATATTTTCTTATATATGAGGTAGGGGAGCTACAAATGACCAACCGTAATCTCTACTTTTTATGTATAGTCTGAGATGATATATAATTATATATTTTATAAAAGATCTACACAAATTCTAAATTATCTTGAAAAATGTCTATTACAGCAATTGGAATCCCAATATTCATGCTCTATATGCTTAACTAAGGCTCTCCTAATAAATGTATTTAAAAATATTGACGTAACATATACACACCCACTTGAACATGATGTAACCATTATTCCATATTCATTCTCTGAATCTGAATAATGCATATCTGAAAAGGACTCTTCACTATTAATGACATAATTTCAAAATAATGAAATTATTCGTCAAGAACGTCTGAGATATCTGGCAAGTTAAGGTAAGGGACTAAGCTGAGGAAGTTACTTCTGTATAGGTTCAAGATTGGATACATTTCATATCGAGTTGTGGGTTATTACAGCCAAATAAAATTCTTTTTTAAGGTACAGAAAATAGTGAATCTGAATTTTGATCACTTCATAAAACGCCAATATCAAAAGAAAAAACTCTTCCTGAAATTTTTGCTGATAGAACGTGATGTCATTAAAATATCATAATGAAATCCCATATGAAGTGTCCCATATTGTACTAAAGAAAATGAAATAATATTGCCAGAGCTTAAATTCTGAAATTACTATAAACTCATTGTTCCAAAATAAAAAATCATTTATTAAAACAGCTTATTCATACAGCAAATTCCATGCGTTGCTTATACTCTAGGTTATTTATGGTACCTTACATATCTTTGCAGCCTATGCTCCAATTTTCTCTATCTCCTCTGAGTCATCAGCATTTAAATATTTGATTTTTCTATTAAAATGTTCTTCTATAGATTTACACACGTTCATTGATTGGGAAGAATCAATTAGATTGATAGCAATTCCATGTTTGCCAAAACGACCTGTTCTTCCTATCCTATGTAAGTAAGTGTCGCAATCTGCTTTTCCATTGACATCTACTGGTAGATCAAAGTTTACAACAATAGTTACTTGTTCTACATCAATACCTGTTTCAATGAAGAAAAATAAATATGAGTAATCTATTGAGGTGACTTTTAAGCTTTTTTAAGCTCTTTCAAGATTTATTTAATCTACAACCAACCTCTTGACAAAACGTTTGTTGTAATGAGAACTTTTTCTTGGCCACCCCTGAATCTATCCAGTACATTGATCCTCTGCTCAACAGTTAAATCACCTGTGAGAATTGCCACTGCATGACCATCTTTAGACATTTTTTCTGCTAGCCAATTTGCAGTCTTTCTTGTCTATAAATTAATAAAACCATTGTTTAAAACTGATAATATTTCTCAAATATGAAGTGCATATCGTATCAGACTGTTTATTAATTATAGTGTATGTCAAATATTGAATATTGGCATTTATTTGGTACAAATCCATTATAACTATAGGATAATTCAAGCACTTGAATTTGATGCACTTTTATTGTCATAATGTGACGCTTTCGCTGGGCAACCAAATTCTTCAGTCGTTAACAGAATCTGAATTTAATTAAAATTATTACGAACGCCCAACTAAAAGCTTCCGTTATGACAATAAAAGTGTAAATGAAATTCAAGTGTTTGAATTATCTTATAGTTATAGTGTCTGTATGACCAATAATTACTGAAAAATATCTTAATCTACTTTTATCTGTCAGTTCAAATTAAATTATACTAATTAAAAAAAAGAAAACATTTTTAAAACCTACATGGCAGAATATGATTGCCTGTCCTACTCCTACTGTTCCATAAATATTTGTGAGTGCTCTATATTTAGACTCTTCTGTTGGACATTTAACATAGTACTGCTGAATATTATCAAGACTTTCTTCTTCTCTCTTCAATCTAATTACAATTGGATTTTTGACAATTGCCTGTGCAAATGTCATTACTTCATGGTCATAAGTAGCAGAAAAAAACATCATCTGGCAAGTTTGTCTAAGTTCTCTACACAAATAAAATAGATACTCTTGAGAATAAGAATAAACATAAATAAATGAGAAAATAAAATAATCTGTAAATTATTTTATTTTAAAATAAAATGATATAGAATTTGAACTAAACAACATTTATAATTCAACAGTATTTATTGTTTCAAGTCAACCTTCTTACTTGAAACAAATATCTCCAAGTCAAGTTGTGTGACCACAGATGAATTTTTTTGTACTTCCTAAAAAAACACTCTACATCTCTTCCCCCAACCTCCTTGGCAGCATTATAATTGGTTGTTGAGAATGTTCATTAAGTTTAATTGAATTATTGAAATGTTGCACATTATCATAAATCAATAATAATATTATTGATTTTCTTGGAATACTAATACTTGAAATTTGAAACGAAAAGTTTTAAATAAAAAAAAATAAAAAACGAAAGTTTTGTGTATTTTAAATTTCAGTTATGAATGTTAATAAAAGTTTCGAAAAATATATTATGCTTTACCATCTTAGACAATGGTTTAGTTTTATTTTTTGTGTAATTCTAAAATAATTGTAATCTAGTTGATACACTTAATACAAAATAATAACCCATAATTCTACCAAGAATAATATACAACTGAAATACATTTTTATTAATACTATTTCATTTTCTAGATAAAATCCATATCCTGAAGTATATTGTATTCATTACATATTAAAATTGTTAATACACTTACATTAATCATAAATCAAATGATATAAACAGACTACAGAGGCTGCAGAATAAAGCAATGAGGATAATACTAAATTGCAGAAGAGATACAAGTATCAAATATATGCTAGAAACTTTAAAGTGGATAAAAGTGGAGGACATGTTGCAGATCAATGCCCTAATTTTTGTGCATAAAATTAAGTTGGGATTGGCACCAGAATATTTGATGAGTAAGTTGACAAAGTTTACGGAGGTGCATAATTATAACACAAGAAACAATACCAATTTTATGCTGGATCACAAAAAAACAAAAGCTGCACAGAATTCGGTGTTCTTCAGAGCTGTACAAGAATATAATAAATTAACTACAAATGCAAAGGATTCAACGTTAGAAAGGTTCAAAAAGTTGTTGGTTGAAAAATATAGATATGGAACAATGGACCAAGGACAGCTATAGGGACAACATTAAGTGCCAGTGATATTCGAGTATCTCATAAGTTGTAATGTGTTTGATAATTTGTTGTTGCGTTATTGTAAGGCTACATAGCTAAATAAAGGTATTATTATTATTAATATTGCTAATACTTAATATTAATCTTAATAATATTGTCATATCAGGTCATCACCTACTTGGCAAGATAATTTTATCCCCGAACATAGAAAATGTATAAAAATATAAAATAAATATAGAAACTACTCACTTGTGTATTCTAATACATTGATCTTGATGACCTTGTTGGGCTATCATAACATCTGCTTCATCCAGCACAAATACATTAATTTTTTTTAAATCAAAAACTCTGTACTTCAAAGCCCAATCCATAACTTTGCCAGGTGTTCCAATTATTATATGCTCAGTTATTTTCACACCCCTTGGAACTGAAAAAAACTCACTCTAAAAATCTCAATTAGAAGAGTAATGTATTATAAATAAGTTACCTTCTTCTCCTCGAACAGCATATTTCATTTCAATTTCTGGACAGAATTTAGCCATATGTGCAGCTACTTCCCCGGTCTGGATTGCTAACTCATAAGTAGGTGAAAGGCAAAGAACCTAAAATTTACAATATTATATTCAATTCAACCTCAAGAGGGTAGCTGCCATAACAAATATGTGTAGGTCACGATCAAATCAGTGAAATATGACTTCAAGATATAGCTTCCAAATTGACAATATTTGGAGGTGAGTCTGTGCAACTTTTTTACAGATACAGATTGCAAATTCTGTTTGGGTTTTACTGCTGTTTTCAAAAACTTTCTTGAATTTGATATTATATTGAAATTTGGATATAAATCATTTAAATTTATATTCATTATACAATAATTATATTTAATAATAAATAAATAAATACATTTGAAATTGCGTTTTCCATTTTCATGTGTGAAAGTCAAATGGTATATGTTATTTTTACTAATTTATCTACTAGTTTTTTAATAATCTCTTATTCCTTATACTAAAAGACACTGAGGTTTTGCTTTGCACATGGTGAATCAATATAACAAACAAGAATTGAAAACACACTCGGCAAGTAAGCTGAGTGTTTTAATTTACCCAAGTTTCCCTGAATATAGTGAAAAAACTCTGAATATGTTTCATTTCAATTATTTAAGACAAATTTTTTGAGCTCCTCAATTCTTTTTGAAAAACACCCTGTTTAGCGTATAGAAAGGCAGTCACATTAATTACAGTATATTTTATAAACACCACTTCTAGAGAAAATGTAGTATAATTAGTAATAATGAATAAAAATTCTCTTTGTTACTGAAGTTTGTTTCGACTTTATTTTGTGTAATATTTTGTCATTTAAATTTGGTATGAAGTTAATTAAGTGAAAATATTATTTTGTTTGCCTGAATGAAAGGGAAAGATTTTCTTTTTCTGTAATAATAACAAATATTAATAACTGAAATTACAGAAAATTACTTCCCAATACCTCTACAAGTGTTTCAATGATAAAACACTTTAATATAGTTTGTTTCTTTTTCATTAATCTAATCTAAGTAATATAATAAGTAACCCACCTGACAATACCGCATATAGTTTGCTTCTTTTTCATTAATCTAATCTAAGTAATATAATAAGTAACCCACCTGACAATACCACATTGTGGATTGTGCAAATAAGAATTGCAAAATCACACAAAATTATCCAGAAAAAAATAATAATAGATGGACGACAAATTGCATTTTTTTTCTCGATCTTGTAACACCAATATCACAAAAATTTATGTGTACTTTGAAAAAGGACGAACTCTCACTACAATTTTGTATAATTTCCAAATAATTAAAGTATATACTGATTATAGTACCAAATGAATATAGTATAATTACAATTATAACCATCAGCAGCTGATATTATAAAAGATAAACATAAAAAATATACTTCATAATTTTTTATGAATTATAAAGTTTGTGTTTTTTAGGAAATTTATTGAAATTATGATGTGCCCACATGTGGGCACATCATAATTTCAATAAATTTCCTAAAAACCACAAACTAAAAGTGAAATTATTAACAGCACTACATAATTAAATTGTTTAATTGTAAAGTTAAGAAAAATTTCACATGTAATAAGATTACAAAGATGAATTATGAATTTTAGAACTCACCTGTGGATATTTTAATGTAGCATCCACCTTACTGAGCATAGCTAAAACAAATGCTGCAGTTTTACCAGTACCAGATTGGGATTGAGCAATTAAGTTTTGAGATGGCTCAGCAAGTAACGTAGGAAGTGCTGTCTCCTGAATTTTAGATGGAGCATTGAAACCCATATCATATATTCCTTTCAACAAATTGGGATTTCTAAAAAGACAATTGATTTAATCGGTATACTATATAATATCTCAGAATTAATAATAATAATAAAAGGTCTTTATTTTTAAAATCCTCCACAAAGTCCAGCATACTGATCTACTTATAATGATATACCAAATAAAATTTATCTTATAACACTTACAAATTAAGGGCCTCGAAAGTTTTGACAGAGTGTAATGGTGAATTAGGATTTTGCCGCTGAATTTCAATATCATTCTTATTGTGAACCAAACCTTTTCTTATGATTTTAGTCAATAAACTGACTTCTGCAGGGGATGCCACATCAGGAACTTCATCAGAATTTGATTTATTAACTTTCGTTTCATCCTTAAGGTTAATATTTCCAATCTAAAAGTTTTACTGCATAAACAGAACAATAATTATACATCATGCAAAAATGTATACCTTAGAGTTAAGAGCGGTATCTTGCTGTTGAGCGTACTTGGACCAATCAATTTTCTCAGCCATTTCTTCAGAATAAAATAATGATACAATTGCAATGTATACGCATAAAAACCGGTAATTACACTCAACTTAATCACAAGAAGTTTTAAAATTCTGGTTTCACTATCATTATGATTAGACCATAAAACATAAATACAAAATTAACACAATAGGAACAGATATTTTATAACAGTGACACTAAAAAGCGATGTTATAAATATCGTTACGGAAGTAATCATGTCCGAATCTGTGTTTTCAGGAATTCGAAGAAGTTCTTTGTATTTGAGTAATAAAATTTTCTAGAAATCTATCGTTCTAAAAACTTCTCTAAAATTTTTTTATATGTATATTCATACATTCAAATATTTTAAAAGTTTTAATTTTTCAAAACACGGATCACCAAGAAAGTAGTATTATACACCAGTAACGAGAGAGGTTTGAAGAGTAGATCCAGTAAATAGTGAGAGTAGATGAAGTATTCTTCTCTATTGAATGACTTTCACATGACTTCCATTTAAGAGAATTGATTTTGATATTGCAGGGCCTCTTCGAATTACTTACAGCAGTAATAAGTATATATTGTTTGTTATGGCTTACTTGAATAAATGACCACAAGGCGATGTTCTACCGAACCAAAAAATTGAACAACTGCACGCAGACTTGTATATCAGTTCATAGTTTCATATCACGATGTGAAGTTCCCTAGGAATGACGTTCAAAGTAAGGACGAAAATTTAATGGTGATGTTTTCAAAATAATGTTATGTAACACTTGAACATCCGGAAGACAAAAACAATCCCTTTACATCCAAAGTCTTATGCAATAGTAGACAGATTTAATCGTACCATGAAACAATACTTGTCCAAGGTAGTCGCTGATCACAAATATATTAGGATAAAAATTTATCAGTTACATGGTCAATGTAACTGATAAATGTTTATCCTAACTTTTACAATTTCAAATTTACAACTGAATGGTATTGTAACTATGGTCAATGTGACTGATGACCATTGATAATCATTGATAACAATGGTTATCAATGGTCACATACTGTAGGTCAAACTTCAGCGATGGTACTCTTTGGACGGGAGCTAATATTAGAGGAGAAAATCAGTAACGAGAAGAGACATGATAGAAAGTTGAGAACTCGATAACTGCCAGTATTCGAATTCTTGAACGCAAATAATGAAATACTTACCGATTATTGGGAATGAGGGGGCAAAAAAAGCTTAACGGATTAGTCAGTTTTTTTTTGTAGATGGTTATGCAATCGTGCAAATGGTTGAAAAATCCAAGAAGAAGAAGATATATCGATGTTTTGTGAACACACATAACCTATTTCAATTTGCATCAAAATATATAGGTAAAATATTTTTCAAATTATATTGACGAAATCAATGCAAATACTTTTATGGGTAGTTTTTCTCAAATAAAATTGAATTTTATTTGAAAACAGAAGAAAACAGTCTAGTTAAATCATATATAAGATGGGTGTAACGATTCTTCAACAATTTCCAACAGAAAATAGAACTGGACCAGATACAATAGAATTACTATCTAAACGAATTAAAGCACTGGGTGCAATGCAACACGGAAATTTTTTGGTAGATTGTGAAACATATACTTCCGTTCCACAGTTAGGACATCAAAGAACTGTACATGTACTTCATAATTCTGAACAACCTGCAACAGTTTTCTCAATACTTGATACAGGAACAAAAACAATTCCCTTAGCAACTGATGGCTTATTTGATCTTTTGATGATGAAAATGTCTAGCTTTTATACTTCAAAGAAACAAACCAAAGCTGAATCTAAAGGTCCTAGGTTTGAAATTGGAGATTTTTGTGTTAAATTAGGTACCATTACTGTGAGTTCAAATTTCAAAGGAATCTTAGTGGAAGTAGAATATAAACCTTGTGTTGTGCCTGCTATGTGTTGGGATTTAATGAAGGAATTTTTACAAGGTTTTTTGGGATTCTCTGTACCTAGCACTCCTCCTACTTATTTACAAAACAGGATGCAAGAATTATATACCCCCATTGATACAATTCACCAATATTTGGAACAATTTATGATATATAGAAAATCTCCAGGAATTGGTGTTAGAACATGAATAAATATAATTATGCATAATAAATTTTTTTACTAGATAAGATTTAGTGAATTTTTATAAAATTACTTAAATATTTTATTGTATGATTTCTTTTGTTTCAATAATTCCATAAAGTCAAGAAACAATTAAGTTGATTTTAAAATTGTGAAAATCAGTTAATAACTTGATGCAATTGAAACATAGTTCTTTAAACTTAGAAAATCTTAACTATAAATCTAAATCAAGAACAGTTTATATAACTTTGAAGGCAGTAAGTTGTTATATTGCTTATACTGTAAATTATAATATTTGATAAAAAAATTTATTATTCATTGACATCTTTAAAAACCAATATTTCTGGATTTTCAAGTTAATCTAATGAATTTGACTTCCCTTATTATAAAAGATAGTTACAGTTTATCAGAAGTCTTTCATTGGAAGAGTTTTTTGAAATTTTTCGGAATTGTGTTAATTATAACAAACTGAAAATAATTTTTACCATGATATTTGCTTGAATCAAATAGCAATCATATATGGCATAACAATTTCTTTATCTTCAAGTCTTAGTATAAGATCAGTGATTGTCTTAGTACACCTAAGGTTTCATAGTGAAATTCATATAGCGATTGCATGTAATTGAAGTTTATAGCTACTTCAAACTCTAATAACAGTGTTAAAATTGTATATTAAACTATACATTAAAAAAGTGAGTACATGTATCATTAGTACCTAACCTTCAATGTAATTTGGTAAATATCTAACGTTATATGGTTTTTATTCTTCACATTGGGTTGAAATCGACCCAGGAGATCTATATAAGCTTTTGGTAGTGTCAATTGACGTCTTTCTTCGAAATTATTGGTACACACTTCGTTTAAAAATATAGTTTTATTTTTAATAAAAAATTTTCTTTATTTTTAAGTTCTGACAAAAATGTGATATACAACGAAACGTAAAGAGAAATAAAGCTTTTCATATTGAAAATAGCCTGTTATTGTTAAAAATATTTAAAAAAATATCTCAAACAGGCAATAAATTTATTTTTCAATATATATATATATATATATATATATATATATATATATATATATATATATATATATATATATATATATATATATATATATATATATATATATATATATATATATATATATATATATATATATATATATATATATATATATATATATATATATATATATATATATATATATATATATATATATATATATATATATATATATATAGGCACAATTTTCATTTTCTTATAATATATATATATATATATATATATATATATATATATATATATATATATATATATATAAAATATGTAAATATAAATCACACTTATTAGAATCACCTGGCTTACCATGAGTTTTTCAGAGGCTTCCTCATGGTGAAGAAGACTAAAACTAAAAGTTTAAAAACTAATATATAGAAAAATCAAATTAGTTTTTTTTTGTATCTTCACTCATTGATTTTCATTATCAGAGGAATATTTCTGGCTCAGCATTCGCTTCGGTAGTTTTAGTCTTCTTCACCATGAGGAAGCCTCTGAAAAACTCATGGTAAGCCAGGTGATTCTTATAAGTGTGATTTATATTTACATATTTATATATATATATATATATATATATATATATATATATATATATATATATATATATATATATATATATATATATATATATAAAAATGAAATTTTTTGTGCTTATGGCACTGAATGAAATATTTAAGAAAATGAACACTAGAACATTCATTTGAAAAATTGAAATTAATCAAGAGAATGTTATAGCAGAGCTAGATATGTGAACGTGTACGATGTGATGTCTCCATTATCCTTCAAGGGATAAATGTTAGAGAAATATTGAAATCGATGCCACACCTGATGGAAGTGCGAGACATATATGTTTCGTTCTGCAAGGAACTCGTCAGTCGCACCACGTCCATCGAAGTTCACATATCTAGCTCTGCTATAACATTCTCTTGATTAATTTCAATTTTTCAAATGAATGTTCTAGTGTTCATTTTCTTAAATATATATATATATATATATATATATATATATATATATATATATATATATATATATATATATATAAGAAAATGAAAATTGTTTGTGCTTATGGCACTAAATGAGATATTTAAGAAAAAAGCAATAGAACATTCATTTGAAAAATTGAAATTAATCAAGAGAATGTTATAGTAGAGCTACATATGTGAACGTGTACGATGTGATGTCTCCATTATCCTTCAAGGATATTTCTCTAACATTTATCCCTTGAAGGATAATGGAGACATCACATCCTACACGTTCACATACGTAGCTCTACTATAACATTCTCTTGATTAATTTCAATTTTTCAAATGAATGTTCTAGTGTTCATTTTCTTATATATATATATATATATATATATATATATATATATATATATATATATATATATATATATATATATATATATCCAGAATATGTATATTGTTGGTTTATGTGTGTGAAACTGAAGGTAGATCTGGAAAAAATGAGTTTTGAGATGTGATGTTTGGTGATTGTTGTGTGTTTATTTTATGAGTGTTATTTGTGAGGTTCATCACATCACATCTCAAAACTCATTTTTTCCAGATCTACCTTCAGTTTCACACACATAAACCAACAATATACATATTCTGGATAAGTATAAAAAACTATATGTAATTATATATATGTAAATATAAATCACACTTATTAGAAGCACCTGGCTTACCATGAGTTTTTCAGAGGTTTCCTTATGGTGAAGAAGAATAAAACTTCCGAACCGAATGCTGAGCCAGAAATATTCCTCTTATAATGAAATTCAATGAGTGAAGATACAAAAAAAACTAATTTGATTTTTCTAAAAAATAAGTTTGACATTTTAATATCTATAATAACTCATATAGTAAATTCAATTATTCATTAGTTTCGACAAACTTGTAATATAACAATGAAACAATAGATCTTTTTGGACCTCTGTAGCGCATTTACCTACTCTTTGTGATTATATTGAATAGTTTCTTCTAGGATTGGCTATTCTTTCCGAAAAAGATCGATTTTCAAATCGATTCGAATCGTGACCTGATAATGAATCGATCCACAATAAAATCGCGGTCTATAAGATCGATTTCCAAAAAATCGATCTTTTTTCAAATTGGCTTTACAATTTAAGTATAAATCAATTTTATTAGAAACAAGACCAATGTTATAATTAATGATCTTTTAATCAGTAAAATCACGGATAATAACAATTATTTTTATTACCATATCAAAATATTAGATCAGGTACAAAACAAGACATTATTTTCAAAATGTATTAGCAAAGCAAATAGATTATTTAGATTATAGTTCCCAATGCTTAATATCTAAACTTTTAAAAACAAGAGTCTGTCAAGTCTACTGGGATCCAAGCGGTTCCGCTCATCACTTGCGATGTCCGCCGGAAACAAAGTAAGATGGCTTTTTTCGACTGCTGGAAATTTTCCGGCTGTCGAAAAAAGCTATCTTGACAGTGAACTATGGGATCATACTTTAAGTGCATTACTGCCTGCGATAAATAATGTTTGAATTCTTCAGTTAAGCCTCGACTTTTTTTATTGAAGAGGAGTGAGGCGAAGGAGACTAAACACACATCCATCTCGCAAATTTTTAAGTTATTAACCGGCAGCACTCTTGTAATACGGGCACCTTGAACCAATTGTATGGTTTAAACCAAAACAAAAAAATCGAATGTCGATTTTAAAGGGTGATGTATCGATCCAGTACTACATATCGATTTAAAAAATCGAATTTTTGACTCAAAAAATCGAAATTTCGTTTAATCGATCTCAGATCGCCATCCCTAGTTTCTTCGGTATTCTGGACTGTTAGTCCAATAGAGATGTGCATAAAACTTTGCTCGTCGTTTCATTCTGATTTCTTCCGTTATCGTATTTGTTTTTTGATAAAGTTCTTTTGGAGGCCTTTTCATCCAAATTCCGTTGTTTGTATTGATTGGTTCGTAAATCTTTTTCTGGGAATTTATCTTTCTTGTTTTTCTATTTTTCTAATTATGGAATGAACGTCAATAACCATTCTTTCAGCTGCGTAGATTCCTTCCTTTGTGTTACAATGCCTCAATGTTGCACCTGTCAAAACACACTTACTATTCTCTCAAACTCAAAACGTTGATTTAAATTTTTTGTTGGACCTTACTTTCCATTGTGGGAAGTAAGGTCTCGCGACCTTCTTCAACCTTAGATATTTAACATAATATGTAAAAAAAAAATGTTCGTATTTGATAGAATTGTTGTGTTGTGTTGTGCTGTGGCCGACTTATTTATTACGTGCCATTTGGTTAAATGTCCGATTTCCTTACTATAGTACGCCCTTGTTAATTTATAGGCCTTGTGCAGCCTGACGTCACAGAAGGCTGTGACGCCAATAATTTTGCCATAAAAACATTTTATTCAGTCTTTTCTCATTTTTGGCGATACAGTTAAGTCTTTTCTCCTTTATACATTTTGTTTTGGAACTTGTGTTTTGAACGATAAGTTTTCGAGCCGAATCATTTAATTGAATTCACCCAAATTTGGTGAAAATGGATATAATTGGTCGAAACGCAGGCTGATGAAGCAAAATACACAAATTGAAGTTCTTTTTCTTTCACCAAAAAATGAGAAAACACTGAAATAACATAATTTTATGGGATTTTACAGTAATAAACTCTTTTGTTTCGAGTCAGTATGATGTCTGAGTTAGGCAGTCCATTTCTTCGAGGTATTTGAAATAACTTGTGCAATTTTACCACGTCTTGTGATTGAAGGATATTTATTTTTCCACAACGTGAATCGCTTCAGTTATGTTGTGTGTGATAATAGCAATATCGACTGCGAAAGCGAGACACTTGACATTCATCCAAAATTTTTTTCATATCAACTTTATGTACTTTATGTGAGGTTCTCATTAAGTAATGACCTTTTCTATAACTATGTTCACTTTGAAAAGTGCTAGAAGTTCATAAGCATATTTTTCTTTGCTAGGGTAATCAAACCGGATATTTAACTTATGCAATCATACATTTTATTATATTGTCATATTGTAATCAGTTATTTATATTCTAACTCTCAGAAAAATCAATATAAAATTAATTCGGCTGTATGATATAGGACACTTGTAAAAATAATTTGGCATAATATCGTGGTAATATGAGTAATATAAGTCTTGTGGTAAAACTGCAGTAGTTATAAGTACTTAAACATTACCTTGTAGGGAAAATAATGGAATCCAAATACGTTTTTTTATGAAAACCTCTAGAAATTTCAACAGCAGAAAGTGCAGGTTTTTTAGAAAAATATCTGAAAAGCTATTCCTAATAAATAATAGCTATTCAGCATTAAGTACCTTCACAAATTAACAAACAGATACTTCGGATATTTTGTTCGTTTACTTCCAATCCTTTTTTTCATTCATAACTTGAGAGAAAGCATTTATTTGGGGCATAGTGGCATTTCTCAGTTTTTTGTTGTTTCATATAGATAAAGATATGTATATGCTCCAATTGTATTTAAATGCATATTAATAAATTGCACTCGCTACGATATTGAATATTCAACCAACTGTGAAGTACTAACTGTATATAATTATTACTTGTATATCCAATTTGAGAGATTCTGAGAGATGGGCGTACATATTGCTTACATAATATAAATATTATATTCATATATATATATATATATATATATATATATATATATATATATATATATATATATATATATATATATATATCATTGCATATATAAAATAAAGTCGCTTTCTCTGTCCCTATATCCCTAAGTATGCTTAAATCTTTAGATCTCGTATAGTTGATTCGTTGATAAAATTCAGGCTTGTGAAATTGAGAATTGGGAAAAACCATTGAGATACAAGAAAATATGCCCAATATATACAAAAACCAATAAGAAAATTCTAATTACGAATTTAAATTTGTAAATTAGAAAGAAACATTCTTAGTTTCACCATTTTTCATCGCTTATTATATCTGAATGTAGAAACAGTTTTGGACGATTTTCAAATGAAATTAATAGATAAATAACATAACGCTGATTTACGAAATAAATTTAAAGTTATTTCAATCCATAATTTCCATTGTTAGATGTAAGTAATGAAAATAGTGGTTCATTTTGAAAGCACCTATGTTTGCGAACAATTGTTTTCTTCAAATTCATGATTGATGAAGCGGATACTTGGAGAAAATTAACATCCATAATGAAAGAGTATTTTAAATATTCTCATATATTAAATAATGAGGGGGACGCGCGTTTCGGAGTACAACTTCTACTTCAGATGATAAATTAACACTGACAGTGTGTGTGTAGTCGCTTGAACTATTCATCTTGCTCAGCACGGCCTCTTCTGAGGTTAGGTTAATTAATACAAACACTTTTACGAACTTCCTGTTCAGGATATTCTAAAAGGCCACTTTGACATTTAGTATGTGTATAATAATGTCTAATAATGTTGTAATAGAGTAAAAGCTCATTATTCGAGGCGTATGCGTTCCGAAAATATGCCGCGAATACAGAAACCGTGAATATGGAATGGTAATTTATATGAGATTATAGGGGATACGTTCCTGGGCGACAAAATGAAAAAAAGTATATAAAAAAATCAATTTAAATGTTAAAAGGGTTAAAAGTTTTTGATCTTATTGGTTAATTATTATGTTCAGACTTAAAGGCAATGGTTTAAAGAATTTTTTCTCTTGCTTGGTAGTTTCTAAAAGTTCCTTCTATTCAGACTGATATTCAGCAATGACTAGCAATTTGCCTTGCCTTGCACTTGAAAACACAATGCTTATTAGCCATTCTTACACCTTCACTAAGAATTTTCAAATTGAATGTCACGTTTCCTCTGCTCGTTGAAGCCTCTTTCTCAATAGGATGTGAATTTAACATTTCCTCCAAGTCGGTTTCAGTCAAATCTTCATCTTGCGATTCAACAACATCTGAATGTTAGGTACTTGATTCTATCTGTTCGAACCCATAGCTATTTCAGCTATGTTTGCAGTCAAAGTTTGAATGCGCGGAGATTCCTCGTCATTTTCCGGTCAGAGTAGGCCACAGTTTTTTCCAGCATGAATTCAGTGTGTACTAGTATGGCTTCAGTTTTTCTAATGATTCTCTTATGTTTACTAGCATTTTGCTATGTCAAAATCCTTCCAGAATTACAAAACATTAATATCATGATCACATTTCATATTATCCAATATGATTTTAAAGGTTAATCAAATGTAATAGAGCCTGGATTATCTCTTGCTCCATAGGTTGAAGCAAGCAGTCATGTTGGGAGGAAAAAATGTCACATATTTGGATTCATAATTTCAAGTTCGCGAGGTTGACTTGGTGCGTTATCCCAAACTAGTTCTGCTTCAAAGTCTAAATTCTTTTTTTTTAATAAGTTTCAAATATTTTTGTTTTGTTTACTAGGTTTACTAATTATTCATTTCTAGTTTTGTAACTGATATATTGAATAATATTGAATGCCAATAATACAACTAATAGGACTATTATTATCGAATACTTAATATCAAAAAATCTTACTTAAAAATATTATAAATAGAGACCGGATTTCATTCAACACAAGAAGCTTGTTATACGCATTGAACGTGCTTAAAAGATGCACGAAATTGGGCAGAATATGCAAAATCAAATGATAAATTTCGGAAACCCAAAAAAGAGTCAGTTTTCTTTTTATTCATTTCAAAATCAGCATACAATTAGTAAATTATCCTTGAATAGGCGATCATAGGCATGTAAACGTAAACAATCAAGTGCTGTTCCTAAAGTTCAGTGGTATGATTATCTTCGATCATTCAGAATATTTTTGTGAGTGGAAAAGATTCATCCACATCCTTCGAGATAACTGGGCAAAACTTGGGTTTACTGCCAGAAACTTAAAGTTTCTGGCAGAAGTTCTGTCGCCCTATTAATGTTTGTGTCAAGTTTGTGTCAATTTGACAAAAACGTTCAAATCCTGGGTTATTGTTTAATGTGTTTTCAAACCGAAGCCACGAAAAACAAACCGAACACAAAGTCACAATTATCATTATTCGAAAGAATTTATATTTTGTGACCATTGAATTTGATCAGATTCATAATATTATTAGTTTTAGCGCTTTTCGGAACGGAGAGTGAGTGGACTGCACTCAGAAAAATATTGTATATGTATCGATAATATGCATTATAACTAGATCTTAAGCCGGGTATACACCTACAGGTACACCTGTCAATTCTACCTGTCGCAGGTGACTTGTCAAGTGCACCTGGGAGTATGGATGAGTAAAAACTGTCAGTTTTCGTACCTGCCAAGTGACCTGGGGCCTGCCGTGAAAAACGACAGGTTGCAGGTGCACCTGCCGCACCCCACCCTTCGACTTGTTGGTGTGTATGAATTCGTGGGACGACCTGTCAGTTGTCCACGGTAGATGCTCCAGATTCCACGTTTCGTGCTCGTTGATTGCTCCGTTTCAATTATCTGTGTTTATTATCTCAGTTACTAGTAGAATATTGTGTTTTATTTATTAGTAAAATTGTTACTACATAAACCATACAGTAATTTGGGGTCGGCAGGAATTTTGGCAGTGAAATCAGCCTTAAATTTATGTCGAAAATTTCATATCTGCATATGTCCTCCCAGTTGCAAGAAACCTCAGAGTTGCAGTTAACCTTTCATGAGCTGAAATGGATCGTATCAAAACGGTATCTTTCTTCTCTATCAAAGGTGCAACTTTTCCAAGGAGAATGAGATACGTTTCTTCATTCATCCTTAAGTATTTGTGCCAATCTTTTGGCGAAGTACGCAATTCGTTTAGTAGGTTTACATGTGAAAATAATTCTCTCTTTCTTAACCAGTCTTTACACCACACACTTCTTTTACGTTTACGGTTTGAATCTGTTGCAAATAAAACACCGATCAGAGCAATGTCATCGTCCAACATTTTTAAAACCAACTGAAGATAGACAGTGGACCTGCAGGTGTGGATCAGAGGTGTTCTGACAGATGGACCTGACAGGTCACCTGCGACAGGTAGAATTGACAGGTGCACGATAAGCTATTGCCTATGACAATGTCTTAATTATACAAATTCATGTGCAAATGAATATAATCCGCTCCCTTATTACCTATAAGCATTTATCGAAGACATATTTCACCGAGCAGCAAAGGCCAAGCGACGCGGTATTTTGTCAGACAGTGCCGGACATTTAGACCAGCTGGCAGAACTTTTTTTAATTCAGTGGACCTACAGTTTAACTCCTGCTCCGAACGACTAATGGGCTTGTAATCAATGAACATTACCCAACAATTATCATCATTAAACTACTTGAATCATAGACACATACACCCATGCCTTCATCTGGGCTCGAACCCGAACCTACTGCACCATAATCGGGTGTTTTCATGACTTACCCACGGAAAGTGGCTGTTGGAAGAACGTTGCTGATGACAAACAAATATTTTGCTATTAAATGAGAGGTAATAATAAATACTTGTCTAAAAATCACTGACTGAACAATTCTATATTCCACTAGTTTAGCCTTTTACGGCATTATCAAGAATGAATACATATTACAAAGACAACCTTTAAATATTTGCAGATCTGTTTGGACCACAGAATACACCTTAAATTCGGTCATAGAGGTGGGGGTTTCCAAATTATCAGAGATTTAACAGCGGGGAGTGGTTTAGGTCTAACTGGTCATTGAGAAGATTGTATTTATCGGATTTTTGAAGTTTATTTATTTCCATGGCTTCCAGGTAGTTTATTTTTACACCTTTTTCACAGTAATATTAGGTAGAATATTAGGTTTAAAACAACGTGAGATCTTATGCCCTATCGACTCTAGATGTTCCCGAAAATCAGATTGTCCGTTTTTTACGTTATTGAAGATCATTCTATCCAATCTGCTGTGATTTGAAAATGCTATATTCAAATTATTATTTTTGAAGAATTTAATGATTTTTGAAGAGGGGACATGTATATAAGGGATGCTCACATATCTCAATTCATTTTTATCATTATTATTATTGATGTAGTGTGGCCTGTATAAAAGTCTATTGATGAAGCGTTTCTCTTTTTTTATAATTAGTGTATTGATTATTTTCAGTGGAAACTGATTGTTCATACCTATCGTACGAATCACATTAAGTTCTTCCCTAAGGCGTTGTTTTGATAAGGGAATCGAAAAAGCCCTATGAATCATTGAATTGAGAGCTGCGATTCGATGGCTTATTGGATTGAACTAATTAAAATTTATGATGGCGTCCTGAATATTTTGTTCGAAAATTTATCCTGTTGTTTGGAAATTGTAAGGTCAAGAAAATTCAACGAATTATTCTGTTCCTTTTCTAGAGTGAATTTGATCTTCTCATGTAATGAATTTAGATATGTCAGGTATGAACTGATCTGTCGGTCTGTTCCACTAAGCCCAACTAAGATGTCATCCACATAGCAGTACCAAAAAATTATATGTTTTTTTGATATCTCCGATTCTAAAATTGTGGTTTCCATGTTGTCCATGAATATGTCCGCTAATAACGGGCTTAGGGGAGAATACATAGGTAGAACTGAATTCTGTAAATATATTCTGTTTTGGAATCTGAAATAATTCTGTCCCAAGGCAACCTTAAATAATGTTGAGAAGTCTGCTTTTATCATTGGAAGTGTTTTTTTTTCCAAGATGTTTTCAATTAGGAGTATACATTCTTCCGTAGGGATGTTAGGAAACATGTTGGATACGTCGAAGGATACTAATTTGAAGTTTTTATCAGTCAATTTTATTTAATTTTTGAATAAGTTCTATCGAATTTTTCACACTATAATTAGGAGAGAATTAGTTCTTTGAAGGCTGTGTTGAGAAATTTAGAAAGCTTACAAGAAGGTGCTTTTGAAAAAGAAGCAACTGCTCTAACGGGTAGATCGTCTTTGTGTACTTTAACCAGCCCGAATATCAGGAGGTTCCGAACTCATTGGGATAACTTTATTCTTAAGGTAAATAGTATCCAACAATTCTGACGCCTGTTGTACTTTAGTTTTAATTTCAGTCAAAAAGAAACCCGTGGGATCTTTCTGTAAGGCGGAAATATCTAATTTGGATAAGACGTCTTCCATTTTTTTTTAGTTGGGTCTATTCATTTTGCCGAAGTTCCAACATTTTCCGGCTGATTAAGTAAATTAATATT
This sequence comes from Henosepilachna vigintioctopunctata, assembly GCA_030704895.1. Classification (NCBI taxonomy): domain Eukaryota; kingdom Metazoa; phylum Arthropoda; class Insecta; order Coleoptera; family Coccinellidae; genus Henosepilachna; species Henosepilachna vigintioctopunctata. The sequence goes on along the minus strand of JARQZJ010000062.1, from coordinate 5,423,835 downwards.
GCTACCCTTAACGTTGATTTTTTTGTCTTGATGGGAAAACGTTTTTTTCTGGACGAAAAATTGACTACAGTGTATTTTTTCAGGTAAGTTATAGAAGAATATTGAAAATAATTCGAAGTGGAGAGATAGATTTGACCCTCTCGTGGCATAATGAATTACTTTCAAAGAAGTAATTGCAATTGTTCAACATATAAAATCATTACTAATCGTAAAAGCATCGGTGAAAAATCTTCAGTCAAAATCAAAAATTTAGGAAAGCGTAGTAATATTTTATCTATGCCATCGAACAGGAAAATGGTTTCGGCGATGAGAAGCAAGTAATTGTGTTACAATATTGCTGAATTACTTAAAATAACTACAGAAAAGATTTCATGCTTCACGATCATGACGACTTAATTATGGGCTTATGGAAATTATAACATCCGTTGTACTCGAAATTTCTCTGCAGAATTTCATCTTCAATTATCGTATACCGTACCTTATTTCCGAGGATCCATAATAATTAGGAAAAATTATCATGCGTCTTATAGGGCTTCTATAAGGAGATTGATCAAATGATCCGCGAAATATTCAGCAAAACGACTTGTTCTTGAAAAAAGATGTTCTTAACCGAATAGGTTTGAATATCATTTTTTTAAAATCCGGAAGTACCTACCTTAAAGAGGAGAAAGTGGGGTAATTAGAACACTTAACGGGCAACCGTATAAAGTAATGAAATAAGTAAAGTAACCTATACATATAACAAAAATGTAACGGGTCGCTGTCAGTACATGGAGGATATTTGAGAAGAATATTATTGGAATTGTTGGAATTTTGTCTGTTTCTCTGTTTGTGCGTTTTACGCTAATCTCAGAAACGGCTTAGTCGATTTAAATGAGGTTTTCATTGATATACGAGGGCGGTTTGATAAGTCCGTGACTTTTTGAATAAAAAATTTTTTTGCGGAAAATAAACAAACCTGAACTTTCGGCGTCACTAGTGCTGGTACGACCACAACGGAACTGTGTGAACCACTTCTTTACCATTGAAATTGATGGTGCCGAGTCCCCGTAGTATTTATCAAGCTTTTCCTTAGTTTCAGTGATGTTTTTTTTCCGTAAAAAGTAATGCTTAATCAGCACAGGAAATTCACTTTTTTCCATTTTCTTAAAAATTCACGAGCTTCGAATGACTATCAAACACCAACTGCATGACGTAGCTTGTTCAAAATTTGACAGTTGCCTACTAATAGATTACAGTTGACAACAGCACTGTTGCATTTGGAATAACTGCGCGTGAAATTCAAAAAGTCACTGACTTATCAAACCGCCCTCGTATTCTCGTAGATATGGATTAATATAGAACTATGAACTACCAGACCATATATTACACTAATATAAGACTTATTTCTACTAGACCAACATATATAGACCCATATACCAGATGAAGCTTTGATGAGCGTCGGAGATGAAAGAGTGTTTTTACTTGAGATGGGAGTGAAATGATGACTTATCACAAACGGTCGTCATAGGGTGAGAGCGGAAATCCTTTCTTCTTCGAATTATATCTGAATATTTAAAACAGGCGTGTTATTCATACCAATGTTATGATTATGAGATAATATCAATTTTATTGCCGTAATTGATATCATCAATCAAGTTTAGCTAATAGGTATCACTGCATATATTGGCTATTCGAATATCCTGGTCGTTTCGAAGGAAAGGACAGCACAATTTGAAAGGTATCCTCTGTTTAACTACAAATTTTTACAGTTAAGACACTTTCGTTCAACAAATTCAAGCTGAAGCTGAAGGAATATTTACTGGACAGAGCATTTAATTCAACTGAGGAATAATAGTGCTTGGTTGGTGAGCTTGTGAATCTATTCCTGTTTGATGGAAATGTGTTCTATACATTTTGTGATATTAAAGTAAGCACCACAACTAATATTATATGTTAACTTATTTTCATATTTGAATATTTTAATGCATACCTAAGTATATTCAGATGTATGATTGGTATCTTTGCTTATTGTGATATGTACATGCCTTATGGTGCTACGTACTAATAAACATTATATTATTATTACTGATTTATGGGTGTTACGAAGTTCGCCGAGTTAGCTACTACATAAATAATAATAATAAATCTATTCGTACTTAGGCTATAATGAGCTTGTACATGTCATATATGTAGATATAGTAGTAAACATGTATAGACAGATATATTACACTCACACAAAAAGAAAACTAGGATCAGAATTCACCTAAGAATAATAAGCGTATAAAATGCTCTACAAAATAAAAATAATTTTAGTTCTTTTTTGCACTATTTCAGAGTACTGAAGTTAGTAATATAAGCTGTGAATGTATTGTAAATGGCCACACATACATACTTGGCACTCTTCATCATATAAGGCACTTTTGTACTTGAGAAAAAGTCACTTATTTCCATTTCTAGTGCTATATAATACCCCCAGTTTAATAAAATTTTGCCTCACATACATAGCTGTTTTGGGGATAAATAAAGAGGGCAGAGTTAGTACTTTATTTTCTATAAAATATTTCCTACATGATTCAGTGGGATGGAGACGAAACAATAGCCTTATTATCTTTTATCGCCTCTTTTGCGCAATGAAAACTCTCTTCCAATCAGTTGAAATTCCTCATAATAGAGTACTATAGGATAGGTGTGTATGTTTGATTGAATAGTATACACCTATAATATTATTTTGTGCAATATTACTCCTAAATTGGAGAAGAGCATAGTAGCCCCTGCTGAGTTTTCTGCAAACATGGTCCACATGAGACTCCCATCTTAACTCCGAGTCAAGAAAACATCCCAAATATTGGATTTCATGGTTATTGGTATTCATCAACATATTACTAGGTAGCTTAGTATTATGAAACTGTAGCTGCTCCGTTTTACCCTCATTGAGAATCAATCGATTGCGCTGACACCATGCCTCCACATGATCACATACTTTCTTGATTTTTACCTCAACTTCTTCAGTCGAGAACCCCCAGAGAACAACTGATATATCATCCGCATACATAAAAGCAACACCCTCCCAAATTCAACTCGTACTCTTATACTTCTATCTTTCAAATAAGACATCAACCAATCACAACAAACACCACGCAAGCCGAGATTGTAAAACTTCTTAACAGCAATATTCGATCACATAAGGTCGAATGCCTTACTCAAGTCAAAAAATAACGCTGCAACTATATTCCCTCGTCTAATTTTTCATAAATTTTGTTGAACATCCCGATAGTTGCAGTTTCCGTCGACCTGCTCCGACGAAAACCATGCTGCCAAGATGAAATGAGGTCCTTGGTTTCAAGGAAGTCAACAACCTGAGCATAGAAAACATACTCCAGCACCTTAGAAATTCCACCAAGAACTGAAATCTGTCGATAATTGTCGGGCAATGTCGCATCTCCTTTTTTGAAAAGAGGAACCACTACAGCCTGCTTCAAAATATTAAGGAAAATTCCTTCACTAAAGGATTTGTTTATCAAATTAACAAGATGACCTGCGATAAATATAGCTATATTCATTTTTTATCACAACATGAGCATTGATAATATCAGAGACGGATATGCAAAGAGTGCGATGCATAAGGGCCCGGATCTTCTTACAGTGCTTTTCGCGAATCCACAATTGTGAAATTTTGAAAGCATCGCAATAAACGTTAACAAGTTTCTGATACGACTGAAAGAATTTTCTTGAAAATTTTTAGATTATATTATTTTTTTCTTAGAATATGTTATTTGTCTATTTGAATTTTCTGAAATTGAATGAATAAGCGATGAAAAACGAAATATTTCTCATCAAAATATTTACAAAAAATGTTTAAAATATCCGTTGCCAGGATACGGATGAATGAGCGAAAAACGTGTCATAAATAATTCATCTCTCGTGATGACATAAAAATACAAGTGTATAGTTGTTATACACTTAATAATCATTTATGGACAAATGTTGTTATGAAATTTTATTTAAAAGTTTTCAATATTAAGAATAGAATTATTTAGCCTATTCCCGACTACGGTGGGGTAAACTCGGTTCGTTTTTTGTGTATGTCATGATTTAAGTAGTTTAAATAATGAAATATGCTGGGTAATTACATCGATTACAAGCCCAATGGCCGTTCGGACCGGCGTTAAACTGAAAATTAAAAAAAAGAATAGAATTTGTCATCTACCTGAAAAACAAACCTAAAATGAAGTTGAGGAATCTTCCGTTCAAAGTAAAAGCTTATATTATGAATTTCTCATTTTTCTACTTAATGAACATTTAAGTTTGTGATTTTATTCACAAAACATCAGAGACTCATTTGAGTTTCTGGAGTTTTGAATTCATTCATAGCCCTATATATTCATGGTTTACGGAAATATGTATAGTAATAGTAAGTTTATTAATGTTATAAAAGTATGATGAACATCAGTAAAAAGAATACAAATATAAACTAAAAAGATGAACATCACATTGTCGTACACACGTCAAGAATTCAAAATATAAAATATATCAATTTTATTAGTAGGTATGGAATAAAATTTTGAAAAATGGGAAATGATTCTGAAAAGAAACACGAACATAAACACACACAATACAAAGCACAAGAACAGCAAAAATAAAACATGAGATGGATTTAAATTCAACTTTAAAATAGTCATCTACTGCATATAATTGTATATAAACTTCTTAACAATCCTCTTGAAGTTCAAAAGTAGCACCTCACGAACACAAACAGGCAGTCTATTGAAGAACTTCAAGCTCAGAACGTTAGCACCATTTCGGGATTTGGACAGCCTAAAGGAAGACGATCTAACATCACTTCCTCCCCTGATGTTATAGGAGCAAATAAATGAAGCGCATGTCAATTAAAAAAACAAAAATTGGAGTTTTTAATATATATTTATATTTTTATATTTATTTTAATTTAAAATATTTCGTTGATTTAATCATCAGAACAATATTCAACGAAATATGGACGTAACAGTCAATAATTATTTTTGGACATAGTAGATATACCTACATTGTTGATATATCTACATTGATAATCTGATACTAATATACTTCAAACTAAGATTTCATATCAACCCTCAGTGAAAGCAATGTGCAATTTTCCATCAAAACGAAAGTTAATTGAAAATCCAATCTAATAACAACGGATGAATAACTTCGCATGCCATCGAATGACACGAAAATTCAATTGTTACCTTTTTTTTCAGAAGAAAATGGAAAACATTCTAGAAACAAGAACTCCATCTACTGGGGAACAAAAACAGAGGGGATATCTGGATCAAATATAAAAGACTTAATTACTCTAACAATTTTAAACGGCCATAAGCACAGATACGATAGATATTGCAGCTAAGAAATTGCTTCTCTAATTATTAGATATTCATACACCTTTGTGTAACGGATTAAAAATCAGTGAATGTACGCATGTAATTTGCTAAAACCTAACATTTCTTCCGTATAGTAATTTTTGTGCTGCTATTTGGTAACGTAAGAAAGCACCTCTATTTTAATCACAAAACAATTACGGTAAATTATTGTGAATTGCTGGTGTTCAGTGCTTGCTTTTTTCTAGTGATTTATTTGTGTTTTAAGTGGAAAAACCTTAAACGCTCAGTAAGTAACCATATTATTTGTACTTACAACTTGATGAATATTGTTAATATAATAAGAAAAAAGTCTATGAATTACCCGATCTTCGAATTTCTGTATTTTCAAAAAACTGGCAAGCTTCTTTAAAAATACAGAATAATAATTAACAAAAATCAGATTAGATTTTCGCAAAAATATGATAATTTCGAAATGTCACATTGTAAAACACTCGCATAACTAAAATATTCATCTCTGATCCTACAAATAGATTCAACAATTTTTTTTCTCATGGGAAAAAAGGGTTGGTTAACACTTGTGTTGTTCAAATTTCAAGAAAAGCTTGAAATGCTGTTAAGGGTTTTATATGTTCGTTATTATTTAGGATGAGGAGGGTTTCGAGAAGTAAATTGTTGCAAATATTTTTCGTATAATTTCACTATAACATTGAACATTGTATATGCACTGAAATAATTAAAATAGTTAAAAGCTTACTCTCCTTGAACGTTATCATCAATATCAATCATTATCTTTCCAATCAATCAATATTTTTTAAGTGTTTCGTTTTCGTAATTTCATTTCGTTTTATAGATGACCTACTATTTTTTTAAACATTCGTAATATTTAAATTTGTTTATTTAAATATTTTAAATATTTAAAATTTGTAACATAATTGTGGTTAACTTCAATTGAAGATGAAAAATGTAAACGTTTATATAAAAAGTTTTTCTATTTCTTGAATCTTGAAATTTATGTTCGTTTATTTATTTTCGTAAATTTTTCTTGATCGTTCATTGATAACGGGAAAACGAGTATATTAAACATTAAAACAGTTAACATAAATTAAATCTGATATAAACCGAAATTAATTCTGAATGTTATTGACTTCATTTGTTCTTCGATAACAGCTAGTTGGTATTATGCAATTATTATTAAGTCTAAGGGATATTTAAAGTGAAATTACTTCATCATAATCAGTACTTAGCTGTTTAAAAATTATTTCGAGAAGCAAATCTAAATTCCTGTGAAAATACTTTACAGTTTTTCTATATCTATATAAAAGTATGTAAATCCAGTACTAACTTTTGGATTCTTATCTCATGTTATGCACCTTTTCTAACTTCAGGTCTAAAAATGTTGGCTACCATCTCACTCATACGCATATGTGCAACAGCTTTGTCTTTGTTTTATGCTTTTATTGCTTCAGGTTGTTCGATTTTTATCTTCTTTTCCTGCAATCATTTACCATATAGGGAATCATTGTATGGGTTGCTTACGTTCGTCGGAACTAATCAATCTCCTAAATTAATTATTATCACACATTGTAGCAAATAATTTGAAGAGCCTTTTCATACAAGATCGTTCATACAATAACTCCGTGAGTTTAAATAAGTTTTTTCATTTTGAAATGAAGCTAAATATACAGATAAGAATTTTCATATCAATAAATGTTTATGGAATTTATTTTATCTATTGCTAGGGTAATATGTTATGCCAATGTAAGTAAAATAAATAAATCATTCAATAAATTTTTTAAAATACATACTGGAAGTTCAAAGCAAATAACTTAAACACGTACACGCACAACAGACCTAATCTAGTTAAAACAAAATAGCAACCGCCATATTGGTTGAGGCTTCCGCGACCAGTCGTTAAACTAGTGTTGTCCTGGTTCGGGTCTAAGGGCCGTCGTCGAATGGAATTTCTTCCAATCGACTTCCAGAATCAGAAATGGAACGACCTCTGAAGAAGCTCGCCACTCGTGCTAGCGAAACGTTAGGAACAAATTCCAACCGACGACGGCCCTTAGACCCAAACCAGGACAACACTAGCAACCGCCATGACGAAGGAGTTCTGTTGCAAGATCTCTAATTTTTCGATATGTATGTTTATCATTTTCATTGGAGGAAATTCATTTCAGATTAGAATTAGTCACCCAGGAATTAAACAGTTACTTCGCAATATGTTGTAAACTGAACCAAGCTATAAAACTACTAATCCCAATTTATTTAAATATTTTAAATCGCTGATGGTCAGTATACTAGATTCTTCATCGATCGGAGTGCGTTATGTACTTCAAAGATCGATACACATTTCAGCATCAAAGACAATATATGGATATTTAAACCGCATATATACACAATTATAGGCTGCAAGCATACTATTAACATTTGCATATTATCTACGTGTTCATTTTTGAGTTTGTAATTTATAAAGATTCTTTCATCAAAGACTATACCTCTAGATATACCTCCTTTTATATTTCCTTTATTCTTCCAAGCAAGTCGTATTTCTCAAAATAAAAATAGCTAAATACACACAATACAATAAATAAACGCAATATCAAATTATCTGCCTTTTTTCAATCAACATTCAATAAAACCAAAGAATTAACCTACAGTTTGACCATAAAGTAAATAAATATGATATTTATATGTGTTTATGTTGTATAGGTATAATTCATGCGTGTGTGATATTTATTTTCATGGATTTAATCAGTTTCTGATACATTTTATATAAAAAAAACATGCTTCATGCACATCTACTGCATATGAACTTTATCTGTATCGAATTTCTCGTTCACCATTTCCCGCAATTTTCTTCAAAAGGGGTACAATGTTATATATATATATATATATATATATATATATATATATATATATATATATATATATATATATATATATATATATATATATATATATATATATATATATATATACGCATACTACGGATGAAACGAAGCCCGGTACACACTGAAGGTGAAGTGAAGCCCGGTAGAAGGAGTGAGGGTGTGTGAAGCGGTATATGTTTGTTGTATACGTCTTTTCGCTTTTATGCAGACCGCGTTTTTACACTTGATATATATTTCGCATTAGATGAAGCCCGGCGATGTTGTCGGCGTTAACTAAGATTTAGTTGAGTGATTTGTTTTTAAAATGAGGAATGTTATCTTTGGATATTGCATTTCGGATATTATTTCATTGGTAATTTAGTAGTTAAATGATATTTTGAAATTGGCGTTACAAGATAAAGCGGTTGTTGTTTCTGACGAGAAAAGCTCATTGAAAACTGGGTGAAAATGAAAATATTTTTCATAATTCTTTCAGAAAAAAGTGAATAATTTTTGTACAGTTTAAGAAATAAATAATGTTTATTTCTTGTATTGAATGAATTTTTCGTTTCAGTGAATCTATTTCTTACATATTTCAAACACTGAATGAAAATTAATAAGTTAGTAAAAGACATATCATTATTATCACCTATAATCATTATCTTTGGGTATTGCATTTCGGTTATTATATCATTCGTAATTTAGCATTTAAATAATATTTTGAAATTGGCTTTAAAAGATAAAGCGGTTATTGTTTCCGACGACCAAAGTTTATGTGCGAAATTAACAGATTTTTTTGAATCAGAAGCGAAACATTCGACCAAAAAATAAGAATACTGCGAGAAAGGTACTTATGTTTTCAATAAATATTTTGATTTGAATTGAGAATCCTGTAAAGACTTGCAATTGAGTTCTGAATATTCCTCATATTTTTCGAAATTTCAATGAAACCAAAAAATTCTGCGCTGGATAACTCAGAAGTGTCAATACTATACGCGTTGTATAAAGTGAATAGATGTTCTTCGGTTAAAAAAAAAATAATTAACAATATTCCGTATTTTCACTCACGTATTCTGAAACAAAAATACAAAAAAATGGTTCATTTACAGCTGCTGTGTAGTCTTATCGCAATTATAGGAAAACGTTTCCTTTTAATATTGAACATTAAAATTGTTGTGTTTGCAATCCTAACATAAAATCGTAAGTGAAAGTTTAACTGTAGTCCAATCTTCTGTATGTTATCATTGAGAAAAAAATGCTTGTTGACCAAAAAATCGGAAATCGTCTTGAGACAGACAATCTGAAATTACATCATCAAACTTTCTGAGTTTTCATTATGAAACAAATTGAATGAACTGTTTTATGCAATTCTAATGATTTTGATATAAGTTGTTTGTATGTGTTTTTGTTTTATGTTTTCCGGCTTAAATGTAAATTATTCTTTTTGTTTTTAGAAAACATCTATTAAAAATTATTTCAATTCCTCATGAGTAAGAGATTGGATGCCATCTGAATCAGAAATCTCATTGAATGAGTATACTTATCTATCTAGTTCATCCAAAAGCAATTCACTGTTGTATTTTCCTTAAGGAACGTATTCAGACTCCTCTGCAATAATCTTTTGAACATAGTCAGATAGTAGCAGCATCGTTAAACCAGAAATGTTCAAAGGGCTAAGTTATAAGGACTATATGAAAACTGAGGACATACGAGCAGATGCATACTTCATTTCATATGAAATTATGCAATTCCTATATAACGACTACAATTGCAGATAATTCAAATTACAGAAGCAAATGATATTTTGGATTTCAGATCAGAAGATATCGTTTGATACTCGCCCTGAAGACCATCAAATGGCATTTTTGCAAAGATACACTTCTGAACAAAATACGTGCAGGCAGCTGAAACCTTCGTCGTCAGTTTCAAGCGATCAAAAATCGAAATGTAATGTTGAAAATTTTTCTTCATCTAGTCACGAAATAATCATCAAAACATTAATATTTTTCTACTCTATAAAATCTCAATTTCTCAGACTGAATGATAGACTTCGTCAGGTGGAATTTTTAAATTCATATCCGTTTTGAACTCTGAAGTTCTTAAAATAGCTTATCAAAAATTTCTTTGAAATGAGATGAATTTTTTTAAATATACAAAAACCATTTCAAATGTTTGGCGCGTTTTTCATGTTTTACATTACTTTCATATTTCGTTCTTAATTGAACACATTCAAATCTATAATGTTTGAATTTTTCGGTTATCATCAACACAATAATTTGAATACTCTGGGGTCTTCTTTGATTAATATAACAAGTCGATGCTCATCATATTGTTGTTAACTATTTTTGCCAAGAATGAAATTAAAACAACTAGGTACGTTTCGGTCTCCACCATAACGAGATTTCTCATAAATACATAATATATGAAGGAAATGTGTCAGAAAAATAGAAGTCAGTAATATGTTGTCACATCTGTTGCAATTTACTTTATTTTCAAACTGAATTGAAGAACGTGATTCGGTGCAAAATGCCTATTCTGATGAATGTATACTATATCAAAAGAATCTATTTCAACTACACATTGGCCTTGAATTTGAATGCATCATTCCTAAATTTTCAATGTTCTCTTGTTTATGACTTCATCTTTCATTCGAAAGACATGTGATTGTTCGAATCTTGAAAATGCATAATATTTTTGCTACCATTTATTATATTTGAATAGTCGGTCAACAGATTTATTTAAACAGTTTTACTTGCTGAGTTTTGCAGTTATTCAGTAATATCAACTTATTGTAATAACACATGATTTTTTTCTAATCCTTTCTTTATATATCAAACAGTAAAAGTTGCAAATGTACTTCTTCTATCAGAGAAAGGAAAAGGCAGCGAATTCAAGGGCAAAAACTTGAACGAAATAGGAATAGAAGCCGATGTTTTCCTCTCTTCAGAATCGGATGTAGAGGAAGACATTACAGAAATTGAAGAACTAGAAATAGAGGAGAACATTTTAGAAAATGATACTAACGATTGGCTCCACCTTTTGGCATATTAAAAAAAATTGAACTAATAACAAAAAACAATTTTCTAGAGCTGGTTGGTTCAACGAAGAGAAGAAAGTTATGATGGACTATTTCAGAGAACATATAAATAAACTAACTCCGAAAAAGCACGAATGGGAGGAATTTTTGAGCACATATCAAAAAAAACTATAAAAACTGGGTGAAAATCAAAATTTTTTTCATATTACTTTCAAAAAAAACTGAATACACAAAAGTCTTAGCTGGGATTCGAACCCAGATCTCCCTCGTGAGAGCCTCACTCTCTCACTACACTACAGAGACGACATCTACTATATTTTTAAAATAACATCTTCTATATTCCTTATCACTCCCTTCAAAAACTGATCTATTGAACTAGAGCCTCAATTACTCTGGTGAAACTGTTAAGAATTAGTATTTTTGTCATAAATATCTTAGATAATTTCTTATGTACATCTAGGTAGGTAATGAAAATCTCCTATATTTATATACCGAGAGTTTTATTTCACTTTTATTCATAGGTAATACCTACTTACGATTTAAGGAATATGCATGTTTAGTTCATTGAAATGCTGAATACTACCTACTCTCGATATTTTATACTGAAGAGCAATGTTGCCGATTCATAGCGCATATTTAATCTGTGGCGATAAGAACTTGCTGACGATAAGAACAGGCCTCAGCGCTGGATATGGAGTACTAACCAGTGTATATATACAGACGTAGCGCGGCATTAAGAAGCCCATAGCGATTTTAAATAACGTTTGTTTTCACAATATCTACCTCATGGTTTTGAAATATTCTAGCATTTTCTGATGAATCAGTGGCTACGTTATCAACGATAGTTTTTGAACCGCTATCATGAAAGGATTTCAACCATAATAATGCGATATACACACAAAAAATTAGGAAGCCCGTTTTGGGCTTCCTAAAACTGCAACGGGCTTCGTATAATCTGCAGAACGTACAATTTCGGGCTTCTTAATGATGGATTATATATATATATATATATATATATATATAACATATATATTATATATGCCATAAAAAGTTACGGATATATTTAATAGTATTTCCGAATGTTGCATACAAAATCATAACACTTTCCTTATAAGCTTTGTAATCAAAAGATTGGACAATGGTACACTAATTCCGAAAAGAATTTAAAAAATAAATCAGTTATTATTAAAAAATTATCAAATATTTTTTGAAGACCGAGTACCTCACGTTGTTTACTCTAATTAGTTTATTTCTAACTATGATTAAGCTGGAAAAATCGTCAGAAATTAGTAGATGTTGAATATTTTTTGCAGAAATGTGTGACGATGACGTAGCTGCACTGGTAGTAGATAATGGGTCTGGTATGTGCAAAGCAGGGTTTGCAGGGGATGATGCTCCAAGGGCAGTTTTTCCGAGCGTAGTTGGACGTCCAAGATATCAGGTGAGCCGATATCTATCGATAGATTCATTTTTTCATTATCGTCAGATTTTTTTTATAAATGTTTAACGTTAATCTCATTTGTTTGAAATGTTCTCAATAAATATTACTTTAATAATTCTCAATGATTTAGTTACTATTTGTTATTCCTGATAAATGACACCAGGTTCCGCTTATCTCTTGGTGAAATATTATGTTAAAAACAATAAATTAAAATTAACACACTTGGCTTAAGTTTCACTAAATACCTATATTAAAAATTATACATATGTTTCGGGTGGTTTACCCATTTACCCATTATCAAGAGTATATAATGTTACTGTAACATTGTATACTCTTGATATTGGATAAACCACCCGAAACATATGTAGAGTTTTCAATATATTTAGTGAAACTTAGGCCAAGTGTGTTAATTGATTCTATTTATTATTCCTTTGGTCATCTACCAAATATGGTGTACATTTTATTAGCTATATTTTTTTCAATTTAATGTGCAGTTCAAAAAAAAAAGTTTGAATCATAGATTTTATTGTGTATCATAGAAGTTGCAACGAAGACAGGTTTCAAAAACCGAAATGCAAGCTCTGAATAACTTCTTAAAAAACCATGAAACCAAAGAATTCAATACAATATTTTGATTGAACTCATTTCGTGAAAATTCGTTTCGTTACTTCTTATATAAATAAGAATTACAACTTTAAATGGAGTCCACAAACTCTACAAAACTAGTCACAAATCTCTGAAGAGAAATGTTCCCTACAGAATTTCGTGAAAGAATATGCAGTATATGAAAAATCATTTATAAAAAAAATATTCTTCTCCTTCTCGTGCCAACGCTTACAGCGTGTAGGCGATCATCCACTCATTCTATGATCCGTAATTGCCTCCCCATAGCTAGTGCGAATATATCACCCACGTTTTTCACTCCACACCAGTTCTTGATATCGCACAACCATCAATGCCGTTTTCGGCCTGGACCTCTTCTACCTTCTATTTTACCCATTAATATTAGTCTTAGGATCTCATATTTATTGCCTCGGAGTATGTGGCCCAAATAAGAGATCTTGCGTTGCTTTATATTTTTCAATAACTCTCGCTCGACGCCGGCTCTTCTAAGTACTTCCTCATTCGTTATTCGGTCCACCCAAGGAATTTTTAATAACCTGCGGAGTGTCCACATCTCAAAAGCCTCTATGCGGTTCATGGATTTTATTTTGAGTGACCATGTTTCGGCCCCATATGTTATTATGGGCCAAATATAGCATTTTACCATACGAAGTCTTATGTCTAATGATACTTCTCTTCGACATAGATATCTGGAATTTAATAAATGTCTTGCCATCGCCGTTATTTTTATTTCTATATCGCTATCCAATTTGTCATTAATGTTACAACCAAGGTACTTAAATTTATTGACCCTTTCTATGGGTTTATCCTCAATCATTATTTGGGCCTGATTATGCTGTTCTCTGCTGATGATCATGAATTATGTCTTTTCGGTGTTGATTTTGAGTCCATATTCCTTACCTATCGTATTAATTTTGTTCAGAAATTGCTGTAGATCTTCCAAATCGTTTGTTAAGATGGCAGTGTCATCAGCATAACGTATATTGTTTATTGGAAAAAAAATATTATCTTGCATAAATAAATGATTATTAATTGACAAATAATTATTAGTTAATAAATAATTAATTGTGTATCCGGAAAACATAGTGAATTGAATGTTACGAAAGGTATTCAAATATTACGATTTTTTAACTTCGTCAATTCGTTCAATTCAGAACTATATAGTTTGAACTGTAACCATTAAATACATTAAAACTACCAAAATATACAAAACTATTGCTACTTTTTTATAATATTATTCAGTTTTCCTTTACAAACTAATTAAAATGGCTCATTAATTAGTCATGGCTAATTCATTATGCTACTAATTACTAGACACCATAGTGACAAGTACTTGTTCCACCACGATAGGTGCTACTTATTTATAACTCAAGATGATTTGTTAATGGAGTATAAAATTTTATAATCTTGGATGAACTTGTTTCAATTGCCTACCTCCTAGCCCCTGTTGTTTTGAGTTTTTATTACTTATGTCATTTTTAATCCGAATAGGGATAAGAACCAACAAAGTCTCAATTTTTCTATTTACAGAGATTGAAAAGAATTTAACAAATCTTTAAATCATAAATAAACAGCCTCATATCTGGCTTTGTTCTGACGTCTTCAATTACAAATATTCGTTTTCAGGGTGTTATGGTAGGTATGGGCCAGAAAGATTCCTACGTTGGAGACGAGGCCCAAACCAAACGAGGGGTCCTAACAGTGAAATACCCCATCGAGCATGGTATAGTCAACAACTGGGATGAAATGGAAAAAATCTGGCATCATACCTTCTACAACGAATTGAGGGTTTCCCCAGAAGAACATCCCATACTTCTTACCGAAGCACCATTGAACCCAAAAATTAACAGGGAAAAGATGACTCAAATAATGTTCGAAACTTTTGGTTGTCCCGCAATGTACGTAGCTATACAGGCCGTCCTCTCACTGTATGCTAGTGGCAGGACTACTGGCATCGTTATGGACTCCGGGGACGGCGTATCACATACAGTTCCTATTTACGAGGGTAAGTCAACCTCATAGTAATGAAAATAATGCACCAATCTATCTAACGCGCTAATAAATATTTTCATGAACCTATAAGGCTTTTATGGTGTCAAAATAATTGGTCACTGTTACTAAATCTTGGATATTTTTTCCATTCTTGGATATCACTGTCGAATGAATTTACAATAGTTTTGAAAGATGTGAAGAAATTGTTACCTTGCTCAATGTAACTGGGATTTGGGGTAGTTCTTCTTCGGTTTTTTCTTCGTCCTCATTCAGAGGATCAAAAGTCAACAGTTCGGCATTGGTCAGGTCATCGTGGACACTGATGTCTGCGTCAACATGAACATAATGCTCAAATGCTAATTCTCCATAGTTAGATAGAAATCTCCTCCTTCAGTTTTCATGCACTTCAGATTTTGCCGCTTTTGGAGGCTTTGATGATTGTTCTACGTTTTCAGTTTCCCTCACTTTTTGAAGCACTTATAAGCATGATTATAGCGATCAAAAACGTTATGTTTGTCACCTCAATTTTTTCAATGCTATTCAGAACAAGAGAATCAATTTCTCTACGGTAGGTAGAGAGGTTTGTAACATTTTGATATATTATTACTCAAATCTCATTTATGAAAACTGTCGACAGATCTTTACATTTATGTAAATAGATAACAGATCTTCACATGGAAAATGCTTCAAATTATAGAAAGTTGGAATGCCCATATTCCAAATAATGACATGTTGATGGCAAAATACTATTGTATCAACTTAGGACTACCCAAGGGATTTAATAACATTGATTTTATTCAATATACTGAGTATTTCTAAAGGATTCGGCTAAAAGTTTCAAATTATCGAGAGGTTCATATTAGCAAGTGTCAAATTTTCTAGAATCGAACACATGCATTAATTAAACATCAGTGATGAATCTTCTCCTGGAAATAGATATGGCCTTGCTTTTATTTATATCTTCGCACGATATCTCCGTTAATTAAATATGTTCTTCTTCAGGATATGCAGTACCGCATGCCATATTACGTATGGATCTTGCTGGAAGAGATTTGACCGACTATTTGATGAAAATCTTGACAGAAAGAGGTTACAGCTTCACAACCACCGCTGAAAGGGAAATCATTCGTGATTTGAAAGAGAAAATTTGTTTCGTTACACTGGATTTCGAAAGAGATCTCGCATTGTCGTCTACAACTACCTGCTTTGAAAAGGCATATGAGCTTCCAGATGGTCAAATAATTACTCTTGGAGGAGAACGATTCAGATGTCCAGAAGCCATGTTCCAACCGTCTCTGCTCGGTATGGAAACTCCGGGAATACATGAAACGACTTATAACTCTATCATGAAAGGAGACATGGATATACGTAAAGACCTATACGCTAACATTGTTTTATCTGGAGGAAGCACAATGTTTCCTGGAATAGGCGACAGAATACAGAAAGAAATTGCAGCATTGGCACCAGCTTCTATGAAAATTAAAATCATAGCTCCACCCGAAAGGAAATACTCTGTATGGATCGGTGGTAGTATTCTTGCGAGTTTGACAACATTCCAACAGATGTGGATATCTAAACAAGAATACGAAGAATCTGGTCCAGTGATAGTTCACAGAAAATGTTTTTAGTTTATGTGTTATTTTTGTATTTCCAGTCTATTTTTATAATCTTTTATTTATTTATTCATATATGCTCTGATAATCAAATAATTTCTTTTCAAATAAATATTTAGTGTAAAATTATACGCAATTTTAGCCAGAAATTCTACATCTGAGTAGTATTAATTTAACAGAATGAAAGAATAATTAACAATTCATTGACATTAATTTTTAGTAATATTCGAAACTTGTTAACAGTTCCAACATAACTTATTCTGATTTACCCAATGCAAAATTCTTCTTAATTGTGTTACTAAAATTGTTCATGACAATTTCTATGTTAACGTGAAATACCTCAGAAAAATGGAAATATTGTTTAAGTGCTTAATACTCTAAACCTGAAATTTTGTTTTCCATTTGAGAAATTAATAAAGTCTTTTTGCTTTGTAAGCATTGTATTACTTATTTTCATTCCGTTATATGAAGAAAATAATTAGGTAGTGAAGTTGATTCATTTCGTATTATTGAATTTAAGGTTCTCAATTACTGAAATTGTGTCAATATTGAAACATGAAATGTAGTAAATATAATTCACTTTTTACAAAAAAACTAAGCTAAATAGTTTTGTGGTTTCACTATACCTAATTGAAAAAATATAAAACTGAATACACTAGTTTTAGTTCCAGTATGGTATTGTTCTTTCATCAAGTAGAAGTCCAAGTAATTCAGAATTTATCAATTGCTGAATTATTATTTTATAAGGATACTTTCAGTTTATACGTACCTGATAGATCGTGATACTCAAATGAATACGATCGTTTTTTTATGATTTTAAATCATTCAATATCAAAAAAAATATTTTCCAAGAAATACACATTTATCCATTGATAATAAAAGTCAGTGAAATCATCCCCTAGATATATAGGAGGATATCCTCTATACATCTAATTTCAGTTAGAAAATTAAGGGCCTTTTAGGCTGCAACTTAAGGCCCTATGGACACAAGGGGGTCCCTGCCTCCACTTAATACAATAGACAATGAGAAGTGTCAAATAAAACATGTAAAATAGTATATATATATATATATATATATATATATATATATATATATATATATATATATATATATATATATATATATATATATATATATATATATATATATATATATATATATATATGAAATGTATAATGTAATTAAATTATTACTAGGTATATCTAACGAAACCAGAAATGCCTTTTCGCTGATGTAGCAATTTCATTGATGTTAAGAGAAGAAATAACGACAAAGCTGATTTTCGAAAAGTGACAGGGAATTTATTGAATAATATGACGAAACTGCAATTATAATTACTTTTCTTAAAAGAAAACTTGGAAGAAATTTAAGTGATAAAAAATTAAATGATAAATAAAAAAAATGATAGTATCTGGTCTAGGTAAAGACGTGCGAAACTTTCAATATTTTATGGTAGTCATATTTTTTCTATTAATTCTTGACGTTGGAGATATACTCGTATAATCATAGTAATTCATATAATTCATAGTATATAACTTATTACACAAAAGGGCACATAAATTTGCTGTCTGGCAAATCTGTGGCCTATAAATTTCAATTAATCTGAGAGCGCCATCTATAGCGTTTTGTTCATACTGAATTCAACTTCTCTAAAAAGATGTATACATGCAAGAAAGAAAATTTGCGGTTGTGGTTGTTAGATGGCGTCATTAGTAGCATTGATTCATTGCTTACGGCACGGAGAACTAAAGGACATAACATATAGCGTTCCGTGTTACGAGAATATATTCTATAGATTTTAATATTTGTATTTTAATATTTTGTCGTAATATCATAAATAAATATAGGTATTGTTGTTTTTGGAATTTTATTTATAAAACTCATTACATAAAGTAATGATTTTCCAAAGGAAAATTCGTCTCAGTTTCCATTTTTTTCAATTCGTATTTTGGCCAATCCGTTATCCAAGTTGGATTAGTTATCAAATTGAATAAACGAATTTGATAGAAGCCATATCTATATTGCCGCTAAACTAGAATAAAATAAATATACAGTTTCATTTCTAAAACAAAAGGGATCGTTTCTAAAGACACGGCTTTTCGATGTTTGTTTATTTATTTATTTTTTAATTTATTTATTTATAATTTATTTCGATAAATTTATATAGGTTTCCATAATATAACTTATTAAATATACGAATGGAATAGAAAAATTAATTATCTTCATTGGAAATAATAAAATGAATATGGAAATAGGTAATTCTAAATATTCCTAAGTTCTATAACTATTTTAATAAAATTATTGAGAACTATTTTGAAAAAAATCACTTCTGCGATACATATTTCATAAACTATTTCCAATGCATTTAACGATACTTTCAAGATATCTTTAAGGGTATATTAAGTATCTACTCAAGAAATGAATATCTTTTGTTATTATTTCTATGTAACATTGAATTGATCATTGGAGCAGATGCTTTCTGTAGAGTCCTTGAACAAAAATTTAAGAAATTAAAAACCCAAAATATTTCATATATTTTATATTTCAGAAAAATAGAATTACAATATAACAGAAATAATAGTAGTCTTAAGATAACACAATACTTATACCATCATAAATTTCAGAAATATATATAATATTGAAAAAATATTTCAGGTTCATCTCACCGAATTATTAACACCTTATGACTCCATTTCTTCTTGTTTCTTGTGCTCTTTCCTCTGTTCAAGTTTTGCTGTTTCTCCAGTTTGAGTGATTGGAATATTTCTACTGTCAGACTCATCCACTTTTGTTCTCGGAGCTGTTATTATCAGAACCCCATCAGAAGACAATTTAGATTCGATTTTACCTAAGTCACAATTTTTTGGCAGAACGTATCTTCTTACGAACTGTCTACTGATGTGTCCATGTTCATCTTCTTTTTCCTCATGCTTTCCTTCTATGGTTATCGTGTTGTTACCTGTCAGTTTGACAGTTATTTCTTCTGGTTTGAATTGTTGTACATCCAAGTTGGCCTGAAATTTGTCGTTATCGACGCTTAACGTAGAACCGACGTCCCTTTGGGAAATTTCAGTTCTCCATGGACGAATATAACCCACTGGGTTCCTTAAATACGAGGAAAGATAACCGGGATCAACAATGGGGCTGAGTAGATCATCGGGATCTAGGCAAAGTCCGAATTGTTGATCTAAAAGACGCGTTGGTCGCAAGTAATTGTTAAGGAAAAACGGTAACACAGACATATTTTCGTTATTTTCAATGAATTTTAATCGCGAAACTACCTGCAGATTCACTTTTCTCGATTAAATCTCACTGTAAAATTACTATACATAGTGCCGATTGGCCAGCGCATTTATATATGGTTATGGAACTTACCAGAACGTATACGAGTAGGGAGGTAATAGATAGCATAATAAGCTCGAGAATTTTCTGGAAGCACAATTTTCAATCATCTGTTCCGCGGATATTCTCACATAATATGGGTGTGGTTCTTTTCATTTGGTGAAAAATATTTCGGAAAATATTTTATCTAATCAACAATAAGCTAAATGGCAAATAAATTAAGTCAGTTAATTGAAGAATATATTCATAGTATTAAATCTATTAATAAATATTAATATTATGTATCTAAACTAAGAAGGCTGTGGAAATGTAAAATAATAAATGTGGATAATATTGTATGGAATTATATGGTAAAGTAACTTTTGATTATTATTTCAAAAAAAAAAAAAACTAAGTAGTTTTTTGATTTTCACTATAATTTGGTCAAACATGACAATATCGTTTCGCCAACACAGTGGCTTCATCAGATGTAGATGATAAACTGGTCGATAAACAGTTTATCATATACATCTGATGAAGATGTAGATTTCCATCAAGAGCGGTCCAATCGATTAGTGATTTTAATTATTATATAGAGTGATAAGAAATAATTCTCTGGTAAAAACCGAAATTTCTTCAATGGGATAACATAAAGAAACTTTCTATCACATTTACCAGTGGAATTTTTTTTAAATTGAATTTGGCTTGATAGTTAGTGTTCGATATAACATTCTTATTCACTCGCATTTGAAAAGTTTTAAGCAATATCTTCAATAGAATTATTTGTATTGTGATTCTCATTTTCAATTTTTTAGCGATTAAATTGATTGATGACTCGTAGTTATTAACATTTTGATATTTTTCTTCTTTGATATTGAACCGCACATTGATATATCTGCACAATAAAAATATCACACAAATCTGTTTGTTTCATTTATATATTGCATAAGGGAAAACATAAGATTTGGGTTCGCGTTTTATTTGGTACCCGAACAGTGTGAAATACTTTTTTCTGTAACGGACAAACGAAAATTAAGTATTGATAGAAGAAATCATCAAAGTCACAAAATACGTCAATATCCGAATTTGAAGTTTTGATATTTAAAAGCACTAATTCACATATACATGAAAAAAGTAATTCTACAATTAAATACAATTACTACCTATCACACATTTTATTTTCATACTTATAAAGAAGAAAAAGAGGAAGCACTAAGTAAAAAAATTTTTCATATTAAGTATGAGAAAAAATAATCCCAAATTACTGTAAAAAAATAATGTCGAATTTGAAATTCTAGATTTGATGGATGTTTTGATTACATAGACAGTTGGATTCTTGTTGCTATAGAAACTACTTATCTTATGAATTTATAGGAATTAATTGCATTCAAACTGACAGAGTTATACTTAAGGCATTTTATAACATACTAGCTGACGGAAAACTACGAACGCCCAACAATTCACAGCCAATGTATGGAGTGACAAAATAAAAATAATTGATGATTTCAATTATCACAATGAAATGAATACATTCATATGATCATATGATCATGGAATTGTTATAAATGACACGCTATTGTTTCCAATTATTAGATATAATTCGAAGAAGAAAAGATTATCTTATCGCTGTCAATCTTTGAGAACGATAATAATGAGTCATCAATCCAATTCCATATCCACTTAAAACAGTCTCTCATCGACATATATATATATATATATATTTTTTTTTCAGTGTTTAATAGGGATTGCAGTCTAGGACAGGAAAATCAGTTACCTCTTTAGTATTTTCCAAGCTTTCGAAAATGTTTATTTTCTTCTTCAGGGCTAAAATAGTACAAAAATTAACAGTTTATATAGCAAGGCACTATAAAAAGTTTTTTCTTGCAATTACTGTGAAGTTAGTCCGAAAGTACATTAGTTTTTTGAATTTTGAAAGGCTGAAGTTTTATGACTAACGAAAAGAGAATGAATTTGTTTTGTGTATTTAGAATGGATTGTTCGGTGAATAGAATATCAGAATATGAGCCATTAATCAGAAGAACCTATGAGATTTATATATATATATATATATATATATATATATATATATATATATATATATATATATATATATATATATATATATATATTGCTTAAGTAATCTGTATCAGATTTTTTGTTTATACAATTACCTGTCTTTTTTATATGAACCATTTCTAGGAAAAGGCGTTTCTGGTAATTATTTGCGTGATTTAAAATTTTTGTGGCATTGTAATTCATATTATGACCAGTGGCTTGTACGTGTTGGGTTAATGCAGAGGAATTCGTCTTGTTGGTATTTCGGCAATCACTTGTATGAGAAATGATCATTGAATGAAGATTTTGGGATGTTTGACCTATATATACAGAATCGCAATTTTGACAAGGAATTTTGTAAACGACATTTGATTTGAATTTCAATTCTATAGTAGTATTCAGTGCTATATAAACTGTTAATTTTTGTACTATTTTAGCCCTGAAGAAGAAAATAAACATTTTCGAAAGCTTGGAAAATGTTAAAGAGGTAACTGATTTTCCTGTCCCAGACTGCAATCCCAATTAGACACTGAAAATACATATCTACAGTCGTTAAACATTCAACTATATATATATATATATATATATATATATATATATATATATATATATATATATATATATATATATATATATATATATATATATATATATATATATATATATATATATATATATATATATATATATATATATATATATATATATATATATATATATATATATATATATATATATATATATATATATATATATATATATATATTTAAAATTGATTTATTGCCTGTTTAAAAAATTGAAACAAAAGAAAAAGATGAAAAAATTTTCTTGATATAACGATTATAAGGAAAGATAACAAAATTTTTACAAGATGGCACAGAAACAATCATCATGTTTACGACATGAAACACTTGAAGAAGTTCGTACTCTTCTCATGAAAAATAATTTCCCATTAAATTTGATCAACAAAATCATGAAGAACAGAATTTATAAATTATATTATACTTTACTTTATTCTTTATACAAATTATATATATATACTTTATATTTACTTTATCCAAAAAAAGTAAATCTAACGAAATAATTACATTCCCCTACCATATATTCCAAAATTGAGTACAAACATTGCTAAAATATTAAAACCTTATAGTTATAGAAAAACTCATACTGTTTATAATATACCATGTAATAATTGCAGTAAATGCTATATAGGACAAACATCACAAAATCTCGAAGAAAGAATTGAAGCGCATAAATACGCAAAAACTCAAATAACAGACTTAAATAAACATTAAATAACAGAAAAACACGATTTTGATTATAACAATAAAAAAATTTTAGCAACTGAAAATGACAAAAAATGTAGAGAAATTTTAGAAATGTTACACATTCTTACAAATTTGGAAAACACAGAAAATGAAAGAACAGACATTAAACATCTTTATTCTATTTGCAACAATTTGATAAACCTTACAAATAACACTCAAAAAATGAATACACAACAATCAACAAACATCACATCTCAAAACTCATTTTTTCCAGATCTACCTTCAATTTTACACACATAAACCAATTAATATACATATTCTGCATAAGTATAAAACTCGACTATATGTAATTATAAATATATGTACCTAAATCACACTTAAAAGAATCACCTGGCTTACCATGAATTTTTCAGAGGTTTCCTCATGGTGAAGAAGCGAATGCTAAGCCAGAAATATTCCACTGATACTAAAAATCAGTATGTGAAAATACAAAAAACTAGTGTGATTTAAAAAAAAAATAGAATAGGGTACTGTAAAAAAGGAATTTATCTAAAACTATAAGAGATTAAATTTTCTCGGTGATATAAAATAGAAAAATCGTCTTATAGAAGTATCACTCCATAGATCATGACACGGTCGCGAATCCATACCTATGTCTTCTGTTTTAAACACTCAATGGCCAATTTTAATAATTCGAAATGTAATTTTCAATTACTGAAACAGTCTCAGATAATAAATAATTCTTTTGGATAAGGATTACAAACACAAAGACATGAATAACGTGGTCTTTTAGGCAAAGTGTGGTTTTTGTTGATATTTCTTCAAAAAAGCACTTATACCTACATAACTACCATAGTTAGACATATGGTACCCCGAAGTTTTTTATAGATATTAATATATTCTTTGATATTGTTGAACTTATTTTTGTTCTACCATTCATAGTTTCCGCAGAGCATACGATGAAAAACATTTTATGGCGAGTTTTTTCATATTACACTTTCAGATTCACAGTATTGAGGTTTTAATAGGGATCCGCATTTTTCTAGTAAAATGTATATCCTATATCACTCACAAATGACATGGCTTTCTATTGGTTAAACAATTTTTAATGTCGGTTTTGCAGATCCAGAGATTAGACCATACTACGTCACAAACTTTACCTCTTTATAATTTTAGTATAGTTGAACGTTATTCCCGGCACATTGGCAGGAACTTACAGAGGGAGAATATCTGATGAACATATATCGATTGTTCCAGACGTTCAACGACATACATTATCACAATTGGTCGTTTTATTACGGTTCTATAAATAGCATGCGTTGTAAACAATCCCGACCTGTGCATAAAATGAAGATTCCTTTGAATCAAGGTCATGGTTTAAAGCACTACGTTGATTACGAAAATCGGTTCTCCCCTACCTACAATCAGCTAATGAAAACATCAAACACATTTAGATAACGCGAGATATACTTTGTTGACAAAAAAATTTATATTCAATGATTCTTCTAGAAAAACCTGTTATTGTCAATAAACAGATATTACCTTGTATTTGAGAGCGGGTTTAAAGTAATGAGTCAAATGTAATTTCGTAAGGAAAATAGCAATTAAAATATCTTTTTTCTTTCATATACTGAATATAATTATTCAGTTTATATTATTAATATTGACATATATTGAATGAAAAACATGTAGCTTGACTTCACAAAAATTATATTAAATTATTGCTTGACAATTGTTTTGGGATGTCCCGATTTTACCCAATCTTTAGAAGCTAAAGGGTGTTATACCTTTTTCAGGAGCTAAACATTTTAGCTTTTAAAAATGGGTCAACAGCCCGAAACAATTGTCAAGTGATTAATTTATTATAATTTTTGTGAAACCATCCAAGTGCTCTTTTATCAATATATGTATTTAACAATGTTTCCCCAATACATCAGCATTCAATTTTACCTTGACTTAGCATTGAAAAAAGGAGTTTTTTCAAGACTAAATTCAGCATAACACAATTTTAACAATGTGTTAGTATTTCAATAATTCCAATAGGATACTTCAAATTCGATATAGGTTAATTGAATGAACTTTCATATCTTTTTTTTAATGATGAAGTAAAAATATTTTCATGTGTGAACAACTAAATTCTATATTAGAATATGTAATTTAGCTCTTGGGTAGAGTTTCAATTTTTGTGTAATTTATTCAAAATGTCATGATCCCCGATGGAACCACAAAACTCATCCAAATTTAGAATATCCGACATATTTCAGATTATCTATGGTAATTAATTTCGAACTGAATTTATACTTCCTAACCTTGGATTATATATCAACAATATAGTGTGCAGATTTTAGTAAATATGTAGATTAAACGTTATCGGAAAAAAACGAAGTAGGTATACATATAAAAATGACTGATAAAATTGTGAGACGTCAACCTGAAAAAATTCTGACTAATTTGGAGAGCAATATTAAATTTCAGGCCTGTAAATGAGACTCGAAAGGCTTTAAATGTGGATAAAGGTGATGTCAAATTACTATAAAAATAATCATTAATATATATATATATATATATATATATATATATATATATATATATATATATATATATATATATATATATATTGTTGTTCCTGTTACGAATACCTTAAATGTAACTCATTATTATAACCAGAGCTTTTTATTCATTCATATAAATAGAACAAAAAAAAATTTTTTCTAAGTTCCTATCCCTTGAATAATCGACTTCTGAAATATTATTCCAAAGATTTATGAACTTCATTCTTATTTCTCCATAAAAATATACAATTAATATATCCATAATATAGGTATAAGTCATACCAAGTAATAAAATAAAATACCCATTTTACTAATTGTACATATTAAATAAACTTTCTCAAACTGGCCATACATTTCTTCATTTGAAATTAATTTTTTTTTTTGAAGTATCATAGAACAGCATATATGTGATAAAGGTAAAAAATACTATCGTTTCAATTTTATATAAAATTCAGAAAATATAAATTTATTATTTCGATAAATGAAAACTTTTGATATTCAGTTGCAACTATTCAATTAATTTTTTTCGAGAAAAATATTTTTCATCAATCCGAACTTAATAATATACCGACTTGCGAGTTGACGTCGTTCATACTTATTTATTATAAATAGTCTTAGCAATAATTTTCCAAACCATTAAAAACATCTAAAATTATGGTTAGATATAACTAATAATCGTAATTTTACATTATATGATTACCTACTTATATATATTTTTTGTCAATATTTTTTCTACATGGAGTAAAACAAAATGAATAAATCTAAATTTTTATTTTAAACCTTAAATCATTTAACAAAAAATGAAAAAGCATACTTGTGTTTTCAAAGGAACATACAGTGCATCACAATAATACAAAAATTAGGATTATGAAATATAAACTCATACAATTCAGTTTTCCTTCTTCTCCCCATTTTCCTCAATTTTTTCATTCTGTTCAACCTTCAGGGGCTTTCCAGTTTGAGTGATTGGAATGTTCTTATATTCAGTCTCATCATCTTTCTTGATTCTTGGAGCAGTAATGGTTAACACGCCGTCTGAAGAAAGCCTAGACTCGATTTTACTAAAATCGCAGTCTTTTGGTATAACGTATCTTCGAACAAATTGTCGTGAAATGAAGCCATGTTCATCCTCCTTCTCTTCGTGTTTTCCTTCAATAGAAATCATGTTGTTTCCAACTGCTTTTACGGTGATTTCTTCTGGCTTGAACTGTTGGACATCCAAATTTGCTTCAAATCTATCCTTCTGAAGGGAAACTGTTGATCCAGAGTCTCTCTGGGACAAAACTGATTTCCATGGCCGAATGTATAATCGTGGATTATGATGGCTATGTCTTAGACAAGATGAAGGATCCATAATGGGACTCAGAAGATCTTCTGGATCAAGAACAAGCCCAAATTGTTGGTCCATTAAACGGGTTGGGCGTAAATAACTGTCCATGATATATGGAAGTAGAGACATATTTGCTGAAGTTGATAGATTTGTACTTGAAAACTTTAAAAAACTTGAAATTCAAACGTCTAACTTGAACGTTCACAGCTCACTGTTTGCCGGTTTCTGATGCTAGCGGCTCCTGATTGTCGTTATATACGAGACGGGTGTTTCTAGAGTATTCGAGAACAATTCCGCCGTTAACAATGTTGCCGTATCGTTTCTTGCACGTAAACTCATATGTGTTTTATTCATAATATGCAGAATTATTTCATACGCAAAATTATTCAACTCTCCTTACCATTTCTTGCCTTCTTTACCATTTTATTCAAAATGGATTCACATGAAGTAACGTTAAACATTCAAAACTAAATATGAATTTATCACTCATTTTGAAAATATTTTTGTTGAAAAAGACAATTTTTTATTCTCATCTGTAGTTTCAAGAATTATTTTGGGCGTCCGTTTATAATACCTTCATTCAATAACAAATATCTTGGTTATTTTCTTGCATAATTGTCATAATTACTACTCAAAAACTAACTTGTATCTTTCTTTAAAAATTATAAAATAGATAAATTAGTTTTATTTTGAGTTATAATCGATTTTATATCGCATTAATGCTAAACATTTTTTGTATATATTTCATTTGCTATTAGTAATTCATAGATTATCTAAAATTACGTTGATATTAATTGACAGGTTATTGAATAATTTTTGTTCGAATATATATATATATATATATATATATATATATATATATATATATATATATATATATATATATATATATATATATATATATATATGTATTTATAATCTAAAGAATTGAAATTGTCGTTTAGTTGTAATACAAGACACAATATTTTTTTACTTACTGAAATATAGCTTGTGTAATTCAAAATTTTTTTGATTATATATTTATGTGAATCTATAACAAATACTCGTTTTTATTTTCTGTTTCAGTTATTTTCGTTTGTTTATATGGTTCATATTTTATCTATGTTAGAATCTTTCTCTTCTAATTATCATTTTGTTACATTAATATTTTTGTTTACTCTTTATCGGTATAGGTACATTATATGAATGAATTAAATATGTCTATATATTATGTTTATTGCTTTAATTCAAGGTATATGATTAATTAATGACCATAAAATATAAAAAGCAATATTTTATAAAACCATAATGTTCTACCATAATGTTCTTCTAGGAAATATTTTCTTTTACTATGTAATTAATGAGATGAGCTTTTTTCTTATCAATTTTAGGTTTAATTTATACACGTAAACCGTAAAACGGACATATGACCTGGAGATTAACCTGTAAAATTATATGATTAATTAGAAAAACAGTTTAAAATGAGAATTTCAATAAAACATTTCAGAAACTCATTTTTCTACTTGATGTATATTGTTCGAAAACATTCATATCTTCAAATATTCATTTATATATAAGAATTAGATCAGAATTGGAAGTGATAATAAAAATACAATTTCTATCAATTTCACTCCAAGCAACTAAAACGAACTTTAAAATACTGAGCTATTACAAAATACATTTGATTTGAGTAAAACTGTATATTACGCAAAAAAAAAATGGTTTTGAAATATCTACTTACTGGCAATTTGTATGAAATATTATTGAAGTTTATATTCTTTAGTCAAACTGAAATTGAAATTAGTATAGCAGCTGGAATTTGTATTTAGTATTTGTATCTTTTAGTAAAACATGGTAAAATATTAATCGAAAAAAACACTTGGTGAAGTTTTACACAAAATTTTAAAAATAGATGAAATATAATTATTTGAAACTAAAGGGGTTATTCATTTAGACTTGGGTGCATACGAATTTTTCAAACGAAATATATCAAAATAAAAATCTCGAAATGTAATAATAATTTGTTTTATCGACAACGTCGTATCAATTAATTTCCAGACGAGCATATCGGAAAATTCTGGACCAATGAAATTTGAATGAGTTGAAGCTTCCGAGTATTTCTCGAACATTCCCGAATAATAGTGCCTGTTCATCGGATATATCTACTCTGTGAAGTGAATATTGAACTAGAAAACTACTAAATTCCAATATTCAGTTTAGGCAAATTAGAAGGTCTTGAATAAGATTGAAGCAACTATGTTCAGATTGCCTCTTAATTATATAAGAGTCTATAAAGGCATGAAACAACATATAGATTAATCTTTGAACAAGAAGAGGGTACCATGGTTTAGAGGTATTCACGTAAAAAATATATCGATATTTTCATTCGATATATATATATATATATATATATATATATATATATATATATATATATATATATATATATATATATATATTAAAGGTAAATAAATTACTTTTGATAATTTTTTAAGAATTTTTCAAAAGATACTTACAGCAGAGCTGGCTATGTGAAACATCTACAATGGTTGGGAAACTTTGCTCTAGGCAGATATAACAGAGTGTTTCTCATAGTGCAACCTAGGTGGCATTAGGTAGTTCACAAAATTAGATGAAATTGTTCTTAAACTAGAGTTGTAAAATGTTTTATCTGAATTGATAACGACGTAAGAAACTTTTAATAATAGATGTATTAATGTTTTTCTATTGATTCTTAAGATTGGAGATATATTTTAATATGAGCATTGAATATGCATACGACTTTTGCAATGTATTTCTGTCTGCTGTTTCATAAGAAGATGTTTGAGAATTGAAGTCGATGCCTTACGTTTGTTGGACGAGTCGAAACTGAGGAGTAGCTTGTTTTAGGAAACAGTCACTGTTTTAAGTTTCCAACAAATGTAGTCCCCGATTTCAATAGTGTACAATGAATATCCCTAGAAGGATAAGTATAATATCAGGTAGTATGTAAACCATATCGAATTGTCCAGGCACATTAGTTTTTTGTGACAACAGTTAAAATTTATATACATGTGTTTATATGTAAAATTTATCAATATCTTTTCTTTCCTTTTGCGTTTTCGAGTTGCGTTATTGGTTCTTCGAATATCAGTTCTAACTCTTTCTCCGTAAGTATTTTCGGCATTTTCTTCCATGAATGTACACAGTATTTTTTCATGCAAGTTTTTATAGCCGAATAGTTTAAATAATTAGTTGATAAAGAGAAACTAACGATCAACTAATTCTATGTACTACGATTACCAGTTTATCGACTAGAAATAATTCTATGATATTGAATCATTTGTCATTGAGTCATTTGTTTAGTTATTGGGCCAGCGTTTCATCAATACAACATTTTACAAGTAGAAAAATACATATATCAATACGAACAAACTGAACTTTTTTTTTCAATAAACCATCCTAATTATTTCAACCTTTTTTCATGTATATGCTATCATAAATGATAGCATATGTTCTTAAGATATATATATATATATATATATATATATATATATATATATATATATATATATATATATATATAGAAAGAGAATATTTATACATTTCCAAGTCAACAAAATGGTTAATAGAAATATCATGAAATTGTTTCCAATTATTGAAATAATATCCCATGAACAGGTTTTATTCTGTTTGAATAAGCAGTGGAACATACAATCTAGAATGTTCCATGTAAGCGTGAATGCGCGCATGTCATATTCGAAAATTCTAGCAAATTCAGCGGGACTATATAAGCGCGAAAGCAGGTAATCCTTTTTAATTGATCAAAAGTATAAGTGAGTGAATCAGTTAATTCCAGTGTTTGTATTTGTTCGAATTCATCGAAAGTTTCAAAAATGTCGCTGCTTCCATTCATTTTGGACAACTATACTCGACCATCTAGAATCCTCGACTTGGACTATGGTCGCCCTGACGATTTTTTGAGTCCGATAGTGGATCCTGGTTATATGTCTTACTTAAGAAATCCTGTTGGTTATATTCGTCCATGGACAACCGAACTTTCAAGGAGAGATGTTGGATCAACATTAGCTGTCGATAAAGATAAATTTCAAGCTAATTTGGATGTGCAACAGTTCAAACCGGAAGAAATCACCGTGAAAGCAACGGGTGACAACACATTAACCATTGAGGGAAAACACGAGGAAAAACAAGACGAGCATGGTTTCATTTCCCGTCGTTTTGTAAGAAGATATGTAATACCCAAAAATTGCGACTTTAGCAAAGTCGAATCTAAGTTGTCTTCAGATGGGGTATTGACCATAACAGCACCAGTGATTAAGACTGATGAAGCAGAACATAAAACTATTCCTATTATTAAAACCGGACAACCAGCTAAGATAGAGCAGAAGAAAAATGAGAAAAAAGAGGAATGTAAAAAATAATTTTCATTGAAATCCAGTTTGCATGTATTCCTCAATGGCTTTTTGTTGATTTTTCTTTAAGTATTATATAGGTTAAGCTTTAAGACTGATCTATTTTGTATTAATAATTTGATTTCAATAAAAAAAAATTTTTTTCTCTTCCTACTGGTTTTATTTGATAGGTGAATCTATTTCCCTTACCTAATTTTTCATTTACAAATAGCCAAATATAGTTAATGTTTCGGCATATTATGTTTTTTCTTTGGTTGCTTAAACTTTATGCTGAAAATATCAATAATGTTTATTAAAATATTATTCTGAGTTACAAAATGTCTGTAAAACTTTTGTTTCAAGTTGGAACTTATAGATTAGAATAATCCAAAATCTGTAGATATGAGGATGCGAGCTGTAGAAAAAATATTGATTGAAAACTACATAAATAATTAGCTATTAAAACAATATTCGCTGTCGCTTATTTATTTAAAATTCTGCTTTTTTGTTTCTTACAAAAATATTGTTGGGGTTTCTTAGGATGTACACCCAAACACTGTTCAGTATGAACAACTTTATTCAATATAACTATTTACAACTAAATACATTTAAGTGCACTAATAATGTTTGTTGATTACAGTCATGTTGACAGTTTGGCGACTAGCGCCGAAGTCGACGAGATCTTGTTGTCTTCTACTGAGGTTGCGTCCCGAGCATGCCCAGTCGTCTTTTCTTCTTCTTCCTTGCTGTAACTAGTCTATCGGTTTGTGCATCCAGTGGCAGGATGTGACTAGTCGCCGCAATATTAAAGAATATCATATTTCTAGATGAAAAAGTCAAGCACCTAATAATTATCTAACATTACTGAATATATTTATGTTTAAATACTGGAACTTACTTCTGAAAAACATTTGTTGAATAAACGTCATTTGATGCAATAAATTGATCCCTATTATAGCTATTCTTATATATTATCTACTAGCTGACCCCGCGAACTTTGTACGCCCATTTATTTTTCTCCGAATATTTTTCAAAAAGCCGAAAACATAGTGTGCTACACTATCATACCCGGGGATAACACCCTAAAACAATTGTCAAGTATTCATTATAAATTTTGTGAAACCAAGTCAAGTGTTCTTTGTTTAATATATTAAACATTCTTTCACCAAGGGACCAGCGAACATTCAATCAACTTTATTAACACGGCATTTGAACGGCATGTTCCTAATTCCGTAGCAAGAACTTGTCCCATATATATCATCATTAATTATATGAGATTTTTGCTGGATATAACTCAAAAATGTTCAGAATTTAGTCCATTCCCGAACCAATGAATATAGTGGATCTGTTGGCTGTACCAATAGCGTCTATTTGAATTGACTCTTCGCGAAATATTTTTTCGTAACATTGGTAGTATTTTTTTATCAATAACAATTGAACTTTGAATTGAACAATCAAACTTTGCCTTGCAGTATTGACACACAACGTTCATTAGTCCAATATCAAAGATTTGCTGTGAACTTCAATCTATTTCAACGTTATAATTGAAAGCAGGTCCATAGGAGTTAAACGCAACCTTTTCATATTGTTAATTTCGATTCCATCGATTTCGTTCAAACTTCATTCCGAGCTAAGCGTTGCTCGTCACTTTGACTTGCTCTTTTATATGTTTGACTTGCTGCATTGCGATTTTTACGACTTAAGTTTGTACATCTACGTAATAGCATTTTTAAAAACGAAATTTCAGTTGTAAATTAAAGAAAACTAAGTGTTCTTCTTTATAATCAATTATACCACGTGCTATGTTAGTAACGTGTATGTTAGTCTAGTCCTAGTCTATTCAAATTTACCAACATTTTATATTAAATTGAAGTTTTGATATTAGTCGTGATATCTCTGAACCGTGATGTCTGATGAGATATTCAGTTTTTTACATCCTCCTTTTGAGAATTAATAATTATTTCTTACTTGTCTTCTTCTTCCTTCGATTTTGGCCGACTATGGACCACGTGAAATAACTTTTCATGAATATTTTACTCCATTCTTTCTTTTCCTCCAATACTCCTTCATTCGTTCTCCATGCTTTTGTTTTCTTTCTTCTGTCCATTTTGCTCCAGTCTTCTTCTTTTCCTTTTCTTGAAAACCCCCGAATCTCTTGATCTTTTTCCTGAATTCTTCTCTCCTCTTCACATCCTCTCCATCGATTTCCTTCTCTTCATGTCTTTTCTGACCTCCTTGATCCATGTTATCTGTCTTGGGGTTTCTGTCGAAGTAATTGAATAGTCTCTTGGTCATTCTTCCTTCATTCATTCTCTTAATGTGTCCGTAGAAAGTCACTCTTCTTCTCCTCATTGTGTCAGTTATCTTCTCTGTCTTTGTGTAGATCTCTCTATTGCTTTTCAGTTTGCATTTTCCATCTTCATACTTTGGTCCCAGGATCTTCCGTATAATTTTTCTTTCTTTTTTTCCACCTCTTCTAACTGTCTGGCCGTATTCAGTGCAAGGCATTCTGAGGCATAAAGACCCTCTGGCTTAATAACTCTATTGTAGTGTCTTAGCTTTGCATTAATAGATATGGACTTCTTATTGTATATATTTTTTGTCATTTCTATTATTTATTTCTTACTTATATTATTAATTAAGTATTCTTAAATTTTATAATTTTACACGCAATTTTTAAAATTTTTTCCCTGACAATAACAAATACAACAACAAAAATAGTGAAATCCGTCCAACCATTCACACGCGATGGCGTGACTTAGGGAAATAGATATCCATTTTTTATATATAGATTCGGTGTTCATCTCATTAAAATAATATTACTATATATTTAAATAATTTTGCTCAGATAGGGATACTAAATTAATAATTGAAAATTATAAAACACTTTTGGAAACGTCGTTTGTGTTTGACGGATGTAAGAACGTGAAAACTGATGAGTTTTATGTCACGTGCCGAAGCTAAAACAAGAGAAATAATATCGCGAACCAACCAAATTGAAATTCAGTACTAATGATCTATAGCTCTTTCATTTTGTGATTATTCAGTTTGGTCGAGTTTGCGTTATTATCACTTTTGTTGAGTTTCGGAACGCGATATTAGTTCCTCCAACTCGCACACGCACACTGTTTTGATAGATGCGATTGAATTTGAATTTTGTGTAGCGGTAACAAAGTGCAAATTGACTCTTTGACGTTAGGAACACACCTAAATTGCTTAGACAACAGTGAGTGCTTGTAATTTCATATGAACTTTTTTGAATAGCAATAAAGTTCAAATTGACTCTTCATTTTAGTTAGAAAACGTTTGTATGCGAAAAAGAAAAGGACTGTTTTAGGGTTTTCCCGGCAATTGTTCGAATTTGTTGACGTAAAAACCATCCTTGGACTTCAACGAACATTAAAAAAAAATTGGCAAAATTGGTCCAGACGTTGTTGAGTTATGCGGTTACCAACACATACTATATGTATACTACTTTTGCGCTATTTTATTCCAATATT
The DNA here is from genome assembly GCA_030704895.1 of Henosepilachna vigintioctopunctata. Taxonomy (NCBI): domain Eukaryota; kingdom Metazoa; phylum Arthropoda; class Insecta; order Coleoptera; family Coccinellidae; genus Henosepilachna; species Henosepilachna vigintioctopunctata. Next base: position 5,388,519 of record JARQZJ010000062.1, on the reverse strand, counting down.
TGACTTCACTAGCTTGTTTTTAATATTTATCCCGTGCGGAGCCAGGGACTTACTCACTTACGAAGGGACTGCAATACGTCCTGTTATTTCAAATCACTCGAATTATAAAAAAATTCCTATATTAACATGTTTGATGTATTGAAAGTTGTTAATCTGTCCTCCGTTCGATAGTTGGACGGCTTGTTCCTAATTTCGTATCAAGTATATGTCCCATATATCTCATCATTAATTATATGAGATATTTGTTGGATATAAGTCAAAAAAGGTTCAGAATTTAGTCCATTCCTGGAAACCAATGAATATAGTGCCTCTGGTGACTCTTCGCGCAGTATTTTGTCGGAACATTGGTAGTATTTTCTTATCAATAACAATTAAACTTTTAATCATTTTTATAAACGAAATTTCAAGTGTGAATTGAAGAAACTATGTATTCTTCTTCATAATCAAATATACCACGTGCTATGTTAGTAACGTGTATGTTAGTCTATTTAAACTTACCAAAATTTTATATCCAATAGAAATTTTAATATTAGTCGTGATAGCTCCTAACTTACCGAAATGTGTGATAAGATATTCACTTTTTTACATCCTTTTGGTGAGAATTAATAATTTTATTTTTTACTTATAATATTAATCAAGTATTCTTGAATTTTATAATTTTACACGCAATTTTTTAAAGTTTTTCGCTGATAATAACAAACACGACAAAATAAAAATAGTGAAATCGGTCTATCCGTTGACTACATTTGAGTTAGGAAACGTTTGTATGGAAAATAGAAATGGGGTGCTTTTAGGGGTTTCCCAGCAATCACTCGAATTTTTTCAGCCGTAAAAATCATCCTTGGACTTCAACGAACATTTTAAAAAAAGAATTGGCTGAATTGGTTTAGGCGTTTTCGAGTTATGCGCTTACCAACACATTTTACGATTCATTTTTATATTATAGCTTATATTTAACGTGACCATTTATTTTTTTATCAAAGGGGAACATCTAGGGAATTTTATGACAAAATTTGTTTTATGTTTTCCACAAGTTTTTCATTATTTAATATAGAATAATACAAAATAACCAAAGCACTAAATACAAAATAGTTACGTAGGCAAGACTTATTAAGCTCTAGTAGTGGAGTTCGAATTTCTTTCCACAGATTGATCAAAGATCGCTGCTTATATGAGCAGAAAATACAATCACAATATTAAGCTAAAAATTTCGAAAAAAGATTTGGAATATTTGGTCATTTTTCGATACTCAGAAAATAGTTTTTTATAGGCTGAAACAATTTAAAACACTCTCAACGTGACAATCAACGCAAGACGACTTATTTCACTGTAGTCCAGCAATTTGTGATACTCTGTCACGATAGAAACGCGTAAATTTCTACTCGAACGCCGTAGATGTGAAAAATTGAGTATATTTTCCGCATGATTCGAAGTTAACTGGTAGACAACCAGAGGCAGTTTTAATCGCGTTAAAAAGTATGTGGACTCCACACCCGATTTCAATAAGCCGAATTCTGAATAGAATTGAATTCGGCAAAATACATTTTTAATTATAAAAGAGAGGTAATAATAAATACTTATCTTAAAATCACTGACGGAACAATTCTTTATTCGACTAGTTTCGCCTTTTACGGCATTATCAAGAATGAATACATATTACAAAGACAACCTTTAAATATTTGAAGATCTGTTCGGACCACAAAATACAGAATACAACTTAAATTCGGTCATAGAGGTGGGGATTCCCGTGGTCCGAACAGATCTTCAAATATTTAAAGGTTGTCTTTGTAATATGTATTCATTCTTGATAATGCCGTAAAAGGCGAAACTAGTCGAATAAAGAATTGTTCAGTCAGTGGTTTTTAGACAAGTTTTTATTATTACCTCTCATTTAAATATGAACTACCACAGAGTTGATTCATCGTCCATTGAATTTATTAATTAATTATCGTTTGGTCAGTTTGCAAAAGCGGGACAACATGGATCCCGCTGAGGACACCGGTACAGAATGACTGAAAGCGGGACGTATGGAAAATATTCATACCTTTAAATATTTATTTATATATAATTAGATCAGAATTGGCAGTGACAATAAAAATTCAATTTCTATCAATTTCACTGCAAGCAACTAAAACGAACTTCAAAATACTGAGCTAATACAAAATACATTTGATTTGGGTAAAACTGTATATTAAGCAGAAAAAAATGGTTTTGAAATATCTACTTACTGACAATTTGTATGAAATTTTATTGATGTTTATATTCATTGGTCAAAGTGAAATTGAAATTAGTATATCAGCTGGAATTTGTATTTAATGTGATATATACATTTTTATTAAAGCTGATTGATGATTTGCTGATCGTTTGATGAAACATGGTGAAATATTAATAGAAAAAAAAACACTTGCTGAAGTTTTACACAAAATTTCAAAAATAGATGAAGTATAATTGTGTGAAACTAAAAGGGTTCTATTCACTTAGACTTGGGTGCATTCGAATTTACCAACACGAAATATATTAAAATAAAAATCTCGAAATGTAATAATAATTTGTTTTATCGACAACGTTGGATCAATTAATTTCCAGACGAGCATATCGGAAAATTCTGGACCAATGAAATTTGAATGAGTTGAAGCTTCCGAGTATTTCTCGAACATTCCCGAATAATGTTGCCGGTTCATCGGATATATCTACTCTACGAAGTGAATATTGAACTAGAAAACTACTAAATTCCAATATTCAGTTTAGGGAAATTAGAAGGTCTTGAATAAGATAGAAGCAACTATGTTCAGATTGCCTCTTAATTATATAAGAGTCTATAAAGGCATGAAACAGCATATAGATTCATCTTTGAACAAGAAGAGGGTACCATGGTTTTGGGGTACTCACGTAAAAAATTCATCGATATTTTCATTCGATATATATATATATATATATATATATATATATATATATATATATATATATAATAATATAATTTTAAAGAATTTTCCAAAAGGATATTACAGCAGAGCTGTCTATGTGAGACATCTACAATGTGGTGTCTCCATTATCATTCAAGGGATAATTGTTAGAGAATATTGAAATCAGTGCCTTCATTTGTTGGAAACGTAAGACAGTTACCTTTATTATTGAATATATACAAGTGCGATGATATGAGAACGATTATTATATAATTCATTTTATTGTATTCTATTTTTTCGTGTTTTAAGTAGGCCTTTTTTACAATCTCTAGACCATTGTTTCACAACCTTTTTGTGCTATGTCCCACCTTAGCCTTTCTAAAAGTCTCACGCCCCACGAAAAGATGGAAAAGTTAAAATTAAGAAGTGCGAAAAGGTTAAACGCATGATGAATCCATTTTCGAATTGCCCCCCTTGAGAATCAAATTGTTCATCTATTGGGCGTGGGTCCCACGTTGGGAAACTTGCTCTGGACAGGTATAACCGAGGGTTTCTCATAGCACCACCTAGGTGGCATTAGGTAGTTCACAAAATTAGATGAAATTGTTCTTAAACTAGAGTTGTAAAATGTTTTATCTGAATTTATAACGACGTAAGAAACTTTTAATAATATATGTATTAATGTTTTTTCTATTGATTCTTGAGATTGGAGGTATATTTTAATATATGCATTGTATATGCATACGACTTTGCAATGTATTTCTGTCTTCTGATTCATAAGAAGATCTTTCAGGATTGAAGTCGATGCCTTACGTTTATAATTAAGACATACATAAATTGGATAGAAGAATCTGTTTTAAATTGTGCGTTAAAAATGAAATAAACTGCTCAACGTACTTAAAATGATGACTGTGGCATTCAGCGAGTCCACTTTGTCTCAAAAAAGTTTTATAAGAAGGCCGAGAAGATGTTGATGGCGATGAGCGTCCAGGAGTTGCAACCACGTCAACAAGCTAAGAAATTATGAAACAGTGAAGAAAATGGTTTTAGGAAATCGTTGGATCACTATTAGGGAAGTTGCAGAGGATTTTGCTAAATTTTGAGCAAAAGTAACGGATTTGTTGAATAACGCCAACAACGATCCAGATTTACTCAAAAAGGTCATGACTGGTGACAACATGTGGGTATATAGTTATGTCGTTGAAACCAAGGCCCGATCATCCCAATGAAAGCGGCCAGAAGAACCAAGAGCGAAAAAAGCACGCCAAGTTCGATAAAATGTGAAGGTTTTGCTCACTGCTTTCTCCGATTACAACGGCGGTGTGCACCATGAATTATTTTCAACAGGTCGTGCGGTTAATAAGGAACACTACAAGTGACTTATGCAACATTTGCGTGGCGTGAAGCAATACGGCTCAAACGATCGGATAAGTGCATTATATTTGAGGGGATTACTTTGAGGAGGACAAAATGGATATTGATGAATTATCGAATGATTTCGGAAAAATTCAAAATTCACTCTTTTTAACAAACCTCGTACTTGTTTCACATAGTAAGCTCTGCTATAATATTCTTCTAATAATTCTCAAAAAAAGTTTTATTTTACTTTTAATATTGAGTATTTACAAGTGATATGAGTACGATAACTATTGAATTCATTTAATTTTCTTGTAGTATATTTCTTCATATACACGCTTTACGTTCAAAAAACGTTTTTCAGTTCTACTGAAACTTTTAGCGCATATTATGGGATTTATGCGGTAATGTGACGGCAGAATCTTGGTACTCAAAATTAGTGCCAGCACTTTCAATATGAAATTTTCCTGGAAGTTTTACTTCAATTTACCCTCAATCTTGTTCATTGGTATAGATTGGTATGGATGGTACATTTTCAGTTATTTTACTGCCATCCCCTCAGAAAATCATCTATCATCTAAGTCAGGTAGTATATGAACCATTTCGAATTGTCCAGAAACATTAGTTCTTTGTGACAACAGTTAAAATAAACACAGCACCATACATGTGTTTATATGTGAAATTTATCACTATCTTTCTTTCCTTTTGCGTTATTGGTTCGTTGCGTTAGTTTTTCGAGTTTTCGAGTTGCGTTATTGGTTCTTCGAATATCAGTTCTAACTCTTTCTCCGTAAGTATTTTCGGCATTTTCTTCCATGAATGCACATAGTATTTCTTCATGCAAGTTTTTATAGCCGAATAGTTAAAATAATTCGTTGATAGAGGGAAACTAACGATCAACTAATTCTATGTACTACGATTACCAGTTTTTCGACTAAAGATAATTCTATGATATTGAATTAGTCCTTTGTTTACTTATTGGGCCAGCGTTTCAGCAATACAATAATTTACAAGTAGCAAAATACATATATCAATACAAACAAACTGACAGGGCCAGATTTAAATTTGTGCGACCCTGTAAATTTTCTATATATTGTATAGAAAATTTTTTCTCACTTTCCAAATTTTGTCGCCCTAGAAGACTTGCCGCCCTGGGCGCTAGCCCCGACTGCCCCTAGTATAAATCCACCATTGCAAACTGAACATTTTTTTTCAAAAAACCATATGCTATCATAAATGATCCTAATGTAGGACCATGCATATGGTCCTAAGATATATACATATATATATATATATATATATATATATATATATATATATATATATATAAATAGAAAGAGATTATATTATGAATATTATTATATATGAATAGAAGAGAGAATATTTATACATTTCCAAGTCAACAAAATGGTTAATAGAAATATGAAATTGTTTCCAATTATTGGAATAATATCCCATGAACAGGTTTTATTCTGTTTGAATAAGCAGTGGAGCATACAATCTAGAATGTTCCATTTAATCGTGAATGTGCGCATGTCAATATTCGAAAATTCTAGCAAATTCAGCGGAACTATATAAGCGCGATAGCAGGTAATCTTCTTCAATTGATCAAAAGTATCAGTGAGTAGATCAGCTAATTGCAGAGTTCGTATTTGTTCAAAGTCATCTAAAGTTTCAAAAATGTCGCTGCTTCCATTCATTTTGGACAACTATACTCGACCATCTAGAATACTCGACTTGGACTATGGTTGCCCTGACGATTTTTTGAGTCCGATAGTGGATCCTGGTTACATGTCTTACTTGAGAAATCCTGTTGGTTACATTCGTCCATGGACAACCGAACTTTCAAGGAGAGATGTTGGATCAACATTAGCTGTCGATAAAGATAAATTTCAAGCTAATTTGGATGTGCAACAGTTCAAACCGGAAGAAATCACCGTGAAAGCAACGGGTGACAACACATTAACCATTGAGGGAAAACACGAGGAAAAACAAGACGAGCATGGTTTCATTTCCCGGCATTTTGTAAGAAGATATGTACTACCCAAAAATTGCGACTTTAGCAAAGTCGAATCTAAGTTGTCTTCAGATGGGGTATTGACCATCACAGCACCAGTAATTAAGACTGATGAAGCAGAACACAAAACTATTCCTATTATTAAAACCGGACAACCAGCTAAGATAGAGCAGAAGAAAAATGAGAAAAAAGAGGAATGTAAAAAATAATTTTCATTGAATCCCAGTTTGCATTTGTATTCTTCAATGGCTTTTTGTTGATGTTTCTTTAAGTATTAGGTATATAGGTTAAGCTTTAAGACTGATCTATCTTGTATTAATAATTTGATTTCAATAAAAAAAATTTTTCTGACCTACTGGTTTTATTTGATTGGTGAATCTATTTCCCTTACCTAATTTCTCATTTACAAATAGCCTAATATAGTTAATGTTGTAGCATATTGTGTTTTTTCTTTGGTTGCTTAAACTTTATGCTGAAAATATTAGTAATGTTTATTAAAATATTATTCTGAGTTACAAAATGTCTGTAAAAACTTTTGTTTCAAGTTGGAACTTATAGATTAGAATAATCCAAAATTCTGTAGATATGAGGATGCGAGCTGTAGAAAAAATATTGATTGAAAACTACACAAATAATAAAGTATTAAAACAATTTTCGCTGTCGCTAATTTATTTAAAATTCTGCTCTTTTGCTTCTGACAGAGGATAATGCTGCGGAAGGAAAATTTTTGAAGTTTCAATTTTATAAGGGCAGCACAGTATTGATAAAATGGTAGTTTCTATTTTGAAATGAATTTGTGCAATCAATCTTTCAACATCTATGCATAAATATATGTTGTTTAGTTTTCTCCAATATATGATTCATATCACAAAATGAAGCCATAATAAAATACAATTTGTTGATGTTTTATAATCTCGATGACCAAAAAAAAAATATTAAAGAATAACATATTTCTAGATGACAAAGTCAAGTAGGTACCTAATGTTAGATATAACTTCTATTTTGGAAGCTTTGTACGTTTTAGAGGTAATAAAAGGAACACTTAACTTATACAACATTTATTCTAAACTTAACTTATTCAAGATGGAGAGCGTTACTGCAACTGTGTATAGTTAGAGACATAGAGGAGCTTACATAATCCGTGTTACCAATACAAAATATCTGCAGGGTTGAAGCAATGTTGTAAACATTCCAACACCCCCACTGTTGAGACATTGCTTAAACATATACTAAACCTAATTTGCTGCAAAAATAAGAATTTTTGACATTGGTTAAACCTTTAGTTAGAATATCAGCAAACACAATCTCTAATAAAATAATGTCTCACATCAATGTGCTTAGTTCTGCAGTGATTGGATTGGTTGGCAGACAATTTCTGGGCAGCTTGATTGTCATTGAAAACAACAATCTTGTCTTTGAAATGAAAAAGTTCAAAAAGCAGATTTTTCAAATATATTGCCTCCTTAGCTGCTTCACTTAAGGCCATGTACTCTGCCTCAGTACTCGATAAAGCAACTGTCTTTTGTTTTGTGCTTTGCCATGAAATGGCACCTCCAGATAATCTGAATACAAAACCGGTATAAGACCGTCTGTCATTTTTATCATTTGCCCAATCCGCATCAGCAAATCCCTGCAAATCGATATCATTCTTAAAATATTTCAATTTCAATTTCTTTGTTTGTTTCAAATATCTCAATATTCTCTTAGCACTTTGCCAATGTACATTAGTATACTTGTTATTGTATTGACTCAAGAAACTAACTGAGAAAGCAATATCTGGACGTGTTAAAATAGCCAAGTACATGAGACCTCCGATCAAGTTCTGATATGGAATATTGGGATCACAAATATTCTCATCAACCTTATTGAAATCTAAACTTGTATCTAAGGGCGTTTTCATCCCTTTACATTCTGTCATTTTAAATTTTGACAGTAGACTATCAATGTAACTTTCTTGATCTAAATATAAACATTTGTTGTCTTGGTCTCTGGTTATTTTTACACCTAAAATTTGTTTAGCATGTCCTAAATCTTTCACCTTAAATTTTGACTTTAAGCAACTTTTCAAATTAACAGACTCATTGATATCATTTGAAAAAACAAAAAAATCGTCTACATATAGAGCTATTATGGTAATGGACTCCTTTTTTCTTTTATAGTACAAACATGGCTCATGTTGAGACTTTAAATAATCTAATGACAATAAAATTTCATCTACTCTCATGTACCAAGCTCTAGAAGCTTGCTTCAAGCCATAAATAGCTTTTTTTAAATTTGAATACCCTTTTTTTTATTTTGAATAGCTTTTTTTTTAGAATTTTCAAAACCCTTTTTGACAAAACCTTCTGGCTGTCTCATATATACAGTTTCTTCAAGAAAACCATTGAGAAAAGCAGTAGTTACATCTAAGTGAGTAATATCTAAATCTAATTTAACTGATAAACTCAGAAGGAGTTTCAACGTAGAGTGTCTCACTACAGGAGCAAAAGTTTCTTTATAGTCAACGTTTTCTTTCTGTGTGTAACCTTTCGCCACTAACCTCGCACGATACACTACACTATTGTCATTTCCACTCTTTAATTTATATACCCACTTGCACTCAACAACAGTTCCTTCTTTCGGTGGTTTCACTAACTCCCACGTATCATTTTCTTCAAAGGAATGCATCTCGTTAAGCATGGCCACTTTCCACTTTTCTGCATCGGGACTTGATAATGCTTCTGGTACAGTTAAAGGAACATCTTCCAAGATTGTCTCTACATAACCTGGTGAACAAAGATATGTGACATGATCAGGATATATTTTGGTTTTAGGCTGTCTAGTTGATCGTCTAACTTGTTCGACATCAAGTGTGACATCTTCAGGGATATAATCAGCATCTGACTGGTCATTTATCTCTGCATCGATTTGATTACTTTCATCAGAGCTTGAATCCCCCACTGAATCTTCATGTTCGAAGAGTTCATTACTGTGTTCTTGGATGATCACTTTAACCTCAGGGTGCCTCTCATCAATAGTCACATCTCTGCTGGTTACTATCTTTCTTGTAGTTGGATCATATAGACGAAAGCCTTTTATGTTTTCAGAATAGCCAACAAATATCATGCTCGTAGCTTTCTTGTCCCACTTTCGACGTTTCTCCTTAGGTATATGGACCATAGCTTTGCTACCAAAAAATTCTCAATTTTTCAACATTTGGTTTCCTACTATGCCAAACCTCATAAGGTGTTTTGTTATCCAAACATGATGTTACTGACCTGTTTATCAGAAATACTGCTGTGTTAACAGCTTCTGCCCAAAAAGATTTGTCGAGGCCTGCATCAAACAACAAACATCTACTTTTTTCAATTATAGAACGATTCATTCTTTCACTTAATCCATTTTGTTGTGGCGTGAAGGGATTTGTCTGCTGATGAATAATTCCACAGTATCTCAGGAAATTTTCAAATTCAATACTACAAAATTCACCTCCACCATCAGTTCTCAAAATTTTTAGTTTTTCATTCTTCTGATTTTCCACTAACATTTTGAATTCTTTAAATCGTTGGAAAGCTTCATCTTTGCTTTTTAGGAAGTACACAAAAACCATACGACTGTAATCATCTTCTAAAAGTAGAAAGTACTTACTTTTTCCTAGTGATAACATTTCCATTGGTCCACATAAGTCTGCATGTATTATTTCTAAGAAAGCAGTTGCTCTATGGCCTTTGTTAGAGAATGGTAATTTGGTTTGTTTACCTTCACAGCAAACTTCACAAAATTTCTTCGATACCTTTCCATTAATTTGTAAACCATCTACAGTATCTTTATCATTCATTATTTGTAAGTTTTTGTAATTCATATGTCCAAACCTGCGATGCCAAGTCTCATCATTAACTGCTAGATTTACAGAAGCACTGGGACAACTTTGCAGTGTATCTTTCTCATAGTTCAATTTGAACACATGACCCAAAGAGTCTGCAGTAGCCACTACCTTTCCCAGTTTATTGGTGATGATACAACCATTTTCTGTAAATTCCACTTTATTGCCATTTTTGATAATTTGGCCTACTGACAAAAGATTGGTTGTTATACCTGGGCAATAATAAACATTATCAATCTTAATGCTATGTTCTTCTTTCCCAATAACTGTTTTGATATACACAGTACCATAAATTGAAGTTGTCATTTTCGATTTATTAGCAACTGTTATTTCCTTTACTTTTCCATCTGTTTTGATGTTCTGTAACCAATCCTTTCTAGCAGTAAGATGTACACTCGCTCCAGAATCTACATAAATATCACTATCATCGAACTGTCCACTCATGAATATTGCATTAAAAGCATTCATGTCTTCTACAGTTGAAGTTTTAGACTTCGAATTTTTAGGGTTATGTTTTTGTCTGTTTGGGCATTTTGTTACAAAATGACCACGTTCTTTACAACCATAACATATTACGTCATATTTATTTGTTTTGTTTTGGAACTTCTTGTTACCTGTGGTACCCTCTTTTGGATATTTCCGGAAAGTTCCTTTAGCTACGAATGCTCCATTTGACGGTCCGCTACTACTACCATCTGTCTGCATGTCTAGCAGTTTAGTTTTGATAGAATCTGTAGTTATATCCAAACCACTGTTTTCTATAGCCATTATCATTGGAGAAAACTTTTCTGGAAGACCAGCTAAAAGAAGCGATCCTACCCATTCATCATCAATCTTGAAACCTGTTCTTCTTAATTTCTGAGAAGTTTCAATAACCTGATTGATGTACGATTCCATTGAATTGCAGTTGTTTACACGCAAGTTGATTAGGGTACGTACTTTGCCTGGTCCCATAACCTGTTAATTATCTAACATATCTGAATATATTTATGTTTAAATACTAGAACTTATTTCTAGAAAACATTTGTTAAATAAACGTCATTTGATGTAATAAATTGATCCCTGTTATATAGCTATTCAAATATATAATCTATTATATTTTACGTGACCATTTATTTTTTCATCAAAGGGAACATATAGGGAACTATATGATAAAATTTGTGTTCTGTTTTCACACAAGTTTTTCATTAATTATTAAGATGATAAAAAATAATCAAAACACAAAATAGTTACGTACACAAGACTTGCTAAGCTCTAGTAGTGGAATTCGAATTTCAACCCAGATTGATGAAAGATTCTCTATATATGTGGCAAATATACTAGGAATATGACAGAGGGGATAATGAGACCTTTCTGCAATTAATGAATGGTTATGTGACAATAGCTTATCTCTGAATGTTGAAAAATTTAACTTCATAGTTTTGGGTACAAGTAAAACCCTTAAAATCAATAAAAATGAGGATATAACTATAAAGATTAATGAACAAAAAATTAGAAGAGTAGAAACAGTAAAATATTTAGGCATTATGTTAGACGAAAAATTGAGTTTCAATGATCATGTCGATTTCATATTATCTAAAATTTCTAAAAAAATCAATTTTTTGAATCAAATATAGGAAAAAAACTGTCGATATATGTGAAATTATTGTTGATCAAATCAATAATAATGCCACATTTTGATTATTACTCCACATTGTTATTTGGTTTGGCTAAAGAAAAAATTCAAAAATTACAAAAGTTACAGAATAGAGCCATGCGAACCATTTTAAAGTGCAATAGGTAATACCCCTGTCAAAATTATGCTAAACTCTTTGGAACTAAAATGTCTGTAAAACAAAGAATACTCTTTGCTTCATATATATTCATATTTAAAATAAAAAATCCGTTGCTTCCATGTAATTAATTAATTCCCATAATTTAGTTGTCGAGGATTGAGCTCTGACATAATCATTGGTCAATGCTACAGAAACCTAATACTGTATTGGTTGTTGCATTGATCAGTGTAAATAACATTTTTACCCATAACAGAGAAAGTTCTAATGAGTTTGGCAAGTCTTCCAGTGCCTGCGGTTACGCCCGAAAAAAAGCTTCTTCATCGTAAAAAGTTTGAAGCCCTAACTCCGAAATAAAGTGGAAGAGAGATTTTCTGTTCTTCGTTGATGAATGTTCATTGGGATATTATGGCAGATAACAACGATATTTTCAATAGATTTGTTTGACGTGAAAGGTTGAAATTAGGAATGAAATACGTAGTATCAAGAAACCTTACGACGCTATACAAGTTACGGAACAATAGATACAAAACGACAATCTAGATTCAATGAAACTGAATATTAGCTTGTGTAATTCACAAGAGATTATTAAGTCAGTATTATTCTTTCATAGTCGCATATATTGACTATTATACGAAGTTATATGTTCTTCTTTTCATAACAAGGTTCTTATCCAGTTTCTATTGGATATTATTAGTGATAAATCACATCATTTTAGAGTGTGTTAGAATTTTTAACATCATATACATATATATATATATATATATATATATATATATATATATATATATATATATATATATATATATATATATATATATATATATATATATATATATATATATATATATATATATATATATATATATATATATATATATATATATATATATATATATATATATATATATATATATATATATATATATATATCTGATTGAACAAATAATACAATGACTACATAATTAATTGACAACAAAAAAATTGCGGTTTTTGTAAAAATTTACTTCATTCACAGTTTGAACATACATTAAAGGAAATGCTGCACACAAAATAATTCGAGTTCTTTTCAGAACTCTCAGTTTGAAGTAAGATGTTGAACTTAAAATCTATAAAGAAGAAAGTTGTCAATGAAACTGTCTGTAGATATGTACAATGAAAGAGTTTTACAGAGATGCGGACATTCTATTTCTAATGGAACTATTATTTCATTAATGTACATTTCCATTTTATATACATCTCAACATATTTACAGAACTATGTATTTCTTGGAAATACTCAGCTTTATACCTACTCACACTTCTTTGGATTGAAGGTTAATTAAATTCGATTATTTTTTTACAAATAGTGAAAGTTGAAAACTTGATTGATCACTTTTATATATTCATTAAAATTTTTTCAAGAATTTCATTGAAATGAAATAGTAGGTAATAGTAAAAACAATTTCTTTGATAAAAATCTGTATTATATACAATAAAAATGTCTAGTACCTACTAAGGTCAACTCTTCACTCTGAATTATCACAATTTTTAAAACATCAATGACTTATAAAGAAGTATGAATGAGGCTACCTCACAAACGTGAATACAGTGATTAAACATTTCAGGGAACAAACATGACTATGACTAGGGAACAAGTTTATTTGGTAAACACTGGATAAAAGATTATAGATTGGTGATGTATGGAAAAATTACAAATAAATCTAAAGAGTTGTTTCCTACAAAATCTATATTTACAAGTAGGTAAGTACTTAATTATTATACCTCTAGTCATATGTCTAAGATCAATTATAATATCATGAATTATATATAAACTTCTAATTGTATTTATCACAATTTGCATCTTAATTTCTCAGAATTACTGTTAATCATTGCATTTCAGATATATTTCATTTTTGCTTAATACTGTGGATTGGGAATTATATCATCTGTAAATTACTTTGAAATAAATCAGCAAATAACAAATAGATTGTAATATTTAAAGTCAAATAAAATATTTCTTAAACGAAACATTTAGTACTGAAATTAATGAAATTTTCAACTTTTATAAATGATTTACTGTGATTTCTCACAAAATGGTAATAAGTAAACAAATTCAATTTTGGAACAAATTAGAAATTTGATGAAGATTTTAAGAAATTCACACATGGTACACAATCTGAGAAGGAAGTAAAACTTGTATCACAAATACTCCACTCAAAGAAATTGATAATATAGGATTTGTTGTTTTTCAATATATTTCCATTTTTCTTACATGGTGATCTCGGAAATCATTTTTTGAAATTAGTTCATGAACCTTGTCATAACAGCACAGAAACCTAATGATTCTCAGAATACCTATCTCTTAATTTTTCTCCTTCGTATACCCCTCTTGATTAGTGGTTTTTCTTTCTTTAAAGCACTAACAGAGCTATTCAACCAGGGAAGAATGAATTCACTGTGGAAAAATTCAAATAAATTTTAAAAGATTGCATAGTTACAAAGCTTTGTGCATTGAAGTGCCACAATTTTCTGAATTGGTTTTGTGAAAAATGGATTACATCTTTCAAAAATTATACTGGCACTTTGCAAACTAACTTTTATTTCTTGATATATAAATGAATTATTTCCATTTAATTCAATTTAATACTGAGTTCTACAAACTATGACACAATATAAGTCGACAACAAGCATTACTTGCAAAATATTATTATTGTAAACCCAGACCTTACATAACATTAAAAATATATATATATATATATATATATATATATATATATATATATATATATATATATATATATATATATATATATATATATATAATACTTGAAGCAATAATAGCTTATTCATATATATTATTAGAACAGGAATTCTATCACATATATATGTTATTAAAAACTAAAATTCAGTAAAATACAAATGTTGGATGCTTTAGAATTCTTTTCAGCCAAAAGTGTCAGCATTTGAAGATAACACAGGCTATAATTGTTTATTTCAATCAGCTCTCCTGTTCACTATGTTTTTAGTCCATCATAGATTACAAAATAAAAAATAGAAAATGTTCTTACCTAGGACAAATTTTTGGTATGGGAACACCAAACGCAGACACTGCTAATTCATCACAAATTTCAATGAATTTAATATCATCTAACATAGGCCAAAAGGGTACACCTAATCCATTGGAATTGTCAAACTTGAAATGAGAATCTATCCTCTCTTGTCGCTGTTTCAGTTTCTCAATAACTCTTTGTTCTCTTATTCTTTGTACATCCCATCTAAAAAAGTATTAAAATTGATGTACTGCAAGTTGAAAATTTTTGATAAGCAAGTAAAGGTAATGAATGTCAAGATTAATTTGTATCATGGATAATTTCTTTCCAAATTTAATTGACATCTTTGAGTAAATATTTTCAGAATATTTTGACCCCGAATTGTTTGAGAAGCAAACCTTTGCCACCTAAGCAATTTAGTAAAACATTTCTGCAGTTAAATTTATCATAAAAATTCATTAATGCTATAATTTAACAGTTAAGTTTAAATCAACTCACTCAATACTTTCAACTGAAATACTCACTTTTTTCTCCTTCTTTCATCAATTTCTAATCGATTATGCCTACGGAGAAACACCTCGTCATCTAAATTTTCAGTTCCCTCCATGCTATAGCAACTAGCGTAAACTTTTACTCTCCAACGGGGAACCTTAAATTCAGAAAAAATGTTATTGATATTTTCAAATTACTTCAATGAAATTTGTTAACTCACTTCTAAAACTGCTGCTTTAGATACTTCAGGATCAGGTTCTGGTTCGTTCAAGATTCCAGGAATTGGATCTCCATATTGATTGACATACAAATCAGGTGTAGTTAATATCTGATTTTCCTTGATGCTCCCTATAAAAAATAAAAATCTTACTATTTTTTTCAATATTCGCTTTGATTACAATTGGAAAAGTAACACCTGTAATTATTTGACACTGAACTGAACGTTTTTCATAGAAAAAATCAATTTCTGAAGAAACATTTCAATTAAATGTATGGTAAATCTCAGTTACATACAATTTGAAAATTATTGAAGCTATGAAAAAATAACTCATTCTCAAACACTATGTAGATATTAAGGAATATTTTTGAGAAAGAAGAGTGGTTCAACAAAATACATCTCAGAGGAAAAATCCTGAAGTTATTGATATCAAACAAACAGTGGCAACATTGCGTACAATCTTGTTTAACGTACCGACAAGTTCGGATTAAAGAAGAAAAAGATAAAGCACAGAAATGTGTTAGGACTAAAAAGTCAAAAAAATTGACATATAACAAACAAAATTCATAATTATAATACAGTGCAATTTACAACCATTTCAGATATACTCTTCAAGAACATAATATTAATTTATGATTAATTTACTGAACATCTGGATTTATCGTGCTTTTTTGTATTTCCTGAAAAAACTCGATATGGAACATCTCACAGAGTACTTTAGAAAAACGGACTTTTTGTATTTATCATCACAAATGTAGTTGTCTGAATATGATTGATTACCAATTTCAATTTCTCTTATTATTTAAGTATGAAAATATTGATCAAATATACTTCATTGTCAAACATGTAGGGCATCAAAGCATTAAGGGTTAATGATTGAAACTCTTACTCTTTCTTCTTTTTCTGGTCCTCTTGAAAGTTTTCTTTTCTTCTACAATAAAGCCATTCTGGGACAATGACGATGAGTTACTGCAAACTCTCTTCCTTCTTATACTCATTCTAAGAGTTTTCATGGAATCCAGTTCACTAGAAAAGTTATAAATTACACCAGAATCTTGATGGCTTACACCTTCACTTTCAATTTTCACAGTAGCATCTATTTGCGAATTGAATATCAATTCGTTCTGTTCTAAGGAAGTGTTCAGCGAACTAATCGTATTTTTGAAGTTTTTCGTATCGCAACTGTCACTTATGTTAGTATCGTGTAATTGCACCTCTGCATTTAAGGCAGCATTGTCCACATCTTTGCAATTCACCTCAAATTGAATGATACCTTTATTGTCATCACATGCACCCAAGCCTTGGGTCATATCCTCTACGATCTCTTCTTCCTTAAATTTAGTTTCTTCAGTGCCAGCTACTAAGCGATTGTCAACTTCTAATTGAATACTTTGTTCCATACAACTTATGCGTTCTTTAAGCTGAAATTTATAATATATTAACAAAATTGAAAATATGTCAAACTAAGAAATTGAAAAATTATATTCTTTCTGCATAAATCCTTACCATTTCATTTTCTTGTTGCAGAATAAGTATAGTCCTTTCTTTGCTCAGAATTTCCTCATTTTGTTGTTGTATCAAATCTAGATGTAGTAATAACCACTCTTTCAAAAACTTAACCTCACTTTCGGCAGGTTGACAGTTTAACTTTTGTTTGTGCGTCTCAATTTCGCACCTTGGAATACTTGAAGGATAGAAATGATCGTACGGATTATGTAGTACCTCACTATTCTTGGTGATAGTGTTTATTTGTGGGTAACAATCGATTGCATTCACAATATTAGAATATTTTGCACTATGATTATTCGAGAAATCTTCGGACATTTTCGGGAATACTCGCACTATGTTTTGGTCATTGTTCACGCGTTAACCAGAACGCGTAGAACCGGACAACCGCTTGAGAAACTACAATTTTAAGAAAATTTCTCTGGACAGTTTAGAGACTTGAATGGCATTCATCATATTAGATAACTCGTGAGTCCTTGTCAACTCTAACGCTAAATGATCCCACAAATTATAATAGTAATATGCTAATTATCGATCAAAAAATACTGGAATTGAATTTTTGGTTCATCCTTGTTAATCACAATTTTCGACGCAATTTGCCCTTAATTTCAATCATTTTCATAGTTAAACTGTTCATTTTTAATGAATACCAACTAGCACATGATTAAAATATTGGCGGTAATTAAGTCACATTCCATTTGAAATATTGAACAATTCACAAATATTCAGCAAATTCACTGAGCATTATTTTTTGATCACAAATTCACTCCCGTCATTCAATTATTTCACACCCTCCGAATTTATTGCAATTGAATCAAGTAGTAAAACCTTATTCATTTCAAGAATTCATTGATTAAATTTTCGCATAATACGAGTTGAAATAACATCCTGAAATTCATTGTATATAACAAGCACCCAAAACGAAACGAATGTAAATAAAAGCTGAAAGCGTGCTAGAATTATTTGACAGATAGTAAACGGTTCGGTTGTCCAAATGATTCTCGAAACAAGCAGTGTTGTCAGATGTTTTATCATTTTTCTAAATTCGGGATTTTGACAACTAAAAATCAGTGGACAAAAACATATAATCAATTAAAATTAAAACACTTGGCTCAAGTTTCGCTGAGCATAAATACTCATTCAAACTTATGCCAAGTGTTTTAATTATTATTTATTATTCAACATAATATTTCACCAAGTGATAAGGGAAACCACCGTATCATTTATCAATATATAATCTTTTTGATAAAGACATGTTATAATTAACTATTTATTAGTTCAGAAAATATTTATTTGAACACCCAGGTGTTAGAGAGTTACAAAAACAACCTAGATAAAGGCCCATAAAGATATTATATAAATGCATGAAACAAGCTAATATAACATATTATATGAAAATAATTTTTTTGTTGAGCAAGCCATGATTTACCAATGAGTTATTAAGCCATTTCATAGCTTTTATCGCGGGCTTTGAACGCGGCAACCGAATCAAGAAATTCCGTAACGAAAATAAAACCTAACAGCCCCACTACCAGTAGCTCGGCCTAGCGTTCGCTTAAGTATGTATAAGGTACGACCTTACGAAGCTCGCGCGGATCGAGACGAGCTGCTCCGAAATCGGACGAATACGTAAGCAGCTGTTTGTGAAAAAGTATATAGGTGTATAGGTATCATATCTTTATAATTTCAATTGTATTGTTCAATTCAAACGAGATACTGTTCCAAAAGGCGAGGTAACTATTTACCAAAATAATAATAATGTTATTAATATTATGACTCCGAATATTGAAATAAGTATTGCATACGTTAGCGATGTTAATGTTAGGCGCTCATTTGTTGGAGATATTTGTGCGTACTTATGCAAACTTAGAAATGGCCTACACATAGTCGTGGAACCAATTTACATTTCTCCGAATCCAAAATAGAATATTTTATTCATCGCACTTCACTAGAGTACACTGAAGAAGGGTCGAAAATGTTTGGTACAAATGGTAATAAATTTCCACTTTTGAACAATATTAACTTCTCATTTATTCAATAAAAGAAAAAAATTTGTTTCCTTATTGTTCACCATGCTCAAAAAGTGTAACTTGAATTAATATCAATGAAAAAACTTGAATTAATATCAAAGAAAAACAAAACTGCATTAATAAATAATCATAATTGCATAAGTTGATAAAAAATGATATGCAAAGCTTTACCGCGGCACTCTCGGCTTCCCCGAGTGCCACACATTTTTATTCTTAATATGTTATTTGATATGACCTTTTAAACGTTATCAATTGCAGTAAAAGTCTCAGTCTCCAAATAAATAATGAACCGGTAAATATCTATCGAATGCAAAATTTTTCTCTGTATAGTGTTTAAAATTTTAACAATGATCCCGTATTATTAGTATTCATGATATCAAAACGTTAAACAATTTATGACAATGAATTATTACATATGAATTTGCATACATTTGGCAGCACGGTGGTAGCTTTTCACCATTAGATACACCACTTCAGGTTCGGTGGTGCTTGAAAGTTCTGTGGTTCTAACACAGTATTCTCTTTTGCTTCAAATTAAAAAATTCCCATTACTTTTACAGGTGTACGAAGTTGGAGAAAATAATGTATTTGAAATTCTTTATTGACTCCCGTAAGTTTCAAACTGGAAATAATGTTTTCATTATTTTCACTTTGAATTCTTTGTGATGTTTACGTGTAAAATAATGTTTCTTCATTTGAGTTAACCGCGAAACATGATTTCTAACGCGAAACCACATTTCTTCTGGAATTATTTCTCGTAACGTAAAAGCTAATTCAAAAGATCTCAAACAAATTAGGTATAATATTAAACATAATTTTTTCTGTTTACAGAATTCAACAAAAAAACTGCCTTTCTTTCAAATTTTAATTTTTTTGAGTTATAGTAATTAGCCAATAAATAAGAGTTACTATCAGTATACTTCTATAAAACTGTTGTTTCAGGCTATATAATATATAATATCAGGCTCTTTGAATCAAGCAGTGATCTATCCAAACCATTTATAGACTACATAATACCCCAACGCAGATATTAACTCAGCCTTATAGATTAATTTAGGTGACAAGTGAAATTTTAGACAACTAAAATTTCGTTTATAACAATACATAAATATTATTTGTCCTACTAAAACGAGCACCGTTATGTTTTGATGTTCGTCGGTTCTTTTATTTTATGATACGTAAATACGAATAAACATAGGTTAGAAAAACATCTACTTAACGTAAGAAGGAAGTTAAAAGATTTCTATTTAAGAAACATATAATAATAATAAGAGTTCTCTAGTTTCTTATATCCATTTATGAAATTTCTCAAATTTATCAAATCAGCCAGGCAAATACACCTAATGCTTATACCCCACATATTTCATAACTTTGACCACGATTACAATTCATTACGTCAATATGATGTTTTATTGCGCGCGCGTCGTCGGAATTATAGTAACGGTGATCTCTTTCTCGTTTCTTTCAGCGTTTCAGCGCTCAGCATTCACTCTTTCATTCGTAACCGATAGATCGATTCATGTAGCACGTTCTATGTTATGTGTCTTGGTTTATTTTTAAAGTAAATGTTCTGTAAGTAAAGGCGATAAAGGTAAGTTCACTTTTTGGGCCATCGGTTTTCTCAGATTGTTTCTTAATGCTTTGGGCGGTATTTTGGTTATAATTCGAAATCACTTGTATTTTACGAGTTGCAAAATTGCCGGTATATTACTTATCCAGCGACGTATTAAGCCCAAGTGTATGGCGGGTTTAAATTATTAGGCCGTTTATTAATTTTTTAAATTAAATTTAATATATTTGAATAAGAAATAGCTAATAGAATAGTGATATAACTTGAGTATTACACATTGTTACATAGAACTAAATAAATTTTATTGTAGTAAGAAATTATTTTCAAAAGGTTTTTTTCCGAGAGAAATTTTGGAAACGTCTTTTAAATATAATTCAGTACATATGGACTTTAATTAGTGTTCAATTAAATTAGAATTACAATAAAATGTAGATAACTTATAAATATGTGAATATTGTTTAGATAGTAATCTCTTGAAACTATTTTAAATTCGTTTTATAATTTTGAAATTAAAAACGGTTTCAATTAACAATTTTTGTGCAATAAAAAATTTTAGAAATTTTCTCTAACAAATGTGCTGAAATGAGATTTCAATTTCAACTGTGTGTTTTTCGTTAAGTTTTTTTCAAGTCGTTAATGATTTTTTTGAAAAACATTGGCCGCTTGCGGTTGCGCTCTTGCGTTTTCATGCCCAGATTTCCCTGTACATAACTTACACCTGTAATGATAAATATTTATCTGCATGAGTAATTGTATTTTAAATTAGTTTCAATTGTCTTCAAGTTGGGTCTATACAATTTTCCTTTACAAGTGTGCTACTGACCCATCTAAGTTTTCAATGCTTATGTAGCAAATAAGTAGATCAGTCATCGTAAGTTTTGATAATCCAGTAAATTCTGCTTATGAAATCTGAAATCTTATTCTGAAATAGGATACCAGAAAATTTAATGCACCTTAAAAATAGTAGATTTTGTTCAAAATGAAAGATATTTTGTGAGATAATTTTTAGTCAAAATTCAATAAATCCCAAAATTCAATTGATTAATTTACTCTGATTCAATTTATAGGTTTCAAATTATTATATATAATTTGATTATATAGTAGATATTCATTCCAAATGAATCGAAAATATATTGAAACGTTCTAATTAAAAAGTGACAGAAATAAGACTATCGTCCATTGAGAGCAACGTAACTGTCATTCCCATTTACATAAATACTATATAGTCCATCGTCCAAATTCAAATATATACATTACTAGGAAGGTCGCCGTTGTTTCTAGCATTGTCATTTAAATGAACCGGCGCTTTGGTTTGAAGAAACTAATTATATTCTCCTCTAACCACAAGATCACATCAGAAGTATTCAGACGAAAGATTCTACTTTATTAATAGCGAAATAGATACAGCACTTCGAATTGTATGATGTGTTTTTCAGTTATTTACATCACTTGGATTGTACTTTTACATTAGTCTAGGGCAGGGGTGCTCAAACTTGAACTGCTGGCGATCTACCTCAATATTTTTAGACTACTTACGATCGACTCTGAGAGGCTGCAAGTATGTGTGATGCAGGGTTGTCGTGCATACAAGATACACCCTATTATGCCACGGTACAACCTAGGTAGGTTGTACCGTGACATATATAGAAATTAGCTTTCCGCACCATATGCATTATTTTAGTCAAGGTTTGGGTTAGGTTTAGTTAGGTTCTTCTCTACAATATCAATGAAAAAACTCATAGTTATTCAAAATTGCGAGTTTATTGGTTGTTACAAAACAAAAGAGTTACATATGGTATTAAACTTAACTAAGGAGTGACTTTGGAAGTTGAAGAGTGGCACTGCATGTCCTTAGCATACTTTTCATAAGATGGTACGTAACCACTGAGTGCTAATCTCAAGCATGATGACATATGATCGTCAACTGACGATTGCGATATTTTGACTCAAATATCTTCATTTCAGAAAATGCAGACTCGCACAAGTAAGTTGACCCAAACATTGCCGTCAGTTGAAGGGCGATTTGCCTTAGATTCGAATATTTATCATCAGATATAAAACACCAGAAATTTGTATCAGATGGTGTAGCTTTGTGATGTATGTCTGATATAATCTTCACCAAATCATTTTCAACAGAACATGTCTTCATATTGAACTGACTTGCTATTTCAGTAGCTAATTCCTCAATGTTTTTACATGAAAAAGGATAACTCATAAATGATGCTATATTTGTCAATTTACAGCAATCATAAAAACGCATTTCGAATTGTCCCAAAATATTTGATAATTCAGCCTCATACGTATCATAATTTAAATAAAGGAAAATGTTTCAGATCCTTTTTTTCAGTTGATCTATCATAAGTTGCAATTTACTTTTGAACGCGTTTACTGCGCTAATCGTCTCAATAATAGTTTTTCCTTCACCTTGAAGCTCCAAATTAATGGTGTTTGAGTGCATTGTGATGTCAGTCAAAAATAGCAGAGTGTTATTGTATTACCTATTTTTGTAGTTTAGTTACCTACTTACTAAATATTTTTTTCTTCTCGAGATCTACTCAAAAAGCATTCGCGATCGACCGTTTGAGCACTCCTGGTCTAGTGGATCCTAAATTGGTGTATATAGTACTCCCAAGGGTAAGTTGCAACTTGCGAGGAATATGAAAAAATATAGGCATTTGCGAGATTTAATTGATGATTTTAATTAGCAGGCCGGGGATTCCTATATAATTCCTAATAAAGAACTGAAGGACAAATCGAAAATCTCGTTCTTGAAGGGAAAACCTGTAGGTACTTTTAGTTAAAACACAATACACACATTCATTTCTTCATTCAGTCTCTAACTGGTGCAATATACATTGCTTAAAGTGAAAGAAAATTCATCTACTATTGCTATAAAATCTGATTTCATATCCCAAACAGTAGTACAGTCATTTGGTTGAAAAAATAGAGG
Source organism: Henosepilachna vigintioctopunctata (assembly GCA_030704895.1). Classification (NCBI taxonomy): domain Eukaryota; kingdom Metazoa; phylum Arthropoda; class Insecta; order Coleoptera; family Coccinellidae; genus Henosepilachna; species Henosepilachna vigintioctopunctata. The sequence continues at coordinate 5,364,813 of JARQZJ010000062.1, read as the reverse complement.
TTACCTGGAAAGCTGTCCGGGAAATTGGCAATTTCATAAATTTTAACATGCTCTTTCCGAATTTCAACTTTGCCACCTCGTATCTTTGCCGCTTGCGCCGCCATATTTCAGTGTTATGATAATAACTTCTTTCTGACACATTTTAGAGAAAAAACATATCTATACAAAATAAAACTAGAGACACTTTCCTACAATTTATGTTATAACCGCTTTTCCCTGCAACCAATCGTTTCGGCGCCACAAACCATTATACATCTACCTCAACGCGCAGTGTTTAATGGTATTATGTATACAGATATTCGGATAGAAAACGACATTGTCCCGATTAATCCTTTGTTAATTTTCCAAAGAATGTGCATCGCTAAAGACTCTGAAAAAAAACTTGAAAATTTCCTTACGTAGGTACAAACTAGCTCTATTTCCGTTATTCCTTTTCAATTATGAAGGTATGCGCAAATGAATTAAATACACTATGGATCTGGCATTTGAACAACATTCTGGTGATATAAATTATGAAAATACAATGCATATTATTGATGGAGGTTACTTATTGCACCGAGTCGTTTGGCAACAAGGCGAATCGTTAATCATCTATTTGCAATAAATACATCACCCATGTACAATCGATCGCATTATACATCCAATGCCTTTATCGTATTTGACGGATATTCAGAAGATGTTGCAACCCGTAGTACCAAATATGTGGAACGATCCCGACAATCACGAAAGATCAGTAGATATTGTTTTTGACAAAACAGTGACGCCAGCTGTGTCACAAAGTAAATTCCTAAAAAAAGAACCGCCTCATTGCAATGAGGACAAAGTTTCATGAGAAGACGTTTTGTCATTCAATGATACAGCTATAGTAATGTGACAAGGAATAAAAGTACATCTTTGAATAATTATAGATATGCATGCTTTACATCATCGGCATGTAAAATAAAATTCAACATTGCGTCGCTACCACCAACAGATGCAGCAGCACGACAACATTCGTTTCGAGCCTTTCACCAGGTTCGGCAGTGGTATGGGAACGAACAAAATGTAGAGCAAGGGGGATGAAAGAAAGACAAGAATGGGCCTATTCCTGTCACTACACTCGAGCCCCTGCTCTGAAAAGCTTGTTGAAACTCATTTCTTGCAAATGCAAGAAAGGTCAAAAAGCTTGCGGATGTAGAAAGTCAGGGCAGAAGTGCTCCGTTGTGTCTACGAACTGTGGTGGTTTTTGTGATAATTCGCAATTTACATCACAATATAGAATTGAAAAAAAAAACAGACACTCATGAGCAAATGAACGACGAAATCAAGAATGAAGAGGATTGATTGAATGAAGAGAAACTGATGATTCCAGCGCCGATGGTACAGAAGAAATTTCCGTCTTTGATGTTTCAATCAGTACTGAAGACGTTGAAAACAAAACACCTGATCCGTCAACAAGAGTGAAGCGACGGAGTTTGACCTAAATTTTGAAATAGTGGTCAGATGTGGATTAGGCCTACTGGGGATACCACGATAGAAAAACGCGCCATTTTCACTACCTCACGGTGGTGTGAGACCGAAACGTCTATCGAACTACACTTTACGGCGCTCGTACGCCGAAACTATTGATTTTAGAAAAAAGGGTATGGCACAAATTTTAGGAAATATTCTCGAGCTACATTTTGTACGGATATGTTTTTTCTGTAAAATGCGCCGGAAAGGTATTATTAACAAAAAACTCTTTTAGGCGGCATTTTCCAATATAGCGGCGCGAGGGGCAAAGATACGAGGTGGCAAAGTTGCAATTCAGAAAGAGCACGTCCAAATCTATAAGATTGCCAATTTTCGAAACCCCGGAAAACTTTCCAAGGAAAAATACCAAATGTCTCTCAGCTACAATTTTTTAGATCTAAAATTCAATAAAGTCACTGTCAGACAAATCCAGGTAACATTTCAACTATTCTTTCTAAACTTACCCTTCGTAATTTTTTCTTCGTAAATTTTTTGCCTAACTTGACCTTTTTTGAAGTTTTCCACCTACTACTTCGAAATGTGGCACCCATCAACGACAAAGTTTTTTTGTGACATTCAATTATTCATGTAAAATGTACTATACCCTTTGTAGGAGATGTTCACATGCTTAACTATCTCACAAATTAATTTTGGTGTCATGTTCTGTTCCCACCCAGGATTTTTTCGGACAACGATTCTTACAACAGATTTTTAGATCAAAGTGCAGTGATTCCTTTATAGCTCAGAGCTTTCTTGAGAGTGTAGATATTTCATGAGGGGCTACAGTTCCGTGGGGCGCAGTGATTTCTTTTGAAGAGGATATCTAAGTGGATAGAATAATTGGCTGTATATATGGAGATTTAAACAAATGTGTTATCAAAAGTGTTGAACAAGATTAATTTTAATAGTTATAATATAACATAATAATTTACTTATTCACCTAAAAATATACAAAAGCTTACGTATTAGGAAAGAGTACATAAATAAATAAATAAACCCGAAGGTAACCTAGAGTGCACCTGTTTCGGTAATACCTATGAGTAACTAACATAATTTCAAAACTAAAGAAAAATGTACATGTTTAACATGTTAGGAAAATTGTTCAACATATTATGAAAGTACTCTTGAACAAATAAATAAATCCGAAGGTAACCTGTAGGTGCGTTGCACCTGTTTCGGAAATATGTATGAGTGATAACAAACAAAATGTCACAAATACAAAATCTCCAATGCCAAAGCAACCTATAAGGCCTTTCCAAAGTGTTCTTATACTCCCAGTTGTTCATATAACTATATGTGGCATCACAAAATTCCCTTTGCAGTCTTAACAGAAACGGTCTTAGTCTAGTTTTAAATAAATTGATATTTTTGATTTCTTTTATCTAAAACGGGAAACAATGTATACTCTGGAACCTAATAATGCCAAAGACCTTTGATAGATTTATTTGAAGATTATGGAAGAAATGCAGAACTGTCTCTGTAGTATACTTTTTAGTTTTATTAAGCTTCTGGTTATAACTGGCTCCGTTACACTCACTTATTTGAGTAATACTGTAGCTGTCAGTTGCATTTATATTATCTCATTTTAACGTTAAAATTTTGGAAAAACTTATTTTTGGTGTCAGCTGCTCTGCTCTGCTCTTCTTTAACTAATCGAATGCTTACTTTCCAAAAAGAAGAGGATTGTAGAATCGATGATAGAGAAACAAGCTCAGCTGAAGTAGTAACAGTAAATTCGAAACAAAACTGATTGTGTTACCTCTTATTTTATCTGCTGCAATTTCTTGCATTCTAAGGCCTTGCTCAGCTGAAAATAGACCAACATATGGCATTAATTTTTCGAGCGAATTTGATAAGATTCAAGTTTAAGTAGTTTAACTGAATCTAATTACTCGCACCATTGTTTTACTTTAAAATCAATGAAACGCCTGAACATTCAATTTCAGAATTACTTATTTTTCTTACAAGGTTATCGGGAAGTTTTTATGGTTCTTATGTTAAAATTTTGAAAATGGGTTGGGTTATTGTTTCAAAAGTCTTTCAAAACTCTTAAGTAATAAAAATTTTTCAAGGATTCTTTATTTCATTTTATCACACAAAAGAATCTTGTAATAATATTTTATAGATTTTACTTCACTCATTCATATAAAATGAAATTCAATTAATCCGCTAAGATAAATCAAAGCGTAGTACTCTGGTATACAGTTAATTAAATATTGTGTAATGAATTCGTAGCGAAACCATTCAAGTTCTTTGAAACCGAAATTTTATGAAATTTTTTAAGGCATTTACAAAGAAAATAATTTCATCTTTTTTTAGGTAGACTTCAAACATGGTCATGGGGAAACCTGTATTTGGGATATGGGACTATGTAATTCTCATTCTGGTGCTTCTTGTTTCTTCGTTGATTGGAGTTTATTACAGATTTACTGGTGGAAAACAACGAACAACTAAAGTAAGTATTTCCGATCAATTAGTAGCAATATTCATCGAGTCATTGATTAAAATAGAGTGTTGAACCGAGACAATCCATTTTTAATATGAACTTTGCCCAGTTACACAGTGTTGAAAAACTAAATGGAATATATTAATCATTTTGGCTACTGTACATATTTTTGAAAACTACAAAGTTCACATTTAAATTATAAATTGATATTCTTCATCGTGAAAATACGTTACCTACCTTCAACCTCTTCGAATTAGCAGCTAACAATTATTAAAATGAAATATATGATTGTGATCTATAGTTTGAAGGGTTCGTTCATTATTTATTAAAAGATGTTATCGTTTTCATATTTGAGAAATTGAAATAAGTTATGATTTTATCAATTTTCTTCGTTTCTTAAAAATTAATGAGAGAATGAAACAGAATAATGTGGTCATTGATATTCTCTACAATATCATTCGAAAGTAATTATTTTGCAGCTAAAATAAGTGGTTTTAACTGTATGGAGCAACATCTTATCCATTTAACCGGTTGATCAAATATTTAAAGAAATGTAACTTACTGGAGTGTATCAGTAAAATAATGCCATTTAAATGGCATTATTTTGAAGAAATGAATTCTCGAGATCTGCGGTTAAATTTCGAATGTTTCATTTTTCCTTGAATTGATTTATTTTTCAATGTGATTTTATTTTGTATGGCATGAAATATGGTCGGTACTTTCATAACAACTGCTCATTTTGCATTGTTTTTTTCAATTTGAGTTGGATGGTACAGTTCAATTTGCAACTATTTGATTTGAAGTTTATCTTTAATGCAGAGAAAATAATTTGTTCGATATTTTAGTGCTAAAGGATAGTATTAAGGTTGTATTACCGTTTTGTGAATCTAAATAATCTATAAATACAATAAATTAAAATTAACACAATTGACTTAAGTTTCACTGAATATATTGAAAACTACATATGTTTCGGGTGGTTAGCCCATTGTCACGAGTATACATTATTACTAATAATAATATTAGCAGTATTATTGTATACTCTTGATAATGGGTTAACCACCCGAAACATATGTAGGGTTTTTAATATATTCAGTGAAACTTAAGTCAAGTGTTAATTTTAATTCATTGTTTTCAACATAATATTTCACCAAGAGATAAGCGAAACTTCCGTGTTATTTATTAATTCATAAATATTTGATTACTGTTTGGATTTTAACAATTTCCTTATTAACATATTATTCAACAGATTTAATATTTCCATTAGATCCAAATGAACATTGGATTATTAGCAAACCTCATTATTTATAATATTTATAATAATAAAGAGCTCTATAGACCAAGTTGACCTATAGCTTGATCTACAACATTTATCGATTTCCTTCATTTTTTATTTTGCCTTTTCTTTTCAATTTCTAACATTTAATTCCCTCATGTCATGCTCTACTTCTTTTCTGTTTGCCTTGGCCTCTCTGCTTTCTTCCTCACCTTTTACACACCATTAACATTTTAGGAACTCTGTCATCCTGCATCCGCATAACATGTCCAAGCCATCTGCCATGTTGTGCTTGTATCTTATGTTTCTTTCTCTGTACTTGTTTTCCCATACTCCTCCCTCCATTTTTTCTTCGAATATTTTTCTTGAAGACTTTTCCAGGTGTCTAGTGTTTGTTATATTTCTTTCTTTAAAATCCACAGTTCATTTCCAGAGGTTTATGACTCTGATCAGCGATTTATAGAAATTATAAATAAATGAGAGGTAATAATAAAAACTTGTCTAAAAATCACTGACTGAACAATTCTTTATTCGACTAGTTTCGCCTTTTACAGCATTATCAGAAATTATAAATGTCTCTTCAATTTTCTTGATACTCTTTGGTCTTTCAACACAGTGTTTAGTGATCCTAGAAACCTGCTGTCTGGCGATTTTCTTGCTTTCATTTTCTAATAACTAATAATTTTACTAATATCAGGTTTTTAATTAATATTTTTCAAGGTACTCAAACCTGTCCACTTCTTCAAAATCGTAGTCTTTTGCCCTGTGTAGAGACTCTCAGAACCCTACCAGGTACATAATACCCGTCCACGTCATGTTTTTTATTTTTCTTTCATTATATTCCCTATACCTTTTTCGAGTTGATTTTTCTAGTTTCTTCAAGACTACTTGCATTTCTTCTGTATTTGTGGTCACGATTGCTAAGTCATATGCATATGTCAAGCACTGATCTCTTTTATTTCATTTATTTAAAAAACATCACTTGAAAAAATTAATTCCTCATTATTTACGGTGATGAAACTAATTTCATTTATTTGAAAAACATGAAAAACTGAATATTTCGAATGCAGAGATTGTCGAGTCTAGAACAGTATATATATATATATATATATATATATATATATATATATATATATATATATATATATATATATATATATATATATATATATATAACCTATATATAGGGTGAGTCAAGACGCGATGGTCTCTTATTACGAAATGGTTAATTTTTAAAATATGACCACGCAGTCATGTGGGGATTCATCAAGGGTATATTCTAAATTCATACCAAAGTTATGGTTTTTCTTATGGAACGCCTATTGTATTGACTACGTATTCGGGTTTTACGTAAAAAATAAGATTTCCTCAATATAATTTCCTCAATATGTCATATATCTACCTAACAATTATAGATATTTCGATTTTTCGGAAATTGAAGAGTCCTCAAAAAAGATAACATCTTAGAAACAATTGACTTTAGCGAAGTGAAATTTTTTGTGTGAATAAAAGAGCGATTACGGAAAGTTTTAATGACTTCACACTCACTTAAAGTTCTACAGGTGTCCAAAATTTGATGTTCCTCTGCTAACATATTCAAACTACAATATCATTATATTAGCTTATTTTAAATGGAACACACTGTATTTTTCAATCTCATCATGTACTAAATTACATACTCTTTGAAAAGTTATGAGGTATTATATGTCTATTCCTATTAGTTTTAGAATTATTTTCTAAAAAATTCTCATTTATTCTAACCTATTTTGTCACTTTAATATGCGAAGGGATGAGTGCTTCTTCTCAAAAAAAGATGAATGTTTGATACTTTTTATACCGGTTCACCTCTGTTTTCTCTGAATCAGTTTTTAAATTTATTCAGACCGTTTACTTGTTTTGTCTAAACCAGTATCCACAAAAGTTGTAAAAATATATTTGAATATAAACTTAAATTCAAACACTTGAACTTATGATTTACACTTTATCGACTAAATAGCATTTAGCTGTAGCTTTTTAGTTGTACATGCTATGTAGTTTATAAAGTGTAAATCATAAGTTCAAGTGTTTGAATTTAAGTTTATATTCAAATATATTTTTACAACTTTTGTGGATACTGGTTTAGACAAAATATAATGGATTTACATCAAGTAAACGCCAACACTATTAAATATGTAAAATTATATTATATATGACGATGAATCTACTCTGTGATAAATCACATTTAAATGAGAGGTCATAATTTTAAAAATAACTTTCTAAAACAGACATTGACTGAACAATTATTTATTTATATATATATATATATATATATATATATATATATATATATATATATGTATATATATATATATATTTATATATATATATATATATATATATATATATATATATATATATATATATATATATATATATATATATATATATATATATATATATATATATATATATATATATATATATATATATATATATATATATATATATATATATATATATATATTGGTCCCCACTTTGGAAATTTGGAAATTCCAAGAAATGTAAGGACTCCATATAAAGGATCATATCTAGATTTTTATCTCTGTTGGCACGCCACTGAATCGTACGATTGTCACAAAATTTTGTTTGCTTGAATTTGAATCAAAATATACCTCCCTCTTGTTTAAATTATACGTAATGAAATTTCGTGCAAGTCTCAACTTATCGGGAGATATCCCTTTTTTAGAATTTTTATTATGAATTTATTTATGAAAAGTTATTACTACGATGTAATAAGTACAACTGTATAGATCGTGAGGATGGGTTCATTTCCTGTGCTACAAAAGTTTGCAGAAAGTTCTTGTAGTTCCTTGTATTCAATTCAGTTGATTAACTGGAAAATTTCATGGTTTCGTAGGAATCATACCAAGCCATGTAATCCTAGTTTTCTTTAATCGGATAAACGATTAACATTTTCGTAAAACTGACAAAATTGTGAGTAACGAAACAATTTAATGCTATAATCATAAATCATGCTTCGTAGAAATGGAGTTCAATAACTTCGGTTAAACAGGTGGCAGGTAACAGTCAATATCGAAAGTAGAGAATTTGACGATGTCAGTACTTTTACATGATAGTAGGGTTATAAAATAGTTAGAAAAACTTAATAATGGGTTACTAAATATTCAATTTTGCTCAGTGGCGTAGTAATCATATATGTATAACCCGAAATGCTACATCACTAAACTATTAGGAGTAGATAATAACAATTATGTGCAAAAGATTTACCTGTAACGAAAAATACCTTAAACACTCTGGAAATCAATAAAGCATATAATGGTATTTATTGTGAAACATCCCCTACATTGTACATATTACAATCATTCATTTCATATAGTAATTACAACTAAAAAGAATGCTCACAAAAGGACTGAATTCGTTTTGAGTCTGATCTTCCATTCAGTCCTAAAACAAAAATATTGGTTCGATTTTACGTGGAATTCAAAATAGTAAACAACAATATTTGAGAAAAGAAAAATATAAATTCTTGTGACAATTTCATCTTTTGAATGATAGTCGTAGTGAAAAAATAAACAAACATATAAGACATAATAAATATAATAACAGATAAGTTGATTTTTTGAAGAAATGTCGTAGTGAAAAAATGAACAAAAATATGATACAAAAAATGATTACTACATTACTGTCTACATTCGAAGCATCAAAGTACTTTGACACACTATAGTATGCCTTTGATAGAAGCAAAAAACTCTTTAAACAATCATTTTGTAATTATAAACGATCACTTATCAATCAAATTCGACGGTAAATGGTTGAAGATTTTATTACTCTGATGATAGAGAGTAAGATAGATACTAATGAGATCCTCCATTTGCGACTGATACAAACATTCCCAATCTATTTTAGGTGGAGTTTGAATTTTAATTTTGACTTAACGTGTTATAAATATTTTCTGGAGGATAGTGAAGAGTATTGTGAAAAAAATACATTTGTAGAGAAATTGAAAATTTTATCAGGTCAATACTTGGTGATAACTTCATTATGAAAATTCATTTTCATAATGAATTTTCACTTCATTTCATTTTCATTTTCATTTAAAGTAATACTAGAAACACTATTTTCACAGTATGTCAGAAAATTAACCTTTTTCGGAGTTATATTTCGTCTTCAGTTACCGATTGGATATTGTTTTTCGAAACCTGTGTAATATATGAAATTTCAATATTAAAATAGCAACTGTCCACTAAAAAAAATTTCAAAAGCCTTGCTTTTGAGCAAATTTAATAATGTGAACATTTCTACAATTGCCATGGTTTTGTTATCTATTTTATGAAGCCTTAGGGCATTTAATTTCGAACGTTTTTGTTATCTATTCAGTTTTAAATGAGGGCTTTCTTTCACTAAACGTGAACTTAAAACATGTTGATGATTCTTTTACTAACGGGACTTTTTTTAGAGGTATAGAACTTCAAGTTGGCATTACTGTTGAAGATGGCGACCGATTTTACAGCTGAGAAGTGATTTAAATTCATCATGAATAGACACGCGCCTGAGACAACGCTTGCAAATAGTGCAATTTTATTACGAAAATAATGGTTCTGTTCGGAATACGTATCGCGCACTACGTCCATTTTATCTTCGACAAAATCGTCCATAAATGGCTAAGTCAACAAAAAAAACTGCCGCATTTGGAGTGAAGATAATCCTCAAGTGTATGTCAAAACACCGTTACATCCGGAAAAACCGACTGTTTGGTGCGCTTTATGGACTGGTGGAAACTGGTGAAATCATTGGTCCGTACTTCTTCAAAAACGATGATGGCCAGAACGTTACAGTCAATGGTGATCGGTATAGAGCCATGATTACTAACTTTTTCATTCCTGAATTGAACAACCATGATGTCCAGGAGCTGTGGTTGCAACAAGACGGCGCAACATGTCACACAGCTCGTGCCACAATCGATTTATTGAAAGACACGTTTGCTGACCGCCTAATTTCACGTTTTGGATCTGTGAATGGGCCTCCAAGATCTTGTGATTTAACACCGCTAGACTACTTTCTTTGGGGCTATGTAAAGTCATTGGTTTATGCGGATAAGCCACAAGCGCTTGACCATTTGGAAGACAATATTCGCCGTGTTATTGACGATATACGGCCACGAATTTTGGAGAAAGTCATCGAAAATTGGACGTCCAGATTGGACTACATCCGAGACAGCCGTGGCGGTCATATGCCAGAAATCATATTTAAAATGTAATGCCACAAGATTATCTTTCGAATAAAAAAAAATTCTTGTCAATCGAATGATCCATCGTTGTTTTATTGCAATTTAAAGTTCTATTCCTCTAAAAAAACACCTTTTATAAAATATTTTTCAAATCTGATAATTAGAAGAAATATGAGAGATAATTAGAAACACTGTTTGAATTTTCTATGCGGTTTTAAGTTCGATAATTTCTTTTTTTGTTCAATTCTAATCGAAAGGATCAGTTACAGAAGTTGCAGAATCGTTGCATGAGAATAATACTCAGTTGCAGTTGGCTGACACCTATAAGCTCTGTGTTGAAAACACTTTCATGGTTTTCTTTTGAAGAGAGATGTCTTTTCATGACGATGTCATTACTATTAAAATTAGTTAATGGTTTGGCGCCGTCATATTTTGATGAATTCCTGTGTTTCAATAACAAAGTACATAATCACCTCACGAGAGGAAGAAATGACTTACATATTGAAAGACTAAAAAAAGTGCAACTATGAAGTCATTATTTGGTAAGGGATTCGTTACTTATAACAAGTTGCCACCAGACATTAAATCTAGTGGGTCGTTACAAAGTTTTAAAGTTAAACTCAGGAGATATTTGACTCATTGAATGTCCTTATGTGTTGCCTATTGGTTTGTTTGTCGTTAGCATTTTATGCTTCTGATGATTGCTTGTGAGATTTGTGATATTGTTATCATATATTAGTTTGATCAGGGGTATTTGAGCGGACCTTTTGTACAGTTGGCTAGAATTGTTGTTACTTTGAATGTCGAAGTGATTAATTTTTCATTTGTTTCTTATTGTTTTGTTGTTGATTTTGGATTATTTTGTATACAGAAATGCTGTTTGCTTTGAATATGAAATGTTATACATATATTTACTTTTACTTATATTAGGAAAACCTATTACGTTAATAAACTTAATAAATAAAGCCAAAAGTTATTGATTTCGGGTTTCTTTAAATGTCAACCGATCTCTCGCAAAACACTTGGTGGAACATCGATGAAAAGAATAATAATATAATTCGAAACAAAAAAACTTCCACAAAAATTGTACAATAAACTCTACATATAAGTCGGACTTGTAATCTATTTTAACAATTCATTAAACGTTGAGGTACTAAATAGGTCGAAATATACGTCAAGTGTGTTACAGAATTCCATCACAGTATGAAATTAAGTCAAGTTTTTGCAATTATATTACATAATATAGGTACTTTTTAGTTTTTTTATATGTAATATTGGGTTATTTTTGATTTTTCAGGAATACCTGTTAGCTGACAAAAACATGCCTTTTCTACCAGTTGCATTCTCCCTCATGGCGTCTTTTATGTCAGCAATAACTTTATTGGGTGTTTCTAGTGAGAATTACTCCTTTGGAATACAATTTGTGGTGATAAATATTTCTTATGGTATCTTCACATGGTTTGCCGCTTACCTGTACTTGCCAGTATTCTTTCAACTTCAAGCTACCAGTGCGTATGAAGTAAGTCGACAAGCAAAAACACTGAATTAATTATAATAATATGTATATATTTTCACAGGGAATACCTCGTACTACTGCATCATATGAAAGTAACTAATTTATAATAATTTAGCATTATCATGCTGCACCATCAACTATTTTTAATGTTACAGTATAATATTACATATTGTTTCGGATTTGCTTTATTTTGGAAAAAGTGCAACGTTTTCTAAAAAGTTTCGAGTCCCAATATTACTACTTGATCCATCACCAACTTACAGTTGCCTCAATTCGTCTTTTATGATGTTTTAATAATGTGTATTTCTCTTATACTGCCATTTTACTTCATTAATGATTTAGTTGGATATTTCTGCCTTTCTTACTGTAATTTACTGTGATATTGTATATTTCCTCGAATTTTGTTTAATCTTTAGGAGTGTGAATGATGTATTTCGATCATTGGGAAAAGAACTTGAAAGAAATTAAATCCAAACATTAAGATGCCACAATAGCAAATAAACAGAAACTTTGCAGTGAAATTTTATGGGTATTTTACGGATTATAATTTCGATAATCTGTTAGGTTATAAAGCAAATACTTGTATGTCTTGTAAAATATTTTCCATGGAAGTAGTATGGACCTAGAGGACTAAATTATGAAATTCCTGTTTATATTTATAAAAATTTTTATATCTGATTATATTTTAACGAAAAATCAAGAAGGTTCATTATTGCTCTACATGTACAATGGAATCCAATCAATATGATGGTAATATTGCTGTAAGTCACATTATAATATTGGTGTGAAAGTTTAGACCTTTTAATGTTAGTAGGGCCATCCATGAAAGCTGTAGATATTGCGAATGAAATTTTTAGTTGTGAAGTAATCGTCTTAGATATCAAAAGTTCAGGAATGTACAAAATGAAAACACTAGAATACAGATTATTCTACATATAATATGCATTTCGAACAGACCTAGAGCTCAAGGAACTATCAAATTATTATATACCTATACTCATGACGAATCAGAATATAAAATTGTTCTGCTAGCGATAGTCTAATTTGCTGATTATTCTTTTTAGTGGGATAGACCTAAACAGTTGATTCAACTCGCCTGAAATTTATGCCGATTGTAATGTTTTTAATATACCTAGGTCAAACATTCTTCTTTTGCTACCAGATGTTCAAGATATAAAATGGAAAGGTCTACTCTATAGTAGACCAATTGTTAAGCGAAAATTATGAATTAACAAGATTATCTAATATGAAAAGTCTGTGTGAAAAGGGCTGTGCAATATGTTCCTATTATATTGTCTGCTATCTTATTATGTTTCCGAGAACGTTGTCATTGTTTGGTACACTGTTTATATCTTCTCCATTGTTTAATTAGCTCTTTATGATAAAAAGAATATTAGAAATGATTCAAATAATTACTCATAAAAATTTATGATAGTGAACACAAAATCTATTTCAATTTGTTGTTATTTAGGTAATTGTCTACTACTTACTCAAAACATGATACTGACAAAATGAAATTACGAAGGCCAATTCGATTGTATTGTTGTGTAAATTAAGAAAACTTTTTTTTTTGATGTAAATAGCAGAAGGCTAAATAAAGATATATTATATTATATTATAAATTCAAAAAATGTAGGAAAATTTTTCAAATTGAGAAAATTGAAATATTGTTGCAGCATCAAATTTTGTACGTCAACAATCGTTAAATATTTGTATCATTTATCATAACGTTGGAATTCGTTGGAATCGTCTTCGTCGTTCCACGAATCAAAACAAGAACTTATAAAGTAGAAGAAATACAGATAAGATTATTATTCATATCGAATGTTGGTGAAAACTGTGTGTTTGTTTGTTGATATCCCTCCTACACGAATTAAACGGAAAACCCACTGTTTTATAACTTCATTTTGCAGAAACATGATGAAATTTTGATTTGGATTGTACGATTTGAATAGAATAATTGAAATCTTGATCGCCCAATGAAATTATTATAGAAAACTAGAAAGTTGAATCTTAAATAAGTTTAATTGAGTATAATTGAACTCGCGTTAAAAATACACCAGTAATAACAATGCATGCATTTTATTAACTAACAGTAATTTGTAGGTTAGAGTGTTTCTAATTGTTCCAATATATTCAAAGTGTGCTTTACGTCCTTCTCAACAAGGAATGTTATCTATCATATGAATATCTAATATTTCTTCCGAAATGTTTATATATCTAGTGAGTCAAGGGCATTTTGAGGAGATAAATGAATAATCGTAAACAACAAATTAATAATCACGTCAGTCAAATGTGTTACTATATTGTTATATCAATCATAATCGATAGTATTTATTCATTTGATTGTACTCATATTATTAAAATACAAACGCGATGTTAGTTTTACGTGAAATATTAATTGGAAAAATCTGGAAATTTTGGGTATATAGTAAAACCTACTCATTCGCGCTTTCTTTATTAGCGTTTTCACTATTAACGGATTAGAAAAATGCGACCCAATTCCTATATTCGCGGCAATAGATTTCTTTATTCGCGGATCAGATCGCTATTTTTCTGACTGGTTCCGGAATATTTTTGTTTCTTCATTCCATAACATCCTCGCGAACTTGAAACAATGCATTCAAATATAAAAGTGACATTTTTACCTCCCAACGATAGAGGACGGCTCTGCTTCAACCTATGGTTTAAGGGATAATCCAGGCCTTTGAGCTCTGTTACATTAGATCAGCCTTTCCCAAAGTGGACGATGACGCTCCCTTGTGGGTGCTGCAGGCTTAAAGGGGGGCTGTAAGAGACCTAGAATAAAATGGGGACGTTGTGTAGAAGCTTGGGGGGCGATTTGAAATTTCATCTATCTAGGAAGACTTTTAGACTCCGACTGAGCTCTCGACTACAACTTGTGAACATTAACTAATATTCATTAAGAGATTGCTCAAATTCGGTTCAAAATTTCTCTCCGCGTAGTTCTTGTGTATGTCTTGTTTTATTCAGTAAATGAAAGAAAAATCATATCAATCGTTTGCTCCGCTCCGAAATGAAATTAGATACAAACGAACAAATGAAAAGGTGTATTGTTTGAAATTTCATCTATCTAGTTTTATCTCAGTAAATTGTGAACATTAACTAAAAAGAGATTGCTCAAATTCGGTTCAAAATTTCTCTCCGCGTAGTTCTTGTGTATGTCTTGTTTTATTCAGTAAATAAAAGAAAAATCATATCAATCATAGATACAAACGAACAAATGAAAAGGCAATAGACACACTTTCACATTTCAATAGTTATTAGTATTCCTAGATAGCTAATTTTCGTAGATAATAGACTGCGGGCAATCTTGTTTTAACAAGTTTTTGGTGAACAATTCGATTTGTGCATTCCTGTATCAGTCGGCTTGTTCATAGAATACTTGTTCTTACTTGTTGAGTACGATTGAGCGTCGAATGAAATAAACGAGTTTATGCCTGTTTGTCATGTACCGACTTGCGACTGGTCTTCAGTAAATTGGAACCTGATATCAATAAACAGCTTCAGATTCATCCTTCACATTAGTTTTTATGTAAGAATCAGTTATGTTTGTTTTATTTTAAATAAAAGATACTCTGTCTGAATACTTTAAAGTTGATTTTCAATTATCATTCTCATTGGCAGGTGTAGCCCGTAAGAGTTAACTTGAGACCTGAGCGCCGTTGTGTACTATCTACTGCGCTCAGGTCTCAAGTTAACTCTTGCCGATTATAGTAAAAGTCTCTCACTTTGGCAGATGGCCAAATCATTGACAAACAAAAAGACGAGAAGACATATACCGAGGATAGTCCACGTAGACGGAGTAGCACTGACAGACGCAGACAAAGCCGAAGTCTTCGCAACTCACTTGGAGACCCAGTTCACCAACAACCCGGAAAGCCTTGATGTCGATGTCGATTTCAATGAAAACATAAGAAGAAAAGACCTCAGAAAAGAAAAACCAGATTAGAGCCACGAAGAAGAACTGGAAGAACAAACAGGAAATGAAATCAAGACAATCCTGAAAAACTTGAAAGCCAGAAAAGCACCAGGCCTAGATGGAATACAAAATCAGACCCTGAAATATTTGCCAGAAGAAGCGATACAAGAAATAGTTGAAATCGCACGTGGAGTGTTCCGTACTGAAGAATTTTCAAAAATCTGGAAGCAATCAGTCACGATAAGGGTACGCAAAAACGGAAAACCTATCAACGATATTAAAAGTTACAGGCCGATAAACTTGTTGCCGGCACTCAGTAAAGTCATAGAGAAAATTCTATACAGAAGACTGAAAACTTTCGCCGACAACAAGAGTATCCTTCCAGAACATCAGTTCGGATTCAGAATGGAACACTCGACAATACAACAACTGGCAGGAATGACAGAAGACATCAAGGACAAACTCAATATATCAATTCCAACTGGTGCCATATTTTTGGACGTAGAAAAAGCTTTTGACAAAGTATGGCATCACGGTTTGATATATAAACTTGAGAGGGAACAATTCCCTAGGAAGTTGGTGAACATAATCCAAACATATTTACATGGAAGAACATTTTGAGTAAGAATTGGAGACAAACTGTCTAAAGAGAAGAAAGTAGTCGGCCCACTTCTATACAACATCTACACGGCAAACATCCCAACCCCCGACAAGTGCAAGTTAGCCCAGTTCGCCGATGACACATCGCTCTACATATCAAAGAGGATGAAAAGCGCCGTTCAAAAGAGATTACAAGAAGACCTGCAGAGAATTC
Organism: Henosepilachna vigintioctopunctata; assembly: GCA_030704895.1. Taxonomy (NCBI): domain Eukaryota; kingdom Metazoa; phylum Arthropoda; class Insecta; order Coleoptera; family Coccinellidae; genus Henosepilachna; species Henosepilachna vigintioctopunctata. The sequence continues at coordinate 5,348,103 of JARQZJ010000062.1, read as the reverse complement.
GAAAATACATTGAAACATGGGAAATCAAAGTGAACCCTAACAAAACAGTAGGGGTTTACTTTGATCACAGAAATAGAGAACGAAAACCACCTGAAATGATCTACAAAGGCCACCCCATTGCGTGGGAGAAGAAAACAAAATACTTAGGAGTAATCATGGACGGCAACTTGAAATTCAGAACTCAAATCTCCGAAAACATCAAGAAAGCCAGACAAATACAGGCCTACCTGTACCCCCTTCTGAACGAAGAGAGCAGGATGTCAATCGAGAACAAAATTAAAGTAATAAAAACAATTATCTTTCCAGGGCTAACTTGTGGAGGTGAAATCTGGGAAATAGACAACTCAGCACGAGTCGAGAAGCTTCAAGGTACCTACTCTCAACAGAATAGTGAGAATGGCAGTAGGGGCACCAAGATACATGCCCAACACGCAACTCTACGAGGAACTTAAACTAGACAAAATCTCTGACAGCATACGAAAAAGAAGGACAAAGATGATGGAAAAAATGGCAGCACACAAGAATATCCTCATACGAAAAACAACAGAAATAGAGCCCAGAACAACAGGAGGCAGAACATCGCTAACCCAGTGGAAAAGATCGGTGGACGAACAAACATCTCCAACGAACAAGAAGAGGAAGTGCTAATAAAGCACTAAGCAACGACATGTGAGAAATCACAAACCATCATAGTAGAAGAAAGGCGAAACGAAGAAGAAGAGGCAAAGAATCCAAATCCAGTTATCATCAAAACCAGTGCAGACCCCCATAAAAGTCTCGTTTAGAATGAATGTTTCATCTTCGCTAATATAGATCACGATAATTAATTAATTTAATTTGAAGTTATAGTGGTTTTAAATTAGGTGATAAAATGGGGGCGCTAAAAATTAATTTATTCCCAAGGTGGGCCGTAGACAAAAAAGTTTGGGAACCCCTCCATTAGACAAACCTTCAAAATTATATTGGATAATATGGAATGTGATTCTGATACGCATGTTATGGAACGTTGGAAGAATTTTGACATCTTAACAAAATGTATAGTAAACATAAAAGAATCATTGGAAACACTGAAGCCATACACATTCTAATCGAGCGGGAAAAAACTGTGGCCTATTCTGACTGCGGAAAATGACGACGAATCTGTGCACATTCAAACATTGACTGCAAAAATATCCGAAATTGCGAATAGGACGAGATGGGTTCGAACAGATAGAATCAAGTGACATTCAGATGTTGCTTGAATCGCAAGATGAAGATTTGACTGAAACCAACTTTGAAGAAATGTTAAATTTACCTGTTGATGCTCCAACGAGCACGGAATACGTGACATTTAATTTGAAAATTGTAAGTGAAGAATTTTCAAATTAAATCTTCGATTTTATTTATGAAAATTGATCCGTGTATGAAACGAAGTCTTATTTTTAAAAGCAAATTGCTAAATTCATGCTGAATATAAGTCTGAATTGAAGGAATTTTCAAAATCCGCCAGCAAGAGAAAATTACAAAATTCTTCAAACCATTGCCTAATAAAAAATAATAAAATTATCGACCCTGGTCTATAAGCCAGAACATAATAATTAATCAATATGATCGAAAACTTCATTAAATTAATTTTTTTTATATACTTTTTCATTTTGTCACACAGGAACACATCCCCTGTAATCCATATAAAATACGATTCTGTATTCCCGGTTTCTGTATTGGAAGAATATTTTCGAAAGGTATAGGTACCTAGCAAATAGAGAGCTTTTACTGTATCTGACTGAAGTTTTCATAAATTGCCTAATAGACTGGTTGAGTTAATACTTCTAAAAAATGAAGTTTAGTTTAATATTTCTGGAATTAAAAAGTAATAAAAGTTTCACTTCTCTTAAGGAATAAAAAACTTCTAAATTCGAATTATGTGTAGTATAATAAACCTTATACATAATAAGGCGAAGGATAGCCTTATATTTCAGAAACGATATGTGAAGTAAGGTTTGTTTCTATTTTTATCACAATATCTATAACAATAGCTTATATCAAACAATGCACAACAGCCGTTATTTCGAATTAATTATTCATCTTCAGATGTTGAATGAATGTTGTTTAACTGATTTTTCGCAAAAAGTCTTCGCTATAAATATTTCTGGCATTCAAATCGAGACCACATATTTAACGAGCTAAAATTTCTAATGTGTAATATTAAAAAAATTTAATAGCATTTATATCTATGAATGTTTATCATTTACAGTTAAATTAACGAAATTAGTGATAGGTATATATTTTCAGTTGCTATGAATTTTGCTTAGAATGCCAATTAAAAATCAGAATGTTATATGTAATTCGAAAAATCTAGCTCTATTGGAAACAAAAAATTCTGCTTTTATAATTTATGAAGCTGATGAACAGCTGAAATATCTATAAACTGTAAATTACTTGGTCATAAACATTACAACTCTTGTGTCATAATCAATTTTGTGTAAATTTGTGTATATAGTAAAATTATATTCCGAATGAAAGTAAAAAAATTATTTATTCATTTGTAGTATCTGGAACGACGTTTTGGCAAGACAACCAGAACTGTAGCATCTTTGCTATATACATTCCAGATGGTGCTGTACATGGGGATAGTCCTATTTGCCCCTGCCATAGCGCTGGAAGCTATCACAGGAATAAACAGAACGACTGCTATTTTAGTTGTAGGTAAGAGCATTTTTGAGCAACTTCTCATTAAGTTGTTTCTTCAATTTTTCTCTTCTTGATATTTCAGCTGACATTCTTGGAATGCTAACTTTCTTTAATCATATTGCCTAGATCAGGCCTCGGATTGATTTGAGAACTCTTATTGAGGTCTAAAAACTAAACTGATCAAAACGTAATATTGTTTTTAAAAAATAATTTATAAATGATAAATTGTGATATAATTCTTTAGTTCATCTGGAAATATGTCACGATGAAGTAAAGGCTCAGAAAGACTGAAAAACTTCATAGCCACTTCACTCCATTCTAAACTTCACAAGTGACTACTTTCCAATTCCTGCAAAATTTATATATATACAGTCGAACCTCAAGGGGAACGAGAAAACTTCGAATTATCGAGTATTTCGATATAGGGAGGTTCGATTTATTGAGGTGATTTCTGAGTTACTTCGATATATAGAGGTTAGAGGTTTATAATAAAAACGTATATACTCATTGTATTTATAGAAATATGTATCTATTTTATTGAAATATACAGGTGTACAAGAGTAATTGACGTCAAATGTTGAATTTATGGAAATGAGTAATAATTTTTTTAGCAACAAAAAATTGAAAGGAGCCACTCCTTTGGAGTGGTCCAAAAGTGGGACCACTTATCGATAAGTTTTTGTCACGGCACTGCATTAATCACTTTACAACACACTCTTCGATATCTTGGAACTCAGGCCCTTTTAACCTCTTTGATGATAAAAAAACTGGATATTCATATTTTTCCCTATTTTTCAGTATTGTCGATAAGGTATTTGCTGGTATTCCAAACCGTTTAGCAATATCGCACTTTTTGTCAAGCCAGCCATTCACGTCCTGAATAACTTTCACTTTTTCTTCATAAGAAAGAGTTTTACGTTTTGCCATTTTGAAGAATCAAAAAATTATAAAGAAACAACTGAACTACTGAAGGCGAAACGTATTCCACAAGTGTTTGATCACCAACTGAAACAATACGAAAACAAATGTGAGGGGGGGAGTTACAGGCTTACTTTGGAAGAAGACGGTTCCAAGAACGATAATCCTTCGAAGAACAAACTTTCTTCAGTCTAAACGCTATCAAGGAATGCGCTATATCGAGATTCGACTATATATATATATATATATATATATATATATATATATATATATATATATATATATATATATATATATATATATATATATATATATATAGTCAATATTGACACTCTTAGTAGAAAATTTCAAAACTCTCAGGATAGAACTCTCGATGTCAACGAGAACGAACTTATCACTTTCTAGAGTAAAATATTAAGTGCGCTTCGAAAATTCTTCGAACTGGTTGAATTATAATAAGATACAACTGTTTCATCATTATTATGAATCATCAGTCTCATTTAATCAATCAATAAAGAATCCATGACTTTCAAAACGCCCTCACGTACTATATGAGAGTGAGGAGAACATTAGTTCGTGAACTATTCACGTGAGCTTCCTCTATCGAAAAAAGGACGTATAAATTCTCCCCAGCATTCTAAATTCCTACTCATCACAACATTAGTAAGAATAAGTGAAGGCTTTGTAGAAAGGCTGAACACAACAGAACTTTGTATGTAATGTGTAAGAATGGTCCAATGCCTAATCGCTCCAGATCACAACCAGGCGGGCAAAAATATTTGTGAATCTTGAAACTATATTTATATATTTTTAAAATTAATTTATTGCCTGTTTGAGATATTTATTTTTTTAATGTTTTTAACAAACACAGGCTATTTTCAATGTTAAAACCTAATTTTCGTTGATGTTTCGTTGTATAATATAAATTTAAATAATTTTTTGAAATATGTATAACGAAACATTAATGAAAATAAAGTTCTTAACATTGAAAATAGCCTGCTATTGCTAAATATATATATATATATATATATATATATATATATATATATATATATATATATATATATATATATATATATATATATATTTATATAAGTTTAATTTTTTTTCATCTTCAGAACAACGGAATTCAAAACAATAACTTGAAGTCTATTTCTCAAATTAAACATTGAACTGTTTTGGAGGAAATTATTCGCTATCGGATATCAAACGAAAATGTTTGTGAAGAATTCCACATGAGACATCCAGTATAAAAATATGCACAGACTGCAGGAATTCATTCTGCAGATTAGTGTGAAATTATTTAAAATAGCTTAGATCGGTTGCAAGGTATTTACTTTTGTATTAAAGAATGTTGCTTATTTAATTATCTATTCGCTATCTAATGCTATTGTCATTGACGGATCAAATTTGATAATGACCCTTGAAAGCTTGTGGTAATTACGTAGCAATTGCGTACATTTAATGTTTTAACTCGTGCATTATATAAGAGGATTTTTAATTATGTAACATATTTCATTACTTAGAATTATAGAAATAATTGTCATAAAATGAAGTTGCGGTTGAACTAATTAGTTGCTCAATATTATTGATTCCTTTATTTTCGACCATAAATGTTGAATTTTAAAGGTTTCAAATATGATGTAATACGCACTGCTATTTCGAAATAAATGTTTTTCATATCTGGATATCTGGAGGGTTTCCGACTAAGGGAAGGAAAATTCAGTGGTGCAATTTTAAATGAGTCAGCAGCTTAGATCTGGCTGAGTTTCAAACAATGCCGTGTGTTTTCTGAGTAAAAATTCGTTCGTTGGTAGTCAAAGAATTGCAACTTTTGGAAATTTCAAAAAAAGAACAAACAGGCTCAAATCGTAATTCTGCAGTTTGAGTACGCACATAACATACACTCAAATTGTTCATGCAGAATGATGGTATGGTCATCATGTGAAAACCAAATGTCGTGTACATTTATATTGTTGAATTTTGGCCAAATGAAATCTATTTACATTTTTCTGCTGCTGCCGCAGTTGAAGATAATTTCTCTCCTAATTTGGACTTTTATTTCCACAAAGAAAAACAACTAGCGAATAGATGTAGTTGTCTATAGTTTGTCGATACTTTGGCCCCACGAATCAGTTGAATTTTGTACAGTGTAGATGCAAAATTAAACAAGTTAAGGTACAGGAATGAGAGAATTGCATCTCTTGTGCGCTTTTACGGATATAGTCAAAATTCTAGGTGAACTTTTAACGATCCAATGGTTGCATACTTGTTTGTTTGGAGTTGGTGAATGGACTTTGAAGGTGTGAAGTTGTGTAGTAAAATGGATACAAATCTTTGCAATGTTTACAATAACAACTAATCATTTATATTTATATTGGTGCTCAATTTTATGGCCTGAAAACTCTTAACTTTGAATCCGTTTGTATTGTATGAAAATGAAAGAGATGAACCATTAGTTTCTATTAATACAAACTTGTGTAATGATTGTAATTTTTTCTAGGTTTAGTTTGCACGTTCTACTCGACAGTAGGTGGTATGAAGGCTGTGCTTATGACTGACGTTTTTCAATCTCTTTTAATGTATGCTGCTGTGATAAGCGTAATTGTATGCGCTGTTATTGATAAAGGGAGTTTTTCGGAGATCTGGAGAATTGCAGAGCAAGGGAACAGAACCAGCATTTTGGAGTAGGTATAATTTGAAGTAATGTGCTAAGAGTAGAGGAAATTCGGGCCATACAAATAAATAAAGGGAAGAGTCAATCGACATATGCAGTTAGTTCATAATAGACGATAATACGAAATTCTTGTCGAAATAAAGCCTACTCAATTGAATATTGTAGGTTGAACATCTACTATGTCATTGTATGGTAACTTCATCATATTAAGCTACAATAGGCTTATGTAAAGCACAAGACAACCCCGACGCAGAAAAGTCTGCCTTTATTTATAATAGGTACAACAAAAACTGTAACCTTCAGCTTGTTACATAATAATCTTTATTTACCCAACTGAAATGATATTTTATCACAATCAGACCAATACTTATAATACTATATCCATTATAACCAAAATTTACAATCTTATAACAGGGTAAAAACAAAGATCTTGGACAAAAAAGTGAACTCTCAGAAGTACAACATACTTTTATGAAGAGTGAAACTAATTTCGTTCAATAATTTTTTTGTTAATGTTAATTATTTTTCCTCTATTTTATTACATTAGCGGGAAAGTACTTGATTGTATCCACTATTCTTCTAATTTCCTCTCTTGGTAACGAATGTAACCATGTCAGTGAAACCTTCTTTTGAAGGTTTTCTCACTTTTTAACTAAGAAATCTTTTCAGAATGTATGCGTTATTCCTTCGGCCAATCAATTTACTTGTTCTCTCCTTAGGTGAATTATTTTTTTTGTTTCTAGTGTCGTATTCATGAGTCAAATAGGGTATGTTAATTTTATTCTTATACTGGTACGTTAATACTGCCTGTAAGTGGGTATAGCTTACGAATATTCAACACATGAAATCAACATTACTGTTACTGGTGGACATAACGTCTGTTCAAATATTGGTTGCTGCTGTAAAATTTTTATCGTTTCTTTATAAATAAATACTTGTAGAGAGTCTTTACTAGAGACGCTCAATAATCAATACCAATATTTTGTAGGGGAACAAGTGGGAGCTTGACCTTCACCCTGATAACCAGATGAGAGCTATTTTTATGGAAAATTATTGAATTAATAAATATCCCTATTAGTTTACCCTTTGGAAAGTGTTCATGGCTACTTTTGATTTAATTAATTTGAATCAATTTTTTTTTCATTGCCTTCACTAAGTCAATTTAGATAACTTCACGGATATGATAACCAATCCATCAGAAGAAAGGTAATTTAATTAAAAAAATAATGCTTGCTTGCAAAAAAAGTTCATAGAATACTCTTGCTATGTTTTGAAGTTTTCAAATTGAAACGATTATATATGTGCACAGTTTTCAGGGCACAATCTCAAGTCTGGATCGGTTGCATGAAGCCACACGGAATCGACAAAGACCAGCACGGTGACATAATGATAAAGTACACACCTTTCAAATTTTTCTCAATGTTTCATTGCATCTTTTAGCAGAGCAAGTTTAAGAAAAATGGACTGCAATAGACTCCATAAAAATTAGTAATTCTTGAACAGACTTAATTTTCTCATTCAAGATAACTCCATTTTCTCAAGTAATGGCACAAACATGTGCTGGTACGTCTCATTTTGACTATTTATCGGATGCGATATCGAATCGAATATCTCGTTCCGTCAACAACTTCTTGTTTATCTTCGTTCATCAGCACTTGTTGTGACACAATATGAAGCAATAGGTTCAAACGGAAAATAGGTTTTTCGAATCTGTCCCCAGCATTCTGAAATAAAATTTAATTTAATCCACTTTCTCTCTTGCACATATTCAATCTCTCCGATTCTAAAACTTTAAAGCATGGCAAGAATATTCTGTGAAGGCTTTGTAACAGACAAGCCCACATTGTGATCTTTTTTTTTTAATTTTCTTCTGATACCAATTTTATTGGCTCATATATCAAATTGACCAAATCGAATTTATGAAGATAAATTGATTACAACTAATTAAATAAAAACAACCATGAAGGTTTTTCGATTGGATATATTATTAGGTGTTAACAATATCAACAATATTTCATAAAAAATTGGTCTCATTTGGTTATCAGATGAGGCGAATGAGATCAACTCTTGGTCGACCCCCAAGAATTCTTGAACTAATTGTAAAAGTCAAAGTTCCATGAGTAACACGAACAAACCTGTTTACTTTATACTTTACATACTTTAACGTGGGTCTCACTAAAATTGAAATAACAGGATTATGTTTGCGCCTTTAATTGCTCGTACAGTTATTTTTCTGGAATAAAGTATCAATAAAAAATTGCAGATCATTTTTGTGATTACACTACCTTATAATTTAGCATATATCGTAAATAAATAAGTAATTCAGGAGCATATTTCCTCGTTTCATCTACATTAACACAACCGTACATTGAATTTCAGCTTCAGCATAGATCCCACTGTGAGGCACTCATGGTTCTCTCTTATAATAGGAGGCGGGGTGACATTCCTTTCCCTGTATGCTGTGAACCAGACGCAGGTTCAGCGGTACTTGACAGTGAAAGATCTGAAGACAGCACAGAAAGCATTATGGTGGAATTGGCCAATTTTGACCGCACTGAGTCTAGTAACTTCGTTTTCCGGCTTGGCGATTTATTCCAAATATTACGATTGCGATCCTGTGGCAACCAAAGTTATATCCAGTGCTGATCAGGTTAGCAAAATTTATAAATTAATAATTGATGAGGCCGATACTTGATGTAAATCGATAAACATAATAAAACAATTGTTAAACCAAGATTTACACATATATCAAAAAGAATACTGCATGACGTACGTTTCGATGAGATTCACCCTTTTCAAATGCTACGTGCATGCTAATGACATTTCACGAATACATACAATAGGTAAACTTAAATTATGAATACAGAGAAAACAGGTAGATAACAGGTAGAAGGGATCAATTCATACTGAACTACTATATAGGAAACTAAGTAATTTTGAAAATATTGAGAAGGGGGCTTGAGGTATGATTTGGCTGTTCAAAAAATTGCCAGAATATTTGTATTTATTAATTTGAAGTGATTTCACTTCAGGTGAATCTCATCGAAACGTATGTCATGCAGTATTCTTTTTAATATATGTGTAAATCTTGGCTTAACAATTGTTTTATTAAATTTATAAACGTTGCTTTAGTAGATTCAATTACACCCAAATTATATCAGAATCCAGTCATAATATAAAAAAGATAGGGAAAAAATTCCTTATGTTTCTTTTCGGTTTTGTTGATCCTGCCTCTTGAAAGATTCATTCTGAGTATACATTAACCGAGATTGAATTCTAGCTTACCTCTTGGTGAAACATGATTAAATAATAATTTTGAATTAAACACTTGGCTTTTTGTTTCACTAATGTAATGAAAAATAATACAATAAAATTATTACTTGTTGATATAAATAAACATGTTGAGGAGCTGCTATCATCTCCTTCATAAAAGAAGGCCCAATTGTTTATGAACAGATATAATTTCAATTATCCCACCTTCTCACTTTTATCTTATAGTCATAAATTTGCTATGTTCTGTTTTTCCATTTAGACATGATCATGAGCTGACTGCTCCAAACATGTTAACCTGAAACTTACGATTATCAGTGAAAAACTAGTCAAAAATATTAGGTTTCGAATTATTGGCCAGCAAATGTATAGACATTTCAATATGAAATTAAAAATATAGATGGCTAGAGTAATTAGAGATGTTTGGTGAAGAATAGAGAACATCACTCCAGAAACGTATGTTATACAACTATGCAACAACAATTTTGGTAATAAAAATCTTTTATATGTCGTTCAAGATTACACTTTTAAAACCAAAGCTTTTTACCGCTTAAATACCTTTGGATTCTAAAAGTTTCTATGATGAGAAGAAGTAACATTGTAATATCCGAAAAATCTAAACAATAGATGGCATTAATTACCAATAAAAAGATAAAACAAAGAGAAATTTACCATGAATGAACACAACGAATAAAATCCACGACTCATTTTAAAAGGCAAAATTGTGGACAGAATAAAAAAAGGTTGTGTTTGAAAAACCTTTGTTTTCGATTTTTCGTATATTTCTTAAATGATTTGGTCATAAAGACCGATTGACCCATGATGGTTTCATTACTCTCTGTGTCCTTGTCGTTCCTATATTCCCAGAAGTACCACACTTGGGATAATCACATATCTCACATATATAATCAAGTGGAAAAAAGTGTCGCAACTTCGGCCTTGTATTCAAGTGCTTTCATTGATACGTTCTCGAGAAAATTAGACTTGAATTACCTCATTTTCGTTTTTGATTTTCTCTTAGGTTTCGTATTATTTGAGTTCCAATTCATTTCTATAATCAATATTAAGTTCAATTGTTAAATATTGAACTTATGACCTTCGATTAAATTCACCTTGCGGTCTTTACACTAAACAGTGATAGTTTCGCTCACGAATCGAAGATTTTGAACTATCAATTGTTCACTAATCATTAAGCTTTAAACTACATAACTACTTACGAGATACATATTGAGCAAAACATCTGTCACTAACACGTGCCAACAAAAAAACATAATTTGAAGTTTTTTTATTTCCAATCAGTATTGTTTTTTTCTCCTGAAATGTATTCTCATGTAGTGCCGTACACTTTCTCATACACCGAGATCCATTCCTCGTTCTTATTTGAATGGAAATCGCAGTATCTGATTTTCCATATTATCCACATTATTTTACTAAATATGCAAATAACGCAGGGTGATATCCTTATGGTGTCCTCAAAGAAGTTACACTGAAATGTATTGATATCATCTGTGATTGACCATCATCTATAAACAATACAAGAAAAAATGAAAACATAATGCCAATTTGGTGAACGCATTTGCATATTTATTATTATTAATATTCAATCTTTTAAATGAGAGGTAATAAGCCATACTTGTCTAAATATCACTGACTGAACAATTCTTCATTCGACTAGTTTCGCCTTTTACGACATTATCAAGAATGCCGTCAAGGCGAAACTAGTCGAATAGAGAATTGTTCAGTCATTGATTTTCAGACAAGTATTCCTTTTTACCTCTCATTTAAATATGAATTATCACAGAGTTGATTCATCGTCCATTGAATTTATTTTTCAATCTTTTATTTAGCAATACTATACATTACAATCTTTATACGTATTATTATTGATACTGACTAAAATATTTACATTAAAAATATTAAAAGTTATATTTTACATAAACACTTTTTTCTGAATAATTATATTTTCTGCGTAATACATTATCAAACCTGTATAAAATAAAATGAACTTTTCATAGTTCCTGCTCAGTTGCATAAAAAGACTGCGTAAAAATTATTCAGATTTCTTGTGTATGATTATGCACTTCATTCGCATATTCAATGTGTTCATGCAAGTATGTCGTGACAAGCTTTAACTTGATTTTTAATATGAACTCAAATGTTTTGTTACATAATTCTTCGTTCAACTGCTAAAAGATTCAAAACAGTCAACATTTTTGCAATGGGTGTGTGTGTACCTATTGCATCTTAAAATATATTTCATAGCCCTATTTTGAACCCTCTGTAACACCTGTATGCTTCTTCAGATTAAACAAAATTGTCGAACATAATTCTAAATTTTATCAATCCATTTTATCAATTCCATGATAATTAAGTTGTTTTATCTGCATGTCCAACGAATTTCGATCTCGTACCTAAAAACCTCAGTTTTTTGAAAAGTTTTGAAATTAGTGTTTAGATGGTTTTTCAGACTCAAAGTTTCATCTAACATTACCCCTAAATTTCTAATTTCGTGTACAGGCTCTGGGCTCATATCGTTTTACATTCGTTAAGTTTTTACATAAATTTTGAACACTTTGTAACACCTGTATGCTTCTTCGATCAGATTGAACAAAATTGTCGAACAGAATTCTAAATTTCATTAATTTCATGATGATTAAGTTGTTTTATCTGCATGCCCAATGAATTTCGAACTCGTACCTAAAAACCCCCGTTTTTTGGAAAATTTTGAAATTAGTGTTTAGATGGTTTTTCAAACTCAAAATTTCATCTAACATTACTCCTGAATATCTAATTTCGTGTAGAGGCTCTAGGCTCATATCGTTAAGTTTTATATTCGTTAAGTTTTTACATAAATCAATACTCAGGAGTATTGATTTTCCTCAGCAGATTTTTTGTTCCAAGAACCATGTACTCACACTTGTTATGACTCTTGAAATAACATGAAATAAATATTTACTACTGAGATAAGTGAACCGTAAGTTGGTACCTAAATTACTTCGGTTATATATCTAGAGGTAGAAGAACGGTTGAATTATAATTAATTGAAATAAAGGCAGAATTTATTTGAATTATGAAAATCGAACAATAAAACCATATATCTTACACATCATCAACACCAACGGAAACAGCAGGCTAATAATGTTTAAACTGTCACCACATACTGTCAGAAACTTAAGGAATTTAGTGAAGAAGAATGTATAACTTGAATGATTCCACATATATAATGGTAGCAAATAGTTGCTACCAAAAGATATACATTAAATTTTTTAATTATTGCTTGGAAGTATGCAAATTAAGAGTATTCTATATTATGAGTTTCAAGTTTAGATTAATTGACATGTATTGAAATGTTTTCTAGATATTTTCAGGTCATTCGTTTTTTTTCAGCTGATGCCACTTTTCGTTCTGGATTCAATGGGTCACATACCTGCTCTGTCTGGATTATTCGTTGCTGGCATTTTCAGCGCTTCTCTGTCCACTGTTTCGGCATCTCTGAACAGTTTAGCCGCAGTCACAGTGGAAGACTATTACAAGGTTTGTTTTGACTTGAAATGTTCTTCGTAATATGAGTCTAATTTGAAATTTTTAGCCTTTACATAAACGTATCTTTAACTACCCACTTTCAGAGAGTAGAGCCGTTATTCATTCTAAATTAATCGCATTTCTCTACGGGGGAGTATGTTTGCTCGTTGCCTTTTTGGCGCAATATCTTGGAGGACTATTGCAAGCTGCGTTGACCATTTTTGGAACGATAGGTGGGCCTCTACTGGGAATATTCACGCTTGGAATGTTTACTACGACGGCAAATCAGAAGGTAAATGAATGAATTTCTCAAGTAACGGGTGTTTTTTTTTTAGAGGTATAGAACTTTAAGTTGGCATTACTGTTGAAAATGGCTTCCGATTTAACAGCTGAGAAGTGATTTATTCTCAATTTGGTTTGGCAATTCATCATGAATAGACTCACGCCTGAACAACGCTTGCAAATAGTGTCGAATGGGCCCAAAACGAGATTGCCGTTGTTCTCGATTTTCACAAGCGAATTTTGTTTAGCGATGAAGCGCACTTCTGGTTGAATGGCTACGACAACAAACAAAACTGCCGCATTTGGAGTGAAGATAATCCTCAAGTGTATGTCAAAACACCCTTACATCCAGAAAAACTGACTGTTTGGTGCGCTTTATGGGCTGTGGAATCATTGGTCCGTACTTCTTCAAAAACGATGATGGCCAGAACGTTACAGTCAATGGGGATCGGTATAGAGCCATGATTACTAACTTTTTCATTCCTGAATTGAACAACCATGAGGTCCAGCAGCTGTGGTTTCAACAAGACGGCGCAACATGTCACACAGCTCGTGTCACAATCGATTTATTGAAAGACACGTTTGGTGACCGCCTAATTTCACTTATTGGACCTGTGAATTGGCCTCCAAGATTTTGTGATTTAACACCGCTAGACTACTTTCTGTGGGGCTATGTGAAGTCATTGGTATTTGCGGATAAGCCACAAACGCTTGACCATTTGGAAGACAATATTCGCCGTGTTATTGCCGATATACGGCCACAAATGTTGGAAAAAGTCATTGAAAATTGGACGTCCAGATTGGACTACATCCGAGCCAGCCGTGGCGGTCATATGCCAGAAATCATATTTAAAATGTAATGCCACAAGATTATCTTTCGAATAAAAAACAATTTTTGTCAATCGAATGATCCATCGTTGTTTTATCGCAATTTAAAGTTCTATACCTTTAAAAAAACACCCTATGGTATTATCAATTAATATAGTTATTTTTAATATTTTTGGTCTAGTTTATTTTTGGGTTTCTTTTCGAAATGAAAAATGAGAAACTTATCTCCAACATAACATATGGCGAAAAATGATAAACATAAAGAAATGAAACACAGTTGGCGTAATGTCAACTTATTATTATTTCTTATGTATTGTGAGCTTATTGTTAGTTCATTATCAAGACTGACTTTGGTCTTGATAAGGAAAATTCGAGATAAGTTTTTTACTACCTCATTTTTATAAAAATGAAAAGCTATAAACTGGAAGAAACTTTTATTTGCACTTAAGTTATTATAATATTCAAGATAAGAGCCAAATAAAATCAAAGTTCGCAAATATTAGGTTTCATAAATATCTCGTTTTCTAAACTCAAAATTCTATTTATATTGGCACCAAAGATTTGTAGCATTCAACTTAACAAAGCATTTTTTTGTGATTATAAAATTATTTGAGGTAGAACATGAAGCATCCATGTCAATGACGAATTGACAATGGATTGATAATGTCAATCGTGAAGTCCGATTGACATTATCAATGCTTAATATTATGATGATACTGTAAGAAGTTTATAACTAAGCATTTAGTAGTATGTATATATTTATTGATATATATCAACAAAATACTGAAATGAAAATAAAAACCACATACATTATTGATTGTCTTCCTCACTTGTCCGCTAGATTTCGTTTTCTAAGGCAGAATTATCATACCACAGAAATATTGCACCTAGAGACTCCAAGAACCAACTCGTTAATACAACCCCCCATTTGGTTTATAAAGTCTACATTCAATGCAGTTACTATAGACTGTGACATTGACTTTGATTCTTCTTATCGCAGGATAGAATCTATAAGGCGTTATGTTAACAAGTAAAATTTACTAAAATCAATTGAATTAGATTGAGTTCTTTGTTATATTTAATTTAATTTTGAACCATAAACTTGAACCGTGAACTAAAATCTATTTTTTCAGTTCAGAAGTAAATCACTGAACATTTACTCAAAATCAGCTCTTTTATTTGTTTCAAAATAATTCAGTGGTAAGTACACTTCGGAAATAAACAATAAAATCAGAAGAGAATGTATTTCCTTGTTATACAAGTAGACAGATACAAGTACATAGTAAATTAAATTTGTCTTGTTGAAATTTTAATCTTTAATATATTTATAAGCAAGCCGCGAGGAAATTATCTATATTATATTATCATATCTATAAATTGAAAAATATAGTATTGAGAACTGTATTACACCATTGAGTGAATATTTCAGTGAATAATGCAATTACCCGCTCAAAGAAATAGTGCAAATTGAAAAAGTGATAGTCGTAGTAAATAAACTAATCAAGTAAGTCGTAATAAAGTAGAAAAGTCGTAGATATGAAGAAGTATTGAGCGATCATATCAGTAGAGTGACTGATAGAAGAATAATAGAATAATGAGAAAAGCAACGAATCACAAAAGTGATTAGTAATAGGCAAACAGAAGGCGAAAAATTGGAAGTTCAAGATATGATATTCTTCTTAATATTCATTCAAGAATAAATGTGTAGAATGAAGTGATTTGTGCTACTTCCAAGCCAACATTAAAAGTAGTAAACAATTGTACCAGTTTATAGCTCCTTGTCTTCGATTTATCATTCAACATGTTTTGAAATCATATTTGTGTATCTATATCAAATATATATTTGATTTGCTCAAAGTAGGGTCGTTTTAAAGTGAGTTGAAATATCATAAAATTCGAATAGAATAAATAGGTGAACTTCACTTTCAGCTCTTTCTCTGTTCATAAGTGCTTTGTCACTCATTTTGAGTTATTCCTTTAGGGAACTCTCCTAGGCCTTGTCAGTGGTACTCTGCTCGCATTGTGGATGGCATTTGGTCAACCGAAGCCACCCCTGCCAAGACTTCCTGTTTCTACCAAGGGTTGTGCGACAGAATTGTTATTCAATGCTACCATTAATATTTTGGAGACTCCAACGGAAGAAAAGTAAGAATTTCATGAAATTCATCTAGTTTTTGATTCTAATTCTACAATTTTAGACACTATTTTTGGCTTTATCGAGTATCCTACTTATACCAAGGAGTATTTGGATTGGCGTGTACACTAGTAGTTGGTTTTATCGCCAGTTTATTTCTCAAAAGAAGCGATATGGAACAAGCAGCGATTCGAAATCCGGAATTGTTTATTCCACCGCTTGCTAGATCTCTTGCGAAGGCGCAGAAACCTAATTTGAATATCAATATTTCCCATCTTTGAGGGTTTCGAATATTTATATGACTGAGTTGTTATTTATTATTTAGACTTGAAATACGAATATCAAGAATGTTTTATATTTTACTAATATATCAAGATTTTTTTTTGTTATACGAGTACCTCTGTTATTTTATTGAAATATAGATGAAATAATGATACATTCCAATAATTTTGAAATAATATGTAAATCTCCTGATATATAAGTACATTGTTTTTATAGATAGTGTTATAATATTGACTTCGCAGTTTATTCTGTGTTTATAACTCGAATTTACGTATTTCATTCAATATTTTTACATCCATATATGATGATCCTTTTTGAATGATTTAATTAATTCAACCTGTAAATATTGACATTCAAGAAATAATTAGTACGAATACATTAATCTGTATGAGTTTGCAATCATTCAATTTCTGAATTTTTACATTATAAAAACCACAGTAAAATTTTTTTATTGTTTCAGGTAAATAGTAAGGATTTCATATTTGCTTTGTGATTTCTCAGGTTATTATTGACTATGAAGTGAGCAAAATTTGATTTGAATAATCCCTATTTAATATAAATAACTTTTGAGATTTTAATGTTAGTAAAATATTCTTTTATTTAATTTTCTTTTAAGACGAAGTTGATTTTTTAATTTTGAGCGGAAATTGCAATCTTATTCTAGAATGTTTATCAGTGTTTGTTATTCGCATGCTGATTCATTGTGAATTAACTTAGTTAATATTTGATCCTATCAAGAATGGTATTTGATTGATGTAGCCTATTACTTAATGTTATACTGTCGTATGATAAAATTAAGTTACACTTATTAAAGCCTTATTATTAATTTGATAAAATTTTAATAGAAATTAAAATTATTTTGAAATTTCAATTATATTCTAATTGCTGTACGATGAATGCGTATTGAAAAATCATTGAATCATTGTCTTCCCATACATAATAAGCATTATAATTAGATTAGATTAGCTATGGAAAATAAATATTTTTGGGAAAACTAAAATTGTTAATTTTGAATAAATAATATAAATGAATTGCAATTCGTTTTATTTCGAATATTCTTGTTTTTTATATGATAAAAAGCAAGTGAAACTTATAATTTATATAATATAGTAGCTTTAAATTAAAAAATGAATGAAGATGATCTCAATAGAAACCCCTTCAATATATTATTATGTATTATTATTATAAGGCAATTCCTAAGACTTTTGCTTCAACTTTTTTGCCTCCCAAAAACGCTTCATCCTCTCAGAATGCTCTTACTTCAGTTCATCTGTCCAATCTGATATATATATATATATATATATATATATATATATATATATATATATATATATATATATATATATATATATATATATATATATATATATATATATATATATATATATATATATATATATATACTAGCAAACCCGGCGAACTCCGTTTCTCCACCAGATGGCTTCCTTTTATGTAACATTTCGTTTGGTGATTAAAAGATGAAGAAAAATTTTTTGTTTGTTTTATATTAGAAGAGGGAAAATTTTATTTCATTTCACAACAGTAATGAATTCATTGCGATTACAAAAATGAAGTGTTATTTAGATGAACTTCTCTAAGTAAAAGAAAATAAATCCAAAGTAAATACTGAATCGAAGCGTTATACGTGTCCGCAAATTATTGGTTTCATTGAAGTGCTCTTTGGTAAACCACATTTTTTGTGTTTTGGTCTGACGTTAACACAAACAAAACCGGATGGTTTCCCTACTCGTGAACACGCAACGTGAAATGCCAATGTGAAAAACATTGATTTTCTAAATTTATCCCGCAAACACTAAGCGATTGGCCTTGCGACTTGTTAATTGTCATTGCGAACGCAAGGCGAACTGGAAATTGCAATCGTTTGAAGTCAAACGAAAGATCAGTCGGAATCATTGGTATTCGAGGAATACATAAATTTTCACCTGCGTACTTTCCGTTAATAATGGTTGCCTCAATCAAATTCGGCATAAGTCTTTTTACCGAAAGTCGAGTACCGTTGCAAAATCGCGGTGGATTCAAATTACGCAAAATGACGTCATTTGAAAACAATTATTGTATTGCTGGATATGAGTCAAAAAATGATTAGAATCTGACCCATTTCCGGAAACCAATGAATGTAGTGGCTCTGGTGGTGGTACCAGTGGCGTCAATTTGACTTGGCCGCTGGCACAACACAATCCAGGGGCTTCATTTTTGAATTTCAATGCATTACAATGTGGACACACAATATTCATTAGTCCAATAGCAACAATTTGCTCTGAACTGTAATCAATTGCCACATTATAACTGAATGCAGCTCTGTGGGGATTAAACACAACATTTCTATGTTGATTTCGATTCTGATGAAGTTCATTTCCCGCTTCGCGTTGCTCATCAGTTTGATTTGCACTTATATTTCTTTGACTTGCCGTATTTCGATTTCTGCGGCCTAAGTTTGTACGTCTGGTTGGTGGCATTGTTAAAAACGAAAATCCAACTGAAAATATATTTTCTGTATAACCATGTAAAATTGTAATATTGTGTAGTCACCAGAAGTTACCAAAAATCGATATGAAGTGAAGTGAACTTACCGTGATTAACAAACACTTATTAGCAAACAAAAAACTTCTTAGTCTCTAAAACAAAACGAACTTTATCAAAAACTTAATAAAATTATTGTTAGCGCGGTTATGGATGTGTTGTCACAGATTACCACAGATTTTTTTGTTTTAAATTGAATGACTTTGACATTTGTTAGTGCGGTTATCGATGTGGTGTCACAGATTATCACATATTTCTTGTTTTAAATTGAATGACGTTGACATTTGTTAGTGGGGTTATCGATGTGGTGTCACAGATTATCACATATTTCTTGTTTTAAATTGAATGACGTTGACATTCGTTACGCGCGTTTTTTAAAATATGCAAAAATAAATGTATATTTTTTAATCTTTCTGAGAGATTTTCTTCATATTTTTTTCCGTAAGAACCTTGTACAGAGTATTAGAAAACTACAAAAAAAAATCAGCCAAATCAGTCAAGCCGTTTTCATGTTATGTCGTGACAACGGAAACCGGGTTTCATTTATATATATATATATATATATATATATATATATATATATATATATATATATATATATATATATATATATATATATATATATATATATATATATTGTTGATTTTGACTAATCAAGGTTTGCGAACTTTTGGATTCATTCCGAGTAGTGTATATAATGTGCTACACTTTTTGTTTCCATTAAAATCACACTTAGTCGTTAACAATAGTTTATAACATACTGTTTGTTATTAATAATTCTGTAAAATACATCATTTAAATCATTGAATTTGTATAAAAAATTGATACTTTCAGAAAAAACATAATCCAAACGGAAAGAAATATTTCAGGAATTCCGATAATGACAATCTTATCACATTCGATTTTATCAATGTTCCTAGTTCTTCAGTAGAAAAATTTTAAAATACGTAACTTTATAAAATGGAAAATCATTCACTAAATCAAAAGATAACTCCCATGAATCGAGATCTAATTAATGTTATGTATAACTTGTCTTGTTAAACTTTCGATAAGTATAATGTGGGACAAACCATTGCAATTAGAAGACACCTACGGAGAAGTCCTCAGACATCTAGAGAACATGCCACTAATTTTCCGCTAACGTAAAGTTCATAAATTTTAATTGAAAAAAAAATACACTCGTTGTTAGTCATTTCATAAAATTTCGCGAAAAGTATCGTAGCGCGCGAAAAGCCAATTGTGCTGTACAGACACACTGACTCATATAATTGCTAAAATAATGAATTTATGTATGTCAGTTTTGCAATTATGTCAACAACAAGAATAATGTGATGAAATAACAATAAGAGAGATTGTTCATTACGTGGGTAAATTTTTCTGTGGTTTCCTCAGCCGAATGTCAGATGAATTGAAACTCTAACATTTTCCGAATATCACGTAATTAACTAATAAACAACAAAAGACGGCCACATCTGCCAGTACCTACCTGATAAGTAAATTAGACTTTTGCTCTTTAAACTACTGTAAGAGATAAAAGAGAAATTGAAGTCACTAGGGTTGAAGGTTTCGAAAGTTTATAGCCTCCCGCATTTTCTTGAAATAATTAGCAAAAATTAGCCCCAAAAACAAAGAAGAAATGAACGTTTTTTGATTGATGGAAACCATGCAATAGGGCAGTCAAGAATTTGTTCAGCAGGAAAATCACTACAGAATGAGATAAAGAAGTGTTTCAACTGTAGTTGATCATTTTGATTACGACGATGTAAAAATATTACTCGGTGCTACAATTACTGGAGTAGATTCTGGATTCTTGAAATGTACTATATTTTAAATAGAAAGAAATTCTCTACAGTAGATTTTAATAATGAATCAAACCAATTGAGTAACATCTTATATTTTAGAATTCAGAAGAAAACATCCACTGGCGACTCGAACCCGTATTCTACCGCACCATAGTCGGGTGTTTTCCCGATTAAGCCACGGTGGCGACTAGACTAAAATCTATATTTATGTATTTTGAATAACATTTGCTGTAACTTTTCTGAATATTCGAAAAAAGTTTTATATATGAAAATATTTCATCTTTGTTGATTTTTGATTTTTTGCGTTTTTTAACAGCTCAGATTCTTCGTTCGTTTGAGTTAAATTAATTAGTTGAATTGTATCACTCGAATTGAACCATGTATAGAGATATGGAATGCTATTTCCTTACTCTCAAATTTATGAATGTTATTGAACGTATAATAAATAATAGTAATGGCCAATTCTTCCGATTTCTGGAAATCGGTATGAAAGGGATCGATGCCGAAAAGGCCTCAATCTGCCTACTCCTTGCAGGTGAATGAGTTGACGACTGATGGACAACTGGACAACCGATTTAATATAAATTTTTACTTATATTACATATATTATACCCAACTTATTTCATCTACTTCGAAAATATATAGATTCGTTAAACGCAATGACAAATATTTTAATATTTCCTCAACATTCATAGGACTATTTAATGCCCTAATCCGTAGCAAGTTTGAGTATGGCAGCATGATCTGGCATCCTCTTTACACTAGCCATCAACGCCATCTTGAGGCTATTCAGAGAAGGTTCTTGAAATTCTCAGTTTGGAGGGAGGATGAAGTTTATCCACAGAGAGGTGTCAATCATACCAAATTATTGAGTCGATTTAGTTTAATCTTATTGCAGAACAGGAGAGAAACTTTATCACTCAAATTTTTGTACAAATTACTGCACAATAGTATTGATTGTTCTCTCTTGTCCGCTTTGAAATTTCGTGTTCCTAGGCAAAATTCTCGTAATACAGAATTATTCCACTTAGAGACTCCGAAGACCAACTCCCTAATACAATTCCCCATTTGGTTTATAGAGTCTACATTCAATAGAGTTGCCAATAATTGTAACATTCACTTTGACTTCATAGAAGTTATTATTAGGAGTTATGTGAACGAAGGAAATTGACGAAAATGAATTGATTTAGATTGAGTTCTTTGTAATACTTCATTGAATGCTATAATGTAGTTATCAGTTACTATTTTCTTAAATTAGATTGAGTTCTTTGTTATATCTTTTTCATTCTAATTATTTAGTTAGTATTCAACATTATGTGATTATTTTCTGTAATTGGGTATTATATTTGTTGAGAATAAGGAACTTATTATTATTATTATATTACAGTATATTATGGTAAATATGCTCAATAATGTTGTAAATTTTTGAGTGCAGATTAAATATCTCACTTTTTTCTCTATTTTATAGTTATCTCCTGAAACAGCTGTCAAATAAAGAGTGATATATGGAGAAGGAAATTTGTAATAATTATTATTCAGATCACAAACCGCGGTATCAAATCATCTATTATATTATTATTATTACGATTGTTCCCCATAAGGAGAGCGACTGAACTTGAATTCGCAATCATAAAGAATTTTGCTTCATCTTTCTGGCCTCCCAAAATCGCTTCATCCTCTCTGAATGCTCTTTCTTCCGTTCATCTGTCCACTTTACTCCAGGTTGACGATTTGATTTCTGCTCAAACTTCACATGTGCGATTTTATAGTGATATTCAGTGCGATCTTCGAGATTTTTTATATTGATCTGTTGTAGATCCTTTTGGACCTCTTTTAGCCACTCTGTTCCGCATTTACTATTCATAATTATATCGTTGGTCAAAGAGTTGGGCAAAGGGATCGTACAGCCGAATTTACAAATCATAATATAACTGAATTCCTCAAACACATTTTTGAGTGGGCTCGGTCCCCCTCAGGTTCCATAGCGTCGTAAGACTAATACATATATATATATATATATATATATATATATATATATATATATATATATATATATATATATATATATATAATATATATTATTACGATTGTTCCCCATGAGGAGAGCGACTGAACTTGAATTCGCAATTTTGAGGACTTTTGCTTCATCTTTTTTGCCTCCTAAAAACGCCTCATCCTCTCTGAATGGCCTTTCTTCCGTTCATCTGTCCATTTTACTCCAAGTTGACGATTTGACTTTTGCTCGAATTTCACATGTGCGATTTTATAGCGACATTAAGTGCGATCTTCGAGATTTTTTATATTAATCTGTTGTAGATACTTTTGGACCTCTTTTAGCCACTCTGTTCCGCATTTACTATTCATAATTATATCGAGTAGTTTCTTCGGTATTCTGAACTGTTGCATTCTGTAAACATGTGCATAGAACTTTGCTCGTCGTTTTCTGATTTCTTCCGTTATCGTATTTGTCTTTTGATACAGTTCACTCTGAGGTCTTTTCATCCAAATGCCGTTTCTATTGATTGGCCCGTAAATCTCTCTGAGAATTTTTCGTTCTTGTTTTTCTATTTCTCTAATTCTTGAATGACCGCCAATAACCATTGTTTCAGATGCATAGATTGCTTCTGGAAGAATCGTTGTGTTATAATGCCTCAATTTGGCGCCTCTCGAAATGCACTTTTTTATATTGAGCCCATGTTAGTTTGCAGGCCCTTTGGAGCTTGGTAATTCTCTGTTCATTAGCGATTCGGTTTGAACCTGAGGACTGTATAACTTCCCCGAGATATTTAAAATGACCGACTTGCAGAATTTCACCATGTTTTGTGATAAGAGAGGATTTATTTTTTGATTTTCTTTCCATGTATTTGTTTTTATCATAAGAAATTTGTAACCCGGTTTTCTGCACAATTTCATGTAGTTTGAAATTTTAAAAATTTGGCTTCAGTTCTGTTGTCTGTGATGATAGCAATATCGTCTGCAAAGGCGAGACATTTGACATTTATTCTATTTTCTCTTCTGATGCCCACTTGTATGCCCTTTGCATGAAGTTCTCATTCCCTAATGATCTTTTCTAAAACAATATTGAAAAGGATTGGCGAAAGTCCGTCCCCCTGCCGCACACCGGTTTTTATTTCGAAGGGATCTGATACTTTGTCCATAAATTTTACCTTCGAAGTTGTACCTGTAAGTGACTGTTCTATAAATTTTCGGGCCTTTCGATAGATTCCAAATTCTTTCATGATTTCAAAAAGGGTTTCGTGGTCTACCGAATCATATGCTTTCTTGAAGTCAATGTATTTCACTGTATTTCTACATTTCCTCATCTGCAATATCATCTTCAAAGTCCAGATCTGTTCAGCACATGATCGGCCTCTTCAGAATTCAGCTTGGTATTCCCCAATTAGTGGATCCGCTTGTTGTTCTACTCTGTTTAGGAGTGTTGTACGTATTGGAAAGTATTTTGTACGCAACCGGGAGTAAGGAAATTCCCCTGTAATTATTGATATCCATTTTGTCCCCCTTTTTGTGCAATGGATGTATCAGCGCGCATTTCCAATCCTGTGGTATCTGTTCCGTTCTCCAGATTTCTGAGATTAAATGATCAATGATGAAGTTTTTGCGTCAAAGTAATATCGTTGAGTTTCCAGAGTTCCGCAATAATTCCATCTACTCCTGCTGCTTTGTTGTTTTTGAGTTGCTTGATAATTGCTGTAATCTCTTCCATATCAGGGGCTTGCGAGTCTGGATGCGTAAAACCCGAAAAGTCGAAGTTTTTCTTGGGGTGGATTGCAGTTGAGAAGGGCTCTGAAGTATTCGGCTAACATTTTGGAGTTATTTTTTGTGTTAGTTTCCAACGAGCAATTGGATTTTTTGAATCAAAGAGTGGGCGCTTATGGTATCCTCGCAAGTTTTCTCTAAAAGTTTTGTAAAAATCTCTAGTATTATTCTACTAGTTTATTACTACTAGTATTATTATACTAGTTGGTGAAATCCTTCTGTATTTCGTGACAACTATTATTATCATATCTCATAATATATATATATATATATATATATATATATATATATATATATATATATATATATATATATATATATATATATATATATTATATATATATATATATATAATATATATATATATATATATATATATATATATATATTTGAAATTTTATTCGGAAATGATTCTCTGTGGAGCTGAGAAAATTATTATACATAATTTGACCACACGGTATGTCGATGTTATTTTGTCTGTTTCAGAATAAGAATTTCGAAGTCAGAAGTCCTATGTGAATTTTTGATCAAAACTTTTGTTGTTATTTACTAAAATTGTGTGAGTAGTTTATGCTTGTTCTGTGCTTTATTACCATTGTAATTTGAAGGTATTTTCAATTCCCAATTTAGATCGAAAGGAATATTTACTTTTTTGGCGAATTAAGTTAATTGGGAGATTGAACTTCACAAATACAAATATTCTAGAGTGCCTTGACGTACGTAATTCGTATTTCTTCAGCGATTAATTGACTAATTCAAGTTATTGTCTTTTGACACGCCATACCATAATATTCTATGATAAGTATGCGATCAATGAGAAACATTCTTTGTTTCGAAATGTTAGAAGCGACTGTTCTTGAAAAATCCTTCAAACAACTTCAATAAAAATTTCTACGTGCATCTAGCCTTTTTAAAGATATTTCAAACAACAAAAACATTTCAAAAGAAATAATATTTAGGTACATCAAAACTTAAATTTTGGGTTTTACGTGATTCGAATATAAATCTATTGCTAAATATTATTTTAGCAATTATATATTATTATAATATTAGCAACGCATTCGTCAAATGTATGGAATAGTTTATTGAATATGTCTTTATCTATATATATATATATATATATATATATATATATATATATATATATATATATATATATATATATATATATATATATATATATATATATATATATATATATTATTTTATTTCATCCAATAAGGTTCAGCAGAAACAAAGATCATTAGTCAGGGGTTGTTTTTTATATTTCTATTTTCATGAACAGAATGTTTAAATTTATATTTTTCGTAATTATCACATTTTTGTAATAATTACGTCAAGAATAATTTTGTACAGAATTCATCAAATTTTCCTTACGAATTTGGAATACATATTTCCTGAAATTGCTTTCCTATGATTATCAATACTGCGAAACTTTAGATTTTATTCATTACGAGCTAGAAATGGTCAAAATATATAAATTTTAGAAAGATCTCCATCTACCTGAACAAGACTATATAATACATCGGTATGTCGAGTTTATTTTTCCCAGTTGATTTATGTGTTACAGTTCATTTAGTTTATCATGAATTTGAACATAT
This sequence comes from Henosepilachna vigintioctopunctata, assembly GCA_030704895.1. Classification (NCBI taxonomy): domain Eukaryota; kingdom Metazoa; phylum Arthropoda; class Insecta; order Coleoptera; family Coccinellidae; genus Henosepilachna; species Henosepilachna vigintioctopunctata. Next base: position 5,321,799 of record JARQZJ010000062.1, on the reverse strand, counting down.
AGAATGTATGTGCATGATGCTTCATTGTTTTTCTTTTTTTTTCAGGTGTAGGTATATTTCCGGGATTTTTTCAGGTATATATTTCGAAGACAGTAATATCTAGACTGAATATTTCTAAAAAGTATACATTCAGTCTTTTTTATATTCAGATTGGTCGTCAAATTATGACGGCTATTGTCAACTTAACACTGAATCTAATAATAAGCGAATTTGAGAAAGCAGTAAATCATTAATATAAATATCAAACAGAAGAGGACCTAAAATAATTACCTGTGGAACATCTGTATCAATCTTTGAAATGGAACATTATCTTGCTATTATGAAAGCAACCTTTTCGTACTCAGTGTCTCGAAAAGCTTGCAATCAACTTGAATTGAAGTTCGCAATCTGGAATCGAACACTTGAGAAGAATTTATCTGGAAGATCCTTATGATGAACACTGTCAAAATTCTTTGAGAGGTCTGATAAAGAGAAACATGAACCTTTAAGATTACCAGAGTTCTAATTATTTTGCATACCAATCCTATCTGGTTGTAGATTTTTTCAATTGAATTCACCATATGTTAAAAACAAAAAGTAGAAGCATAAAGGAATGAGAGACGCTTAAGTACAAAAAGTTTCGATATTTTTGGTAATCAAGGAAGGAAACTAAAATCATTACAAAATATTTGATAAAAATATATGTATAATAAAAATAAATCTGGTTCATTGCTTTTTTTGACAAAGTAAAAAACATAATAAATTGTCAATAGTAAATAAATATATCATAACTTTGAGTCCACTTCATTGCTCAAAAAATTTATATATATATATATATATATATATATATATATATATATATATATATATATATATATATATATATATATATATACTCTGAAAATATACGAAAACCAAGCAAATTATCAGATGAAGTATTTCACTATATGAATAATATGTAATACTCACTGATTCATTCCCCCTCCATGTTTCATATTCATTAGAAACTTTTAAGTTTATAATTCAAATGCGCTTTGATACTCAAGCTATCTTTGACAGTGTCGAATTTAGTTAATCTCGTCCAGTAAATAAACAATTTATGGAATTTATTCTTTCAAATGAAAATAAGAACTGATCAGTTAGACCAATAATTCGAAAATATTTCAGGGGCCTTCAGAAAAATCAAGCTTTTAACTAAGTAAGTACCAACTCAATTTTTGTTCTTTTATTTTCATCTTTTTAATTGAATATTCAATCATTCATTCACCCTCATTTTTATATAACATTTCATGAGTTCAATATGAACTATCAGTTTAATTTTTTCATCCATTGAAAATGTACGAAAATGTTTAATTCTTTGTATTACTCGTACTTACCAAAATAAATTACTAATACTTATTTTACCGATTTTAAAGAACACAAAAATGAACAAATCGGAAGTTGCTCAAATATGTCTTATATTTAAAAATATAATATAGGTATACTGGTCTATATATCAATGTATTGAAATATATTGCTTTTATATTTTCATAGAATTTTTAGGTTTTCACTATCTATAAATCTAGTTAGTATATTCTGAATACAGAATACATAAACATATTTCAGTATTCATCAGTAATAATGAAAATAATAATGAATAATAAACATCTCACCATTTCTTTATAATTGAGTAATAAAGGAAATTTGATTTTCTGTGAATAAAAAATTTCTGTAAATAAGAATTTTTGAAAGCTACATCACGTAAATATGGAAGGAAAAACCGTTATTGTTCGCATTTTCGTTAGTATCCATAGTATCCAATGTTTGTCAACATTGATGAATTTGTAAACATATTTTCAAAAATTATCAAATTTGTCTCTGCTAGCTTTGAAATACCATATACAGGATGGTCAAATGTCTATTACCTTAAGTATCTAACTTAATGAACAAATGTGAACTTCTATTTAGTAAATATGTGTCAATCGAAATCCATAACTAAATTAGAATAGAAAATTCACAGAGAATGAACTTCTTTTACCCTGTCTACCCTTTGTTTATCGCCTATTACGTAGTATAATAATTCGAGGAGAAAAATCATTAATTTTCATCATATATTTTACCATCAATTCTTCATAGGGAGAAATATCATTTTCAGATGCAGAAATTGGTGTATTATTATTGCCGAACAAGTTCTGCGAAATATATGTAAAGAATTTACAAGAAAGAACTTTTTTCATGACTGTTGCCGGAAAAAAAAACGTTGACACAGAAAGTGTTGATATTCCTCTCTTTAAATTGACCGAAAAATCTAAATCCATTGAATCTTCTACATTCTGTAGATAATATAAATATTTGTAAATAAACATATTTTCAAAAATTATCAAATTGGTCTCTGCTTGCTTTGAAATACCATACCTTTACAGGATGGTCAATTACCTTATTTGATTACCTATCTAACTTGATGAACAAATTTGAACTTGAATAAGTATTTATGAATGAATATGTGTCAAGCGAAATCCATAACTAAATTAGAATAGAAAATTCACAGAGAATCAACTTCTTTTACCCTTTCTACCCTTTTTTTATTAACTATTACGTATTGAATATAAACTTAAATTCAAACACTTATGATTTACACTTTATTGACTACATAGCATGACGCGTTTCGTCGTTAAAAACGACTTCTTCAGATTCTTACAGAATAAATTTTTCTGTAAATCTGTGCGAATTATTCTGTGAGCATCTGAAAAAGTCGTTTGTAACGACGAAACTCGTCATGGTATGTAGTCAATAAAGTGTAAATCATAAGTTCAAGTGTTTGAATTTAAGTTTATATTCAATTATAATGGATTTATATCGAGTAAACGCCAACACTATTGAATATTTTTAAAAAATGACTATTACCTAGTATAATAATTCGTGGAGAAAAATCTCCACTTTTTTTGCTACAATCAATTTTTTGAAAGTAGTCCAACATAAAATTTATATTTTTCTCCGCTTATGTCTAGATACATCTCCTGATTCTTGAGAGCACTCATTAAACAAGCAGAGATATGCTTAGATGTATTCAATATGACAGAACTTCTCATACTGTCTTATTGTTATTTCTAAGCTCTACCTTTTGGTATTCCGTATTAGCTAAAAAGGGAGACGAAGAAATAAAGGGTAAGATCACATATTTTTCATTTTTAAGTATGATAATTATCAGTTTATTTTACATGAATGTTTGTTGATGCTTTTCAATTATTTTCACTCTATCGACCGAAAAAAAAATTAAATATTATTCGAAAAAGACATTATTCATCCTGTAATGAAAGTGTTGATAAATGTTGAGTTTCAATTTATCTATTGAAACTTTTTGTAAAAATTCTCAAATCACTTCATTCGTACTACATATTAATGATGACTTATAATAAACCGTTATTGTTTTATGACACATAACAAAAAACAATAAATATACGATAAAACAAAAAAATAAAGATTGTCATAGATATTTTGTTAGACAATATTGCGGGACTTTTATTTTAATACCAGCATACAAACGTAGTTCTATAATAGAGAAATAAGAATAGGCAATAAGAAAATCTAAATACTCAATCTGAAAAGTTGCAATAGAAATTATACCAAATAGTGAAATCTAGAAATCAGGTAATCTTTCAATATCAAATACAATATGAAGTGTTATTTCTTCATTTCTTCCAGAATACAACCATATGTAGCACATTTCTTGAAATGTACTATGAATGAATGCATTATTAAAGAAATTGAATTGAGCTTCTTGAAATTGAGGATAACTTAGATTTTATATAAATATCTGTTCATGAAGACTGTGTTAACTAATTATTCAGCATCTGATGAAGTCTTTAGACTTTTTAAAATCAACCGTGATCTTCGTAGGACGTGTAGTTGCCCCAAATCGATAGGATACGCGTAGATTGCCGTTTGGGAACCACTGTTATACAGAAATCAAAGAATACTGTTTCCACAAATATTGCAGCACAGCACAAATTTTCGATATAATAACACGTGTAATAGTTTGTATCCAGTTGAATTAATAAACCATTAATTGCCGATTTATCTATACGGAAGATTTTTATTACAATAGTGTTATAAGGAATTTGAATAGATAAGACATTGACTAAGAGAAATGCAAATTTTTGAAATGCCAAATGAACTCTTCAATATGATATTTGTTATTAATGAAGGTTTTTAACGCTCATTGAAATGAAGGAGTAATTCAGTAATTATCGTTGTGAACCTTGAATTATTCTCTCAACAGGTAAATTATTATTATTCGAATTAATTATGTTTGTCCTGGGTATAAATTTTAATTTATATGTGAAAAATTTTCATATTATTTCATATACTGTCATCAGATTAAGCGGACATGTAATTTTGGTGCTATAATTTGAAAATTACAAATTACATCTTTAAAAGAGGATTTCTGTTTTCACGTTAGTGATCAGTGATTATAATCAAGTCAGTGATTATCTGTTTTTAGATGAAATATTAAGTTATTATGAACAATTTAAATATCTCGGAAAAATTTTTTTTATTATAACTCTATAAAAAAACCTATCCATGTAAAATTCAGTGTACCGGAATTGCGCTATATTTAATTGATTAAAGTCATTTATTTTAGGTAAAAATACTGAACAATGTTTCATTACATAAGTTTTTACAATTTTCCAAGCTCATTCATTTTCCTTAGTAACACAAAAAAATTTCAACATATATTTTACCATAAATCTTCAGAGGGAGAAATATCATTTTCAGATGCAGAGGTTGAAGTCGCTGAACAAGTTCTGCAAAATATATGTAAAGGATTACAAGAAAGAACTTTTTTCGTAAGTGTTGCCGGAAAAAAAACGTTGACACAAAAAGTGTTGATATTCCTCCCTTCAAATTGACTGAAAAATCGAAATCCATTGAACCTTCGACATTCTGGGATATTTTTTTAATGATAGAGTTATAATAATAATGTATTTATTTAGCAGAATTTCTACATCATATTACAAAATATAGTAATAACAAGTTAATTAAAAATTAAAATAATGAAAATTAAAATACTGTGAATTAAGTAAAGTATATAAGTACAATATATGTATATAACATAATATAGTAGAAAAACAAAAACGTTATACTTTGCACCTAACTAATATTACATGATAAACATCAATTAGAGTACTAGCAGAAACAAAGCCCAATTGAATTAGAGTGATTGTAAACTGTATTGCATTTGGATGAGATGAACGTTCTCAAAAGTCTTTTAAATCTTTTAAACTTTCACAGTTTTTTATATGTGCAGGAAGTGCATTAAATTCAATTAAACCTTTATACAAAATGGATTTTAGATTTTGTGTAGTGTTACATTTTCCAAGGATAAAGTCTGTTTTGAATCTCGTATTAAAATTATGTACATACATTTTATGTAAATAATCGAACTCTATGACTAATGTAGGTTGGTAACATATTTCTTTTCATTAAATATAAACTTAAATTCAAACACTTGAACTTATGATTTACACTTCATTGACTACATAGCATGACGCGTTTCGTCGTTACAAACGACTTCTTCAGATGCTTACAGAATAATGGAAGAAATAATGGAAAGAATAATGGCATCTGAAGAAGTCGTTTGTAACGACGAAACGCGTCATGCTATGTAGCCAATAAAGTGTAAATCATAATTTCAAGTGTTTGAATTTAAGTTTATATTCAATTATAATGGATTTACATCAAGTAAACGCCAACACTATTAAATATTTCTTTTCAGTTTAAAAATGAACACTTGTACATTAAACACAACTCTTTGGCTAACAGATAACATATTTAACACATTAAGCATGGATTTGACAGGTGTATATCTGTTACATTTTAATATAGATCTCATAGCTCTATTTTGTATTTTTCCTAATCGACTTATTTGATATTGAGGACAATTAAACAATAAGTAACAACAGAATTTTAAATGAGGAAGTGCAATGGCTTTATAGTGACAACTTTGTACTCATAGACAAAGATTTGCCGATTCGTGATAAGAATCCTACTTTTTTCGAAAATTTTCTCGTTATATAATCTGCGTGCGCGTGAAAGTTTAAATTCGAATCCAAAATTGTACCCAAGTATTTGATATGTTCATCGTGAACAATGGCTTCTCTGTTTACAGAAATATGTATATATTATCAACCTGCACATTTATCATTCGTGATTTGGCGAATATACTAAATTTTGATTTTCCTGTCTTAAAACTATTATCACACAGCCACGCTAATAACTTTCATGTTATGTTGATTTATGTTCATTTCAATGTTGATATCCGATACCATTTAATGTAAATCTTCCCTCACTATATACATCATCGTATCCTCAGCAAACAAAGTTATTTTAGATTTTGTGGCTACCTGTACTATGTCATTAATATATAGTTGTGGAAAAAATGAGAAGGTTAACACTTTGCCAAAAACTGTTGAATTTTGCAACGATAAATTATTACCTACACATCAAAATAGTTCAAAGTATCCTCTAGACTCTAGAGACTCCGAACCGAACTCAATGTAGAAGCACCTTATCAGAAGTAGCTATTAATTCAAATAATTTGAAATTTAGTTTTTCAAATTTATCTCAAAACGTAAGTAGACAACATTGTAAGAAATCTCTAGTTTGCTTACCACACGAAACGTACTTACGTTAAACCACAATATGACTTTTATATTACTGTATACAAAATTATTGAAGATAAGTTGTCAGTTCACATGAATTGGATTGTTTATATGACATCAGAAAGATTTAGCTATTAATGCATGCCTTCAGATTAAAAAATATCTACCTATATCAAAAATTCATCAGAATTTTCTATATAATCCACCGAGTGAAGAAGCTATATAATTGTACCTAATTGTTACATAACAAGTCGAAAGGGCTCATACCTATCGTTTGAGCTTTATCATTCATATTGGTCAAATTATAATTATGGGTTATTTCGAGAGAGACATTTAAGAAATTTATTGTTGGATAAGGGTAAATCTATTGCAAGCGAATGAGTTTCTCACTCCAGAAAAAGTTCAATTCTTGCAAGAATTCAACGCAGTTTCATCTCTCTGATATCGCATATTGAATATTATTTATTTAATCGCAATAATTGATACTCTGTGCACCTGATACGTAAGAAGATTGAATATTTACCTACCAATTCGAACGACCAAGGAGAGCATCGAATTACTTAGAAACTGGAATTAATCGGATAGTCACATATACTTGCTTACATTCAACATTCAATATGCCCGTATTTATTTGTTTACCATTTTTGTCGTATCTCCTCAATAACCGCTCCAGATCACTCCCAGGCGGGCAAAAAATAGCTAGCTTCAATATTCACAAATCATTCATACTAGAAAATACTGAGACTCTTAATCGAAATATTTCAAATTAAATACTCTGTGTCCACACAAATGTTGTCAACGAGAACGAACCCATCACTTTCGAGAGTGAATATTAAGTGCGTTTCGAAAAATTCATCGATCTTGTTGAATGATAATAGGATACAATTGTTTCATCATTACTATGAATCATCAGTCCATATTCAATCTATCAATCAAGAATCCATGACTTTCAAAACGCCATAGGTCCTTTACCAAAATGAGAGGAATAGTTCTCAGTGAAAATGCACGTGAGCTCCCTCTATCGGAGAAAAGACGTATAAACTCTCCCTAGCGTTTCAGATTCTTACTCATGACAACAATAATGCAATCTGAAGGCATGCATTAATAGCTGAATCTTTCTGATGTCAAATAAACAATCCAATTCCTGTGAACTGACAACTTATGTTCAATAATGTTGTTTATAGTAATATAAAAGTCATAGTGTGGTTAACGTAGGTGCGTTTCATGTGGTAAGCAAACTAGAGACATTTCATTTGAACAGTACAGAAAATTGTTCGCAATGTGTAAGAATAGTCCCATGCCTAATCGCTCCAGATCACGCCCCGGTGGGCAAAAGTATATCTAGTTTCAAGATTCACAAATCATTCATACAAGTGAATACTGGCAAAAGTATATCTAGTTTCAAGATTCACAAATCATTCATACAAGTGAATACTGAGTGAATATATATATATATATATATATATATATATATATATATATATATATATATATATATATATATATATATATATATATATATATATATATATATATATATATATATATATATATATATATATATATATATATATATATATATATATATATATATATATATATATATATATATATATATAAAACTTTATGTTGTTTTATATTTCAGTAGAAGATTACGAAACAGAAAATGCATTTTGTTGGATTGATTACTTAGTATTAGCAACAATGCTGGTTATTTCATGTGGAATTGGTTTATTCTATGGATTTCTGGGTAAACAGAAACAGAGTAGCGATGATTTCCTCCTAGGGGGCAGTACAATGGGTACAATTCCTATGGCAATATCACTGGCAGCAAGGTGAGAATCAAGTAAATTCATCTTATTTTATGAAAAGTTGTTCCCTAGACCATTTTGGAATGACATGTCGTTAACGTCTGCTATTTAAGAATGACATCCTGGGCATAATGTTTCAATTTCGAGTTCATAATGCTTTAAATGCTTTAATTTTTTCACGTAGTGTGTATACCTTAAGACACTGGTCTCCACAAAGGAGACAAATCTACATTTTCACCAACACCAACACCAACTTAGAAAATCCTACATTTTCTAAGTTGGTGTTTAACTAATAATTGAAATGAAATTCAGTTATGTGTGTTTTTGACTACCAGATGTCGTGAAGTGCCAGGCGTTCATACTATAGAACTATCTACATATTTAACATTTTTTCAATATATGATTTTTTTCGCAGTTTTGTCACTGCCATTGAGCTTCTTGGAAATCCCACTGAAATGTACAATCATGGTCTGCAATTTTGGATGATTAGTGTATCATTCTTGATAGTGGTTCCATTGACGTCTTCTATTTACTTACCAGTTTTTATGAAACTCAGATTGACAAGCAGCTACGAATATTTCTCGCTAAGATTCAATTCTACAACGAGATATTTAGCAAGCGCTCTATATATTTTACAGATGGTATTATACACTAGTGTGGCGGTGTTTGCGCCAGCATTAGCATTAAGTAAAGGTAAATTATACACCAATTTTGTAAGTATTCTTTTGATTTTAATTATGAAATTTTTCAATTTAAAAATGTTACCGCGGAAAGCTCTTTTTACTATTTAGTATCGGACACTGATGCTTTACTCTGTCACGTGTCCTAAATATTCTGGAATACTAATGAATCGGTACATAAACCAAGTATATCACCAAGCTTAGCATCTTCTTATACATCAATAACTCTAATACATATCACTAGTTAGATAGTCGAAAAGTTGCTATAGAAACAGATAAAGAATGACCACGAATTAACCACCATATTATCAAATTATCAGATTTCTGTTTCTACGTATCGCTGAACATCAAAATGAACTCTTAGAAATCCTCTACAGAGATGGACAAGATGATTAAGTAGAGCTATGCGGGAGTACTTGCTTCAGCAACACTGATATTTCATAACAGTAACCTTCAAGGATAGATGACTTTAAATTACTTTCCTTCATAATAGCTTCGTGAGGTAAATCGTTAATCATCTTCTTCCTGTGCTAGCGTCTATGGATGTTCATCATATCATATCGATCATATGGTCGATTTTCACCTACGAAACTGTACCTGGAAATTCTTGAATTCCTGACGTACATTTTTGAACGAGGTTGTCTTTCTACCAACACTGCATTTTCCTGGGATCTTGTTCTGAAAAATCAACTTCACTAGCTAGTACTTGTTATTTATTTATCATTAAATGACCGAGATACTTTCTTATTGCTTGAAATAAGTCTATTGTCTCTCCTACTTTCTGTAGCACTACTTCGTTTCTTATTTTGTCTCTCCAGAATATCCTCAACATTTTCCTCTACAACGACATCTCCAAAGCTTTCACTTACTCACAATGCGTATCTGTGAGTGTCCACGCTTCAACGTCGTACAGAAGAATGTAAAAACTTGTCAGCGCACCAGTCGGTCACGACTGCCATGTAATATTTATTCTTCTACTGCAAAGCAATTACATCCTTTTTTCCTCCAAGCTATGAGGAAAACGCTCCTAGCTTGTTTTATGCGGTACCTTTGCGGTCTCCGTATCTTGGTCGATAGAACACCTGACTATGGTACTCTAGAACTCGGGATCGAGCCCCGCTGAAGGCATGAGTGTTTGTGTTTGTCTATGAGTTAAGTAGTTTAATGAATGATAGATATATGCTTAGTAATTTACATTGATTACAAGCCCAATGGCCGTTCGGAATCGTCGTTAAACTATAATGTATGCGGTACCTGATTCCTTGGCCATTATCACTAGAATCATCATCAAAACAAGTAGGTACTGGTACCTACTTTATCATTGAACTAGCGTTGGTTGAAGGATTATTCAATATGTTCATAAACTTTGTTTCCTTAATGTTAATGATTAGAGCGTAAGCTGCACTTGCAGCCTGTTATTTCTTTAACATTATCTGGGTTTCCATTATTGATAGTTATAAAATTGAATAAACGTTATTAATAAATTAGAGAAAATCCAATTGCCTGTGATTAACTATAGCCACTTTGAATAAGAAAGAAATAGATGGTAAGATAACTCGCATTGACATCGCAAAAACGTCAATTTTGAATATCGCAAATTAATCCCTGAAGAAGCTTCAGAGCAGCCTCTGAAGCTCTTTTCTAATCTTTCTTTTTTGCTTCTTATTGAGAGAAAATTATAAAATTATTTATTATTGTTTGTTTTCTCCGAAGTATAGAAAATAATATAGATCTCATATTGCACATCCTAGGGAAAAATAATGATAGTGATCCATAATTATCTCAATTCAGAGAGTGAAGTGTTCGATTAGGGATAACGAATCATAATCTTATATCGTTCTCGTAGTGGATTGAAATCATTACATTTATGGAAATGGCCTACATAAATACTATCAAAGACATTGATGGCATGTTGAAAAAATACGTCAAAGCATTGATAACTTGAAGTGCGAGTACGGAGACATTGGCGAAGGATTAAGACAATGCCAATTATCAAAAGGTCTACCTTAGAACTTGAACTTAACGAACGTACCTTCGAGAACAAACTACAGAAATCGTTACTTATGACGCTATACAGTTCGAAAAATTTTCAGGCCATCATAAACATTTTTGAATGTTTACTACCTTTAATTTTTGTAAAACCTTCTCAAAATTAAAATGACCAAAATGCGCTGTTTTCTTGATATGCACACATTCATTTAACATTTGTCACGTATCCGAAGAAGTCATCTTAATGGTGAAACGTACGTCACAGTTGAATAAAAGTGTGCGAATCAAGTAAACAGTGCTTTCTTTACCAATTTAATAACATGAATTGCCGCTATGGAGACTAACACAAGGGTTGGTATGGATGTCACAAATGAGTGATTGTTTCTTGCTTCTATTGATTTTCATTCAAATATTTTTAATGTCTAATTTTTCTTACATATTCGTGTAGTCTATTCGTATATTTACAAATTAAATTGATAGATTATAGGAGTTTTTTTATAAGAGTATTTTTATATTTCAGTGACTGGAATGAATGTTTATATGGCAGTAACCGGAGTTTACATAGTTTGTATATTTTATGCATCTCAGGTGAGAATAACGTTATCAAGATTATAATGTTGAAAATATTGCCATACCAAGAATAAATTTCATGACCTTGTCAAACATGCCAGTTATCATCTTGTTATCAAAAATGTAGTGAGTTAGGAAGTTTGAAATGTAGAGCAAAATATTAATATTTCAAGATAGTATTTTCGGTATAAGGTCATGTTGGTTCAATGAGTTCAAACTTCAATTAGTTCAAGCAGAAAAATTGTTTAATGAACATAATCGCACTAATTATTAGCGAATAATACATGTGTTTATGAAAATCACGGGAAATTAGATAGAGCTTGATTCTGATTAATTTTAAATCATTTATATACAATGTATGACGAATTCGGTATGATTAATTGCTGACAACAAAATAGAATTATTAAGAATTCATTAAAACTATTTTATTTCATGTACCTATAAAATTAAGACTTTTTCAGGGAGGAATGAAAGCTGTGATAATAGCAGATACGTTTCAAACAGCTGTTTTAATAGGATCTCTTGTGGTGATAGTTTGGAAAGGTGTTGAGTTTTTGGGGCCAAATGCAACTTTATTTCTAGACAGTTATTCGACAGATCGACTGAACATATTCAAGTAAGTGAAACGTGAAAATCAGGAACAAAAATAAAAAATTATTCTCGTCAATAGCTTCCAGAATACTAGATAGAATTGAATATTATCCAGGGTTTTGAATAGCCATATAACGAAAATCGGAAGGTTTTTATTTTGAAAGATTAAACCCCTGTGTACAGTCATTTGGTAGTTTTACTGGGAAAAATTTTCCGGGAGTCTCGAAAATTGGCAATCATATAGATTTGGACGTGCTCTTTCTGAATTTTAACTTTGCCATCTCGTATATTCGCCGCTCGCGTCGCCATATTTTCAAAATGTCGCCTTAAAACAGTTTTTTGGTAATAACTCCTTTCCGGCGCATTTTACAGAAAAAAATATATCTATACGAAATGAATTGAGAAAGTTTCCTACAATTTGTATTATAACCTTTTTTTTTCGTTCGAGCGCCGTAAATTGTAGGTCAGTACACGTTCCGGCAAAAATACTCGTTTCCACACCACCATGAGGTAGAGAAAGCGGCGCATTTTTTTTATGGCGGTATCCCCAGTAGGCCTAATCCACATCTCATCCTGTATTTTAAAATTTAGGTCAATAGTCCGGTCAAAATAGACATTCAAGGCTACATTAATTCGCACCCAGCCAAAAATTGGCATGAATATTGAGGACCCTATTACACACAATTTTTCAATTATGCACATCAATCCAACGTGTGGAAAAAATTTTATTCAAGGTCAAATGTTGCAAAAATCGGTTTTTTGAGTTTTCCAGCTAAACGGTAAGTTTTATTATAAAAATAGTTGATATAAAAATTACTCGTCATGCAATTATCTATAAAAAGTGCTTATACACTTTTTTTTCCTAAGAATTACCATTTCGGAGATATAGCGATGCAAAATGCTGAAAAAGTTGTGTTACTCATAATATGCACACGTTTCCGCGCCACCCGTTAGGTAGTGTACATGGCGCGTTCTTTTTAAGTGGTTTTCCCGGTAGGACTATTCTGCGATCTATTGTGGTTCTGTTGAGTTAAAAGCTATTGTATTGAATTGGAAATGGTACTATTGTAATGACAAGAGCGGTGTAATTAATGAGTAATTTGAGAAAATTATTCGTCTATTTGATACTCTTCTAATGGAACATAATCCATACTGTCTTGTTCTTCTTCTTCTCTTTCTTCTTCCTGCTGGGTACAAATAAATTGTTCAAAGAGCGATGCATCAGGTGTCTCCTTGAATATATCGTAAGAATCCTCTTCTACCAGCGATTGAACATTGGAGCACTATTGGCCTCGACAACTGATACATGCTAATGAACAAAACAACCCAACTTTTTACAGCCGCATTTAGCATACACCCGGTTTTACAATTGCAAAAAATTTTAGCCATACTTGAGTAGCCGAGCCATACTTGAACTTGATAATAAACCCGAAATAGATGTTGCTGAGCAGAAACAGAGGTTGGAGGAAGACAAGCTAATTGTACTTGTTTTTTTATGCGTATTTTTAGCAAAAGATAAGTATCGTAACTCATCTAAGCACGTAATTTTTTTTAGAGTTCCGTAAACGGAAAGAAGAGGTACTTTCTTTGAAAACGTCAGCACAATCAACTGAATCTTGTCTCCCAAACAATTTCGAAACAGTTCTTTTACCTCTCCTGAAAACTGCTGATGTCGTGTCGCAACCAGTTACTGCATGTAGAAATAAGATATGATTTTAGCATTTTGTAAAAGCAGATAAACTCTTGAATGAATATATTTTTGATTGTTGAGCCTTCCCAGGTGTTAAAAAATAATTTTTTCGGTTGGCGTTCGAGCAGTGAGCAATACCAACAAATCAACATCTTCACCAACAACGATGGTTGAATTTGTCGAAGTAAATTGTTCTATTGCTGTTTCAACTATCAGGACATCAGCATCATTATCAGCTTGCTCAAGGCCGTTCAGTCATATAAAATGAGGAACTTGGTTCTTTTTCGAGTTTATGTTCTTCCAATTGTATAATATGTATGTATACTCCACGAAAACTAATATTTTTACTTATATTATCGTTCTGTAACGATTAAAACGGTTATTGACATACATATTATGAGTAACACAACTTTTTCAACATTTTGCATCGCTATATCTCCGAAATGGTGATTCTTAGGAAAAAAAGTGTTTGAACAATTTTTATAGATAATTGCATGATAAATAATTTTTGTTTCACCTATTTTCATAATAAAACTTACCGTTTAGCTGGAAAACTCAAAAGACCGATTTTTGCAACATTTGACCTCGAATAAATTTTTTTCCACACGTTGGATTGATGTGGATAATTGACGAATTGTGTGTAATAGGGTCCCCCCTATTACACACCGAATTGTGTGTAATAGGGTGAAATGTGTAATACATGCCAATTTTTAGCTCGGTGCGAATTAGTGTAAGCTTACCGCTATTTTTGGAGCTAATTCGACCGGATAACAATTTCCGTCGCTTCACTCTTGTTGACGGACAAGGTGTTGTGTTTTCATCGTTTCAGTACTGATTGAAACATCAAAGACGGAAATTTGTTCATCGGTGTATCATGAAGTATCAGGTATCATAGAGTTTATTTGTTGTGACATTTTTCCGTTTCTTGGTGTGAGGATATATTTGTTTGGATGCGTAGATAGCCGTTAAAAGAACGAGAAGATCTACATCTTCACCGACAACTCCTACAAAATCAAATGCCGATGAAACGTTATTGCGGTATTGTTTATTAACGTATCTGCATCTTCAGTGGCTTGTTTAACCATAAAGTGCTCAACTTCAAACTTTGTCTTCAACATTGCAATGAAGCGGTTATTGTTTGCATCATTACAGAGGAATTTGTGACAAAGTTGGCGTCATTGTTTCGTCAAAAAGAATATCTACTCAAGCAGTTTTTCGTGATCGTCGAGATGGTTCCGCATATTTGGTACTACGGGTTGCAACATCTTCTGGATATGTCAAATACGATAATGGCATTGGATGTATAATCGGACGTAGATGATGCATTTCTTGCAAATAGATGAGAACGATTCGCCTTGTTGCCAAACGACTCGATGCAATAAGTAACCTCCATCGATAATTTGCATTGTATTTTCAAAATTTATATCACTAGAATACTGCTCAAATGCCTGATACATAGTGGATTTAAGTCATTAGCGCATACCTTCACCATTGAAAAGGGATAACGGACATAGAGCTCGTTTCTACGTAAGGAAATCACTGCCAATAATTTTAGGAATGCCATCTATACCAATTTATTGAGATATGTGACAGATTACTTTTTCATCTCCGATAATTCCAGTGCTTATTGACATGATTTCCTCCAATTCTCTAAAAGGTGGATAATTGGACAACCAATCCATCAATTTTTTTCCGTTTTCATTTTCACTTTTAACCCGTGAACTTCTTATCTCGACATGCAACAATATTTAACGTTAGAATAACTTTTAGATTTAACAATTCACAACTTAGAGCAGTTCAAATTGAATATTGGGCGATGAAATTCCAAAAACCAAAAAACCAAATGACTGTAGGGTAGGGCGGGGCACAAAGGTCCAATTTCACTATTAGCAATTGTACTGTGAAAACAAAACCGCCTATATCAAAATACATATGAAACAACCAACAATCGAACTATATTTGGGCCAATTCTCGATTGATTCATCATTACAGAAATATATCTTTTTACTGTTTATCTAGACCTTGTCATCTGTCTCTTTTTGCCCCATAGCAGGGGTGAAACGGGACAGCGGGGAGGCATAAAGGTCCAATATTTTAGTGTATATTAAAAGTATATACAGTTAAGTACAGATAAGTGTGAGGAGTGGTTGTCTAAAACCAATAACGTCGGCGATTCTTTACTAGGCCTAACTTTCTTGATCAAATGCTGGAAAAAATATAAAAAACTCATCATTGGTAATCCAGCCGCTGGAATTTCCGGCAGCAATGCAATCAGTAGGACCATCTCGAATAAAATGATCTTGAATCTTTTTGTGAGGAAATATAAACATTGGTGGAATGGATGGACCTGTAGCTGAGACTACGACTAATAGAGTAACATTAGTTCTACGTTCAGCTGATGTTACAGAACAACCAACATTTCGTTTTCCTTTAGCTGCAATTATTTTTGATGGTTTGGTAACAGTCGATACACAAGTTTCATCTGCATTCCATATGGAAGATGCTGTAAATTTGAATCGATCCATAACTTCTGCTTATTTCGTGTAAAATTCTTGCACATTACTTTTATTAAATGACGTTGCTCTGCTTAGGCTTGTTGCTTCAGGTTTTCTAATAGAGAGGCTGCTATTTCGTGTAAGAAATGCAGACATCCAATCCTTCCCAGCCATTTTATTTGAATGCCATGTGCCTGGAATATTTATTTTATATTTAATAGCACAGTCATAAGCCATACGACGAACTTCTTTAGGACCTATACCATGGAAAATTTGTGCAAGTTTGAGCAAGTATTCTGTTAGACGGTCTTCTTGTTCTTTATTAAATATTTTCCTTGGAGTACCATAGCCAAATCTCAAATTCACAGGATCATTTTCCATTCGTTTAATAGATCTTGATAATGAAGTTTTTCTCAATTCAAAATCACGACACACCTCCCTCAATGATTTATTTTCATGTAGAACTAAATTTGCTGCACGTTGCATCAATTCTACAGATTTTGTGCCACGTTCTGTTTTTCTTCATTAGTTCCGCATACTAAAATAAAAATAATGATTTTATAACCAATACGTAAATGATGTGGGATAAAAGGGTCCGGTTGGCCCGTTTAACCCCAACCACTTGTGAGTATTTCAAGAGTTTATATTTAAAAAAACATTCAATCTTACTTAAAAATAACAACAAACTTATTAAACAACATATAAAGTAGCGTAAATCTTAAAACTGTGTTTAGGGATCGTTCACTTAAAAACTGTCCTTCAAACTAAAAAGTTTAATACCGGAATAAAATACTTACGCTAAAATTTGGACACGCGACCGTGTATCTCCGCTAAGCGACGTCGCCCGACTGTCAGCGATGGTGCGTTACTCCCCCCGCGCCGGATTCATCACACCACCATCGTTAGAAAGAATGATACTGCACTTGTTTTTGAAATATTTGTGGTGGATCTTTTTACCCGCGGACTATTAAGCCCCGCCCTACCCTACTACTGGGATGTTCCAACAAAATTTTCTTCTTTCATAAGTTTTAAAAAAACACTTTCTTTTCAAATAAACAACGAAAAAAATTCGCAACTGTTATGCTTATAATCTACGATGTTACCTCCACTCATATGAATATTAATAATTATTATAACAATGAATTCATTCAGCTCATGCTCATTAACTCAGCCATGCTAATAGTAGTTTATCATCTAAGAAACTAAAAATCAACAGAATTTTTTGGGATAATCAGAAGTGTAATTATCAATAAAATATTCGGAGTGTGATGCCATTTGGATAACGAATAACGAACTGAGTGCTCATTTCCCATAAAATTAAGAAAATACTAAAAGTAGATAAATAATTTGAATAAAACTAAGTAGTTTTCTGATTTTCACTATGATTAAGTTAAAACATAATAATATAATATTGTTTCGCCAAAGTGTTCCAAATTATACTTATCATAGAATTTCTTACGTTGAAGTCTTTCAAAATTATTACTTTCTGATTGCCTGCAAATGGGTATATTTTCATCATTCCCTGACAGACACCAAAAATTATTTAATTTTCATTATTATCATCATCATCATTTTCATCAAGTTTCAGGAAACTTGAATAAAAACATACGAAATAACCCTGTACAGGAATCTCGCCAAGTTGATGTTAAAAAATCAGTGCCAATCAACCATAAGATAACGTTGCAATACTTTGCATAAACTACATCAGAATAATTAAACTACATTAATTATATTTCTGGTTTCTAATGATAAATATAAATAATAATAAA
Organism: Henosepilachna vigintioctopunctata; assembly: GCA_030704895.1. Taxonomy (NCBI): domain Eukaryota; kingdom Metazoa; phylum Arthropoda; class Insecta; order Coleoptera; family Coccinellidae; genus Henosepilachna; species Henosepilachna vigintioctopunctata. Next base: position 5,303,584 of record JARQZJ010000062.1, on the reverse strand, counting down.
TAATATAAATATAAATAATATATAAATTTTCTTATAGAAACTTAGCATTGTAAACAACTTTTTTCAATTAAATGCTGTTCGTCTCAATTTTCATTGTAAAATATATTGAATATAGAGTTATGCCGCTGCATTTTCAAAAAGGCAGATGCCCAGAAATTATCAACGAACAATGATGAGACAGCATTGCTAAGCATATGTGAGGTATAGTATGGAATTATTATGAAGGAGTAATAGTTATAGCAGCATTATTGATTTCAAAGGATCCTTTGATACTTTATATAGATCATTATTATTGGAAAATCATGTACAGATCTCATTCGGATTCAAGATCACTTCAAGGTCACGGTGTTGGATAGCACGAAAGTTGATTTTGGCATACCACAAGGTACTGTCTTAGGTCCTTATCGTTATCCTTATATATAAACGATATTGTTTCCCAAGTGAAAAAATATTCATACGTTAATTCGATTATGATACTATGTTTTATATATTTGAATATGAGATAAAATTCAAACACTTGAACTTTTGATTTTAACCTTTATTGAAAACCGAGCATGACACGTTTCGTCGTTACTACTACTAACAACATTAACAATACAATTTTTTTCTTTTTTGCGTCAAGCTATGTTTTCAATAAAAGTATAAATCGAAAGTTGAAGTGTTTGAATTTAATCTTACATTCAATTATGACAGATCAACATCAAGTAAACGCCAATACCATTCAATATGTTTTATATATGTGGCAGAGATATTGAGAATATGACAGAGTGGATGAATACAGTCCTTTGAGCAATTTATTAATGATTAACTTCGTAGTTTTGGGCACAAGTAATACTTTGGGATATGATTATAAAGATTTAGAAGCTGAATATTGAAAGAGTAAAAAAAGTTGAATATTTAGTTATTATGATAATATCTCTAAAAAAAATTTTTTAAACGAGTTGGAAAATATTTGTCAATATAGTTGATGATAAAGCCAAGCGATGAATATTGCTGCATCCTGTAATTCAGTTTGTCAAGGAAAGCAGGCTGAATTCTCTTGAACTAAAGTTTGTTATACAGAGAATACTCTGCTATATATTGTGCACATTGAAATTTAAAATTAGTTGTTTCCATGTAATGTAATAAAAACTGTCAGCAACGTTAGTGATGTGCATGAATAAAATACTAGAAATACTGATAGGTTTTATATCCAAATTTCGAGGCTTTCTTTATCTAAAATAGTATAATGTATTGTTTTAATGATTTCGATAATTCATTTAGTTTCTTAAAAAGTAGTAGTGTTGTTTAGATATTTAAGCGTAATTTAGTTAATACTTATATTTTAGATACCTAATGAGATAGATATATTAAACCAAAATTTTTGACTTTTCAAAATATAAACAAACTTTATAACAAGAAAGTTTTGTAAATCTTCTGCTGAATGAACATCATTATTATATTAACAATCTTCCTGACGGAGTTCAGAAAAAAGTTCTTTGAAATTTCACCTGATATTCATTAAACATCACGAAATATTATTTGGGTGCTCGGGATTCACTTCAACAATATTTTTCAGTATGGACGCTGACCCTACAGTTCGGCATAGTTTTTGGTCAGTTGTGATAGGTGGAACCTTTTACTGGATGACCATGTTTTGTTCCAATCAAGCGTCCATTCAGAAATATATGTCCGTGCAATCTATTTCCCAAGTGAAAAAGTGAGTAACTTTTTGTTATAAATATTTTCATATATTATCAGTTTTGATGATTTATTTTCAGGGCACTTTGGGTTTCAGCTTTCGGACTTATATTGGTTTATACACTGAATTTTTATACTGGAATTATAATGGTTACCAGATACAAAGATTGTGATCCACAAAGTTCTTTCAAAATAGATGGGTCAGATGAATTGCTGCCATTTTATGTGTTGACAGAAATGAGCCATCTCAAAGGAGTTGCAGGATTCTTTGTAGCTGGAATTTTTTCAGCTAGTTTGGGGTAATATTTTTGATTATTTAGAATCAATATTTTTTCACTATTTTGTCGGACTTTATATTTATTACCTTCTTTCATTTCCTATGAACTTAAATTCAAACTTTGAAACAAAACTTTTATTAAATGAACAATGAAATGATGAAATTAATCGGATTGAACTGAAAAAACTGAAAAATATTAATAATCAGTATCCCGGGGAGTTGATGAACAAACGGAAGGTTTGAATCTGAAATGGAATTCACACGACGTTTCGGTTAGAAATGTCGTGTGAATTCGATTAAGAGATTAATTGCTAACCGAAACATCGTGTGAATTAGATTTCTGATTCAAACCTTCCGTTTGTTCATCAACGCCCTCAGGATACTAATTATTAATCTTTTTCAGTTTCTTCAGTTGAATCTGATTAATTTCATCATTTCATTGTTCATTTAATCGTAGTTTTGTTTCAAAGTTTGAATTTAAATTTATAGGCAATGAAAGTCCGACAAAATAAGGAAGAATCTATATTGCCCACTACTCTTATTAATAATTTTTATTGAAAACAATTATAAATAGTCTCAATTCCATTTTATATAGACAAAGAAAATAAATATTCCGGATGCACATATTTTTACATATTTCAAATACTAACTTACATACTTTTAGATACAAAGTTAAGACGACATTATTTCACTGATTCCTAAAGAGGACTTAGTAGTTCATTTTCTTGAATGAAATTTACTCATCAATGAGTAAATTTTAATATTCTACTCTAGCTTGAGTACGTAATATATACCTATAGACTTATAAATAAATTTTTAAAATTTTTTTTTCATCGAAGCTGTTTTTTATCTGGATTTACATAAGTATCTTCAACTGCTTATTATTGTGGTATTAACTAGTCACTCTAGTATTCTACACAATTTCATAAGGTTTACTCACTGAACGGTTAGTTGTTTAAGTGTTGCCAAACTGCTTTGGTGTACTGGTTCTGCGTTTGACAATGAACTTTTGTTGATTGGGCTTAGATATTGTATCCAGTGAGAAGACCTCTAACGATACGAACTTGAATAGTAGTACAGGATCCGTGGCCTATTTTTTCACTTGATTACTATCAAGCTAATTTTCCGTGAGTAGCTTCATTTTGATAAGACGCCCAACAATTTCCTGTGCGAAAATTTTTGATTGTGGTAGCTAACAGAGGTAGCAATGATAAAATATGTCGATTTGATGATTCTTCAATATTTATTACTAACTGAATTGTTTTTATTAAATCTTATGATAATTATCTAAATTATTTGAAAAAATATTTGTCCTACAAAATCTATGGTTTCATCAAATAGTCCTCCCCCTCCAACATGTATTGATAACGAGATCACCAAAAATGATTACTAACCAGCTGATTTTTTTTTTATTACTTAGTTAATATATATATAATTTAACAGCCATATTGTCCTACAAATTTCGTGGTATGTTATCCCGGTTCCTACGCTTAAAAGTAGTAGTACAGATCATTGATGTAAAAATAATTACTATCAAGCTGAATCTTCGTGAATAGCATCGTTTTGATGAGACGCCCAACAATTTCCTGTGCGAAAATTCTCGATATTGGTAGCTAATAGAGGTAGCAATAATAAAATATGTCGATTTGATGATTCTCAAATATTAATTACTAACTGGATTGCTTTTCATTAAATCTTAAGATAATTATCTAAATTATTTGAAAAAATATTTGTCCTACAAAATCTATGGTTTCATCAAAGAGTCCTCCCCCTCCAACATGTATTGATAACGAGATCACCAAAAATGATTACTAACCAGCTGATTTTTTTTTTTACTTAGTTAATATTTATATAATGTAACGGTCATATTGTCCTACAAATTCCGTGGTACGTTGTCCCGGTCCTACGGTCAAAAGTAGTAGTACAGATCCTTGATGTGAAAATAGCGTGGTACGCTATTGCGGTGCTCCAATTGAATATATATTGTAAAGTCATGAAATTAAAAATCAATTTATTTCTCAAGCGTGAGAAAAAAAATGTTGAATTTTTGGTAGATTTCACTCAACAATAAGTTAAAAAATTACTGAACGTCAACTGAAATTAAACAAAACAATAACAAAGAAAACTTTGTGCCGCTTGGGTTTTGTATTTTTCTACAACAGCTGAGTCACGCCTTTACGTCGTAGTAGGTATTCCACGTTTGTGTCGAGTATAAGCGTGTTAGTAAGCATTTTTCAGTTAACTACGTTTTATTTTTTCTTGTCTTTCGAGAAATTATTTGAATATATTTTGACGTGATAATATAACGTCTTATAAATCGATGAACGCCAGCAGCACGCACGAAGATTTTTTCACTGTATCTTATGTTAGAAATAGGAAAACGAAAAAATTACAATTCTTGTCGGACTAGTGATACATACCTGCTTTTTTGTAGGACATTGTTTTATTTGGGCACTCAACACACTAACCTATTATGTAATATTTTTGTCCTACAGTTAGTAATGAGAAAAATGGTCTTATGGTATTAACAATTTCTGAGCGTAGGACCGGGATAACATACCACAGAATTTGTAGGACAATATGACCGTTACATTATATAAATATTAGCTAAGTAAAAAAAAAAAATCAGCTGGTTAGTAATCATTTTTGGTGATCTCGTTATCAATACATGTTGGAGGGGGAGGCCTCTTTGATGAAACCATAGATTTTGTAGGACAAATATTTTTTCAAATAATTTAGATAATTATCATAAAATTCAATAAAAACAATTCAGTTAGTAATAAATATTGAAGAATCATCAAATCGACATATTTTATCATTGCTACCTCTGTTAGCTACCACAATCAAAAATTTTCGCACAGGAAATTGTTGGGCGTCTTATCAAAATGAAGCTACTCACGGAGAATTAGCTTGATAGTAATCAAGTGAAAAAATAGGCCACGGATCCTGTACTATAGTGGTTAGAATGAAATGAGCATTTCTTTAATTGACGACTTTCTTCTCGTACTGAATGCGTGTGCTGTTTTTCAGTTTGATTCAAAATCAAATATCTATTTAAAAAGTCGACGTTAGATTGAAATATTAATTCTTTTTGTTTAGAACAGTGGCATCTGCATTAAATAGTCTATCTGCGGTTACTATGGAGGATTTCATTTCAGGAGCATTCAAGATAACTGTACCTGCATCAAAAGGAGCGTTTTGGGCTAAATGCATATCGGGAATATATGGATTGATCAGTTTTGGACTGGTGAGGGAAACATTATGTATAAGTTAGTAACCATTATATTATTTTACTCAACCAGGTTTTCATAGTGTCAAAACTGGGAAGCGTTATGCAAGTGGCAATAAGTTTCAATGGAATGGTTGGAGGTGTTACATTGGGTCTATTCACTTTAGGAATGTTTTTCCCTTGGGCAAATTCGAAGGTATTGAATATTTTGAATTATCATCCATGAACTTAGCTTCCTTTCAAACCGCAACACCGGTTGTCTCCTGTTGTTATATTTGAGAAGTAACACATCATCAAAACCTTAAACATGTGCCAAATTTCAAGGACTTCTTCCTTTTTATATGAATATGATTATGGTTAGTGCACGATGGTGCGCCACTACAGGTTAGTTTGCGTGCTGCTGTTTCTTTAATAGCCATGGACAATCTCTTGGAACCTCCAAATCGGTTACTGGGTTACTGAAACTCATTTGTTCGTATTACTCCACTTGGCATTGATTTTGCAATTCAGTGGAGGATAATCAAATCTATTTTTTTTTCATGATAGGACATTTGTCAAATTTGACAAATATATTATCCAAGACTCTAATATATAAATATAACTCAGTTAGCATGAGACAAATATCGGTAATATATAGTGTACCGAAAATCAATCGTTACTCAAGCAGAGTCACGATGAGCGTAGTAAACTCTTTTCTCGATTATTTGTCAACAAACTAGTTATATACTTTTCGAATCCTAAACAGGCATGCTTTTGTAGTAAACATCAAAACATGTATGTTTATCTGATTCGTCATATATTTTTTCTACAATTTCAATTCAATAATAATGCCTGTAAAATAATTCTAAACGAGAACAGCACACTTAGGCCATAACCAAATATAGCATTCAGATATCTGTCATGGTAATGTAAAACTTTAATGCAGTGGTCATCTTACAACATCCAGTGGAACATGTGGCATTGTGGTTTTTCAGAAGTCCTACCAGAACTTTCAAATTGAAGCAACTTCAACACTGGGAATGTTAAGATTGTAAACACCTTCATTGCCCCATTGACTATAGTCATTATCCTCAGAAACGTAGGCAGTACAAGCTTAACAACTTCACGCTAAAAAAGATGTTTTTGCCACAACTTCTTTGAACTTTTCGAAGCAAATAGAGTTTCAAGAATCATAATCAATAACAAGTTAATCCAGGAAATGAATCTTTAAATTTTCACTGGATATCATAAACACACTATATAACCCACTGACAGTGCATTACAAGGTTACATTACCAACCAGTCTTCGTAGCTATTGTCTTCGCATTCCACTTCCACTTCTGCAGTTATTCAACCTCTATTTCTCCTATTCCTCTATTGAAAGAAGTCCTGCTAACTTTTTGAACTCTTAAAATAATAGATTTCTTTTTTAAAAAGAGAATAGCTCAATGCAAAATGCCTGCTACTGTTATAAGCCTGTTCTTACATCCTGTAAACTAATCCCAAGTGTGCTGTAAGTAAGAACTTTGTTATAACAAATGGCCCATTGTAAAATACATATTGACGATAGCCGACTAATGACACAGTTTTATTAATGTATACTTACTTTGCACGTCAAGCAATTAGCCTCAGTTATATTCATCTTCGAAATGAAATATAATTAGCTGAGTACATATTTGTATGAAGCTTTAATTTGGCACTATAAAAAATGTCTCAGCAGTCTCGTGAAATATAATGTCTGCATCTTGAAATATACATGGTCAATGTTCGCGAAAACCTGTTTTTTGCGAATATTTCTTAATTTGTTTTATTTACTCTTCCTTGTCTAAGATTTGGACTTATTACAAGGTTCTAATTGTATGAAACACTCTTCAAAGATTCCTTACTCAACAACATGGATTTGTTGAGGGTCGATCTAACATAACAAATTTTCTTCACTCTGTTAAGGACTGTTCGAGGACCATTGTAAAGGCGAAACGTTTACAATAGTTTAATGAAGTGTGTAAATCTAGAAAACAGGGAAATTATAGAAGAGAATTTACTGCACGTGCCGCCACGCAGTTTCGTACATCTCATATTATGTAGTATAGTGTTTATTATACCATTCGAAGGTTCACTATTTAATACTACCTTTGTTGTAGGGAGCTATTTTTGGCAGCTTAGTGGCAGTTGCTATTATAAGTTTGATGTGCCTTGGACAACAAATATATATCGCAGAAGGATATCTGCATGAAGCCACAAAACCTATAAGTACCAGTGGTTGCAAAGAATTCAATTCAACACTTATTGAATTGAACAAAGCTGATTCAATAACAAATATTACTACTAATAAAATGTAAGTATATAATACTTTATAAGTTTTTTTGTAAGTATATAAGATTTATTAGATTGAAAAAATAGGCCATTACATGAGTGATTCAGAATCTAATTTCTTTCAAATATTGAAAGTATTTTATCGAACGAATAATTGACACGAAGAAGTGGACTACCTAAAAGTCCTGACGTCACAGAAGGGGCGGATCCAAAAATTGGCTAGAAACAAAAATGTTTTCCACGGTAAAATCCCATAAAAGTATTATATTCAGTGTTTTCTTAATTTTGGCGATACAATAAGTTTTCTCCTTTATATATTTTGTTTTGAAATCTGTGTTTTAAACAAAAAGTTTTCAAGCCGATTCATTAATTAAATTAACAAATTAATTATCAAATTTGATGAAAATCGATATGATTTGCTCAAGAGGCAGACTAATTGAACAAAATACACAAATTGAAGTTCTTTTCCTATCACCACAGGGATTTTTCTATCCCTCAAGACCCATACTCGGACCCGTGTTGTTTATTCTGTATGTAAATCACATGGGGTCACGGTTGGATTGCGACTTTTCATTGTATGCGAATGATGCTGGGCATCATTACAAAGGCCGAAAACATGGAGGCTGTACAAATGAGGACAAATGAAATGCTTGGGGTGCTGGGTGTTTTCAGGAAATAAAGAATTATTATAATTATTACCAACAATGAGAAAACAGTATATTAGCATATTTTTATATATGGTATTTTTTAATAATAAACTCGTTTGTTAAGAGTCAGAATGAAGTATATTGTAAAGATGAAACCAAAGTATTCTTCGAAACATATCTATTTATGCAATCAAAAATACATGTACTCTACAATGCATAAATCGTCGGAATCTCCAGTTTCTGAAAGCATCCTTTCCTTATATTTTATTTATAGTGTATTGCAGGTGATTGAGGAGAAGAAATCACAAACAGGAAATGCAAAAATGCCCTGCTAAATGGTTATCTCTATTATATAAACATAATTATAGAATTTAATTATCTACCAAACGGGATTTTGTATTCCAATGAATTAACTTTATAATGTGATTCAGTTAGGTTGAAAAAATGCAAATTTTTTACAGTTGTGCATGTCAGCGATTAAAATTAAAAACATTTCACTATAGCAATTATTTCAAATATTAATTTATTTTTGCATAAGTATTCAACATAATATGTTGGATAAATGGAATCATTTTATAATTAATTGATTTGTGGAAAATTGTTTTAGGGATCCTATTTTCTTTCTGTATAGGATATCATACATCTGGTATTCTGGCTTGGGTTTTTTAATAACAGTAGTTATGGGTTTGTTGGGATCGTTGGCTACAGGAATTCCCGACACCAGAAATATCGATTACAATCTTCTATCGCCCCCCATACAGAGGTACCTTGCTTCCAGAGAAAAATTGATGACATTTTCAAAATCACATTCACTCAGGGAATTGGGAGTGAAGGGAATTGAAAACATATCGCTAGATTTGAAGGATGAAATGAATATTTCAAAAGACCATGCAATCAATTCAGACAGAGGATGTTGGAAATTAAGAAGATGACAGTGTGAAACGTGTCGTTGAACATCACGATATTACCTCATTTACTTATTTATAACTTATCATTATCAAACCACCGTCATTTAATGTTATAACTTTCATTACTGCATTTTGATTTAATCCATCACTCGCACACTATAAATATATATATATATATATATATATATATATATATATATATATATATATATATATATATATATATATATATATATATATATATATATATATATATATATATATATATATATATATATATACTAGTATTGTAACATTCCCATTCCCTCTTCCATAGATCATCTATACATCATAAGAAGTTGTTCTTATAACGTCGGCTTGCGCATAGTCAGCAAGTGCGAATTGTATTCAAGTATTCAGTACGAAAGATATATAGAGGGTTCCTCCGCAACCAAGGTATCCGTTATTTAATGCTCTTTTTTATTGATATTTTATGAATAGCTAAAAAAACTGCTACACATATATCTATATATTTTTTCAAGATTCACGAAAAATTCATAATATTAGTAAATACTGAAACTGTTAATCGAAATATTTCAAATAAAACTCTCAGGGAGCTGTCTACACAAATGTTGTCAACGAGAACGAACCTATCACTTTCGAGAGTGAATATTAAGAGCGTTTCGAAAAATTCATCGATCTTTTTGAATGATAATAGGGACAATTGTTTCATCATTATTAATTGTGTGGACAGCTCCCTGAGAGTTTTATTTGAAATATTTGGATTAGGAGTCTTAGTATTTACTAGTATGAATAATTCGTGAATTTTGAAACTAGCCTACCTTTTGCCCGCCGGCACGTGATCTGCAGCGATTAGGCATGGTACCATTCTTACACATTGAGACAGACTGTGGTGTTCGAATGAAATGTCCACGAAGCGTCACGTACTCGCACTAATGTTGTCATGAGTAAGAATCTACAACTCAAGGGAGAGTTTATACGTCTTTTCTCCGATAGAGGGAGCTCACATGAATTTTCACGATGTGTTTTTTCCCCTCATTCGGATATAGGAACTGTGGACGTTTTGAAAATCATCAATTCTTGATTGATTTATTAAATATGGACAAAGGATTCATAATAATCATGAAACAAATCCTATTATCATTCAACAAGATCAATGATTTTTTCGAAGCGCACTTAATATTCAGTCTTGAAAGTGATAGCCTCGTTCTTGTTGACAACATTTGTGTAGACAGCTTCCTGAGAGTTTTATTTTAAATATTTCGATTAAGAGTCTCAGCATTTAATATATATATATATATGATTTTCGATGTTTTTAGCAATAACAGGCTCATTTTAGTGTTAAAAAATTTATTTTTGTTGACGTTTCGTTGTATATCACAACTTTGGCAAACCTAATAATATTAATCAATTAAAACCTAAAGAATTTTGACAAAGTTGTGATATACAACGAAACGTCAACGTAAATAAAGTTTTTAACATTAAAATAAGCCTGTTATTGCTAAAAACATTCAAAATAAACTATCCTAAACAGGCAATAAATCCATTTTAAATATATATATATATATATATATATATATATATATATATATATATATATATATATATATCGAAAGTTTTTAGCAATAACAGGCTTTTTTTGATATGAAAAACTTTATTTTTGTTGACGTTTCGTTGTTATATTACAACTTTGTCAAAACTAATTTATTAGTTTTGACAAAGTTGTAATATAACAACGAAACGTCAACAAAAATAAAGTTTTTCATATCAAAAAAAGCCTGTTATTGCTAAAAACTTCGAAATAAAATATCTTAAACAGGCAATAAATCAATTTCAAGATATATATATATATATATATATATATATATATATATATATATATATATATATAATATATTCATATTCATTGCTATCTTGAACCATTTTATTTATATTTTCAGAAATAAATTATTGGGTTCTCTGGTTCTAAATAAACATTATAAATAAACGTTATGTGATATAGATGTTCAATAAATATTTTTGAGAACCAGAAAACCCAATAATTTATTTCTGAATATATAAATATATATATAAAGTGTATGTAACACTTAAGTGTTACATGCATAAACTATTTATATCTTCTGTTCGAAAAGTTTTGATATTATAGCATAGAGAAGAAATTGATCCTATTTACTGAGATTGAATGTTCTTCTCCATCAATACACGAGAAATGTGAAAGTAACTGCACTCAAACTCCGCCGCTATGTTTGGAACAGAGCGCGTGTCACTTTCAAAAATCGATTCTTGTTTTCACTACACCATTCATAATTCAACCAAACGTGGTGCTTTATTGCAGCAGAAGATCTGTTTAATTTGTGAACATGATAACGGAAGAAAAAATAATTGCCATTTTCGAATTGCAAGATTGAAAACAATGAACCATGTAATTATTTCAATATGAAATACAAGAAACTAACCAACTCCAGCCTTTTACTGAGATGGTCTTATTCAGTGCCCCTGTTGTCCTATTTGTCGTTCTGTCTCCTCATATGGACCTTATCATTACCTCTCAGTCCGTTTACCAGGAATACAGTCCTGATTGACAGACAGTGGAATAGAATTGAAGACTCGTTTGAAATACGACTCAAAAATAGTAATTTTAACTCAGATAAAATGAAAGGAGGGGACAAGCTAACAGAAGAAAACAAGAATGAATATTTAGTTAATGTAAATAATAAGGATAATGTCAACAAAAATCAAAATGATATTCTACAGGATGTATTCAGTAGGTGAGTATAAAATCAAAAAAGCCACTCATTTCCTTTTCTCATTTCAATCTAGTCGAAAAATAACGTTTGTTCAAAAAAAATGTTATCTGTTTTTGAATGTAATCTCAATTTATTCGTAAAATTAAATTAAAATCAATTAATTGAACCTAGCAACTGATAATTTCTACTCCTAGGACGGTCTATTTTCTATCGAATTATTCTACTTCGTAGATTTGAAGCATTCCTAATATTTAAATCGCATCTTTTTTTTTCACTGCTTATACATTTACCATTCCTTCGTATTTATTGCAGTTTGTATAAGATGAATTATTAGTAATTTTGCATTAAAAATGAGCATTTTTCAAGTTCAATAATAAATAAATAAAAAATCATTAATTTCATAAATAATTATATTCTGCAATTTCAAAAACAACTCTTTGAAATTACATAATTTTATAATTTCAGAAATTTTATATTTTCTTAATTTTTTAGAGCAGATATGGATAGCAACGGAAAACTGGATTCCAGAGAATTGTCCTTCTGGATCAGAAAAAAGATCATGGAACACATAACCTTAGCTGTTAGTAATAATTACAATTTATTTTCTCAAATAGATACTGATCCAAAAAATGGTGTTATTACATGGAAGGAATATCATTCGTATTTTTTGAAAAAACGTGGATTTAGTGGAAAATATATTAAAACTCACGATGAAAGACGACACAAGGGTTTACTCAGATCGGTAAAAGGTTTGTTGATACTTTTCTTAACATCTTTTTGAAAAATTCAACAAATGTGGAATGAAATTAAAACATAATAAATTCTTGACATATATTGAGAATATATGTTAATTAATTCTTAATGATTAATATATTATTTATTAAGAATGATCGAACATTCTTAGTAAATGACACCGAGGTTTCGCATCTCTTGGTGAAATATTATGTTGAAAACAATCAATTGAAATTGACACACTCGACTTAAGTTTCACTAAATATATTGAAAACTCTACATATGTTTCGAGTGGTTAACTCATTATGAATAGTATACAATGCTACGCAACATTGTATACTCTTGATAATGGGTTAACCACCCGAAACATACGTAGAGTTTTTAATATATTTGGTGAAATGCAAAGTGTGAGAATTTCAATTTATTGATTAAACTTTTTTTTTCTGTTTTATAGCGGAAGTATAAATTTCAATTCAGATTATTTCTGAATCTACCAATTTTTTTCATTATATGTCGTAGTGAATGGTATCTTACTCTTTTGAACATTCCAAGACATAATTGACTGCTGTTGTCTATTATGTTCTTTGTGTAGCGAATCAGTTGACAGAATGATGTTACCTACTCCTTTATGTATTTTGTTCTAATATTCTTCATTGTTTCATTAACCCTTGCTGATTTTAGACGATAGTTTGAGAACGATTTATATAGTTTCACAGTGTTATTCCAGTGCTTTCTGAATAACCTTTAACAACATTTTGAAATAAAAAAAAATTTTGCCTGACCTGTTCAAACCATGTTTCTAACAAAAATATTTTCTAGTTTGATTTTGTGTTAGAAAACGATATTTTCTTATTCAGTATTTTTCATTTTCATTGATTGTGTAAAGTTCCCTAAAAAAACTTTACGTCCTATATTTTATTTTGTATTCGTTTTATTTTCGAAGTTATAGTAAAATTCGGAACACTTTGCTGATTCCTACAAAATTTTGTAATCTATTCGAGTTTCGGGCTGGTGATGCACTGTCAATATTTGATATGATTTCTCTAATGGTCCTTAACGTTTTAGGGATGAGGGACCACATGACCAATTCTTTTTTTTTGGCATGGACCACTTATTTTTTTTGCAGGTAATAAAAGTTAATATCAGTCTTTTCTCCATAAATAAAACGCATCATATAATTATTCGAAGGCAAGAATTTTTATTTTCAAAGTCTAAGGCCTATACTGAGTTTTCTTGAGGTCTGGATGTTGTATCCTTTGCCTCTTCATCTTCTTCTTTACTTCTTTTCTACGATGGTATTTGTGATTTTTCTTTCCATGTTGTTTGTGCTTTTGTTAAAGCACAAACTAAATGTTAAAAGCATTAAAACATGCATATCAAAAGAATGACAGAAAAGAAACTTTTCTTTTCTGTCATTCTCTTCCGTTGGGATAGAGATGTTCTACCACCTGATGTTCTAGGCGTAATCTCTGTTGTTCTTCTTATATGATTATTCTTATGAGCTTCCATATTTTCAAGCATCTTATTTCTTCTATTTTATCATGTCTGTAAGTTTTTTTATTTTCAGTTCTTCATGCAGATTCTGGTTGGGTAAATATATTGGTGCTCCTACGGCTGTGCGTACTCAGAGTACCTTGGAGTCTCTCAATTCGTGCGTTGTCCATTTCCCAAATTTCGCCTTCATAAAGGAGCCCTGGTATAATGATCGTTTTTATTATCTCAATTTTGTTTTCTTCTGACATCCTGCTCTCTTTGTTCAAAAGGGGGTACAGGTAGGCATGCATCTGTCTTGATTTCTTGACATTCTCAGAAATGTGTGTTCTGTATGTCAAGTTTTCGTCCAGATATACTCCTAAGTACTTCGCATTTTTATCCCACTGGATGGAGTGACCGTTGAAGATTATTTTCAATGGTTTTTTTTCTTCTTTTTGTGATCAAAGTACACCCCAACTGTCTTGTTTGGGTTCACTTTGATTTTCCATTTTTCGAAGTATTTTTGCATCATCTGCAGATCTTCCTGTAGTTCCTTTTGAACGCCATCGTTTCTTCTACTTGATATGCAGTGTCGTCAGCGAACTGGGCTATTTTGCATCTGTTTGGGGTAGGTATGTCTGCCGTGTATATGTTGAAGAGAAGTGGGCCAACTACTGATCCTTGAGGCACTTCTGCTCTGGCATTCTTTTCGCTCGATAGTTTTTCTCTGAAGGTTCTTCCACGTAGGTATGTCTGGATTATGTTCACTAACTTTCTCGGAAATTGTTCTCTTTTCAGTTTGTATATCAATCTACGATGCCATACTTTGTCGAAAGCTTTTTCTATATCCAAAAATATGGCACCACTTGGTATTGATATATTGAGTTTGTCCTTGATGTCTTCTGTCATTCTAGCCAGTTGTTGTAGTGTCGAGTGTTCCGTTCTGAATCCGAGTTGGTGTTCCGGAAGGATACACTTGTTGTCTGCGAAAGTTTTCAGTCTTCTATATATAATTCTTTCAATGACTTTGCTTAATGCAGGCAACAAGTTTGTCGGCCTGTAACTGCTGACCTGGTTGATAGGTTTTCCATTCTTGTGTAACATTATTGTTACTAAACGCTTCCATGTTTTCGGGAATTGTTCAGTACGGAACACTCCACGTGCAATTTCAGTAATCTCTTGGATTGCTTCTTCTAGTAAGTATTTCAATGCCTAGTTTTGAATGCAATCCGGCCCTGGCGCTTCCTGGATTTCAGGTTCTTCAGTATGGTTTTAACCTCTTCTTCGGTTACTTCTTCTATTTCCACTTCTTCTACGCTTTCCTTTGGTGTTTCTATTCTAGTGGTTATTCTGTTTATATTTATATTGTTTAAAGTATACATGTTGTACTTTAGTTGTCGATAATTGTTAGTGGTTTTTTTCTTTAAAGTTTGACTTTTTCATGAAAACTCATGAAAATTCAATGCTTTTCAATTTTGTTATTGCTTCTCCGCTCAATCCGCCAGTGATTCGCAGACCAGTGGTTGAAATCCACTGCTCTGATGGTCGAGCAGGAATAAAAGAAAACTCCATATCAATAAGGCTTGGTATAGAAAAGGGTTCGAAAAACTGCAGGAATAGATGACGTAAAATTTTTAGTTTATGTTTTTAAGAAGAACTGTATAAAGCTATTTCTTTAAGTATCAGCTATGCCATCTAATGAACATTTACTAAATAAAAATACGGTTCTCTGAGACTAAACGACCGCCTATGATCTCCTTGTGAAGTTTTCGAGATCTCCCTGATAGAGGGAGTGCCAGTGATCAATTGCGAGTTGTCATTTCAAAGGTCATAAAAACTTACCTACTTAATATTAAATACCTGTTTGATGATAAAAGTCATTTCCGGCGAGGAGTAAACTACCCAAACATTTCAAAGAGGGTAGAATAAAATTTTTATTGTTGTTATCATCAGTCATAAAACTGTAAGTTTAGAAATTGAAGGCGATAGTTTATTTTCACATCAGAAAGAAGATATTTAGGTATATACATCATATCTGAAATTATTTTCAAAAATTTCCTAACGGACTGTCAGAGTATATCTGTGTGACTTTCGAAATATTCAAAAATGTCCATGACTAAGTCATATTAATTGTATCTCACACTCTTGTGGTATCGTTTTTCGTTCTAGTAGATGGTTAGTGATATAAATTATTTGTGGTATTATACAATTCGTTTTCCAGATACATTTTTTTATTGCCTGCTAATTTCAAGATTACTGAAATGACAAAAGTACAAGAGTAAAAAAAAGTAAAAGAGTGGAGG
Organism: Henosepilachna vigintioctopunctata; assembly: GCA_030704895.1. NCBI lineage: Eukaryota > Metazoa > Arthropoda > Insecta > Coleoptera > Coccinellidae > Henosepilachna > Henosepilachna vigintioctopunctata. Next base: position 5,287,296 of record JARQZJ010000062.1, on the reverse strand, counting down.
TCAGATACCTATACAACTCCGTTGTACCTACAGTGTAACGCCGATTACGAACGGCTCAGGATTACACTGGGAATCGAACTCACCAGCAAGCGGAAACCGTTTGGCTCGACCACTGAGCATCCCAAAACTTAGTTGCGGCGATTTTTTTATGGATTTCAAATCAGTTTTCAAAACTTTGTGACTGATGATAGGACAACAAAATTTACTCTTTTTTCCTACCCTCTTTGAAATGTTAGATTAGGCCATTGGGGATTGACAGAAATTACTTACATCATCAAACAGATTTGATGATAAAATATTGAATGTTTGTTGAACTGAATAAGTAACAGGTCCGTTTTGGTGACTTTTGAAATGGCAACTCAAAAACCCACCGATCCAAACTAAAATTTCAAAAAGTATTTAAGACAAATTGGGAATGAATATTTACCACGTAACAATTGGAAATACAATTAGACCAAAAGTGAATTAAATGAAAAATTGTTTTCACCTTTAACGGCTTTCAAAGAATCCAAAAATTTTCAGAACAAATAATGCGAGATAAAGCATATTGGATGGAGGCAGCCAAGTCAGATCCCGATGCGTTGACAGTTGATGAGTTTCTGGCGTTTACCCATCCTGAATCTAGCGCATCGAATCAATTAGCCTTGGTTGATGAATTATATGACAAATTCGACAGAAACGGTGACGAGTTTTTAACTGAAGAAGAATTTGCTGTGTTACAAACAGAAGGTAAGCCTTAGTAAATAATAAGTTTTTTTATACTTATAGGATAATAGAAACGCTTGTTAAGGTCTGATGAAGTCGGTTATAACGACGAAACGCAAATTTCTTATACCGTCATCATATTTCTATGAATATTACATTCTGGAAGATGCATGAAAAAAGAGATAAATAGAGCCAAAACAAATTTTTATGAAAATAAAAAATATATTTTATTGTTCGGTTCGCAGTCCTGAAATTCATAATTGTCAGTATGGGTTTTTTCCGTTTCTGTAAAGTCCAATCTATCTCTGAAAAAAAAGGTCACGAAAATTAATTCCAGTTCTCTGAAAGCAGATTTTGCCATATGTAACTTGAAATTTCACCACAAAGTTTAGGAAATTTTAACGCAAAATAATTTAGTAAATTTAAACAAAATTATTCAAGTTTGTCAAATCAGTTCGGTAAAATTACAAAACATTTTATGAAATTCACAAACTGATAATAAAAATTATTTAAATAAAACTAAGTGGTTTTGTGATTTTCACGTATAATTAATTTCAAACATAACAATATTGTTTCGCCAACACAGTGACTTAATCAGATGTTGATGATAAACTGAGCTATTACATTGTAACTACTTACAATGGACTACTTGCATTTTTCTGAAGCGTATGGAAATGAACCATGGAACATTGTTCTATGATTCTTCAAAAGAAAGTTTTATTCAAATTATTTTTTATTATCACTTTGTGAATTTTATGAATGTTTTGTATTTTTATGAACTGAATTGAAAAACTTTAATAATTTTGTTGAGTAAATGTACTAAATTCTTTTGCGTTAAAATTTCCTAAACTTTTTGGTAAAATTTTCAGAGAAATTTCAAACAGGAGAAATTTCAAACAGTGTAGGTACAATCACAATATATGAGTATAATACAGTGGTAACTTCCCTATATTTCGAAATTGATTGATGGATTTCAACATATAATAAAGTTTCCGCGTAAAATTTATCGTAAATAATAACTTCTTTATTTTCAGTTAAATTATAACATGTTATTATTGAAACAGAATTTTTCTCGTTCAAAAATATCATGATATGGTAGGTATGTTATTCGAAGTTTTCAAAACCTTCATTTGATATTCCATGTACCTAGTAACACGTTTGATGCATCGATGTCAATTCTATATTTGGAGTTTCGTAATTTCGTAGCATGTGCTTCTTCCTTGTGTCTCCCCATAAATTATATGAGAAATCCTGAAGCCCGTAATTTCTTTGAAAATCTGCGTATCTTTCTTTATTGAAAACTTAATTTGAAAAAATGGTTTTCGTCATAATATCATAGTAGTAGTAGTAGTAGTTTATTGGTGCAATAAAATATCGTACAGCTGTTTCTACACAAGTCAAACATATAAATAAAAACGTAAACAATCACAAATATCTGCATACAAACATTCACAAATAAAATGATATCAAGTCATGTATAAGGAGAAATCTATACGAAAGAACTCGGTGAAACAGTAAATAACATTTTCAATTAAAATATCCTTCAGTAATGATTTGAACTTATTAATAGGTAAGGTGCGGATTCTATGAGGCAAAGCATTGAAAAATTTCCAACACCAGTATTTCGGACCATTATGCGACCTGCTCAATCTGGAGAAATCAATTCTAATGTCAGATCTAAATCTGGTAGCATAGCGATGAAAACTACTACCCACAAACATAGAATCTTTAGTTTCGTAAGCGTATAACAAGCAAACAAAGACATATAAACCTGGGAACGATAGTATTTGTAATTCCCTATATTTAATTTTGCAACAGACTCTATAGTCTGAACCCGAGATAACTCTGATTGCCTTCCTCTGAAGTCTAAAAATGGTCTCTCTAGCCCCACAACAATGACCCCACACTAACAAGCCATATCGGAGAACAGACTCAAACAAAGAGAAATACGCCAACCTGAGTACCCCTTTCGACACAGATCCGATCAAACTGCGAAGCACAAATATGCTTCTACTAAGCCTGGCGGCAACTGATGCTATGTGTGGTTTCCATGTAAGGCGAGAATCAACACATATACCAAGGAACTTGGTATAATTATCCGCACTATCATGATGGTTCAAGCTGAAAATCATGCTCTTTGACTTGTCATCATTCATACACAATTCGTTGCCTGCAAACCACTGTTCGGCCTTCATGCGCTCCCTGTCACAAACAATTCGAACCTGACTCAAATCAGACCCACCAACAGAAATATTGCTGTCGTCCGCAAATAAAATCACTTTTGAAGTTAGATAGTCTGGTAGATCGTTTATAAAGACCAAAAATAAAATTGGACCCGCAATGTATCCCTGAGGAACTCCTACGGATAGGGCTCTTCTATCTGACCAATTTCCACCGGAGACCACCGCCTGAGATCTATCAGACAGAAACGACGAAATCAATTCAATGCTGCTCTCAACAAAACCATACTTTCGGAACTTCGACATAAGAACCGAATGAGATACACAATCGAAAGCCTTCGTCAGATCCAGGAAAAGGCTGACCGAGTACCATCCCCGCTCAAAACACCTCAACGTATCCTCCACAAAACTCAAAATTGCTTTTGTAGTTCCGAGATCCCTTCTGAAACCAAACTGCCTATCACTAAATAGCCCATTTGACTCAAAGAACTCAACCATCTGGGAACACATCAACTTCTCTATCACCTTGGAAAACACAGGAACAATCGAGATAGGTCTATAGTTGGAAACCTCATTCTGATCACCACCCTTATACAGAGGAAGCACCTTAGACACCTTCAGACAGATTGGAAATGTATTAGTGGTGATACACTTGTTGATAAGAAAAGTTAGTGGCTCAACCACAGAACTACAATTCCTCTTCAGAACAACGGAGGACAGGCCATAGCAATCTGGACATCGACTATTTTTCAAAGATTTAATAGCATCTCTGACCTGAACCTGACTGACCTCGGTGAACCGGAACACAACATCAGATGCGATACACTTCCGAAACAGACCGGCATCATCAGAGCAAGAGGGCAACGAAGCACTTATTCGATCAGCAATAGAAACAAAAAAGTTCTGAAATTCAGAATTCCGAATAACCTCGTCATGGGCTTTGATTTTTGCCCTTCTCAAAGCCAACCTGTAACCTGTTCGCAGACTATCTCTCGTGCTCCTGCTTTCCTCCGTCCGAAAACAAGAATACAGCTCATTAGCAAACTTAAGTTGATCTCTCAAACTCCTAAGATCGTCACTGAACCACTTTATTCCACCGTCAATCTGTCTACTCCTTATGGTCCTCTCCGGGAATGAAGCTACAAATGCATCAGTAAATAATCTGACATATCCGACGCTTACAATGTTTTGTCATATAATTGGTGGATTTTCTTATTCAAAGTTTGGTCGATATATTGATTGGCATATGTCACTTCATTTCAAATATTTTTTTGAAATATTGTTAAATTTTTAAAATTTTCTATACGAACGACATCCTGATAATGTCGAACGCAAATTCAAAAGAATCACCCAATTTGATGTCGTAAGGAAGTTATATGCCTAACTTCACGGCAATTCATATTTATCAAATTTTTATTTTATTTTATGTGAAATACATCTGTTTTATGCATCATGCCCTATGCATTTTGTACTAAATTCGCAAATTTTATAATGATCATTGCTACGTATTTGTCAACAATTTTAACTTTTCAACAAAGAATATATTGTGTGAAGTGGCTTTCGATCTATTTTGTATAGTTAAGTACAATTGTTGTATTTATTGAAAAATACGTGGTTGTATCGAGTTTTTCTAGTTATTTTTTTAATTTAATCTATTAAACTGGTCGTATATCTGGACATTTTTTATTAAATGATTGAGTTGCATAGGTACTTGTCCCATACAGATACATTTTTGTCGGATAATCATACTGGCTTGTTGAAAAAGAATGACAAATTGAAAATTCATTACCGAAATTGAAATAATTATTCAACGTAATTTAGTCTCCCAGTAATATTACAAAATTAATTCAATAGATCATTATTACATTAAACGAACTTAAAGCAAAAAATCGTATGGTTTACATAAAATTGAATATAAAATAAGGCAGGTTTTAAAATCATGAATTTTATTTTATTTTATGTTTCATTCCGCACACACGCTATTTATAGTGAGAATACTGAGACTCTCAATCGAAATATTTCAAATAAAACTCTTAACTAATCTTGGGTTTTTTGTTTCAATTAAAACAAAATGATGTTTATTTCCAAATTACGTTTCGGTTATTATTTTAATCTTTATCAAACTGATATATGTCATATGATCGCTAAAACAAAACGAATATAAAAACAATGCTCACAATATAAATACCTCAGACAAAAAAGTTCATAGGTGACAGCAACAACAACTATATTGACTATTATACTTAAATATTTAAAATTTTTCCGAAGAACAATCACGTTCATCCCTCAAGGCACATTACAAATATATGACTGGACTTGGAAATTGATCACATCTGCAATATTACGTACACACATCAAATGATACAACTTTATCTTTTGCCGCATGTTCTTATGCGGTTAAAATATTGTTATATATTTTACTTAGACCAGTTATGTCGGTTTTATCATTGATGGATTCTGATTTTTTCTTTATATGAATTATTTTCTGGATTTCGCGTTTTTTTAATGTTGTTCAGTTTTTAAGATTTTTGTAGCCGAAAAATCAAACTTATGGCCCAATGTCTGCTGGTGTTTTGTGAGAGCAGTGATATTTTTTTTATCGTACCTATTTCCATTCAACCTATTTTTCAAGTATTGGCAAGTTTGTCCAATATATACTCCTGTACAGCCTGCACATGGAATCTGGTATATTGTGTGGGTTCTTTTATCCATTAGAATATTACTTTTTAGTCTGCTGAAATTGTTTCGTAGCAGATTATACCTCTTATGGCACACCTCTACGTCATATTTTTTTGAAAAGTTTGTCCAGATTTTCAGACAGATACGGAATATATGGTATACATAGATGTTGGTTTTCCTTTTGGTCTTCAGGCATAGTAGTGCTAAAATTATCTTGGTTTCGTGTCGAATGTTTCTGTTTTCTTTGTTTAAAAATTGCATTGACTAGTTTTCTCGGATGAGAGTTAAGATGTAGTATCTCCTTCGCTTTATATATTGCGTCATGTACAAACTCTGAGTCACTTAGTCTAATTGTCCGATCTGCTAGCCCAATTATTACAGATTTTTTTGGGATATGTGGTGCTGTGAATTGTAGTTGAGGTAACGTCCCGACCATGTGGGTTTCCATCATTCCGTCCGCAAGTTGCCGTCTCTGTGAAGAATGGTCATGTCAAGAAAATTTATCTTCTTGTCAATTTCAGATTCTACGGTAAATTTTAGTTTTACGTGATAGCTATTGAATTGATTAATCACATATTCTGTCTTGTCTTTGGGAATGTCAGTGATGCAGTCGTCCACATATCTGTAGAAAAATGGTGGAAAAAAATCCAATTTGGAAATTAGATCACATTCCAAATCCTCCATTACCAACTGTGCAATTATGCTAGAAATTGAAGCACCCATAGCACATCCGTCACGTTGTTAGTAAAAAGTTTCGTTATATTTAAAATATGTGGAATTTAGTGTAAGTTCTACAGCTCTTAAGAATTCATTCAATGGGATATCAGTATATTCCTTTATATATAACCATCTTGCTTCTATAGCCTCCAACGCAGTTTCAATTGGCACATTGGTGTAAAGTGACACCACATCTAATGATATTAATTCATATTCATCTGGGATCACAATGTCATTCAACTTTGAAACCCCAGAAGTCTTTTATGTAATAATTATTCTGATGAGCTACATTTGATAAAATATTCTTAAGGTATTTAGATAAATTCTCAAAAGGTGATTGTATACAGGATACAATGGGCCGTAAAGGTGTTCCTGCTTTGTGTAACTTGGGCAACCCATATATTCTCGGTGGTAACGCGTTCTGTACTGTAAGTTTCTTGGCTGTGCTCGAGGAAATATAATCTTTGTTTTCCCATCTTTTGAAGAGCTCGTTATTTTTCTTTAGGTAAATAGCAGTGGGATCATTTTTGAGTTCTTAATAATTGAGTTCATAATACGTATTTTCAGTGTTTAATTGGATTCTTGTCCTGGACTTCAATCCCAATTAAACACTGAAAAAAATATATATATATATATTTTATTTTTCTTCAACTTAAGGTTAACCAGTCCCAAATTTTTTTTTCAGGAAACGATGAGACTCTAGTAATTCGGCAAGATGAACATGAGCGAAGAGCGGAATTCCGAAAATCTATAGATTTGAACGGTGACGGCAGAGCAGATAGGAGAGAACTGCTACACTACATAGCCCCCCAAAGTCCCCGCCACAGTGAACATGAAGCTGAAGCCCTTTTGTCCCTGGCCGATCTAGACAAGGATAATATGCTCAGTTTAAATGAAATGTTGGCCCATCCAGATCTCTTTCTTAAATCTAAAATGGTAGATACAGCAAGAAGTTTTCACGATGAATTTTAAGATTATATTCTTATATGTTATTGTAAAATGGAAACGAAATAATATAAAATAATTTTTATATTCTTACAAAAAAACCTAAAAGTGCATCGTTGAGTTGATATAATTATTAGTATGAAAACTGATTGATTATGAAAAACTCGTAACAATGAACGTTCATAAAATTTCGTATTGTGGCGCCTCTATTTCGTCTCTCAGGCTCGTTTCTGAATACATTCATAATATCAAAAAGTATTGCATTTTATTTTCAATTGCAGCAATTCTCCGAATATCCTCGAGCCTGACTGGTAAATTCATAGTTCAGCTTTCACCAGCCTAGTCTTTTTATTATTTTTTTGACTAATACAGCTAAAGTTGGGGTGCACTATCGAAGGGGCCAGTAATAAAACTTATGGTAACTGACTTACACGTTCCGCTTAATAGTGTACTCTAGTTAATTAATAAACTCTTTGTCAATTTTGTTCAACAATATTTAACAATTGTTAAGTATTGTTGAAAATGTATAAAAGCACAGGCAAGGAAATATTCGAGAGAGTTTGTAAGAAACGAGTCTAGAGTACAGTTCGTCCTAATAAGTATTCTCCTACATATTGAAAGTTCAAAAAAAAAAAATAAAGTTAAATTTAAAAGTTCATTAAAGTGTGTCTCAATAGAACCTTCCCTCACACATCAGATAATAAATCGGCGGTAGTGTAATTACAAGTTCATCTATTAATAGCATACACACAACCCCGCCAAATTGGTGAACCCGACGTGGAAAAAGTGATACACCAGTGATACGCTTTTTCAAGTATACGGATTTCAAGTGCGGAAATATATAAAAAGAAGTGAGTACTATTCATTCAAATTTATATTCAAAGTGACAGTATATCTCTTAAAATTGCATAATAATATGACGATTGGGAACGTCGCGAACATCGTTGAAGTGAATCCCGTGCCTAGCTTTCCCGATTTTGATCACACAGATCCGAAAATCTGGTTTGTGATTGTGAAGTGTGTTTTACACTGTTGAACATTACGGACCCTCTGATACAATATTATGATATTCTCGCGAAATTTCCCTCGAAATATATCTCCGAAGTGCGCGATATAGTGTTTCGACCAGTGGACGATAACTCATACTACGTACCAAAACAACAATTAATCAAACGATTGTGGGTCAGCCAGGATCTGAAAAATAAGCAGCCGCTGGAAAAAGAATTCATAGGGGTCGAAGAACCTTCAAAATTCCTTCGTCGCCTTTAAGCTCTTGCAGGTCCTGCGGTACCAGAAACGCTAGTTGGAAGCATATGGGTAAACAGATTACAAGACAACCTGCCCCACATCTTAGCGACCCAATCTCACCAGTCGCTAATGGACATTGCGACTGTATTGATGTAGCTGATTCTGTTTACTCCGCGCTGCCAGCAAGACCGATAGTTCCTTCAGTCGAACAATCTATAACACAAAACCTCAATGCTCTTATACAAAAACTCACCATACAACTACAAATCTCCTACAAATTGAAAGTTCAAAAAAAAAAAGTTAAATTTAAAAGTTCATTAAAGTGTGTCTCAATAAAACCTTCGCTCACAAATCAGATAATTAATAAATGAACTTGTAATACAAGTTCATGTATTAATAGCATACACACAACCCCGCCAAAGTTTTATGTGCTTGATACGAAATAAAAAGGACTAAGTTATATGAGCATTTCTATTAATAAATTACCTAATTTTGTTATCAATAACAGCATACGTAACCAGAAAAGATTCATCATTGATTTTCATTTGCTGAAAATCACTAGCAATTATTCAATTTATTATGTTTATTGTCCGATATTTTCTTGAAACTGATGTTCACGATAATAACAATTTCAACAATCAGTTAAGTATGGCTATAAAATCAGTGATTACGTAGAAGGTGCTTTTTTCACATCCTGGATAAATAATGCTTGAATTCTTGGGGCTCAATAAACAGTTATTGGTTGCGAATATCGTAAAGTTGTAATGGACCAATTCAGTCTAGAAATGAAGGTTAGGTTATAATTATAAGTTCCTAAGGGTTAGAGAGCACAACTAAACAACTAAAGTGAGACTGCATACAGGATGCTCATATATAGCCTCCTGTATGCAGAACATTGTCATTCGTACGCCAATGGTTTACTTCCTTGTTTCACGAAAATCATTTGAAATATCATTTTAGTATGAAACTGTTTTAGAGTCTAATTTGTAACAATTGTTGTTGATCCCTCACATCCAAAACGTTTTTGAACATATATTGAAATGTTTAATATTATTTATTCACAGAGCCAAACAAAATAAACATTAAAAACATGATAATCTTCCAAGTTAAACATACCCCATAAAAATAACCGCATAACAATAAAAAATATTCGGAGAAAACGATCATATTTTGAATTATTCGTCTGTTGTAAAAAAAATTTTATAAAAGATATTCACAAGCTAATGAATTGAACTTCGACAAATTGAATTCGAGAATTTGAATTTTCCACATAGAAATTATGTGTCAAAACTTAGATTATTCTATTTTCAATTATGTGCCAAAATATATCACTACTTTGATTATTTTAACTTTAAAATTATCTCTTTTTATGTCAATTGACTTCCCTCTGTTACTTGGCGTAACCTCAATGGTGGATTTATACTAGGGGCAGTGCCCAGGGCGGCAAACTTTCTAGGGCGGCAAAATTTGGAAAGTGAGAAAAAATTATATACAATATATAGAAAATTGGGGCGGCATTTTCTTCAGTGTCCCAGGGCGGCACAAATTCAAATCCGGCCCTGCGTAACCTAGTAGAAAAGTATAACACTATTAGGAAAACTCGATATATGTTTCAGATTACTAATACCCAGTGTCAAGTATTATTGAGTAAAGTAAACAATTTCTGGGAATTTGTCAGTGTTTTCTCTTAATCTTTAATTCTTTTCATCACAAGTATGTTGTTATAATGAACTCAATATGAAAATTAATATCCATTATAACGGGTGATTTTTTAAGAGTTAAATTTTTCAGGTTGGCGGCACTGGTTGGTAATGTCATCCAAACGTAATCTGTAAAAGTGGAAAGTTTTCAGTATACTCTATACTCTGCCATTTCATCATGGACTTACAAACGAGCAACGATTGCAAATTGTTGAAATTTACTATCAAAATTCGTGCTCTGTGAAAAATGTGTATCATTTGTTACGACCGTATTCGAACTGGTGAATCAACAATTCGTGCTAATACCGCCAAATTTCGCAACAAGTGTACTTTGTTAGACATTAAACCATTGTCTCGCATGCATACAGTGCGTACTGAAGAGAATATTGCGGCCGTAGCGTACAGTGTTAATGAGGATCGTGAAATGTCAATTCGTCGCCGTTCTCAGCAATTGGGCAAGTGTCAAATTGGACCTTCCCAATGGACCATTTGATACGGAGCCGTCTACAACATGTACATGAAGTTATATTTAAAGTAAATGGCAATGGCCAAGTTATCAATTTCAATAAAAATTTTGAATGTATCATTTATTTAAATTGAGTGTTTTATTCGATTTATAAAAAAACTACGCTTACAAAATCGCCCTATATTAGAATTATGATGAAGAAAACGAATAATCTGTTTTGTAACTATATTTATTTTCTAATTCAATTATTAATCCGATTTATAATTTTTTGGCAACTTCTGTTGAAAACAGTATATAATAAGCGTAGTAGGGAACTAAATATTTCGTTTTCATCATGATAAATACATGTCACAATATTATTGGGAAATTCACCAATTATTTTGCAATAAGGATCGTTGGAATCATATAAATTGGGATGTATGCATATATCAATCCCTTCTTTTTCAATTCAATTTTCCAAACAAGGTCTCCATAATTTGAAATTTTGGTCATAAAAAGTACCCAAGAACTGACCTTATTCAATTTTCAATTTTTCCATTCAGGAAAAAATATAACTGTATATATTGAAGTAGGTTCATAAAAAATGTATCTAATATATAAGGTTTAGAGCTGGTCATGTGACAGTAAATACATTGTCCAAATTGTTAAATGATCTAATACATGCTGTAGAATGTATATCAACAAAAAGTTACTATTTTATTTTTATTGGAGTACAGTAAGGCGTTTTATACTGTGAAATTACAGATTTCTGAGTCAGTAGTACAGCTGCTACAAAACTATCTTTCGGATAGGCATCAATATGTAGAGATTTATAATATTCTATCTAGTACAAGGCTGATATCTAAAGGTGAGCCACAGGCTTAATTATTCGTCCTTGTCTCTTTCTGATATACACCACGGATCTGAGTAGGAACGGCGAAAGATGCACAATCTATAAATTTTCTGATGATACCCAAATATATAAAAGCTTTTCGCCGGAACCTGTTAATTCAGCTTGTGAAGACATAAATGCAACATTAGCTAATATATTTAAATACTCGGGAGATCATGGATTGAAAGTGAACCCGAGTTTGACTTTGGTATCGGACTGGAAGTTTTGAAATAAATGAATATAAAATAAGCAAACGTCAGTGGATGTACACAAGTCAACATCATTTGTCACGTCCACAGAAAAACCCTTTAGTAGATATTTGAATCGTTATTATTTTCAAAGTCTAAATTTATAGTTTATTTCACTATGAAAAATCAAGTACTTCTAGTACTTACACGGTCATCAAGCACATGATATACATGTATACGTATATATATATATATATATATATATATATATATATATATATATATATATATATATATATATATATATACATGTATACACCCTTCTCAACTGCAATCCTCCCCAAGAAAAACTTAAGTTCGACTTTTCGGGGTTTACGCATCCAGACTCGCAAGCCCCTGATATGGAAGAGATTACAGCAATTATCAAGCAACTCAAAAACAACAAAGCAGCAGCAGAAGATGGGATTATTGCGGAACTCTGGAAACTGAACGATACTACTTTGACCCAAAAACTTCATCATTTAATATCAGAAATCTGGAGAACGGAACAGATACCAGAGGATTGGAAATGCGCGTTGATACATCCATTGCACAAAAAGGGGGACAAAATGGATATCAATAATTACAGGGGAATTTCCTTACTCCCGGATGCGTACAAAATACTTTCTAAAGCACTCCTAAACAGAGTAGAACACCAAGCGGTTCCACTAATTGGGGAATACCAAGCTGGATTCAGAAAAGGCCGATCATGTGCTGAACAGATCTGGACTTTGAAGACGATATTACAGATGAGGAAATTTAGAAATACAGTGATCACATTCATTGACTTCAAGAAAGCATATGACTCGGTAGACCGCGAAACCCTTTTCGAAATCATGAAAGAATTTGGAATCGATCGAAAGACCCAAACAATTATAAAACAGACACTTACAGGTACAACTTCCAAGGTAAAATTTATGGGCGAAATATCAGATCCCTTTGAAATCAAAACCGGTGTGCGGCAGGGGGACGGACTTTCGCCAATTCTTTTCAATATTGTTTTAGAAAAGATCATAAGGGAATGGGAACTTCACGTGAAGGGCATACAAGTGGGCATCAAAAAAGAAAATAGAATAAATGTCAAATGTCTCGCCTTTACAGACGATATTGCTATCATTACAGACAACAGAACTGAAGCCATTCGCGCCGTGGAAAAACTACATGAAATTGCGCAGAAAACCGGGTTACAAATTTCTTATGATAAAACCAAATACATGGAAAGAAAACCAAAAAATAAATCTTCTCTTATGACAAAACATGGTGAAATTCTGCAAGTAGGCCACTTTAAATACATCGGGGAAGTTATACAGTCCTCAGGTTTAAACCGAATCGCTAATGAACAGAGAATAACCAAGCTCCAAAGGGCCTACAAACTAACATGGGCTCACTATAACAAAAAGTGCATTTCGAGAGGCGCCAAATTGAGGCATTATAACACAACGATTCTTCCAGAAGCAATCTACGCAGCTGAAACAATGGTTATTGGCGGCCATTCAAGAATTAGAGAAATGGAAAAACAAGAACGAAAAATTCTCAGAAAGATTTACGGGCCAATCAGTAGAAACGGTATTTGGATGAAAAGACCTCAAAATGAACTGTATCAAAATACAAATACGATAACGGAAGAAATCAGAAAACGACGAGCAAAGTTCTATGCACATGTCTAAAGAAAGAAACAGTCCAGAATACCGAAGAAACTACTCAATATAATTATTAATAGTAAATGCGGAACAGAGTGGCTAAAAGAGGTCCAAGAGGATCTACAACAGATCAATATAAAAAATCTCGAAGATCGCACTGAATGCCGCTATAAAATCGCACATATAAAGTTTAAGCAAAAAGTAAATCGTCAACCTGGAGTAAAGTGGACAGATGAACGGAAGAAAGAGCATTCAGAGAGGATGAAGCGTTTTTGGGAGGCAAAAAAGATGAACCAAAATTCCTAATGATTGCGAATTCAAGTTCAGTCGCTCTCCTCATGGGGAACAATCGAAATAATGATAATAATAATAAAATATATATATATATATATATATATATATATATATATATATATATATATATATATATATATATATATATATATATATATATATATATATATATATATCTTATCTTGAAATTGATTTATTGCCTGTTTGAGGTATTTATTTTGAAAGTTTTTAGCATTAACAGGCTTTTTTAATATGAAAAAGTTTATTTCTGTTGACGTTTCGTTGTTATATTACAACTTTGTCAAAACTAATGAATAATTGAATTTATGAGTTACTATGGATATCAAATGTCAAAATTAATTTTTTGAAAAATCAAATTAGTTTTTTTGTATATTCACTTATTGATTTTAGTATTATTTAGTCAATGAAAGAACGGACATTAAACATCTAAATTCTATCTACAACAACTTAATAAACCTCACAAATAACACTCGCAAAATAAACACACAACAATCACAAAACATCACATCCCACAACTCATTCTTTCCAGATCTACCTTCAATTTCACACACATAAACGAACAATATACACATTCTGGATAAGTATATAAAAAACTATATGTAATTGTATATATGTAAATATAATCACACTTAAGAATCACCTGGCTTACCATGAGTTTTTCAGAGGTTTCCTCATGGTGAAGAAGACTAAAACTTCCGAAGCGAATGCTGAGCCAGAAATATTCCTCTGATAATGAAAATCAATAAGTGAATATACAAAAAAACTAATTTGATTTTTCAAAAAATTAATTTTGACATTTGATATCCATAGTAACTCATAAATTCAATTATTCATTAGTTTTGACAAAGTTGTAATATAACAACGAAACGTCAACAGAAATAAACTTTTTCATATTAAAAAAGCCTGTTAATGCTAAAAACTTTCAAAAAATATATATATATATATATTATTTAATAAAAATATTTAATAATTAATATTTCTCTAACATTTATCCCTTGAAGGATAAAGGAGACATCACATCGTACACGTTCACATATCTAGCTCTACTATAACATTTTTTTGGTTAATTTGAATTTTCCGAATGAATGTTCTAGTGTTCGTTTTCTTAAATATTTCATTCAGTGCCATAAGCACAAAAATTTAATTTCCTTATCGTCGTTGTTCCTGGCGTAACTCGAAAAAATTACATTTTTCATATTTGTAACCAAACTGCCGAGAAAAATTAAGCGCATCTTTCTTGATAAAAAGCGTAACTATGAAAAATTTTGTCGCCCGACAGGAAGCGATTTGGTGAATAGGCGTATCTCAAATGGTTCTAGAATGTTCGAGAAAGCGCTTTTTTTATAAGTCGCTCAGTCCTTTGCATTTTCTTATGGAGGAAGGATCTTTCAATCCAGGTAAGTTATTTTCTGCTACATTTCCTCCAGATTTTGTATCAATTTGTTTATTCCCCATAATATCAATACGTGAAGAGCACATTATTACTACATATTGTTAGCTTTAGGTTCATAAAAATTACGTTTTTATAAATCACTAAGATACGCTTTCTCACTACCCGTTTCTAATATAACCTAACCTATAATATAACCTGTTTTTCCGTGATACGTCACTTCCGATACTGCTTAGTACTTAACAAAAAGTAAATTAATTATGATAATTAATAATAATTATTAAATTTGAATATGTATGTAATACGTAATAATCATAATAAGTCATCAATAGTCATAATAAGTTATTAAGTCCTATACAGCATTACCCAAAATTGGCCTAAAACTATTACTTTTGCTAATTAAGTAAGGAATTTATTCTACGAATAACTTAAATATTATGTGGTAAAACTTGTAATATTAATTTTTACAGATAAATGACTTCCCGGGGTCAAAAACTCGTCGCTCTAGCTCTTTCAAAGCACAATACTTCACTAAAACAGAGAGAGCAACCTGAAACTTTCGAGAATTTTTTTCAACCACCAGTTGAAAATGCACCTAATTGTGAAAACACTACTACTGATATGGAAATTGACATAACGAAAGATATAAATCTACCGGATATAAGTGACGGCATATTAAACAGTATTGATATACCCATAATCTTTGATTTTATAGACGACACGCCGGCTCTGTCATCTGATATTGAAAATGCACCTAATTTTGAAAACAATCCCGATATGGAATATCAGTGATTATCATCTAATGATGTGGAGGAAATGACTGCTAATATCAACACAACGCCAACCAATAACGAAAATGATAATATACCCCCAGATCTGAAAATGAAATAACCTGATCAATTCAAGTTGAATCATCTAAGGATGGGCGTTCAGCAATAATAGCCAAAGGTCGTGACACCAGAAACATAAATAATAAAGATAAAAGGTTCAGCTATATAAGCTGGCAGAAATATTCCGATGAAAATACAAACGAGGAGGAATCAAGTCCCCAAGAAAACAAAGGGCTCCGTGTAATTAAAATATGTGCTCAACTTCGAAAAAAGGGCACTGCTCGGAATTTACACAAGAAGAAAGGGCAGAAATTTTCAAACATTTTTGGACTTCAATCTGGACCCAAAAAAAGATATTCTAAACATCCATGACGGGACCAAGTCACAGGTTTCTGATGATTCCAGAAGGCGCGCAACATTGGTATATTCATTAAAAAAAAACAGGAGAACCTCTACAAGTGTGCAAACAAATGTTTTTGGGAACGTTTTCAAATACAAAAATGTATTTTTATAGAATCATGCGGGATCAAGAATTTGGTATGAGCAATAATCAGCATAGTTTTTCCCAATCCACAGTGACCAAAAATGAAAGAGAGCAACGAAACGTTGCCCAACGTGAATGCCTAACAGAATTTTTCAACCAACTGCCCAAGCTCCCATCCCATTACTGCAGAAAACCGACAAATAAATTATATTTAGAGTCCTTTTCTCCTACTGTACAGCCTGTTTACAATGAGTACAAGAAATTCTGTAGTGGGAGAAATTCAAATCCACTATGCAGAAAAGTGTTTGTGAACATGATGACTGAAAAAAAATCGTTTTACACACTCCTAAAAAAGAACGATGTAACACATGTGTTTCATATGAAGAAAAAAACATCGGTGAAGACACCTATTCAATACACATTCAGAGAAAAAATAGAGCGCGGGAAGAAAAGAACAGAGACAAGAACCTAGCTTTAGAAGAGAAAGCTACAGGGTTGGTAATGGATCTACAAGCAGTAAAACTCTGCCCAATGTTAAATGCCTCTGCTTTATACTACAAAACCAAACTTTGCTGCCACAACTTTACAGTGTATAACATGGCAGCCAAACATGTAAAGTGCTAATCTCCACTCATCGACCTTTGCTTCTTGTATTATAAATTACATCCTGACCCATGTAACTGATTATAGTATCCCCATTATGTTATGGAGTGATGGCTGCCCTTATCAGAATAAAAATGCTATAATGGCCGAAGCACTTCTCAGTTTTAGTAAAGAAAAAAACGTCGAAATCTTCCAGAAATACTTGGAAGTAGGGCACACTCAGATGGAAGTTGACACTGACCATCGAAAGACGACTGAAGAACAATTTCATTCATCTGCCTAGCGACTACTAGAGAGTGACACGAATGGCACGGTAAAATCCTCCATATGAAGTGCATGCAGTAGACCATGGATTTATTCGCGATTTTGACAGCAATTCGAAATACACGTCGATCAGACCAGGAACCAAAGCTGGAGACCCAACTGTCAACAACATCAAAACTCTACATCATACTCTACAATCCAAGTGGAGTAATAAAGTTCAAGTGAAACTTTGACGACGAATTTGTGGACCTCCCAGAAAAACGTGGAATTAAAAAAAGATGTGCCATTGCTAAAATCATTTAATCCATCAAATGTTAAGTCATTTAGCATTAGCCTCGAAAAATATAATCATTTGCAGCAGTTGGAGGTTGTTATCCCAGCTGTCGTGCATTCTTTTTACGATGATGTTCCCCATAAGTAGGGCTTATATCTTTTAACTCCAATGTATTCCAATATTGGGCTCTTAAGCCATTATTTAACTTATCTTTTTACTTGTTAATTAA
This sequence comes from Henosepilachna vigintioctopunctata, assembly GCA_030704895.1. Lineage (NCBI taxonomy): Eukaryota > Metazoa > Arthropoda > Insecta > Coleoptera > Coccinellidae > Henosepilachna > Henosepilachna vigintioctopunctata. The sequence goes on along the minus strand of JARQZJ010000062.1, from coordinate 5,269,529 downwards.
TTAATTGTTTAATGTGTTCAATATTGTATTTGAGTTTTTTGCGTTTTTTGGCTTAGCCCTCTCACTCGTCAATTGTAAGCAGAAGTATAGGTATTAATTTAGAACCTATACCTCTACTTACAATTGACGAGTGAGAAGGCTAAGCCCACGGAAAACAATGTGATCAATTTGTGCCTTTATTATAAAACTCGTAACATAATAATTATTTAAGTTTTTTACTTCTCTAGCCCATCAAAACTTTTTAAAAAGTTAGTCATTGTAAACACAATGTTCTTTTCTATAATATTTTGTATTTCTTCCATTATTTTAGAACTTACATTTAGAAATTATTTTGACAAAATTATAAATTTATACTCTTACAAAGTTGTTTTCTTGAAACCTGTTCCGTCACAAATTAAAATTCGCAATCTTTCCGCAATCTATTGATAATTATTTTGACAAAATCGATATTATTTGATAGTAATAATTTTTTAATTTATAATAATATTTATATGAATAGTAATTATTATTTAAGTACGTCAAATTTATTATTAACTTAATAGTATATTAAAAATTAAAACATAATTATTGTGGAACAGTAGGTAAGTGATAAAGCCTAAGTCGGTAAAATATTGCAGTGAAATAACGCAACTCGAATAGAAAATATACCCTATTAATTAGTAACGAAATAATTAGGCCAAACTAAAAGTTTGTTGTAATTTATGGTTGAATTGAAAAAAAAAATTATATTTTGAAAACTCGCTAATGATGTTTGAGGCGTTGTTTTCGTTTCCTGAAAATTGCTACTTCTCGGGAACAACAACGATATATATATATATATATATATATATATATATATATATATATATATATATATATATATATATATATATATATATATATATATATATATATATATATATATATATATATATATATATATATATATATATATATATATATATATATATATATATATATATATATATATATATATATATATATATAACTTATTTTTCCATCCTTTTCAGAACGAAACCTCCTTCTTACAATCATTGTTTTACCTTTATGATTACTCCGTTTTTGTAATGATTCTTTCATTCTATATTATCTTCATGGTCTGTTTATTTTTTTAATGAAATATAATATATCACAAATTATATTGTATTGTTTATATAATATAAGAAATTAATTCAAAACTTCTACAGAAGAAAACCATGCAAGCAGTTAAAGTTGTTTTAATAATTTGAACGAAAACGCCTTTCAAACATTGCTTTAGGTTTCAGAAAGATTATACAATAACTTCTAATATTTTACCTTATATTCAAAATTCCTTATGTAATCAGGAGATGATTTAAAAGATGAACAAATGTTGGGTTGTAATTTTATTTAATATTCCATAATATTACAATAATATTAAAATGAATCCTTTGAAAATATATCTTAACAACCCTAACAGAAACATTGTTTTCAGAAAACTCTCGTATAACATAAGAACTTCATTTCAAGCAATCTGAAATACACTATATGAATAAATTGAGTTAAATAATTATTTACAAATATAAATAAGTAATTCACATTTTCAAATCATGAAGGAATGATTATAAAAAAATTATAGCTCCTATTTCTTTTTTCTGTCAGTATTACACTTCGGACAAAACCATTTTCCTTTGGGTTTAGTTGTAAGTCCCACACAGGCAAAATGAAACCATTCAATTGGACACTGAAACAAAATACAAAATGGATGAGTAACAAATATTAAGAATATCTTGAAAAGGATACTAAAACGCAGTGATATATGATTTTCAAATTGAAAAAAATCTTATATACAAATGAATAAACATATATTAGGCAGTGGTGTAGTGGCTTTTCAGTGTGGGAACGCTAAATACTGACTTACCAATGGGAGGAAGTGGTCTTAGGGGTACCAAATCACCCCCGCCCAGAGAGTGTATATATATATATATATATATATATATATATATATATATATATATATATATATATATATATAAAAGAAAGTTGTGTTAGTTACACTATTTGTAACTAAAGAACGGCTGAACTGAAAATTGATTGGGATACTTTTTATCACGTTCCCGTCGGACGTGACATAAAACGTGGTATAAAAAAACGGATATACCACAACAAGGATAATTATGTCGGAAGGGATTTTACATCAAATTCGTGTCAGTACAAGAAATCCGGACCTTCAGGTGAATGAGGAGATACATAATGGGGCTTTGAAATTGATAGAAGACATGTGTTACCTCATGTTCGGTAATTTATTAGTCAGGTTAGGAATGAAAAAAGACAAATCGTGAAATGAATGACGCATTTAATCAAGAATTTGAACGGGAACTTTCCCGTTGACTTGAATATGATCACCAGGAATTAGATTTAATAATTCAAACGAATGTACCCCTGTTGAATCGCCAACAAAAGGAAGTTTATGATACAATGATGAACGCAATTGATGATGGAAATGGTGGTTTATATTTCCTGGATGCCCCCGGTGAAACTGGACATTCCTCATGTCAGTAGGTTTAGCCACTGTTAGTGCGAGATCTAACATTGCGTTTGACAATACTCAAAGCAAAATTCGAAGGTGAGGAAGTTCTCATTCCAAGGATCCCGATGATACCAACCGACATGCCGTTTGAGGTTAAACGACTCCAATTTCCGATCCGACTTGCAATCGCCATGACATTAAACAAATCACACGGCCAATGCTTTGAAGTTTGTGGTCTGAATCTAGAAAATTTATGTGTTTCCCATGGTCAATTTCGATTATATGTGGCATGTACACGGGTCGCAAGACCATCTGCGTTATTTGTTCTTGCATCTGATAATAAATTGAAAAATGTCTATCACAAAGTGCTTCACTAAAGAGTGGAACCCATGCACTTAAATATATGGCCAATAAAGAATCATTAAAATACTTGCTTTTTCAATTAACATTAATTATCCAAATAAAAAATTGACCTTGATAAAATTGAAAGTCTGCTCATTTATTGCCTGTAAGGTGGAACAAAGTTCGTCGGGACAGCTAGTATATATATATATATATATATATATATATATATATATATATATATATATATATATATATATATATATATATATATATATATATATATATATGTGTGTGTGTGTGTGTGTGTAAGGAATATATATATAAGGAATGATGTTTGAGACGTTGTTTTCGTTTCCTATTGCTACTTCTCGGGAACAACAACGATATATATATATATATATATATATATATATATATATATATATATATATATATATATATATATATATATATATATATATATATATATATATATATATATATATATATATATATATATATATATATATATATATATATATATATATATATATATATATATATATATATATATATATATATATATATATATATATATATGTTTATCTTACCAGGCGATTTTCCTTTTTTTAACGCTGTCAGACAGTTTTCAAGTTTAATTTCTGTAACCGGTCTAAGAAAGATTAACTCCTTCACTGAATTTCTCGACGCGAACGGCTGTGTTTTTGGTCGTTTAATTGCGGCTGCAAGTTTGCAAAAGAGCAACACTTCTAACACCGTAGTATTCCATCTTATCAGTGCACACCTTATGTATCATACAGTCAAAAGCTTTTGATAAATCGCAAAATTGTACAAAAGTCCTGCAATGTTTTTCAAAACCATCTATTATGAAGTTGTACAAAGATTTGATTCCTTCAGTAGTTGTACGATTTTTTCTGAAACCAAATTGTTGTTTACAGAAAGTTCATTAACATCCATATATGGCACAAGTTGTTTTGCGATTGTTTTTCCATCATCTCGAGTACTTTAGAGAATGTGGACACAATGGAGATAGGTCTATAGTTATCGATTACTAAATGACTTCCATTTTTCAGAACTGGACAGATCGTAGCCACTTTCCTTTATCTGGAAATTTACTCTGTTCCAGGCAAGAGTTAATTATATCAGTTAAGGGACATACTATCACATCTGCAACGGCTTTGACCAGATTGGTACTGATATAGATATCCATTGTAAGTTTTGATGAGAGCTCATTATGTAATCGAATACCTCCTTCTCCATTACAGGTCTAAAAACAAAGAATTGGCATGATCACAGCTATTCTCCTCAGAAAATCATCTGCAACCAAGGCATCAAGTATCTGTTCAGTAATATTAATTCCCATATTTGTGAAAAATTGTGAAAATTTGTTAGCTGAAAGTGCTCCCAACAATGTCCTTTTTTCCCTACCAGTTTCAGTGTTTATGATTCAGCAGTGGCAATTTTATTTTCATTACAAATTCTTCTGTACATCTGAGTTTTTTGTAGGTACTGCTTTTTATATTGTATATATGGGGGTATAGAAGATATGTGAAATTTCGATGCTTGGTGTGTCTGTAATCTGACAGAGATGTTTTCTACTGATTTCTATAGATGGAATCGTAGAGTATTCATTACTCTACGATCGTCCACTTGAAGTCGCAAGAAGATGCTTGGAGGTTGAAGTCGTTGCCTCACTTCGATGGACGTGGTGCGACTGACGAGTTCCTTGCAGAACGAAACATATACGTCTCGCACTTCCATCAGGTGTGGCATCGATTTCAATATTCCTCTAACATTTATCCCTTGAAGGATAATGGAGACATCACATCGTACACGTTCACATATCTAGCTCTACTATAACATTCTCTTGATTAATGTCAATTTTTCAAATTAATGTTCTAGTGTTCATTTTCTTAAATATTTCATTCAGTGCCATAAGCACAAAAAAATTTCATTTCCCTAAAAATATCGCCGAATAGGCCCCTGATATACGAGAATAAACGCGAGCGTACTACTAACGCAACCTATTGACATTTAAAAACATCGATGATATTTGTCAAATAGGCATTGCAATTTAGTAGATACCTACGGGTATAGAAGATATGTGAAATTTCAATGCTTGGTGTGTGTGTAATCTGAGAGAGATGTTTTCTACTGATTTCTATAGATGGAATTGTAGAGTATTCATTACTCTACGATCTTCCACTTGAAGTCACAAGAAGATGCTTGGAGGTTGAAGTCGTTGCCTCACTTTGATGGACGTGGTGCGACTGACGAGTTCCTTGCAGAACGAAACATATATGTCTCGCACTTCCATCAGGTGTGGCATCGATTTCAATATTTCTCTAACATTTATCCCTTAAAGGATAACGGAGACATCACATCGTACACGTTCACATATCTAGCTCTACTATAACATTCTCTTGATTAATGTCAATTTTTCAAATTTATGTTCTAGTGTTCATTTTCTTAAATATTTCATTCAGTGCCATAAGCACAAAAAAATTTCATTTGCCTATATATATATATATATAGGGAAATGAAAGTATATATATATATAAAAATAAAAGTAAATAAAAGTATATATATATATATATATATATATATATATATATATATATATATATATATATATATATATATATATATATATATATATATATTTAAGTATGACTTTGTATAATTTAATTTGAATACTTACATCAGGATTATCACATCCTATCATTTCTCCATAAGAGACCTGATGACATAAGCAATAGGTTGGTTCATTAGGATCAACTGGCATGTCTAAAACGTCACTTGGATGAGCAATACCAGCCAAGCCAGGCAAACCCGCAACTGCCTCTAAACCTGGACATGAAAAAAATTTTGAGAAAATAATCAGTAGAAAAAACTTAAAAGTATGTGAATGTAATGTGCTGTGTTTTTATTTACATGGGTTTGCATTTTATAAATTTCTGTTTCAATATTCAACAAACTATTGATTTTAACTTGTTTTACACAAAGCAATATTTTCAATCTCAATTTGAAATTGATAGATGATTGAGAAATTCCATATTTTTTCAAACAAGATACATTGGAAAGTATTAATAGAATTCGAATAATACGAAAATTTTGTTTTTTATTTGTCCCGGATCCATAGATTTTTCAAAATTAATGCTGATATTCCAAGCTGATGATAATAATGGTATTTGTAGAAAACAACTTACAAACATCATCTAGCATTGCATGTACCAAAGGAAAAAATTCAATCACATACGATATATGCTGAGATAATACTTGCTAGTTCAAGAATAATGCCAACTATTGGTGAAGAAATTGATGTTCACATATGTAAAGACGTCTCTAACTATTAATCGATTAACAAATGGCTGTATCTTAAAGTAAAATGGACAAACTTTTGTCAAACCAAATACAGGATGTCAACAAAGAAGGAAAATTAATGAGCCAACATTTTTCCAATATGAAGCCATTGCATTCTAAGGATGTAGTAACTGAGTACACATATACTTGAAAAATTTCCTCCTCACAATTACATACTGAGTAGACTAATAAAGTGGAAATTTGATTTTTAGGTAAAAGTTATCTACTTTTCAGCATTCTATGTTCTCAGCATCCAACTTCTTTATAATTATAATTATTTTTCTATATTTAAATACTTCTTTTTTTCTAATTATAAGTAACTTCTGTACAACACTAGTGCGTTTTAATTTTTGAAAAATTATCTTTTTGTCATAAATCAAGGAAATTTATAAAATTAAAACCCTATTTCAATGAAATGGGATGATACGAACCCTCACCTGAGGTAGCTTTTGCTCCATTTCCAGTGCTACCTCCATTAGTACTATTATTTGCAGAATTTTTTTGTTTCTTTTTTTTACTACCTCGCATAGTACCAGCAGAATCTTCTTCGCTGGAATTGCCAGACCGTTTTTTCTTATCCACTTTATCTTTGATTTTCTTTCTTCCTTCTGAAATTTATCAATAATTATTTCAACAATGAAGCTTATCGTAAATATTTACTTTTGCCTACTGATGGCTCATCTTGATTTCTTGAATTGATTGCTTTATCTTGAATTTCAGATTCAAATCTAGCTAAATCATTATCTAACCTTCTTATGTGCTTATCTACTAATTCATATGTTTGTATTGCTAATTGTACTTTATCATCACCATATTCCTGCAAAATATAAAATAATGGAAAACGAAAAGTTTTAAAAGTTGTATTAAACAGACTTAAAAGCACTAAATTAAACAATTCAGATCACAACTTTCAGATAAATTAAGGGTATCAAAGTCATGGTACCTTAGCTTTATTGAATAAACCCTGAATTTTTTCTACGCGTTCTTTCTTTTCCTCAGTTGCATAACTATTTTGATTTCGTAAGTACTCATCTGCTTGAACATCAATACTTTTCATTAAGGCTTGAGCTCTTGAATCCAGATCTCTCATCAAGGTAAAATTCCGTTGAAGTTCAACAGGCAAGTGCTCCAAGCCTAAAACGAAATAGACATCAAAAAAGAAATGAGCAACATGAACACACCACAGCTTACTGTCCAAATAATGCTCCAAATAAAGCGCGGAAGTCATAATGAAAAAAAATTGAAAAGTTAATTAGTTCCACTGCCAATCTCTCACAAATTTATTTCGATAATTGCTAATTAATCACAATTTAAAAAAACACTAAAATTTTTATCGGACAGTGACGAATTTGAAATTCCTAGTCTAACATGCTCAGATACTAAGATTCAACTGAATGTTTTTATTTTCTTTCAATTCGACAGTGACAGTTACGTTCACAAATGTCAAGGACATATGATTACAACGGTATTCAACCACAGAAAATCATTTATTATAATGCGACAGATTTACGCTGAAGCCGCCTCTGTGGTTTATGGAAGCTAATAGCACAGCCTTACTGATGTTTTGACTGAGTAGTTCAGACATTAACAAAAGCGTTATTTGCTAGAATTGTTCCTTTTTTGTGATTAGTAGAGTTACTTACCCTTTGTTAGATTTAGTAGTTATTTAGAACTAATCTCTTATAGGTCTTGTTCTTGATATTAGCACAAAAATTAACATGCCAAGTCATTGCTGTGTGCTTGGATGCAAGTCGAACACAAAAGTTACCTTGAGGCCGGTGAACCACCAGTTTCTGTATTTCGTTTTCCATATGATGGAAATCTAATGAATCAATGGCTAAAAATATTCCTAGGGCATTATGGACCCCCACAAAATATTCTGTAGTTTGTGCCAAACATTTTCCAGAGGGAGCACTTACTAAAGAAGATATTCATCGTTTGCTAGATTGAGAACAGAAGGCTAGATGGATAAAGTTAAACTCAATTTAAATGCAGTGCCAATTATTTTTCTTTATTTACCCCTACTTATCAAAAACAGTACACTCTCAAAGAGAATATCCAGCTGAAAGAACCAGCATTGAAGGAACGTTGTGAGAAATTGAATGAAGCCTTTGAAAACTCAGATTCAATTTGTAATTTTGTTGATTTAACATCCAATTATAAATAAAGATTTTAATATGTAAATCGTGGAATATAAAAACTTTTTAAACTAACAGCATTTTTTTTAAACTCTAGTGTTTCCATCCAACGTAACTGAATACAAACAGTTACACAAATAAACAGTGTACAAATTATTAATCAGATTTTAGTATATTCATATATGCATGTAAATGTTTTTATCAATGAAAATAAACTGTCTCCTAATGATTTAAAATGGATTTTAAAACTGAAATTAACTAGATAGTCTCAACTGGAAAATTTGCTTGCTCGTAACAAATATGATAGAGTCATTCTATCGTCCAAATTATTGTACACATCTCAATAAAGGTTTAAAGGAATTGTCGCATTAAACTTACTCTCATCTGAGAATGAAAAATAGTGAAATTTATAGCATAACTCTACTTACGTAAGTAGAGTTAGGCTGTGCTAATAGAAACGACGAGAATGTTGATAGCCGTCGTAGGCATCACGAAGTATAGATATAATTATTATATATCTATACTTCGTGGTAGGCATGCACGAAAAGAACTCTGGAATTTTCTCGAAGGCATAGAAATTGATATATAAGCGGCACGCAGTTGACGCAATGTAATTCTAAGGTTAATGTGAATATAAAGTCATAAAGTAATATTTATATAAAGTCACAGTGTTGTTATTCAAAACAAGTGTTAATAGTTGTTCATTGTTAATAAATTATTTTAGGAATATTGGCATTATTGAATTACTTGATGAACCCATAAATTCGTAACATTAATATTTGTTCTTTGAACTGTATTCACAACTTCACTTACTTTACGTAATTAAGCCTGAGCTGTATTTAACACGTTGACCATCAACTACTAGATAACTCGTAGATTGCGTTCTTTTCTCGAACGCCATCTACGAGTTATCTCGTACTGTTTACTTGCCATTTTTGTGCAGCTACGATTAAACTCGTAATACGTCAATGCTAATATGTATAGGTGGCTTCTGGGAAGAAAAAAAAATTGATGATGGCTTACATGAACAGAAAATGTATTGAAAAACGAACGAAATATATATTTATATAAATTAGTACAAATTCAAAAAATAAAATAATATTTTATGGTTTGTTGAACTTCTTAAAACAATCTTCCACACGAAGGGCTGGCTTCTCTTCATAGGCCGGATTGAAATAACGCGTTTCTCGACGTTTTTTTGCTTGGGTACATATACGACTTGGCTTTGTGGGACGCTGTGTTTTTTTCGGTAGGTGGTAGACTCTCTAAATAATGGAGCTCTGATAATTTAATTTTTTTTCGAAACTGGTTGAAAATGTTCTCCAATTGGCGCAAGAACGAATTCTTTGAACTTCACAAGAGTTTTATTGTAGAAGAAGTTACTTCATTCGCATTTGATGTTGTTGCTTTGGAATCATCGTCATTATCCTCAGATTCGGGATAAACTCCTGGTTTGTCGACAACTTCTTCTTCGCTATCACTTGAATTATCAGAAGGTTGATAATCACTACTGTCGTTATCATCCTCGCCAAAAACCCCGTCAATATCTGATTCACTTAGATTTGCATAATACTCAAGTTAGTTTTGAGTCAGTGGTCTTCTTATCCATATTGGGTAATTATAACGATAATTATAAAAAAAACACTCAAGAAAGGCGTAAATGTGATGTATACAACAATTACTAAGATATTACTGACGAATATGCAGACGTATCCATGATTCAGCATTAGAGAAGCGGCAGGTTGAGGCCTGTCCGTGCGTACGAATTAAATCGTAGTTGGTTTAGGTGAAGAAATTTATGTTACGGAAGCCAACTACGAGATAATTCGTAAGACATTTAAAACAAACATTTTTATGGTTTTTTGATAATAACTATGCACTACAATTAGAGTTTTTAATACTATAATGTAATTAAATCACATTTTAGGCCAGATTTTTGAAAATTAACGTGGCAGTCAACACGTTAAGTTTGTTCTTTATTAAGGTTTCTTTCTTATTCAAGGTTCTTTATTATTTTGTTTTTTTTAAGGAAACAATAATCAACGTCAATCAATAGTACTCGATTTGAAAATTAAGATTAGGCAAACTCTGTGTTTTTCTAGAATATTCTAATAAACATAAAAATATTCAAGTGGATAATATTATTGAAGATTACGATTTAATCGAGCAAAATTTATATTAAGTGTCAAGGTTGGTAGAAGGTAATTCGAACGCTTGAAAAGAATTTAAGGAAAATGTAGTAATAAATACGAGGAACGAGATGAAGCCCAGGAAAGAAATGACATAGCTATGGATATGTTTTCTGATGATGACGATGAAAAACGAACCGAAAATAAGTAAAGGCGTTCAATATTTTCAGATGCTGCTTTACAAGATACTCAGGAAATTTTTTAGTTTAGTTTGACTATGATGAATTCTCCAAATATCACTAGGAGGACTATGATGACGAAAAAAATGAAAAGGAAAATGAAATTGGAGAAAGAAGAAAAGAGGCAAAATATTTTGAAAATGCTTCTGTAAGTTACATTTACGAAAAGTTTGAATTAATTGTTAAAAAAAGAGAGATGAATCTTTATGTGGCGAGTAAACAATTCTTCGGAAAACGTGCAGAATAGCACCAGACTTACTATCAGGAGGCCTTTTTTTAAGGCTACTAATCTGAGGCATTAAATCGGCACCAAAATTATTACAAATCAATTTCTAAATTGAAAATTTTATTAGACATCTATTTTTACTTAGTTATTATGATGACTATTAGATTTCAAAATATTGTATAATTTGCGTACGATTATAATTATTACTTGATCGTACAAGAACAAAAAAGGTCGTATAAATACGATTTCAATCGTACGGTTGGCAACTCTGGAGCATTGAGATGAAAAACGGCAATGGACGCGTTTGGAACCGTACGATAATTATCGTACACATACGATAATTTTGTGCCTACGTACGATAGCATATTATTATCGTACGCAGATTGTACGATAATTTTTATCATGATGCAAAATTTGAGAATTTATATTTTTTCACTCATGCGCTGATAGTCCAAATCGCAGTAGCATGATTTTATTTTGTCCAATAAAATCTTGGGAAAATACCGGGAAATACAAGTTCTCTATTCCTATTGGTTCTTACGATTCGCTCTGCTAAGTTTCACCACTGCCGATACTGTAACTTTATCCAGCACCTGCTGTACACGCTTTCTTATTGGTTAGTATAGCATCTACCAATGCGAATAAGAGATATTTCGATTTAATAATATTTTAATGCCAAACGATTTCTAAGTGATAACACGAATAATTAATCTTTATGAATACTTTAATTATATTAAATTATTTTTTTAAAACTATATTAAAATATAAAAATTATATTTTCTGTTTTTATGAATATAAGTGTAGGTATATTGATATATAAATGAAATTCTTTAATTTTTTATTTCACTACCCATTAATATCCATTTCTTCTTAATAAATGCTAAATTTTGGCGTGTTTCATACCCAACTTGCATGGGAACAGTGAAATTTTGTCTGAGTGAATTTTAAGCTTGGCGCGTTTATTGAACTTAAAGTGGAAAGGGAATCAGTTCAGGTCTATACCACATGTAAAACCACAGCCTAACCACAACCCCCTTTACTACAGGCCATGAAATGAATATTTGACATATGTCATAGCGTGGGCATATATTCCCGCAATTTCTTGTAGAGCAAACAGGACGCTTCCCAAAACTTTCGCAATTTGAAGTAAAATAATTTGACCTTTCGGTATAAATACTATATTTTTCAATAGTGTACAGTGTATTACAAGTGGTGATGTTGATAATTTGTTGAAATCTCAACATCAATCACTGAAAAACGAAGTGTTTAGTTGGTTTACAAATTTCAATGAAACGAAATCAATTTCGTGTTGTTCAAGACTTTCGTAGTTTTAAGTAGAATATTTTACGATTTCAGTTCTAATTTTCTATTCATCAATTCTCTATAGTGTTATTTACGTGCTAGTGTTGATATTTTGTGGATAAGATAATATCAAATAATAAAAACGAAGTGTTTTGTGTGTACCGATTTAATCGAATCGAATTTGTGTTCTGTTTTGAGTACGGATTACTTACAAATAATTTGTTTGTGAAATGTAATGTAGAGGATAGGTATTCCGTAGATGATTCAGTAAGTTTCAAGCTTGGGATAGATGAGTTTATTTATAGTAATAAGTATATTTTCTAACCTATTTATTACCGATAACCATCGAATAAACAGATCGCTATTCACAAATCTAACTAACAATAACATATTCTTTCAAAATCCAAACTTTCCTCAAAACAGAATTTTTGGAAGCTATGATTTTATTTATTATTGATAATATTTTAATTATTTGCAACGGGGAGGACTGAATTTACAGAAAATGTCTTATTTCACATGTGTTCCATATTTGAAAAAATTATTAAAGGTATTTCTCTTGAACGTGCCTTTTTGTATAATATACACCAGAAAGCAATTTTGTGTAATCTCACTATTTTAAGAGTGTCATTGGATGAGTCCTTAAAGATTTTTGTTGTTGCTGTTTATGTGATGAAGACAATAAAAATATTTTGAACATGCTGTGTTCCATTTTTTCGAATATCTTATTGAATGATTAGACAAAAAAAATAATGAAGCCGGACACGAGAAAACTGAATCAAAAAATAAACGAAGAAAGTTCAATACTTTCATAAAGTAGTTTGTTGGTTGCTCTAATCAGAAATATAATATTTATTTTTACTAAGGTAAATAATTCAATTTGAGTAATTCCTACAGCGTTTCTTTCAAGGTTCCTATTCTCTCAAATAATTCAATAAATTTGGGTCGGCAACTTTTCATGTAAATAAATCCCACTGACTAATAGAGGTATTTTTCACGCAGTGGGGCTTTATCGAAAACATCGTTGTTTTCTTGCAATAATAAATGTTTTACAGTTTTCTGTTACAGAAATATGTGCTCACAATACCCAATATAATATTCTATATATTATACATACTAATAATATTCATTGTTTGTTCACAATATACAAAAATAGTTGAGATAATGCTTGAAAGCTTGGAACATACGACTAGGATAGTATACAACTAAGCACAATTTGGCAACACCGAGGGACTACGCTCTTCATGGCCTGTAGTAAAGGGGGTCGTGGCCGAACTCTACTTACAAGCCATGAACTAGGAAATCTGGCAACATCCAAGCAAGACCCACAAATAATGATGCTGTAATGGCGTTGTAATGGTTTCTGGTCATTGCTTCTGAATGAATCGCTATTTAACGACAGAAATAACATTCAAATCCAAAAACAAGTTGTGAAAAGTGCTATTGTTTGAAGTTGTGAAGAACAAGCAACAGAAATTTCCCGCAAATGTCTTATATAAACAGGAATATCTGTTGTGTTTTAAGTTGTGCTTTTTTTTGGTTATACCTGGAGAGGTAGGAATAATACCTAACTTTTACCATCTCATAATTGTGTAAAAAAAAAATCCGCGTTTTAGTTGTTGTGCTATTATGTGATGTGTAGTGTGTGGAAAGTGCTACTGTGTTTTTTTCAGCAACAGACTAAGGAATACCTTTGAAATTTGTATGTAAATAACTACCGATTACTGATGTTTTGACTGAGTAGTTCAGACATTAACAAAAGCATTATTTGCTAGAATTGTTCCTTTTTTTGTGATTAGTAGAGTTACTTACCCTTTGTTAGATTTAGTAGTTATTTAGAACTAATCTCTTATAGGTTTTGTTCTTGATATTAGCACAACAATTAACATGCCAAGCCATTGCTGTGTGCCTGGATGCAAGTCGAACTACAAAACTTACCTCGAGGCCGGCGAACCACCAGTTTTTGTATTTTGTTTTCCATAGGATGGTAATCTTAACGAATCAATGGCTAAAAAATATTCCTAGGGCATCATGGACCCCCACAAAATATTCTGTAGTTTGTGCCAAACATTTTCCAGAGGGAGCACTTACTAGAGAAGGTATTCATCGTTTGCTAGATTGATCAACAGAAGGCAAGAAGGCTAGATGGATAAAGTTAAACTCAATTTAAATGCAGTGCCAAGTATTTTTCTTTATTTAACCCTACTTATCAAAATAGTACACTCTCAAAGAGAATATCCAGCTGAAAGAACAAGCATTGAAGGAACGTTGTGAGAAATTGAATGAAGCCTTTGAAAACTCAGATTCAATTTGTAATTTTCTTGATTTAACATACAATTCTAAATAAAGATTTTAATATGTAAATCGTGGAATATAAAAACTTTTGAAACTAACAGCATTTTTTTACACTCTAGTTTTTCCATCCAACGTAACTCAATGTTCACAAATAAACAGTATATAAATTATTAATCAGATTTTAGTATATTCATATATGCATGTAAATGTTTTTATCAATGAAAATAAACTGTCTCCTAATGATTTAAAATGGATTTTTCAACTGAAATTAACTAGTTAGTCTCAACTGGAAAATTTGCTTGCTCGTTACAAATATGATATCTGAACCATTCTATTGTCCAAATTATTGTACACATCTCAATAAAAGTTTAAAGGAATTGACGCATTAAACTTACTCTCACCTGAGAATGAAAAATAATGAAATTTATAGCATATTGTCAATTTTAATTGATAAAGTGAACTTGTTAGTGTACATACTAAAAAACAACATTTGAATCGCTATAACTCAGACATAGTTCTTCTTAGAAAAAAAGTGTATTATTGATTTCTATAGATAATTGTATGATCTACAATTTTTGTTGAAACTATTTTTTTATACAAAGTACCGTTTAGCTGAAAATTTCTCTGAAAAGGCAATTATTAACATGTAGTAGACCGATGTTCGAAGATCGATCGGTTTACCGGATTGAGCAGATGCGGTGTTGCCAAGTTTATGTTCATGGCTTGTAAATAGAGTTAGGCTGTGTCACGACCACCTTTACCACTACGACCACCTACTGTAGTAAAGGTGGTCTTGGCTGTGTGTAAAACATTTGGTTTTCAGTGTTTTGACAGCGGTTTAAAAAAGATAAACTATAGAGTACTTGCATGCATATCAATATTACAATTTATATGATTTATTTATCTATAATTGACTTCCTAAAAAATACGATAATTTCGATCCAGAGATATTTTGTCTTCCTTTCCGATAAGATAAGATAGGCCAAGATTAAAGACGCCATTTTTGGAATGGCGTCAACACCAGTCTAACATCTAACTTTACTAATTTAAGTCATAAGTAAAGTTAGGTTATGGCTCAAATTTCTTTTAGAAATTTGAGCCAGTCTAGACTCGCTAGACTGGTTTTTGATATTAACAATTAACAATGTATTGATCAAATTTTGCTTTTGTTAAATTTCTGGCAAAACTGCTATATGTAGAGTATACTGTAGAAAGTTTTCAATAGCGTCTCATATGCCTCAAGAATTGATAAAATTTTGTGAGAAATTTCAAATACTTCAATGTTTTATCCCCTTTAACAATTTTGATAAACAAAGCAATGTGTTCAAAATATATTAATATTTCATCAATAATTCGAAAGTATTACAATCTGGTGTTCTTCACATCTTTACACAAGAATTCTATTAGAAATATGAGAACCCATCGGTTTTTAAACGTACTTTCATAACGGTATTTTCACTTAGATGTGATACGTGGTGAAATATACTTGTTCTTAAATGAAGTTCAGATAAAACTGTCATTTTCATAGTGAAATTAATATTGAGAATTAAGTATTTTCTGAAATTTGACTAAAAATGCTTTTTCACTTCAGCAAAAGTTACTTAATGTTCGTTTTCATGAGATTTTTTGCAAAGAGTCAAGGTACATTATATTAATATTCAGGGGAATTCTAATATTGCTCTGATTTTTATTTCAGAAATATTTGGAACTGATCTGGCTGATGATTTCAATATTGAATTGTCAGAAAATGGTTATAAATCTGTGAAGCTCAAATGTAATGCCAATCACATGAACGTAGATATAGAAATGAATAAAATATTCAATGGATTGATTTATACTAGGGGCAGTTTTTATGATAAAAAATTTCCTTGTTTCTTAGACTCTATTAATAGTGAAAACAAGACTATTTTTTCTTTACGATTCAGCCTAAGGGAATGCAACACCAAGAAGGTAAACATAACTCATTCCATTTAAAAGTTCAAATAACCATATGTGAAAAATTAAATTAGAAGTTATCAATTTATATTTTAACAAAAAACATATTGTTTACTAATTATGTTGGTTCATTTGTTTTCAAGGTATATCTTTGTTAAATTCATAGAATATATAATTTTCAGGATAAAGATAAATACCTCAACACTTTAGTTTTACAAC
Organism: Henosepilachna vigintioctopunctata; assembly: GCA_030704895.1. Lineage (NCBI taxonomy): Eukaryota > Metazoa > Arthropoda > Insecta > Coleoptera > Coccinellidae > Henosepilachna > Henosepilachna vigintioctopunctata. Next base: position 5,252,853 of record JARQZJ010000062.1, on the reverse strand, counting down.
ATGATCGTGAACTAATTATGCCAGGAGATGCTGCATTCACCTTAGAATGTGATTTCAGAAAATTTAGGGAAACAACAGATACTTTGATTATTGTGTAAGTAATTTGGAAAAGTTTCATACCTAACTTCTACATAGCAAATAGGACACCAATATGCAATAATAGAGGTTCAGAAGCTGGACAGTGTAGCAACTTTCTAGCATTTTCAGCTTACACATGCTTTCTAACTTGTTTTGTACTGTATCCACATTTGTGTCATAAGTGTAATAAACAATTTCATAGAATTATTTAATACACATTTATGTATTCAATTATGTTTCTACCTCTTTAATAGTAATACAGCTTCATGAATTATTTTATTATGAAAAAAAAAATTACAAGGTTAATCAAATTAGAGGATATATTGTATGATGTTGAGAATGTTGAATGTATGAAATCAAATAGTCTACTAGTCTACTCTTTTAGTTGTAGTTATACAAATATCTCATTTTCAGAGAAAAATATGTTACTTCAAGCATTGGATTAACAAATGCAGATCCAGCTAAAGAACTTTCTGATGCTCTGCCATTGATAAGAAGTGATTCAAATACAGTATACCTAACTCCAGACAATTACAAAAAAAAAAAAGATGAATTATAAAAATATCAGCAAATGTGTTTTTCTAAACCTTAAACAATTTGAAATGAATTTTATTATATATAAATGTAATGTACTCCACTATTACTAAGGTCCCACTACATTTGGAAGGGTCTTTGAGGACCAGGAGGTCCAGGCCTAATCATGCCAGGTGGAGGACCTCTTATTACAATTGGTGGTGGTTGTCCTCCACGAGCCATGCCCATTGGATGCATTCCCATCATAGCAGGTGGGGGCGCGATCATTCCTTGGTGTGGTCCCATCCTAGGTCCTTGAGACATCTGTGGAGGCGCAGAAACCTGACCTCTGCCTCCTGGGGTCATGATTTGTTGAGATGGTCCCCCAACCCCTCGAACAGGACCCTGCAGTGCAGCGTTTATGCCACCAATTCCAACAGGCATTCCTCTACCTGCACTACGACTAATTCCTGAAAATTTCATTTAGTTTTAAAACATGGTATAATACAACACTGCTAACATTGATGAACATCACTTTGAAAAGAATTTTATTCTATTAGAAATATTTTCAATACAGTAGAAAATATTTGTTTACCTGGGCCAGGAGCAGCTCCTGGAATTGGTACTCTAGGTAACCCTTCCTCAGGTGGTGGTGGCCCTTCAACAGTTAATGATACAATAGATTCACCTCGTAAAAGCACAAAACCCAAGGTTCTTTTCTCATCTTTGTCATCTTTGATATGTGTTGGTTTCTTTTTGCGGAATTCTTCAGTATCACCTAAAATCATATTCATATGTTTGTCGAATGCTTTAAAAGTTCCTATAAATGTTCGAGAATCTTGCAGAGTTATTCGTACTCTATGGTTGAGGTGTAGAACCATTTTATTATTTTTGCTGATAGTCTGAAATAAGAACAAGTTATTACATATAGTAATTTAGGTAATTGTTTCCAATATCCGCGACATCGATAACTATAAGGTTGGGTTAGGTTTAGTTTGATTCACTTTGAATTCCTGAATTCATTATTATAAATATATATAATTATATTATTAATACAGGAGTATTGCCTGTTGAAGTACTGGCTGTTCTTATTGCATGTTCTATATAATTTACTCTCGAAGAACATGAAACTATGCCTCTGAAAATTATAGCACATCTTGAAAAAATATTTTTTGAAAGGAGAAATACTTAGAATATTTGCGTCATTTCAGGAATTCAAAGTAAACCGAACTAAACCTAACCTAACCCAACCTTATAGTTATCGATGTCGCGGATATTGGAAACAATCCGTAATTTAGTATTCATTACAAACTTACCATTTTTATTATTGGTAATTAAAACTTTAGACAACTTAGAACTTTAATAACGTTCACACATGAGATAACGCTATTCAGATCACAACCCAAAAAAATTATTTTTTCTTTCAACCTTCACGAAGCCGATCTCAGTGAGGCCAATATAGTAAACACAGAATATATGTGACGCTAACAAAATTTGTGTTTAATGGTCAACACCACAGAACATACCATTAATTTGTATGTTGTGTGGTCAACACTCTAGAAGTGTTGCTTAAAAGCTAAAACTGAAGAAATAGTCTTTTTCACAGATTTGTTTATAATGCTTCCTGGGACATTTCCCAGATCCCATTTTAACAAATTACACTTGTACGTTTTGGAGATAGAATTATTACAGAGAGTCATGTGACCACGTGGTGAATTCATCAGGAACATTAATTTTCTACATTCAATTGAACTAAATAGAAATATATTCAATATCTAATCGATATTGGATATAGGTATTGGTACTACCAATTATGTCCAATAGACAGAGATAGAGAAAATGTACCAATACGTAGAATCAGACGGTCTCATTGTTCTCAATGCCATATTTGAAAAATCTTATGTCGAATAGAAAAATAATTTCATATTGCAATCCAACTTCCGTTCTTTTTTATGTGATATTCATTCCTTTGAACAATAAGTCAATTTACGATTACTCATGTATTTTCTTATTTGGATGATGAATACAATTTTAATTATAATCTTCGATTGAAACAGATTGAATGTTACTATGTAGAAACTATAATTCAAAAAATTTTGACTCGTGAATTTATATTCCCCAGAAATTTGATTTTTTGTTACTGTTGTGAAATTTATCTATGTTACGCTATTGAATCCTTAGATAATGTACTAGAAGACGAACATATTTAAAATTGACTGGAAATTGAGTGTTATTTCGGAGTATTCATTGATAAGGTTAGGCTCTAAATCCTTTAAATTGTTTCTTTATAAGTTATTAGTTAAGGCTGAACCTCATAACATTAATGAATTCCTGTTAGCCTGTGATAAACTGTGATTTATTATATCAATAGGCTTTGACTTGTTTTCTTTTTGTTGTATGATTATTTTTTGTATGACAATTATGAAAATAAATATTATTATTATTATTATTATTATAGTATTAATAAGTTGCAATTATGATATTAATAAATAAAAATTGAAAAGCAATAATTCATACCTGAATTATCGATGTAGAATGAATATTTGAAAAGTTTCATTTTAACCCACACTAACAATTGTTAATTTCATTAACATTTCCTTAATCATGCCTTAAGATCATTCCAATGATAAATAACATTTGAACGTTTTTGGCCACTTACTATTTTGTGGGTGGTCACAAATGACCTCTGAAGATCTCCGCAGTAGAAAAAGGAAGTAAACTTCTATGCTTCTTTCATTCACTCGCTGACGTAAGAGACAATTTCTTGCATCTAGGTTCTTTTTACAATAGTAAGCGAAGATGACGGGATTTAGTGAGAAGGTAATATTATTTTTCTAATACCTTCGGTCGTACATGAAAACAGAAAGAAATATTTTTGTAGTAGAATAAAATGGTATTTTATTTAAACTTTATCCGGATTCCATCAGTTCAGTTTCATTTGAATTCTAACCTTCATGTAAATAACACGTGTGTCTGTATTAGTGTATTTATTTCTAGGCAATCATAATAGATGGACGGGGTCATCTCCTTGGCAGATTGGCTACCATTGTTGCTAAAACACTTTTAGAGGGAGGAAAAGTTGTTGTAGTACGATGCGAGCAACTTAATATATCTGGAAAATTTGAAAGGTGGATGCAGCGTTCTTAAAAATTTCGGGAGTATATTTAGTAACTTATTATTATTATTTGTGTTTCAGGAATAAGTTGAAGTTCCTTTCCTTCTTAAGAAAAAGATGTAATGTAAACCCAGCTCGTGGGCCATTCCATTTCAGAGCACCCTCAAGAATATTTTGGAAAACTGTTAGAGGTAAGGGAATTATAACAGCTGCTCTTTACAAGTGTAAATTGAATTACGAAGGAATACCTATACATAACTATACATACCTATGATATATATATATATAAACGATAAAAATATAATTCTTGGTATAGCCCTCAATTCAATTGGAAGAAGCCATTGACACGTGTTTGGAGCTTATTGGCTCTCAGAACGGATTTATATATATATATATATATATATATATATATATATATATATATATATATATATATATATATATATATATATATATATATATATATTAGTATAATGGAGTTCAATTTGATTATTCTTACAATAGTTGAGAATATTGCGTGTTAAAGAAATCTTTTAAAATTATTTCATTCACATTTCCAAATGGGAAAAATAAACTACATTGAATCTAGGCCATTAAACAAATATACTTTCTGTTGAAATGTTTTATTCAAAGTTTAATGTGATCTTGCATGTATATTTCTACTCTCCTTGCAGCAGGCTATCAGTGATCTTCTCAAGATAGTCTGACTTCTGTAGTCCAAGGCTATGTTGCAATAATTCTATATTGGAATCCTTTTATTGAAAGGTTTGCTTCATTCGTTTCAGTTTCAATGAGTTCCAAGTTTTATCTTGTTGCTTTCTGCATAACTTCTGATGAACTTTAAATCCATTTACTTCAATTCAGAACTGATCATTGATTAGAACTTAGTCTTACTGCAGTTCAATGATCATTTCCTTAGCTGCTTCAATTACTAAATTATTCAGATTTTAATCTGCTGTAGAGAGAGCAGCTACACTTTGGGGCCGTTCCATGTCAAATCAACCAAATAAAAATTATTTGGATCTTAAGGTTTCAGAATGTTCTGATTTTTTGTTTATTATTTCTTACCATCAAGATAAATAAAAAAACAAAACTTCAGATTTTTTCGACTTATAGTTTTTGAGTTAAAAATTTTCATAAAAAAGTACTAAATTTGGCGATTTTCGTCTTCCTTTGAATGGCTGTATTTTAAAAACTAATAAACATAGAAACATAAACTTTTCACCATTTTAATCGGATTTAAATGGGCTGATACCAAATTCGGATTTGATACCAAACATGGCTATGTTGGGGATAAACAATTTTTTCCGAAAACTTTTTCAAAATAAATTTTGAAATATTTCAAAAACGCATTTTTTAATTATTTTGAAAAAATTCTGTGTTATTCATACACTAGTTGAGTACATATGTGCCAAATTTTAGAATGGGATCCTATTTTAATAAAATATTTATTTGAACTTATCATTTTTACTGATCGTAATACAAGTATTTAGTCTTTTTTTAGGTATTTTTCTAATGTCTTCAATGATAACAAATTTTCTTCTCTTGTTAATACATACACTCTCCCAGTAGTAGTAGTTGGTTCTACTTTTTGTAGTAATGCTTTACCTGGGACCGTCAAAATGTCGCTAGGCATCAGGTAGTATTATGATGACCTGCTAAAATACAATTTTTTGACCTCAACTGACGAAACTTCGAAAATCGTATATGATTGGCAGGGTACTTTTCCTTAAACAACTAAAGTTCTGAGATATTGTTTAAAACTAAACGTTTTTGAATTTGGCGCTCTAACATCATCACTGTTGTAAAATTCCACGACTAAACTAGCAGTAGCCTCATTTAGTGTTTTACCTGGTTTCGGGTTTAGAGTTGATACAATTCCTTTTTCTTTTACTAATCTTTTCACTGACCGAGCCATGTAGTTGGAGACTCCAAATTATTCCACAATTTTTTCAACAGTCCAACTTTTAGGGAGTAATGTTAAAATGGTCATTTTTTCACTTCGCTTTGTTGTTTGTGAAAATTTATCCTTCAACTGAGCTAACATTTCAGACTCAAGAGGAACTACATCATCTTGTTCAACGTCACAATCGTGTTTAGTTGGTACTAAACACGATTAGGTGGTACTAGGTGGTTTCAATTTCGTAAAAATTTTTTTCGTGTAGCTCCCAACCATAACTCTTTTCTTTTTGATAGGCGATTCACCTATAAGTTATAAAGATTCATTCAGAAAATAGCATTTGGGTCAACTAATGTATCTTCTCTTGTACTAGGGCCAGGTGTTCAACATATCAACATGTTCAATTGGATTATTTCACCTACAATCATACAACTTTTTCCTGCATTTATCACAAATTTTCATTCCCATTTTATGCCTAAATTTAGCGAGCACATTACTTAAATTTAGCGAGCACATTACTTAAATTTAGCGAGAACTTTTTACTGTTGTAGGATGCTTATCACCAAATAGATTACAACACTTGCCAGAAAAAACAGCCCAACTTTCATTATCTTGCTCAGTTGCCATTTTATATAGACTACCTACATAAAAATTTCATTAAATTTCACATTATACATCCCAGTACTAAAACACGCTTTTAACTATAATTTGTAAAAAAAAACTTTACTATAACATTTTATCTAAGCTCACTTAAAACAAACAATTAAGTTCTAATTTTAAAATCCTTTTAAATTTCAAAGAAATTTCAAAAGAAGAAAGGCAATCATAGAACAACCACAATCATGAGCAACTAACAACTGACTAACTTACTAAGGCCATCAGACATAAACAAATATAGACATGAAAGAAGCACAGAACTGTTGACGGATCTATTGTTTACATTAGCCAACCCTTACCAAAGTCTCTCAAGACAAACCATACCATGACAAACAACTGTAAACTTGTAAATTTTGTCAATTAATTTTTGTAATCTTTATTATTTTATTTAAATTTATATTGTCATTTTATTATTTACCACTTAGTCTATTTTATCGTTTTAAGAAATATTTTTTAATTTAAATCCTCAGCAATATTTGTGGTTACCTACCTTGAATATATATTATTGGATCCCATTGTCATCCCATTCTAAAATTTGACACAAATGTGCGCTATTAGTGTATGAATAACATAGTTTTTTTTAAAAAAAAAAAAAATTAAAAATACTTTTTTGAAATATTTCAAAATTTATTTCGAAAAAGTTTTTGGAATAAATTGTTTATCCCCACATAGTCATGTTTGGTACCAAATTAAAGCCCATTAAAATGGTGAAAGGTTTATGTTTATTAGTTTTCAAAATACAGCCATTTAAAGGAAGACAAGAATCGCTAAATTTAGTACCTTTTTAATTTTTTGAAAATTTATAACCCAAAAACTAATAATTCCAAAAAATCTAAAATTTTGTATTTTTATTTATCTTGAGGGTAAGAACAAATAAACAAAAAATCATAGCCATCTGAGGAGGTCAGGTTCAGACCATTGGTAGATTTGCCGTAGAATGACCCTTTGCTGTTTCTTGCACTTCCTGCTAATTCATGCATCTCCATATTTGAAACTTTAGCTGAAGAGAATAATTTTCTATCTCTTTTCAATTCATGTACACTAAGCCAGCGTGTTAATGCATTTCAGATAAAGCGCTCTTTAAGGCACTTTTGACGTGTGTTCTATTGCATTACTCTCGAATTGTGATATATAATGTACTGAATAATCATATCAGACTTAGTGTTGACATTACGTTAAAAGATTTTGATAACATGAGAATTTTTTAATGGTAAATCCTTAATTTTTATATATATGTATCTCTTGGTTTATTGTTGTTACTTTGGCCTTGCAGCCTATTATACCTTTTCACAGCTCTTATGTATTCTCCTTGATTCATTTTGTTTAAACTTCTTTAAATGTAAGGACAATCCAAAATATTTTCTTAGGATATCATGTCTTCACAAATTCAGAGTTGATTTCTATCTCAGGATAGGAATAAACCATGAGTACTTTGTCAATATAAATAAAAACTCTCAATTACCATGAGTTAATTGAAATATTTATATTTACATTTATTTTCATTTGAAACAATTTAATTAATGAATTTGAATACATTTACTTGATGTTAGAAAGTTACACTATAATTTGCTGTGATATAGCATACAGGTTTCTCTACTCATGGCATGAGGTTTTGAATGAGTTTAGAATTACTCAAGATGTGACTTCAAATATGTTATATTTTCTTTTATTTGCACATGTATTACAATATTTTTCAATTCATACCAATTTTTCCATGATTATTATTATTTACCTACATTATTTGAAATGCAGTGATATAAAATTTTCAATGAGATATTAGTACTTGAATTAAATGAACAATATTTTTACCTTCAATCTGTTAAAAAAACTCCATGAAAATTTACAGGAATGTTGCCTCACAAATCAGAAAGGGGCAAGCAAGCTTTAAGAAGATTGAAGGCTTATGAAGGAATTCCTCCCCCATATGATAGAAGGAAGCGTGTTGTAGTACCAGGAGCACTTAGAATCATATGTCTTAAACCTGGCAGAAAGGTAAAGTCAAAATTATTTTTATGTTATTTACTTTACTTCAATAGATGAATATTCTATTTGAAGCTTCTGTAAGAGACTGGATGTTCATGAAATTTATGTTTGCTTGAACTTACTGTGATGAGATGGTTCAAAATTGAAATACAGAACTACACATTTTATTGATTTAAATTAAATGATTAAAAATGAATGATTGAGAAAATATTTTGAATGTTTTATATAAATGTGAATGACTAATGATAATTATTCAAATATGATTCTTTTGAACTATTATGAATTTCTCAATCCATATAAAACCTTTTAATGTATATTTCATAGAAACCAAAGTAAACATTAATTTTTCGTTTTTAATTTATGTTAGTAATTATTTCAATCACTTATATAAAATAACACTGAAATGTGTTTGTATACTCATATTTGCAATATTTATTACATTTTATAAAAGGTCAACTTGAGTAAACAAGTTTTTTGCAAACATGTAGAACATTTAAAATTTTTTTGGTCCTAAAATATATGATTTTGTTTTGAGCTTTATGTAATATATTTCTATTATACATTACTAGTTTTTAAAGAGATACAGTTTGAAATGTTTTTAAACTCAAAATTTATAAATGATTATTATATTATACCTACATTATTTGAAGAATAATGATGAGAACATTGAAATGATTATATTTTATACATTTGAATTGAAGGGAAAATCAACTTCATGTAATTAACAATTTTTTTTTTCTTCAGTACTGTCATGTAGGTCGTTTGTCCAATGAAGTTGGATGGAAATACCAGGCGGTGGTCCGCACATTGGAATCTAAACGTAAGGTCAAGGCTGTACTCTCCATCCACAAGCGTGACAAGTTGAAGAAACTTACAAAGAAAGCAGGAGAAAAGGTTGCCAAACAAGTTGCACCCTTCACATCAGTTATTAATTCTTATGGTTATAATTAAGGAGAATTTAAAATAAAAAATACAAGATCAAATTGTGTTTATGTATATTCTATCAAAATTGCTCATCGATGGTGCAATCTGTAAAGTGGCTAACTCCACTTTTGGTACAAAATGACGTTTTGACATATTTAATTGGGCCTGATTGTAGTCTTTATATGGTAAAAGAATTCAACTCGTAACTTTGAAAAGTATTAGAAATGACTGACGTGTAATTATGAGAACTCCAGATTACTCTATGACCACATGGTAAAGTGGCTATCTCCGTTGCCGACCGCCATTAATGCACCCGATGAGCGTATGAGAACGTACCGTGAGTCAATGTAAAGTTATTTTATTAAATTTATGAAATTAAGTTATTAACAAACTTACAATACACTGACAATTTCAAATTCTCTTATTTTATTGGATTTACTTCAAGGATCATTTCTCATAAAAGTGATTGCTGAAATACCAACAAGATGAATTCCTCTGCATTAATTCAACACAAACAAGCCACTGGTCACAATGCGAATTACAATGCCACAAAAATTTTTCTGACAGATAATTTAAGCAACATATATATATATATATTACAGTAAATTTACCTGTTTAACCATCCACGTGTGGACATGAATAATACCAGTCGAGTTCAAAACTTTTGAAATGTAATTTCAATTCTCAATTTTCACTATAAAAATATTAATATATATATATATATACAGGGCCGGATTTAAATTTGTGCCGCCCTGGGGTACTGAAGAAAATGCCGCCCCAATTTTCTATATATTGTATAGAAAATTTTTTCTCACTTTCCAAATTTTGCCGCCCTGGGCACTAGCCCCGACTGCCCCTAGTATAAATCCACCATTATATATATATATATATATATATATATATATATATATATATATATATATATATATATATATATATATATTGATATATATTATGATTGATCCCCATGAGGAGAGCTACAACTTGAATTCGCAATTATTAGGACGTTTGTTTCATCTTTTTTGCCTTCCGCAAACGCTTCATCCTCTCTTTCTTCCGTTCATCTGTCGCAATTATTAGGACGTTTGCTTCATCTTTTTTGCCTTCCGCAAACGCTTCATCCTCTCTTTCTTCCGTTCATCTGTCCATTTTACTTCAGGTTGAAGATTTGACTTTTGCTCTATATATATATATATATATATATATATATATATATATATATATATATATATATATATATATATATAAGGATTTTGTGATTGTCAAGGGCGTCGCCAGCCGATGGCGCAGGGGGGGCTGTTGATTCATCTGGTATGATCAAGTTTACAATGGAAGAGGAAACCGACTGTTCTGTCCCATTCATGGACATGAAAGTCATAAGAGAGGGCCAGACTGTATTCACTGATATTTATAGAAAACCCATGGCCTCTTCCAGATATATTCAAGTTGACTTTACCTACTACAATTCATACTTTTTTCATTCTCTATGAATGAGAAAAGTAGGTATGAATTGTAGGTAAAGTCGACAGCCCATGAAGCTTTTCACTTGTACTACGAGCCTTACATCTACAGCGATTGTAATAACATCTTAGTACTATATACATATATATTATGTGACAGTACAGAGTCTATCTAATGTGTAAAGCTACACGAGCACGAGCTCTTGACTATGCAATAAAAAACTTGTAAATAAGTTATAATAACATTTATTAGAAAAATAGAATGAAAAAGAGTTTGAATTTGAATAAGTGTACAGCGTACAGGGTATTTTTTTTTAATACCAGATTTTAATATAGTGGTCGTTGTTTGTTTATATTAGGTTAATTAAAACATAATTTTCGGGGATTCATTGTAAACTTCTCGACCACTTTATTATTAAAATCTTGTAAGTTTCCATGTATAAGTTTTCGGTGCACACTCATCATGGCCAAACCATTAAGGCGATTTTCACTCATAGTGCTTCTTAGCCAGGTTTTTAGTCTCCTGAGGCTGCTAAACGATCGCTTTACCGTACACGTCGTGCATGGAAGAGCGATAAAAATTTTCAACGCTTTTTCCGTGTCGGGAAAGAAGGTTTTTGCTTCTTTTAGTATATCAACAACGGTTTGATCTGTTGAGTTTGGTTTGTTATGCCAGAATTGCTGCCAAAGCTCGACTTCAATTTTTATGGTGGTAAATTATAAAACTGAGCGATAGTTTCACAAGTTTCTGTGAGATTTTCGACTGATATCGTTTGCATTTGTGCGGGGTGTAATTTAGATAAAGCAAATGATGGAGTATATTCTTCAGCAAAGCGTGTTTCAAGCGATGTAATAACGGAGTCCAAGTATGGTATTATTAATGATCTTTTCCAGAATCCTGAAGGGTTTGCCGCTGGGTGATTGCTTCGATGACGTCCAGGCCGACTTTCTCCGCAACAATAGTAGCATCCTTTATAATTTCATCTGTGACTCTTTCGGGATTATCACGGTGGCTCTTAAGCAATTGCAAAATGCGTTTGACGTGTTGCGAGGCCTTAACCACGTCCAAAGTTATGGATTGGAGTGCGTTGACAACAGGTTGAAACAAAGCAGAGTATTTAGCTATCAAAGTAATACAAAGTATAAACGAAATTTTGAAAGCAGCCGCATGGAGTTGAAAGGCGTTTTTTCGAGTTGCAATGTTTCCTTCACGCGATAAGTTTTCTAAGGCTTCCAATATAACAGGAAAGTTCTCTTTAAATACTCTGATAGTTTTATGTTTCTCACTCCATCTTGTTTCGCAGAGCCTGGCAATATGAGGTACCAATTTTCTTCTCAAAACAGATTCCCGAAAAAAATTAATAATATCTTTAGTGGTTCCCATGGTGTTTCGAATTTCAGGAAGAATATTGAGATCATTTATTACCAGATTCAGGTTATGGGACGAGCAATGAAAGATCAATGCTTTGGTATATTTTTTGCGAAGGATCGCTTGTACTCCACCGTCTTTTGCGGACATCGTCCGGAAAAATTTTTCGGACATTCCGGAGCGTAGTTGAGCGTACGGAATATTAGGAGTGGAATTGGTGAATTCATTCGAGTTTCGACGTACGGAATTATGATTGTTCAAGGCTTCGAGCAAATCAACTCAAAGACTTAGGACTCTGGTTGCATTATATTTGGAAATTTTTAAGAATCTTTAGGGGGGGCAGCTGCCCCTCCCTGCCCCCCTTGGCGACGCCCTTATATATATATATATATATATATATATATATATATATATATATATATATATATATATATATATATATATATATATATATATATATATATTCCTCCTGAAATACACACTTATGCAAGAAGAAGCAGAGGAGCTGTCACCAGGGCAGCTTTGTTGAGGTAAAGCTCCGTAAAACCTTTGGATTACACTTATGATAGTGTTGAATAAGAGTTTCTGGATTTAGATTTATTTATTAATATTGAATAACAGGTTTGAACAATTGATATAACCGAATTTGAATACGTAATTAACAAAGAATGAATGATTTAATCTGAACTGACGGAACCGATGTTGACAATAGGACGATCGATCTAAAAACTTTAAGAGCGATGTTAACAATAAGAACGGCCGATCTGAACTAACTTGAGCGTCATTCTGCTTCTCTTTATATAGCTTTTTACAAATTGCTGAAGTCGGCAGAAATAGCTAACAATGAGGCTATTGTCTTGTAGGGCGACAACAATATATATATATATATATATATATATATATATATATATATATATATATATATATATATATATATATATATATATATATATATCAGGGATTGTTATTAAAAATTATTACCAAAATAAACTATTACTTTTCCTAAGACAAGTTCAGATTCAAATTCAAACCCAGCTGATTAAAACAAAAATTATAAGTGAATTACTAGGTATAAATTATTTAAGAGATCAAAGTATAGAGACTTTTAATTTTTATAAACACATAAAAAAAATACACGAAGTTTTTGTAGTTCTCAAGTTGTCGTTGAATGTTTCTTTGAAATATTTATACATTATTGAGATTGAGAGAATGTGTTCATAAAATCCATTGAATTTTTGTGGAACACTTGGTGGAATACTGTTCAAGTCGTTTTGCTCAAAAATCATCGAAATAGCTAGTTTTGTCTATCTTTGGTATTGTATGTTTTCTCGTTATCAAATTCAAATATCTTGTATCAATATCACTTCTAAGGATAGGCTTAATTGGGGAAGAAAGATTAGTTTCTTTAAGTTTTTTCCATTCGAATCCATCGAACCATGAATGCGATCTTATTTTGTCATGTCCACGTATCTGGTATCCTAATCTTTCTTCAGGTATACGTCGTATAAGAGATCTTAGTAAGTTAACTACAGCTTCACTAAAGTGTAACGGGATGTCCACTTTAACGAAACCTTTTTCAATGTTTTTATATAGTTGCGTGTGACTCCCATCACTTGAAATGAATGGAGTTTTACCGTTTAACAGCTCATATATTAAAATGCCAAATCCCCAAAAGTCCACAGCCCGATTGTATTCCTTAGATGCTAAAATTTCAGGGGCTACGTATTCTGGGGTACCAGCGAACGTAGAGGTTTTGGTTCCAGGAGCCAGTTCCTTCGCAAAACCAAAATCCGCCAATTTTACGTAACCCATTCGATCAATAAGTAGGTTCTCAGGCTTAATATCTCTATAAACGATTCCTCTATCATGAAGGTAATTCAAGCCTTCAAGAAGGCAAGCCACAATGAACTTGGCTGTCTCTTCGTTGAACCGTTCCTTTTTTTGTCTCTTCAAACATTTATAAATATCTCCACCGAGACAAATTTCGAGCCAAAAATAGAGAAACTTCTTATCTTTGTCAGTTTTGAAAAGCTTCAGAAGAAATGGAGATTCACAAGCAATTTGAATTTTCTTCTCGTTCATCACTTGCTGGATTTGTTTCTTCCTCACCATATCTGTTCTTTTTAGACACTTGAGAGCAAAAATTTTAGAAGGGTCCTTCTTGTGCTGTATGAGTTCAACTCTGCCGAATCCTCCTTCTCCGATAGTTTGATATATTCTAAATTTTGACAACTTTAAGTCGGAATATTTATTGCTACGTTCTTGGGATATCATGATGACTGGGGATAACTTTGGAACCGAAATCCTAGATATATCTTCAACATCTCCGAAATGATTGATGAAATGTTGCTTAGCTAATGTTAAACAATCTGTTCCTGTCTCTCCTGCCAGTACTGTAGCTTGCCTAGGACTATCTTGAAGTAGAGCTCTTTCCCCAAAACAGTTTCCTTTGTATAAATAACCTTTCAAACCTTCATTATCTTTTAAAATTGCTACAGATCCTGCTGTTATAATGTAGAACTTATCTGCTGGATCTCCTTGTCTTAAGATGACTTTTCCTGAGGCGAAATATTCTTTCTGAAGCAGGTCCGCAACTTTTTTCAAAATATCTTCGTGTATATTTTTCAGTATGGGACATTCAAGCAAAAAATTTAATTTTTCTATTTTTTCTTCGATTATGAATTGCCTGACAATTCGTTGGTATATAACCCTATCCAAGACCCACAGTTTTCCTGATGTGATTGACGTGACTGTTGCTTGCCTTCTTTCAGTGTAAAGGATAGCAAGCTCCCCAAAAACCTTTCCTGCGTGCAATGTGGCAACTGTTCCTTTTTCTTCCTTTGCTACGGAAAACTTCCCCTCAGCTACAATGTACATATGCTTACCCCGCTCTCCCTCCCTAATAATTTCCTCATGCTTGTCAACATTTTTCATATACATAGCGTCAATAACTTTCTGCAAACGTTTTCCAAAAATAACTTTTCCGACAAAATCGTCATTTTCGATAGCTGCTTTAATATGCTCTTTGTCCCTGAAAAAATTCATTATAATATTGAATGTAATTTTCACCTCTTATCTTATCTAATTTATAGCCAATGTCCAATTATTGCCCTTCATTAAAACATCTCTGTGTACTTATTTTCGAAAGCAAGATGTTATATTTCTGTATTGTAACAAAAACAAAATAACAAATTTTGAACGTTTGTAAAAAAATATATAACACAATGAAATAGAGATAATGAGTAAAACGTATTTTTAATGACTGAGATTGAATTCTCGCTTACCCCTTGCTGAAACATGATTCAATAAAAATTTGAATCAAACTCTTAGCTTAATGTTTCAGAAATATATCGAATAATAAAATAAAATTACAAGGACAAATGTCGATGTCTTGATTATGAGGTGGCCGCTCGAAATATGTCTACTCAATTATAATTTTATTTTCTTATTCAATATATTTGTGAAACATTAAAGAGTTTGATTAAAATTTTTAAACGTATTTTTGTGTTTTTTACTTTATTTCTATTTCAACTTGTGATTTTTACTATGTTTTTATGTCAACAACACGTCGAGTTTATCAGATATAGGTATACAATATACCTGAGGTATTTAAGATATTTAAATATAGATATACATAGATATACTTCCATATTTTTCCTTATAAGTCAGTGTTAAAATTTAATATAAGTCAGATATAGATATAAGTCAGTAAAATAGTTTTCATGTTTCAGTTTAATTTAAAATATGATATTAGATATTTGTCTAGAATTTGCTCACTCAATTTATAAATTCATTGGCTCACATTAATAAATTATCTGATAAAAAAGTTTAAAGGGGGGGGAGGTTGCTTCTACCAGCACATACCTTGCTACGACCATATAAGGTGATATAATATTAAGAATTTTACTCTAACTCCGAAGTTATGACACGATTATCTAAAATGTAAAATATTTTGGATTTGTTGGAGATTTAAAAAATAAATATTATATAGGTATCCTGTTTAAAATAACAAAGTTAATTACCTACATATCCGGTAAAACGGAAATTCTACGGAAATAAAAACGGAACAATATTGTAAATAGTACTAAAAAGATAAATTGTATTACAAACGACTCCAATCTTTGAAAATACTTTGAAAATATGAAACTTTTGTTTCATATCTTGTTCATCTTTATATCCTTGAATCCCCCACATACTATAAACTACTAAACTGAATCTACGCCCTTTGACCATCACAAACTGAAATTTACTGCACATACATACTATATAAAAGATAATTATGGCGTTTCATACTTAAAATCCATTATATATATATATATATATATATATATATATATATATATATATATATATATATATATATATATATATATATATATATATATATATATATATATATATATATATATATATATATATATATATATATATATATATATATATATATATATATATATATATATATATATATATATATATATATATATATATATATATATATATATATATATATATATTAAGAAAATGAACACTAGAACATTCATTTGAAAAATTCAAATTAATCAAGAGAATGTTATAGTAGAGCTAGATATGTGAACGTGTACGATGAGATGTCTCCATTATCCTTCAAGGGACAAATGTTAGAGAAATATTGATATCTAAAATAAAAAATAAAAAAAATTGAAAATAATATAAAAACGCGAGCGTACTACTAACGCAACCTATTGACATTTAAAAACATCGCTCGATATTGGTCAAATAGACATTGCAATTTAGTAGATACCTACGGGTATAGAAGATATGTGAAATTTCGATGCTTGGTGTGTCTATAATCTGAGAGGTGTTTTCTACTGATTCCTATAGAAATAGATGGTATTGTGGAGTATTCATAACTCTACGGTCTTCCACTTGGAGTCAGAAGAAGATGCTTGGGGGTTGAAATCGTTGCCTCACTTCGATGGACGTGGTGCGACTGACGAGTTCCTTGCAGAACGAAACATATATGTCTCGCACTTCCATCAGGTGTGGCATCGATTTCAATATTTCTCTAACATTTATCCCTTGAAGGATAATGGAGACATCACATCGTACACGTTCACATATCTAGCTCTACTATAACATTCTCTTGATAAATTTGAATTTTTCAAATGAATGTTCTAGTGCTCATTTTCTTAAATATTTCATTCAGTGCCATAAGCACAAACAATTTTATTTCCTTATATATATATATATATATATATATATATATATATATATATATATATATATATATATATATATATATATATATATATATATATATATATATATATATATATATATATATATATATATATATATATATATATATATATATATATATATATATATATATATATATATATATATATATATATATATATATATATATATATATATATATATATATATATATATATATATATATATATATATATATATATATATATATATATATATATATATATATATATATATATATAACAAACAATGACACACTGGCATAAAAATAAAAAGCTTCAGACGTGAAATATACAATTATTTTTAAAATCACTACGTTCGCCAAGTTTTTGTTGAAAAATAATATAGTTAGTGTTTCTTCAACATTATATTGGTACTTACTTTTGCTCCTTAACAAATACAGGAATAGCCTGCTCTGAAGTTTCCGTAGGTTCCCACAACACTGCATATCTCCTACCTTCTCTATTGTTTGCTTTAGTTTTAGATCTTTCAAGGTTTACTCGAGAATCATCAATGTGATTGAATGTTTCAACTGATGGTTCATGTTTAATATCATGTTCGGGTACAAACTTCGTTTTAAACGACAACGTCCAACACCTCATTTTTCTACGGATTTGTTAATACACCATGTTCTCATCTTGTTCGAGATTTATCGAAGGTATCTGATAATTATTAGGAATAAAATCTTATCGTTCGGTTAATTGTTATCTATATTTGATGATAGATGCTCTATTTCTATGGCAGCGGATGTAATTACGACAATCTTTTTAAATATATGGTGAAAAATCAACTGTTGGATAGGTATTGAAACATATCTATCAACATAATTAATTTGAGGTAAGCTAGATGAAGTTTGTAGTTCAATTGACACATTTATTGTAAACAACTAATATTCGATAACTTTAATTTTCTCACATTGTAAATTAGGTGTGTACTAATTATCGTGTTATTTCTAATTGAGCAATATCTCAGAATAGAGAAGTAACCAGGAATGTCACTAGATATTTACGTAAAATTTTTTCGGTTCATGTCCGAAGATAGAGATTAAGATCTGTGAACAGACTACACAGTTGCCAGATGGTGTAAAAAATCAAACAAATATGTGTAAATAATGATTGAATTTCAAAGTGTTTCAAAACAAGAATCTTTACAAAAGAAGCAGAATGTTGTGGATTAAAGCTGAAATATTTGTGAGAGCCGTTTACATATGTTTCGAGCTATTGGCTCTCGTGAGAACGGCGCAGTTCAAGCTTTAGATGTTCGAACTTGGATGTTAATTAAAAAAACACAAAATCGCTGGTAATACGCATTGGTCAAACACTTTGCTTTTTAAGGATAGTGGCATATTTGATTTGATGATGTGTTTCAGTCGGCTAACTGTACCCCAAGTTGTTCTGGTTCTTTGCATGATCTCCGGTGTAATATCCCCGTCTACATATATATATATATATATATATATATATATATATATATATATATATATATATATATATATATATATCAACTGAGGAGTGTTGCCGTGGTAACGAATATAAGTGTAAAATTGTTGGGTTATCGGCAATATATATATATATATATATATATATATATATATATATATATATATATATATATATATATATATATATATATATAGGAATATAAGGAATATATATATATATATATATATATATATATATATATATATATATATATAGGAAATGAAATTTTTTGTGCTTATGGCACTGAATGAAATATTTTAGAAAATGAACACTAGAACATTCATTTGAAAAATTCAAATTAATCAAGATAATGTTATAGTAGAGCTAGATATGTGAACGTGTACGATGTGATGTCTCCACTATCCTTCAAGGGATAAATGTTAGAGAAAAATTTAAATCGATGCCACACCTGATGAAAGTGCACGACATATATGTTTCGTTCTACAAGGAACTCGTCAGTTATTATTATTGCGAGCGTACTACTAACGCAACCTATTGACATTTAAAAACATCGTTCGATGATATTTCTCAAATAGACATTGCAATTTACTAGATACCTACGGGTATAGAAGATATGTGAAGTTTAGATGCTTGGTGTGTCTATAGTCTGAGAGGTGTTTTCTACTGATTCCCATAGATGGAATTGTGGAGTATTCATAATTCTACAATCTTCCACTTGGAGTCACAAGAAGATGCTTGGAGGTTGAAATCGTTGCCTCACTTCGATGGACGTGGTGCGACTGACGAGTTCCTTGCAGAACGAAACATATATGTCTCGCACTTCCATCAGGTGTGGCATCGATTTCAATATTTCTCTAACATTTATCTCTTTGAAGGATAGTGGAGACATCACATCGTACACGTTCACATATCTAGCTCTACTATAACATTCTCTTGATTAATTTGCAATTTTCAAATGAATGTTCTAGTGTTCATTTTATATATATATATATATATATATATATATATATATATATATATATATATATATATATATATATATATATATATATATATATATATATATATATATATATATATATATATATATATATATATATATATATATATATATATATATATATATATATATATATATATATATATATATATATATATATATATATATATATATATATATATATATATATATATATATATATATATATATATATAATATAATATGTATTGTAATACATATATAATGCACAAAAATAACACATTATTCCGTAAAAATGTGGTGAGCATGTTCACATTGAAGACTTTGGCTTGAAGTGCTCCGAACACTCACAGACAGAATGGAAGAAAATGTCAGAAGATATTTCTTTATGATTTCTTTGAATTTATGTAAATAAAGCTATTCAAAATGAGGAGGTGAGATATTTTATAAATTGTAAAGAGTGGAATTTTTTTGAATGTTAAGATTGCGTCGTTTAATGCGTTGAGAAGTGTTCTCGCAATATTCTTATCAATTTTAGCAAAACAATTATTCAAAGTATCACAAGATATATTGTTAGTTGAGTGGGAATAACCATCGCTTTTATGGAGAGTGTGTACGCGAAGCGAAAGTGGACCAGTGCAAAAAACTTTTCATTATAGAAACACCTAAACGCTACGAGGAATCTTTTTTTTTTAATTCAGTGGACTTACAGTTTAACGCCGGTTCCGAACGGCCATTGGGCTTGTAATCGATGTACATTACCCAGCATATTTCATTATTCAAACTACTTAAATCATAGACAAACACAAACACCCATGCCTTCAGCGGGGCTCGAACCCGAGTTCTACCGCAACATAGTCGGGAGTTCTACCGACTAAGATAAGGAGACAGGCTGCGAGGAATCTAATACAAACTAATATCACTGATTTTTTTTTGAGACATAAATCTCGTCTAAAATAAAAGTTAAGTAATACAGAAGATGTATTTCTTTTACTCATGTAACAACATCTCCTTATACATATTTCAATTCGGATCCATTAACACATATATTCAATCTCATAATAAGCAACGCCATTTTGCTAAAATATGGAAGTCTTGAAAAAAGGTGATCCTTCTCTTTCTAAACGACTACAGACCAATATCCAACTTGTCAAACTTTTTGAAATTTTATTCTATAATGCTATATATCCAGCCGTCAGAAACAGCATCAAGATTGAGCATCAAGGATTCATGCCAATGAGACCTTGCTTAAGCAATCTAATACTGTTTTCTCAGTACATTTTTGAAGTACTCGACTCCACCAGTCAAGTTGATGTGATTTACAGAGATTTTCAGAAAGCCCATGCGCAACTCAAACAGAAATTACCTAACAAATTTGGATTCTCTGATAGCTTCAACAACTTTTTTCATCCTAACCTGGTTGACCGACATCAGTTCGTGCAGCTGGAGGGTATACAGTCGTCTGAGTTCATACTTACCTCTGGAATACCTCAGGGGTAGACCCCTCGGGCCACTGTCATTTATTTTGTTCGTAAATAATCTAATGGATAATATTGATATGTCTCCACATTTGATGTTCGCAATTATGTACGATTTTAAACTATATCATGAAATTAGATCACATGACAACTCTGTTCACCTTCTGCTCGCGCTGAACCATGTTGCCAGTTGGTGTGAGGACAATTATTTGAGTTTGAAGGTGTCAAAGTGTAATGTTGTCTTTTTCACAAAAAAAATATCGAATTGAGTGTGATTATAGCGTCGGTGGTCAGGTTCTTTCTCGTTCTGATAAGGTGAGAGATCTTGGTGTAGTCTTCGATTAGAAGCTTTCCTTCATTCCACACATCACCCAACTTATTTCAATAAATACTCAACATTGATAGGACTATTTACTGCCCTAATCCGTAGCAATTTAAAGTATGGCACCATGATCTGGCATTCTTTTTACACTTGCTATCAACGCCATTTTGACGCCATTCAGAGAAGGTTGTTGAACTTCTTAGTTTGGAGAGAGGACAAAAGTTAACCACAGAAAGGAGTCAATCATAATTAATGATTGAGTCGATGTTGTTAAATCTCATTGCAGGGCAGGAGAGAAACTTTATCACTAAAATTTTTGTCAAAATTACTGCACAACAGTATTGATTGTCCTCCTATTTTGTCTGCTTTGAAATTTCGTATTCCTAGGCAAAATTCTCGTATTACAGAATTATTCCACCTAGAGGCTCCGAGATGCCAACTCGTTATTAGAATCCCTCATTTGGTTTATGGAGTCTATATTCAATAGAGTTGCTAATAAATGTGACATTCACTTTTAGTCATTCACTTTTAGTGAATGTCACATAGAAGTTATTATTAGGCATTATGTAAACAGGAGAAATTGACTAAAATGAATTGATTCAGATTGAGTTCTTTGTAATATTTCATTTAATTTCATTATTTATATATTAGTACTTTTTTAGTTTTTTTTAGATAATATTTCTAGGCCCCTTAAAAAACCACTCACAAACTTCACTATATATATATATATATATATATATATATATATATATATATATATATATATATATATATATATATATATATATATATATATATATATATATATATATATATATATATATATATATATATATATATATATATATATATATATATATATATATATATATATATACAATTATAGCAATATTAGGAGCATTGATAGAACTGATTATTAAAATATATATAATATGCGGAAAGAAGTTAATAAAGATAAAGAACGAGATTTATTATGAATAAAAGCAGCTACCTGAAATTAATTATTCAACTAAAATTATGATCCCATTCAGAACTCTCATCAGGAGGAATATCATTATCCTTCTTGAAATAATCAAAATATCTGAAATCAACGTTACTACTAAGCCTAGGTTTGTAAGGTGATGACATCCTGCATTCCCTCAATCTTTTCCATTCAAAATCAGCAAACCATTTATGATTTCTAATATCTTCAACACCGTTTTCCAAGCAGCCCAATCTTTCACTTGGATTTTTTTTCAATAATTTGGATATTAGATGTTTTGCCTTTGTACTGTCATGTGGAGGAAAGACAACAATGTCCAATCCACTCAAGATTTTGTTGTAAGTTTTCATATAACTAGGATCATTAGATTTAAAAGGTGTTCTGCCATTCAAAATTTCGTAAATGAAAATGCCGTATGCCCAGTAGTCAACGGCTTTGTCGTGCCCTCTATTCAGAATGATTTCTGGTGCCACATATTCTGGCGTACCAGCAAAGGTGGCAGTTTTAATATTGGCTTCCAAACGTTTGGCAAACCCAAAATCAGTCATTTTTATATAACCGTTGCTTGCTATGAGCAAATTTTCCGGTTTTAAATCACGGTATATAAATCCCTTTTTGTGGATATAACTGAGTGCTTCCAAGACGCAGCCTGCAATGAATTTGGCACCTCTTTCATCAAATCTTTTATTAGGCTGATTTTGTAATAGACTCCAAAGATCTCCACCTAAACACACTTCCATTAGGAAATAGATATATTTATTATCTATGAATGTTCTGTACATTCTAATTATAAACGGCGATTTACATCTCATTTGAATTTTCATTTCATTAATCACGTGTTGCTGCTGTTCTTGCTGTACCATTTCGTACTTCTTCAAATACTTAAGAGCGAAAGTGGTGTTTGGATTATTTTTGTCTTGAATGAATTCTACTCTTCCGAAACCACCAACACCTAGAGTTCTTAATATTTTGAAATTTTGAAGATCTAAATTCAAGTACTCTTCTTCTATCTCAATATTATCTTCTTCATTCCCAGATTGGGGTGGTACTGATATTTTAGATATATCTTCGATAGCTCCGAAGTGATCTATGAACTGTTTACGAGTTAGAGTAAGGCACTCAACTAATGGCGGATCGGCGGTTACAGTAGCTTGACGAGGACTATCTTCAAGTAGTGCCTTTTCTCCAAAACATTTTCCTTTGTGGAGTTTTCCTGTGAAGCTCTCGTCTTTCCGCGTCACAGTTACAGAACCAGCGGCAATGATGTAAAACTTGTCTCCTTGTTCGCCTTCTCGGACAATTACCTTACCCGTTTCAAATGTTTCTGATACTAGAAGACTAGCAACCCGTTCCAAAACTTCAATACTGGCTTCGTTCAAGATTTGAATGTCGCGTAGGAAAGAAACGATTTCTTCTCTTTCTTCTTGATTGGATTTTTTCATCAGTTGTTGATATACATTACTATCTATAACCCAAACTTTGGCAGCAGTTAAACTCCTTACTGTGGCAAGTCTTTTTGCGTTGTAAAGAATGGCTAGTTCACCGAAGACTTCACCTGGTTTTATCACATTTAGCTGGCCTTTAACTCCCTTTTTCAGTACTTCGAATTCACCTTCTGCTACCACATACATATTTGTGCCTGTTGTTCCCTCCTTTATGATTTTTTGTTTGGGTTTGACATTTTCTAGGTACATTGCGTCGATCACATCATCTAGCCTCTTGCCAGTGATAAGCTTGCCCATAAATTCGTTTTTACTTATAGCTTCTCTGATAAATTCTGCCTCACTGGAAAAAATTGATAAATGTGTTATTCTTAGAGATTCTAAGGAAAATTGAATATCAAAGGATTACCATTAATACAGATTCTCCAACGAAAAACAGTTAAACAAAAAATTAAACGGTAAAATTATATTAGTTTATAAAGAAAAGTTCAAATTCTGTGCATTTTAATAGCCTGTATTACATATTTTAATCAACTTTCAAGACCATTATTCTTTCCAATAGTATAATTTTTTTCGACTAACCACATATTCTACGATCTAAAAATTCAACCATTCAATTAACAAAACTTAGCTACTTCAGTCTCAGAGGTGAATACTTCTATTAGTCTTCTTTGCTAACGATATATTATAATTAGGTAATGTTAGGAAGAAACCGAAAACGTATGGACATTTATCGATGATCTATTATGCGATAAAAAAAAAACTTGACATTTGCTTCGCCGATTTATACATTATATGGATCTTGACTGGAGTATTTAAATTATTTCAGTGATTTTACAGACCGAGAATGAAATCTAATGAATGTGATATAGACGTAGCATGATGCATTCGCACAATTTTCGAGTTGGCTTTTATTAGAAGATAATGTTATACAAATTTTTGTTTTCAAAAACTAAATCATCTCCAAAGTTTTTCCTTTCCGCAATAACAACGATATTAAAAAGAACGACTTTCAGTAAAAAGACTTGGCAGAAAAGAAAATTTATATTCAAATATACATATTTACAAGTAGTCGATACAGATGATATTCTTTAAAGGGATTTAAAGGGACTAATATTTCTGAGTCTGTTCCTTACAAATATTCGAATAATAACAAGTTTTCAAATTTCGACTAATAATAGGAAAATACTCTATAATAACCAATATATTGTTGAATTATTCAATAATTTTGCACCGCGGCAGGTATCTGTATCATCTGTTCAACATAGAATACTGATATTATTACTGTTCACTGATATGTACCATCATATAACCATTATCATAACTACTCAAATCCATTTATCAGGCAAAAACGTCCGTGCCTTATCCGAGGTTCGAACCAACTTCTTCCTAGTGGGGCCTTCATTCCCACCACTAGGTTAAGGAGACAGACGACATTGCATAATAGGTACTTGGTGAAACATTTTTAAATGTATCGTATAATAAAAAACAGCTAAATTCCCCAAAAATTGTGTAACACAAAATATCGATCTAATAATAATCAAGAATACTAATTACATAATGTTTTACTTCAAAATCTACATTCTTTAACAAAAAATGTACGTTATCGGAATGTTGTTGAATATTTGTCTACAGTAGCATACGTTTTACATAACTCAATATATTTCAATTTATCAATCAATGGAATCAAATGATATATTTCCAGCCTTCTGATTATTTTTTACTGACAATTCCATTAAAGGATACATACATACTCTAAAAGGTTAATATTATCGAAATTGACATATATGAGATAATGATCATGTGTTCCATCGATAATTTTCAAATAACTTAGATATGTCTATATTTTATCTATTGGTTCAATAATAATCATATTTCCAAATAGCTGTGATAAAAATCACTAAAAACTCATTAACTTAAGTTGGTTCACTAATTTGTGATTTTGCAAGAAAGTAGAATCTTTTAATGGCTTTGATATAAAGTTTAGTTTTCTTGCGAACTAATTTCATACAAGTTGATTATTTTCACTATCAATACGAGTGAGTATATTGGCATGATGTAGGTACGTTGGTATCAGAAAATCAGAAAACTGCAGCAGTGCAATTTTCTTCAACTGTCGGACACATCGTACTTATCTGCCAACAGGGCGGTGAAGTACATACTAAATACCTTGTTAATGCGTAGGAAATTGTCGGCATATCCGTCAATTAGTGTACCGGCGCCGGCGTTTACATGTGTATCGAACTTATCGGCTCTCCTCAGAACGGCGTAGCCAAGTTGAAATTATACAAACCTGGAGATGGAAAAACAAGAAAACCTAGAAAAACAGGCACTTCTCTAGAATAAGTCCACACATTTTAATCTACCGCGTTTGTACTCTCCAGATTAGGAGATTTGGAAAACTAATTCGCCCGTGAGGCGACTATTTATCCTTCAAGAATGCTATAAGTCTAGAAATTGAATAATTTATGAATAATGTTTGATGCGGGGTAAAATTATATTATACTGTTTAATTTCTCGGTTTAGAGCATCCTTGAAGGATAAAAAAAAAAATACTTCGCCCGTGAGGTGGCGAAGTAGTTTTTTTCTAAATCCCCCAATCCGCAGAGTACAAACGTGGTAGCCTGAAATGTGTAGAGTCCGTTTAGAGGAATGTCTGTTTTTCTTGATTTTTTATTTTCAGGTTCGTACTATTTGAACTTGACTACGCCGTTCTGAGGAAAGCCCATAAGTTCGAAACAGGGGCCAACAGCTGCTACAAATTGCGAGATGCACCGACAATGTCACTTTTGTATAATGTTTTTGATAATGTTTTTGACGAATTATTCAGAAGAACATTATAGCAGAGCTGGCTATGTGAAACATAAACACTGCGATGTCCCCATTGTCCTTCCAAGGATCAATGTTAGAGAATATTAGAATCTTCATTATTCTTCTAGTGATAAATGTTAGAGAATCTTGAAATCGATGCTTACATTTATTGAAAGCGTGAAAGAGTCTTGTAACAGTAGTATAGCGTAAAGCTATTATAGTGAAGTGTAAGACAGTACCTACTTTCAAAATGTAGTATCTTAATTGATAAGGACGTGTGAAACTTTCAATGTAGATGTATTCATGTGCTTTTTATTGGTTCTAAGATTTGGGATGTACATTAATCTATGCATTATATATGCATACGACTTACTATATATTTCTATCTTTAAATCTACTAGAGGGTATGTGAGGATTCAAAATCGTTTGATTTCATTTGTTGAACGTGGCGTGACTGATGATTATCTTGTAGTACGAAACAGTGACTCTTTCACGCTTTCAATAAATGTAGGCATCGATTTCAAGATTCTCTAACATTTATCCCTAGAAGGATAATGGAGATTCCAATATTCTCTAACATTGATCGCTAGAGGGACAACGGAGACATCGCATTGTTTATGTTTCACATAGAAATGCTTTCACATAGCTCTGCTATAATGTTCTTTTGAATAATATGCCAAAAATATTATCGAAAGAAAGTTATAATATACTTTGATAGCGAATATCTACAAGTGCGATAATATAGCACGAGAACAACAGAATTCTTTTCCTTGTAGTGAATTTCTTTTATATAAATATATATATATATATATATATATATATATATATATATATATATATATATATATATATATATATAAGATGAATTATAGAAAAATTTCAATAATTCAATACCAGCAGTTGATAGTAATAATTTTTCAGGCACTAAGTTCTTAATTATTTCTCTCCGAATTCAAAATTGAAAACTCATGTCTTCATTTTTGGTAGGACACATTTAGATGTATTTTTTGTGATATTTCTATATACTTTCTACATTTTTGACAATCCGCACCTGGATTTTTTTCTGATTACTGAATGGCAAAATTGTTGTCTGTTTAAGACACATGAGTGCCAAATATCAAAAAAATTAAGCGTGGTATGACAGTTATGACCCCAAGAATTTAGCAATTTAGAAATTAGCAATAGCAATAAAACCCTGTATCTTGTTTATTAAGATCGTCACACTCAATGAGTGGGGTATTTACACTTTAAGTTTTTCCGTTTTCCAATGAAATACCCTGTACATTCGAAAAGCTTAGGTTTTTTCGAAATGTTTATAATCGAATGACCAGAAGCACTCTCTTTGGTCTTTCTGCAAGAGAAATTTCTTTTCGTGATACCTAAACATCACATTACATTCGTCAGACATCAGAAGTTGTTAAATTTAGGCTGAGTTTTGAAAAATTGTTGAAAAAATCCTTGAACAAAGTACAAAAAGTACTCTCTTTGTCATTCAAACTCTTTGTAATAATTGTAACTAATAGTGAAGAATCAGAATTACTATTTATAATTTTGATCATTTAATCATAATAAATTTCTGTTGTAATTCGCTTTTTTAATTTTGTTATTCAATTTTTTGTTATAAAGTTGTAATTTTGAATTTCTAAATGTAACTTCGATTTCATCGATGTTACATTTACAAAACATCGCCGGAGTTTTGAACTCCTTCACTGGAGGAACTTTTATTTATCATATCAGAGGGATTTAGCTTTTTGGTGCCCTATTCAAGGTTCAGGCTCTTGTCGGTGCTCAGGCCCGCGCCGACCCCCACAGCGCCTGTGTGCGAAACCTATGAAGCGCCTCTTTTTTCACGAATCTTCATGTTTCAACTTATGTTTTTTTATTATTTGTTAATTTTGACCGAAATAAATGTTCTCCAGTTTTATATACTTAGATAATATTTTCCTAAATAGGTAAAATCAGTTCGCTTCCGCTTGCCAATTACTGCGAACAATAAAACAGAATTTAATTTTTATATACTTTATTTATGATGTTATATCTAATTGTATACTTAGATATTAATAACAAAAAGCTGACTTTTCTAATAATACTGATTTAACTATTACGTATGCTATATTAAAAAAAAACAAGAGTCTAAAATATGTAAGGATATAAACATAGTTAGGTACATAAATTATATTATTTCCACTCTTCTCGCTTTTCTGTTTGCGAAATCCTGAATAATCTCGTGTATGTCTATATGGTCTAATATGGCCTCCTCTATGGATATTGTTGCTAAATTTGTTAATCTTTCTTGGCTCATTGTTGAGCGCAGGTAATTTTTATAAATTTTAATTTAGAAAAGGACCTTTCCACTCTTGATACTATAACTGGCATAGTTAGCAAAATTCGTAATGGTTGGTGATGTTAGAGCAAACAGCTGTCAAATTGTTTAAATATATAAATTCGAGAATTTTCACCACATCATTATTTAATTTTTTGAAAAGAGACTGACACGACACAATTTCTTCACACAAATCACCGGCGTTAATATATTCAATAAATTATTTGCAGATAGTTTTTTCTGCAAACGATAACAGCTACTTCTTAATCGACTGTGATCTTGGTCCTCACTTAATTTGAATGAAAAATTGAATACTTACCTCATTTTGATTATTCAATAAATTAAATCTTTCCTCTACGGAGGATAAAACTTATACACAATATATAAAAAATACATTAATTTTAAAAGCGGTCTTCGGATCATTTATAGTATGGTCTTCGTGTTCATAATCAAAACTATTTGCAGTCTAACGAATTCTTAGGGGTCTGAAAAAATAATTTCGAAGGCGGCTCCTCTATTGCCTTGGCGCATGTGTGCGCCGCACACTTCGCCAGGGGCGGCGCGGCCCTGTCTTTGGTCTCCTTGGCGGTAATCTTCACGTCGGCGGTCTTCGTGGTGTTGACTTCCAATGTTTTTCAAACACTTCTTGACAATCCCTTCTGCAGCCAGTAGCACCGATTTCCGTAGCTCCTTATAGAGAGGTCCTTCGCGTCCTAGTTGTCTGATGTTTAAAAGGAGAATTTTCTGAGATTATACCAGTGAAGCCTAAGATGACTGAAACAGTCTTGACGACTTCCATGTGCCACAGCCTCTGCATTCGCACTTCCAGTTCTCGATAGTTAGAGATTTAATCGGTATTCTCAACTAGGTTGTTTGCTATTGCAACAGTCATCTCGATAAAAGTAGTTTCCCTGGCTTTTTTGCCAACCAGTACAAGGTCAGACCTATTGTGCGGAACTGTTTGGTGAGTCAATTTAAAGCAGCCCCGAAGAGTCTAAACTGGCATTTCTCCTTAAATTGATTTCGAAATGAAATTGTAGTAAGGAAGCTTTTTTTCTATACAAGATGTAATTCAGTGCAAGTTCTTGATGCACAATCTTTGCTACGTTGTCATGTCTCTCTTAGTATTTTAGGAGCAAATATATGACATCTTGCTTAATTGTCTCTTATATTTGCATTATTCATGTTATAATTATAATAATTATATATATATATATATATATATATATATATATATATATATATATATATATATATATATATATATATATATATATATATATATATATATATATATATTATATTGATTTTATTATCATTATTTCAACAATAGAAGAGTATCTACTTTCATAACACATTTCAATTTTCTCATTTTGTTACTTATGAGATTAGTGGCCTCAAAAATGTGTGGATGTATTGAGAAATTTTTTAGAATTCAGTCAAGTGTTTCTAATTATACGTTATATTACAAAATTTTAATAATAAACTTGTAATTTTTAAAAAAAAAATTTATATTTAATAGTGTTGGCGTTTACTTGATGTAAATCCTTTATAATTGAATATAAACTCAAATTCAAACACTTGACTTATCATTTACATAAGTTCAGATGAATAGTAAGAAGACACAACAGAAGACAGACAAACATAAGAAGACAAATCAGGTGTTAACCAATTGAAATGTGGAACATGAGTCGGTACATATATACATATATTTATATATATATATATATATATATATATATATATATATATATATATATATATATATATATATATATATATATATATATATATATATATATATATATATATATATATAACGCCATCTAGTGCACTATGCACTGTCGTTATGGTATTTTAGTGTATTATATTATGTTAGAGACCATATTACAAACTTTAATACTTGTACCTTGTACTCGTACCGTTCTGTGATTCTCATATTATTCTGTGAACAGTCTGACAGTACTTAAGGCGCGACATATTATTTTAACCTGCTATTCTGTTTGTATATTTTGTGGACGCAGAGCTGAAGATTAATATTCAATCGACATTTAATTCTCGATTCTTGTTTAAGGTTTGTTATATTTTAGAATAAGTTAATATTGTATTTATTTCATGAATAAATTCTTGTTTCAGTTTTAAACATTCATCGAGAGTCATTGACTATTAAATAAAATAGAAAAATAACTAAATTGTATATATATATATATATATATATATATATATATATATATATATATATATATATATATATATATATATATATATATATATATATGGAAATAAATTGGCATAAAAATTCTGGAAATTTAATCAATGAACAGATAGAATTAACAATTCACCCTTGTTAAACATTTCAGGCAATAAAAATTAGATTTCAGAATGGGACATCTTAGGTAAAACCCAAATTCATAGAATCTCAAATTGCCTTCATTTATACCTGTTTTTTTAAATTTGTTGTCATTATTCTGTTAACATCTGAAGAAGTCGTTTGTAAAGACGAAACGCGTCATGCTATGTAGTCAGTAAAGTGTAAATCCTAAGTTCAAGTGTTTGAATTTATGTTTATATTCAACTCGTATTTATATTATTCTGAACAGTTCTATACTTTACGCCTACATTTGAATTGAGAACCATTTTGACCAAACACTTCACACTTTATCAGTCTTTTCAACAAATGAACAAATTTCCTCGAATACTAGAACACATATTGCGATTTTTCTTGTTTCCTTTATTTATTTTGTTTAGTTAAAGTTTAAATTCGCATCGAAAGACGCTGAGGTTATCGGAGAAACAGCAAGTATGGTAGTTTTTCGTAATATACTATGTGGAAGTTATTGAAACAATTGAATTTTTGATCCAATCATCACAAAAATTAGACATTTAGTAAATTATTTCGCTATGAGGAAATATCTGAAAATGGGTGGCAACCTATACAGCTGTTGAATATTTGAATCTTCATAATCAAATAATATTCAGACTCTATTATTATACTTATACTTAATTATGATTGACTTATATAAGTATCGTGGTCAACAAACAATGATGCTTAAAATTTGCTTTTTCCTCTTCTTCTATAAAACTCAGTATCTAATAATTTATATATATATATATATATATATATATATATATATATATATATATATATATATATATATATATATATATATATATACTTTATGTATATATTTATCACATGTATATATATATATATATATATATATATATATATATATATATATATATATATTTTTGGTCATGAAAGATGAAGATTTCATATAATAAATTAAATTAAAAATTATTATTATAATTGAATATAATAATAAATAAAGAAAAAAAATAATAAAAATAAATAATAAAAAAAAAAAATTTTTCCGAAAAGAATCATAAGTCCAATGTTTCAAAAATAAATCGAAATTTTTCCAACTGTTTTCGACAGTTGAAAAAATAACAATTGATAGAAGCCATTTTTTCGAAGATTTGACAAACTTACAGTGTGAAAACAGACTTCAAGAACGAATTCTTCAGATGTTTACATTCAAATGTTGATTGATTATTTACCTTTCTGATTTGGGATGTTTAACCAATGCTACTTCAGCGTCATATTTGACGCTTTTTGGTATTATTCCTGACCTTGGTTTTGCTCTATGAATTTCGGATGGTTTTTCGTCAGTGAGTATGGAATCAGTACTATTTCTTGCTGACTGTTCGATATAATTTGCATCATTTCCAGATACTGAAAAATTGGAAACATCTGTAGTGCGAGGTGGAGATTGATCTTCAGACTGATCCAAGTTTGACATTTCATTGTACACATTTTCACTTTTTAAAGAATCTCCCCTCCTTTCTATAAACGTTCTAAGATTACGATCAGAAATAAATTCAGGTTTAGGATCATTATAAATCTCCTGTGAATTTGAATATGTTTCATCCTTGTTAGAAATTGAGTTGGATTTGCGAGGTATCTGAATGTCATCATCAGGTCTCTTTATCACTTTTACAAGTGCTGTACTAGTTACATATACCGAATCGTAAGTGATATCTGAAGTTCTTTTGTAATCTTTACTTTTCACGGTAATTAGCACTTTATTTCTTTGACTAAAACAACAAAGCGGCATGTTTTTGGCTGAACTATCACTAATACACCTTAAATTTATATGCTGACTCGATACTGCAGTCACTAACGTCTTACACAAAGATGTGAAAGATAATAAATAAAGTGAACCTTATCTGCTATTGTTTGTTAATTAGATATAGAAACATTTGAGTCATCGATATCATTGATAGGTATCATTTTCAGCTTTGTGGAGACAGGCCACATGACATATATTATGTGTACCTAATTTCATAGAATAACCTTTTAAGAAAAATACTTTTCGTAATGTTTTTCAAATGTAATTTGTTCCATAATTCTACAGTGATGTAAGTGCCATTTAGAAAATTTCGCATGAAATGGTAGTCCATTTCGAATAGAATTCTGCACTAAGTGTTGCAAAAGTATACACTGATCTATGTTTACTTGATGTCAATAATTTTTGATAGACGTATATAGCTCCTTTTACATAGATACTAAATGAATAGAACATGTGCATCATTATACAATAATGTAAATGGAACAACTGATTCAGGATTATGGTGATACCATATATTGATACATCCAAGGTTAATTATGATTTGGCGATCAATATCTTTCTTTTTCCAAGTGATCTTCTTGCGAAGATCACTTGGAAGGAGAACAGAAGAGTGTTAGAATATTGTGTAGCATGAATAATACACATTCACAATATAGTAAACTATAGATGTGACGTCTATACATAAAGGATGTTTTCCTCAAAAGAGTCGTGGTACTACATTGTCTTATTGAAACATAGCTTATTAATACAAATAATAGTGTCCCATAATGAAATATCCATTGGAAAAAACTCGTGGATTATTATTTTTCGAAACTTCGTCTTCTCCATCGTTTCCGTTCATCATGCAAACCCAGAGCGGGGTTTATCACTGAATATAATAATAATAAAATGAATTTATTGAGAAACATTCTTTACATTGTAGAATTACATTCATTTCAATTGATACAATAATTACAACTAGGAAGAATGCTCTCAAAACGACTGAATTCAGTTTTGAGTCTGATCTTTCATTCAGCCCTCGAGCAAAAATATTGGTTCAAACAAAAATATTGGTTAAATTTATATTTACAATAATATACAACTTTATTTGAAAATAAAAAAAAATTACCTCAGAAATATTAAACATTTGAGACAATTTCACATGGTGAAGAACATTTGTGTTCAAAAAAATATAAAAACATATGATACAAAAAATTGATTCATACATTATTGCCTACATTCGAATCATCGAAATACACTATACTATACTATACACTATACTATACTGCCACACTATAGTATGCCTTTGTTAAGAGCAGAAATTCAACCCTCCTTTTAAACAAATGGGTTTTCAGTAGTTTCAAATTCGATAGTAAATGGTTGAAAATTTTAATACTCTGATAATAGAGTGCTCAAATTTAGCTGTTTTTTGCCTAGGAATAAGTAGTAAATCCCTGTTCCTTGTTGAATACTCATGATTACTATTCAACTTAATCAACATATCTTCATTTTCTTTAACAAATAACAAACATCTATAAATATACATCTAAACACGGTAAAGTGAGTATGTATGTAATTGTTAATGAAGATAGGTTTACAAGATGTTCGTTGATGAATATTGAATATTAATCGAAGTGTTCGCTTCTGTGTAATAAACACCCTATTTATTTCTGTAGAGCAGCTCCACAGCAGAATATTATAATTGAGATGACTATATACAAGACTGTAATACACATTCATAACACAGTTTCTAGGTACGATGTTCTTAATTCTAAAGATTGAAAAAAATGAGTTACTCAATTTTTTACATAAGACCTCAATGTGTGATGTCCATCTCAAATTTCTGTCTACATATATTCCAAGAAACTTCGTTGATTGGGATGATGATATAGTGTTGTCCCCATATTTAACATCCAAGGTACTAATTCCATTGCCTTCAGACAAAAATTAACACATACAGTTTTGTCAACGTTCACTATCAGATTGTTCATCCGACACCAACTTACGAACTCCCTCACAATGCATTCATATGCCTCCAGAAGTTCTTCAGGAGTCCTGCCAGAAACGACCACCGATGAATCATCGGAACTTAGTGTCACCAAAAACTGGGACAACTTCGCAGGCAGATTGTTTATAAAGAATATGAATAGAAGAGATCCGAGCACAGAGCCTTGCGGCACCCCAAGAGCAATGTCATGTTTCTGAGAATAACTCTCGCCTATTTTCTTTCTTCAAGATATCTACGTAACCAATTCAGAAAAACACCTTTAAAACCTAAATTGTAGCATTTATCAAGTAAAAATTCAAAGCATAGTGAATCAAATGCCAAAGATAAATCAAAAAATAACTCGGCCACAAATAAGTGTTTATCCAAACACTCGTAGACGGATTCGAAAAACTTAACTGCAACTGATTGAGTTGAATGGCCGCTTCTGAATCCATATTCAATATATCCAATATATTTAACATTTCAGTTGTGCAAGGTTTCATCCCTTTTAGGTGATAAAGAAACGGCCAGAATTTCTTGTTTCAGACAAGCTTTTACATATCATACAATCTACTGATTTAAGTTGACAAAAATTCGAGATTGACAGAGGTGGGCTCTAAGAATTTGTTCCTACAACACCAAAGTCCTCACAATTTTTTCTATTTTACTGGAAACTAATCTTTTCTAAGACTTGGTTTCTACCTTTCGAAGAATCCTACAGTCAAGTCATTCAAGGTGGGCTGACAATGCTCTCAAAGCATTGTACTCAAAATGGGGTTTAACAACAAACAATGGATATATTGAAATTAAATTGAAACCGTACTTATGTCCAGTTTCGTACAGTACTACGATACAAGTAAGGCTTCGGTAGCTAGTAAAGGTTCCTTAACGACGTTGCAGTTCACCACAGAAACTTAGGCATATCGAAATCTGAAAAACTATTATCTTTAAAATCTCGAAGTAAAATACTTCGACGAGAATAAATAGGTCGAAATGAATTTTTGTTCACTTTATATATATATATATATATATATATATATATATATATATATATATATATATATAGTTAAGAGTTTACGGTATTTACCTGAGATTTACGTTGTTTGTTTATTTGTACCAGCCGTTTACATATGTTTCAAGCTTATTGGCTCTCATCAGAACGGCGTAGTTCAAGTTATTAGATGTTACACACTTGAAAGTTGATTAAAAAGGAAAAACACAGAACAAAACAACACAAAATTCCACGTGAGGAATCTACATCATTTTTGGTTAAATCGAATATCTTGACCAAGCTTGTTAAAGCTATATTTTCAGACTGAATCGATGTCTACCTGCGATGAGATATTTATACCTTCTAGAATTTTGTACCGACAATATTATGAATTAAAAACAAGGTTTGTCAGGCAGAAAATGAAGTTAAGAGTTTACGGTATTTACCTGAGATTTACGTTGTTTGTTTATTTGTAACAGCCGTTTACATGATGTAGATTCCTCACGTGGAATTTTGTGTTGTTTTGTTCTGTGTTTTTCCTTTTTAATCAACTTTCAAGTGTGTAACATCTAATAACTTGAACTACGCCGTTCTGATGAGAGCCAATAAGCTTGAAACATATGTAAACGGCTGTTACAAATAAACAAACAACGTAAATCTCAGGTAAATACCGTAAACTCTTAACTTCATTTTCTGCCTGACAAACCTTGTTTTTAATTCATAATATTGTCGGTACAAAATTCTAGAAGGTATAAATATCTCATCGCAGGTAGACATCGATTCAGTCTGAAAATATAGCTTTAACAAGCTTGGTCAAGATATTCGATTTAACCAAAAATGATGTAGATTCCTCACGTGGAATTTTGTGTTGTTTTGTTCTGTGTTTTTCCTTTTTAATCAACTTTCAAGTGTGTAACATCTAATAACTTGAACTACGCCGTTCTGATGAGAGCCAATAAGCTTGAAACATATGTAAAATAAACAAACAACGTAAATCTCAGGTAAATACCGCTTCATTTTCTGCCTGACAAACCTTGTTTTTAATATATATATATATATATATATATATATATATATATATATATATATATATATATATATATATATATATATATATATGTTACAAATAAACAAACAACGTAAATCTCAGGTAAATACCGTAAACTCTTAACTTCATTTTTCTGCCTGACAAACCTTGTTTTTAATATATATATATATATATATATATATATATATATATATATATATATATATATATATATATATATATATATATATATATATATATATCGTTGGTATTATTCAAAGATTTATTTTGTTTTTTTTTTGTAATGAGTACTTTGATATTTTTTCATAAAAAATAATAATGAACAAAAATATGTGGAGCAAAAATCGGTGCTTAAATTGCATCGCCATATTACTTAATACATATTCGAAATGATCGTCGAATAGATTGTCATCAATTACAGACCTCGTTAGCTTAGTTGGTAGAGCAACAGGACGTAAACCTGAGAGACCTGGGTTCGTATCCCAGCCGAGGTTGAAAACTTTCCAAATTTAAATATTTCTTCATATACTATATATATATATATATATATATATATATATATATATATATATATATATATATATATATATATATATATATCCATAATAATAATGACTCCATAATACCGTAGAGTAATGAATACAAGCATCTAACGTGTACATGTCTTCTATACCCGTAGGTATATACTAAATTGCAACATCTATTTGACAAATGTCATCATATGATGTTTTCAAATGTCAATAGGTTTTGTTAGCAGTACGCTCCTGATTCAACTATTGGTTGTCTTACAGCCTGCACCAATAGTTCGAATTTTGTTCGAGTGTTCTAATTTTAAGTCAAGAAAAGTCATCCTTGGCAATAGAAAGCATTTTCAGTTGATTTGTGACTGATAGTTTTTGTAAATAAGTTACTTCAATGAAATGTTTGATAAAATGTTTTCGGCTTAATGTTAGGCATTCGCAACTTGGGCTTTCTGCTATAATTGTTTCTTTACTGATTTTCACATTTATTAAAGCTGATTCCACAACGTATTCACTCCTATTCAACGTGCCAATTAATTCATTGTTTTTCGTTTTTACTTTAAGAGACCCAGCTCTCATTATTAAGAATGCGCCTGCATCTCCTCTTTTCTTGATGGTTTCAGTTACAGTTGAAAAAAAAAATAGAAAATTATCCTCGTTTGTCGTGTTGAAAGTAAAAGTAACCAGTTCATTGCGTCCTTCTCCTTCCGGTCTTTTAATGATTTCTTTGAACGATTGTTTGTCTAAAACCCTTAGTTTTCCTTTTGTAACCGCTCGAACACTAGCCTTTTTTTACGTTTTATAGTGGAGCCAATTCTCCAAAATATACTTTGACATTATCGGACTGGAATTTTATGCCGCACTATGTGTAACTTCGTATTCACCAAAGGCAGAAATGATTAACTGTGGGCCAATCTCAACCGGCTCAATAATTGATTTTCCAACTTCTACTTCTTGAGAGCATATTTTTCTGGAAATTCCTCGACTCTATTATCTGTGATATTGTGGCTAAAAAACTAATTTTTTCCAATAGCTTTTCGAATTTCACTCCCATATCTGTGAAAAAATAATAGAAATTAGTGATTTCGATCTTTAAATGTAGTGTTATGGGGATATTAGTAGACTGCATATCTTCATTTTTTTTTGGAATTTATATCCAATCGAAAGTACCGTGCTTTTTGGTGTATATTATTTTATTCAGAAATTTTAACTAACCTTAACTCTCAAGTTCATCGTCTGGTTGAATGGAATATAGTATTGAAGTAAAATATAGGCATATGTAAAGAAAGACATCTAACTTATTATAAAATATCTGAACTGTTATGTTTAGGAATTCATTTTTATGAATAGAAGAAACCTAGAACAATTATAATTGGATTTTCAAAAGTGAAGTTCAACTTAATTAGTAAATCTAAAATAAACAAAATTTTAGTTTAAATGAAATTTGAGTAATTTAACATTGGAATCAGAAATAAAATGAATTAACGAATAGCGAATCAATATACGAAATATACGAAATTTTGAAATAAATAATTTTCAGATGAAATTAAAATTGAATACATAATTTAGTAACAAAATTACTAAATTGGAATTTAGTAAACTAAAACTTTACTAATTGTAATTAGTAAACAGCAACAAGTC
Source organism: Henosepilachna vigintioctopunctata (assembly GCA_030704895.1). Taxonomy (NCBI): domain Eukaryota; kingdom Metazoa; phylum Arthropoda; class Insecta; order Coleoptera; family Coccinellidae; genus Henosepilachna; species Henosepilachna vigintioctopunctata. The sequence goes on along the minus strand of JARQZJ010000062.1, from coordinate 5,213,516 downwards.
GATCTAAAATAATCAAAATTAGTAGATTGAGTGATATTTCAAAACTACAACTGCATATAACAAACTGCAATTTATATAGTCAACCTCAAATACACAAAATTTCATATTAAAGGAAAATCAAGTAATTGAATACCAGAGACAGAAGGAAAATAATGTTTCAACATCAAACTAATAATTAATTCTTAAATTAACAAAATTTAATCCTAATTTTAAATTATCGAAACATTAGATTAAATTAATACTTTGCTTTATAATTTAAATATAACCATACCATCAATATAAGCAAGAAGATACTGTCCTGCAAATTTCTTTTTAGTATTAGAAGAAACTCGCACATCATTCGCTTTATATAGTCTTTTCACATTGGGCTAGGTCCACACCTTTCAGTTCTTTTAATTTTCCCCACCATGGCAACTGAATAGTTCGAGGTATTCATTGAAATATAACTTTTTAAGGATATTTTGTGAAAATAGGATAAATCTTCTGTAAATAACTGAACGTCTAATTTGGTTTTATTCCAAACGAACCACAAAGATAAAGCAATGTCATTAATTATATATTTTTGTTTTATTGACTTTAAAATTGTTTTTTCAGATGTACCTATTAAATTTGTAATTTTGAAAATATGTCTTTCTAATTACATTTTAAAAAAACGAATACATTATCAGGGATCATAAAAGCAGTTATGCGTTATTACACATTTTGAAAAGCAGTAACTGCATATTGCTATTTGAGAATATAAAAAAAAATTTTAAATGTCTATACATATCATAATTTTTCAATATTAATCAATCATCTTCAGTAAATCTGAATGAAATAAAAAAGGCAAAGACAATGAAGAAAAAAAGCATAGAGTGGAAAAGATCGCTACGTATGCTGTTCTATGACGATTTATGAGTTTATGAATACTCTGAATAAAGACGATGACAACATATTCAAATAATTGAAAAATTTTAAATTTAAATTTTAAGTACTTCTGGCAGAATTTTCCATTAGAGATATAATGCCTGGTATTTTACAACTATTTTTAGAAATTTTTCATAAGTTGGCAGTAAATGTATATGTCGAAATTGCTATAGTTTGACAGCTTTGCAGATGATTGATGAACATTTCCAATCTTTCGAAAATACTCCATCTTTAACAGTTTTGTTATAGATTTTATGACATATTCATTGTCATGTAACACATGTAACAGACTTATTAACTATTTTGTGTACACTATCTACGAAATAGGTGGAAGTAATTTTATAAGTCGAAATTGCTCTAGTTTAATAGAACAACTTTAGTATGCTCCAGTATTGCCATTTTTTGGCATAGGTATTATTGATGTACATACTGAGATTGAATTCTCGCTTACGTTTTGGAGAAACAGGATTGAATAATAATTTGACTTAACTCTTGGCTTAATGTTTCACGAATATATCGAAAAATAAAAGCAATGAGATTATTACATTCTTCTTAACATATTCAGTCAATGAAAGATGTTCATTGTATTATACAATTTCATTCTATTATTTTTTATTTAAATTATAAATGAATGAACATTTTCAACCTTTTGGTAATACTCCATTGTCATTGTTGTGACATTGAATTGATAATGATTCTATTAAGAGCCTCAGTATTTACTAGTTTGAATGGTTCGTGAATCTTGAAACTATATATATATATATATATATATATAATATATATATATATATATATATATATATATATATATATATATATATATATATATATATATTATTTATTATGCTGTTCGTTTTATAGGGGTTAAGTTGAGTAGCTTATGTTACATTTCTCCTCTTCTTATGTGGTATTGTATTAATATAATACTCAATGAAGGCAATTTATTATTATTATTATTATTTCATCTTTGCATCTACCTGTATTTTTCAAACTTCTCAGGATATTTTTCTAATACGCCATTTATGTACTTATAAGTTCTAGAAATTACGCATTTTTACCAAGTTTTGTATAGATTTTATGACATATTCGTGGTCATCTAACTGAATTATAGCATTTAACTATATTTATAATATTAAGTATAAATTTTACACTTAACTCATCTCGTATAATCGTTATTATTGTGTTTTGGCCATAATTTTTTATCAAATTGTTTTTTTTTAATTCAGTGGACCTACACAGTTAAACGCCGGTTCCGAACGGCCATTGGGCTTGTAATCGATGTAGATTACCCAGCGTATTTCATTATTCAAACTACTTAAATCATAGACAAACACCCATGTCTTCAGCGGGGCTCGAACCCGAGTTCTACCGCGCCATTGTTTATTTAATATGGGTGAATAATTATATTCTAATCGATTCTTGTTTCGAACGTAAAGAACAATATGATATTTGAACATTTTTCAACATTCAGGTTAGCAACAAAAAAAAGGAATTGTGTATAAGAAACACGTGGAACATTTGTCTGATCATCTAGGTAAATTCACAATATCGACATAAAAAGTATGTCGACTGTAAAATGCGGATCATGTGGAAACGGAACAGCAAAAGAATCAATTGTACAAGATGCGAGAATAAATGTCATGCAATATGTGTATTGAACGAGATGGAAATAAATATTTTATCTGAAAATTACAACCATTGAATTGAAACAAATTCAAAAATTTACAACCACAAACTGAAACAAATGCTGAAGTGCTCAGAAAAAATAAAGCAGAAAGTGATTTCATTGATGAAACTATCTTGTTGTCCATCAGCAACCGAGGTAAAGAAAAGAGATGTTCCGAAGTTTTGCTCATAAAGACAATGGTCGAACGAAGAAATATACAAACAAGTGCAACAGTATTGATCCAAGCAAGCTCAAAGTTCGTATGGATGGAATGAAAAATATAAAAAATGGAAGTGTATGAATAAATAGTACACTAGCAAAACGGTAGAAACAAATCACGTCAAGTTACACAAAAATTAGTGAATAAATACAAGGTTGTGGAAAGTAAATTGAAAAATCCAAAAATAACACTTAAAGGTTCCGAAATTGAATTCATGGAACACGAAAACAACGAATTGTTTGCATGTTTGATTGATCATAACGATTGAGAAATAGGTGATAAAATTAACAATAAATAAAATTGATAAGGAAATATGCAGTCAAAATGCATGGAATACATGGAAATATAGCTTTTTATATGAACGAATTAAACTAAAAGGAAAATTTAATATTGGATGGAGCCGCTCTTATATTGCTGCTTAAATTGTGCCTGTTTCAATCGTCGAAAGATCGCACAAATGATAAAGTGTGCTTCAAGTGTTGTTCAAGTTTCCTACTGAACATTATTTCAATTAGTCTGAGTAAGAAAAAGAGAACACATTTTCTTACTTTCTTTCTCTATGAAAAATATAAGCAGATGTTACAAATTCGAAATACAATCACTCTTTACGAGATATTAAACGCTACATGTCGAATGAACACTATCAACGATATTCAGTATCACTAGTATATTCTCACCATCTCGAATATTTTTAATCTGAAATCACTGAAAATATTGTTTACTAGTCATGTCTACAGCTTTTTATACTAGCACAATATCTGTTATTTTGTATAACTGAAATTCTAATAAAAGTTAGAAGTATTTAAAAACTGCAATAATAGCTGAAGAAGAAATAAAGGAACCAGAAGCTAAATAAGTTTTCTACAGAAAAATTGGTGCCTAAACCCGGGATTTCCTGCTGAGAAGAGTGAAACTATTTCCAGAATTATCTACATTCAAGGAATTGTGCCAGGCCCATTATCAGGTGACCTCGAAGATTCATCACATCATCTGCAGTCAGTGTGAACAAAAAAAAGCGAAACGAAGGTTAGATTGTTTTGAATTTTAATTATAATCATCACATTCATATCAGCGAGACTCAAAAAGAGAATGAATATTTGCATATAATTGGTGAACATATTCTTTATTTTATATATAAGTACTATATATTTTGAAAGTGAATTTTATTTGCTGATCAGCAAATTACGCTGATACGAAATATCCTTTTATTATTATATTCAACAAATTTGCGAAATTTATTGTATAGTGTAAAAAACACATTTCAATTTTCTCTTTGAAAAATTGTATCATTTGTTCTCATATATCATTGTATATAACCTCATACATTCTTCTTATATAAAATAAATATTAAAAAATGGAAGCTTCATTTGAGAGAAGATCTGCAGCTCTAGGTGCTTTTGATAAAATAGAAACATACATCAAAAGAAATGAAATTAAAGATATTTCTGATCTTAACAATCAAGATATAATGACAAGAGAGATTAGCTCAGTGAAGCTTTCAATAGGAAAGAAATGAAGTAGAAAACAAATTGCCATTTAATGAATGAATTCAAAATTAAATTATGACTTTGACTTTGAAACTTCAAAAAAATCTCGTGATATCAATGTGAAGCTACCTGAACTAAATATCAATAGTTTTGAAGGTAACATTGCAAAATGGACCCCTCTTTTGAAATATTTACTGCTCTCAATTTGAAAAATTCCCATCTTTCCAATATTCAACGTTTTCTCTATTCAAAATCTTAAAAAAAACCTCTGAATTTGATGAATAATTTGCCGCTAAACAGTGATAATTCAAAAATAACTATTAATACGTTGAACGATAGGTATGAAAATAAACTTTCAATTATCAATTAGCACATATCAAAAACTTTTTGGAAAGTACTCTAATTGTTAAATGTTCTGCTTATAGTTTGAGAGAAATCATTTCAAAAGTGAATTCACAATTTGGTGTCATAATATGGCAGTTGATGAGAGGGACTTGTTATGAATTTATATAATTTTTCAAAAACTATATTTCAATACTAGTAAATCTTTTGAATTTGAACGACTGGGAGATGAGCTAGCAACTTAAATTGTATTATTTTTATTTTTGGATAAAGATGTTCTATATTAGAATGTTTATCAGGTCCTGATATGAATAATTGAGAATTTAAGAATGCTTCACCACGTGTACAATAAAATCTCAACTTTTAGTTTGGAAGATGAACTTGTTTCTATAGGAGTACCTATATTGAGTCATAACATATATCGATATTTGAAATTTGAGAAAATGTCTCTACAACGAAGAAAACAATTTGTCACAAAAAATGTTGTGTTAGAATTGTTTGGTTTCTAAACATTTAACAAATAATTGCACTTTTAGAGGTTGTACATTATGCTGCATAATCACTCTAATAAATTATCCTTGAAATCGAAGTTACAAACCCGTTCAAGTATAACTGAGCCACACAACCCTCAATATGGACAAATCGATATAAATTCATCCCCACATTCTACCACTGATAATACTGATTAAAAATATGTGAAATTGCAGGTCCTTATTTTCGATCATTTGATAATTTGCACATTTTACATGCTACGGTGAGTCTTGAAAGTCTCTTTAGATAATGAAAGCTTTGTTTAATTCGGTAGTCAAAGTTCCTTCATTACAACTGAGTTATCACAGCAGTTGAATCAAAAATCGTATTTCAAAAATTCTAAATTTTCAGGCATATCAAATAATGTAATCATATCTAATGAAGCTATTGACCGCACAATTTATTAATGAAGAATATTTATGTATATCTTGTTCAGTGTTAAATAACGTATTATTAGTCACAATTATGGATAAAATTATTGATTTCAATTTTCGTCAGGAAATCACATTAGTTGATCAAATTTTTGTACTCCTTCGTAATTTGAGATCTTTCTAATTGTGCAGGCGCCAAAGGGAGTTGGGTATGCAAAACATGGAGACCGGCAACTAAGCTCAGATTCGTTATCCTGAGACCTCAGATAACAAGAAATCTCTAAATTGTCAAGCAAGTAATTTAATATAATTTTTGTGTAACCAAGTCAAGTGTTTTTATTGGATATACCGTATAATGCTATGAAAAAAATATGACAAATTATACCCACATCGTTTGACAGAGTTGTCCTTACCAGAATATTTGATTCAGTCTTGTAAATATTCATAATACAACAATATTTAAAATTTTCTCATAATTCAATATGAAATACGCATGACGACGTTTCGAAGTACTACTTCTTTATCAAATGCTGGATTAATACTGAGTAATACTGAGTATACTCAGTATTAATCCAGCATTTGATGAAGAAGTAGTACTTCGAAACGTCGTCATGCGTATTTTATATTAAATTATGAGAAAATTTTGAATATTGTTGTGTTATGGATATTGATTTTCTCCAAGTATTGGCCTCATCAATTATCAACTTGTAAATATTCATCACATGCCGGAAAAAACCTGTGCTTGCAGAAAATTACAACTTATATTATTTCATTGGGCAAATTGCATGTTAAAGGTCAATAATATCTGTACAGAAATGTAGTCACAATGACATATTAAAATTCGTTTGATTATGAAAACTTTTATGGGTTATTAGTTTTCATCCCTAACTTTTTTTGTTAACTTTCCAAGCTATGAGGGAGATGAGGGTGAGTAAACGAACTTCTTGAAAAAAATTAACGTGAAGAAAGATTACATATTCCATTTTGTTTCATAATTTGAATTTGATCGTCTAGCAACAAAAATAATTTTTGGGGGGGAGCCCATTTGGCCTCCGGGTCCAATTCACCTCGACATACTGTATATCTAATACCATTAGAAAAAAATTTGTATTATCGCTAAAAAAAATCATCAAAACAGCTCTAAACCATTCGTTAGGTCGATTTACTCGATATCTTAGAGGTGGGGTCGATAAAAAAAAATCTGGCCAGAAATGTTTCCGGCATCATCCAGATTCGTAATCTGCAAGTTTTTCTGAGCCTACAACAGTTCACAGAATGCGGTCTTCACGTTTTGCATACTCAATTATCTCCATATCTTTGTCTAGAGGATAGGACATTTATTATGGAATTAATTTAACGGAAGTTATTATATTAGGGAAAAATCGACCATCACTGAGGAATATTATTTGATGGGTTATTATGAGTCCAACTTCTTTTTCTTTTTTTCTCGATTTCTTATTAAAAAGGTTTCGGGAGAATATTGATAATCATAAATTAATGAATCACCAACTTGAATGAATATTTACCTGTGCTACTGAAATTCTTCAGAAAGGTTGTTTTCAAGCAGATCGAAAACCAGTAAGAAAATATAATGTTAGAGGAATCGTTCGATTTCGCGAAAAAATCTCCGAATCTCATTTACTTAGGGATGAAAAATTATATTCACATTACAAAACTTTTAAAGATGAATATATTCAATCCAAATTATTGGAAATATATTTCTTTGGAAAAATATAATAAATTAATGGAACTTAAGTATTTTTTACCTCACCATTGTGACATTAATGAAGAAAAGGTTTGTTTGAAATATCGAGTTGTATATGCCAGGTCTATGAAATCGTCATCCATCAGATTATTCTCTTGATGACACAATGTTGAAAAGTCATCAATACAAGTACTACCAGATATTTTTGCCAGACGTTGTCGTTTTAGATTGTCCAAATATGTCTGATTATATGACAAATTAGCCTGATTCCTGATCAGAGATATTTGCAGAATGTATTACTGGGAGATAGCCCTAATCATGATAGCCCTAAACTCAAATGTATTGAGTTTTTAACTGTTACTGATAGATTAAATGCATCTACATTTTTAGCTACTCGCGTTTCTAAACAACATGCTATCAATAATAGAGATGGGTACCCCTGGCTTATCAATGTGCTTTGGATCAAATTTATGTGGATGACTTCATTTGAGGCGATAATACTCTAGAAATTCTAACGCAAATGAGTGAGGAACTTTTAGCTTTGTGTGAATCCTGTCAATTCGCTTCACATAAATGACGCTAAATTTCAAAATCCTTTCTTCGTAACGTAAGTTTGCTAAGAGATAGGACACACGTACGAGGTTTGTTCAGCAATTTTGATTTTTTCGAAAAGTATTTATTCATTCATGAATATCCATTTTGTCCCATTCAAAGAAATCCCCCTCAGATATAATGCACTTTTATGCTAGCGTTTCATCCAATACTCGAAGCAGTTCTGAAATGCGCTTTTCGTTATGGTCATCAGCTCGTTCTTCGATTCCGACTATATTTCATCAATTATGGCAAAACGCTTTCCTTTCATTGGTCTGTTCAGTTTTGGGAAGAGGAAAAAGTCACAGGGAGTCTGGTGAAATTAGGCGAATAGAGTGGTTGAGGCATGATTACGTTGTTGTTTTTGGCCAAAAATCACGAACATTCATGTGTGAGCTGGTGCATTATCGTGATGCAGAATCCATGTTTTTTTTTCCACAATTCCGATCTTTTGAGCTGTATTGTTTCACGCAAGCATAGCATAGTTTGCTTGTAGTGTTCCTTATTAATCGTATTACCTGTGATGGTGCACCATGTCGTAGTATTCGAAGAAACCAGTGAGCAAAACTTTCACATCTGATCGAACTTGGCGTGACTTTTTCGGTCTTGGCTCTTCTGGACGCTTCCATTGCGATAATTGGGCCATGGTTTCGACGTCATAATCATATCTCCACGTTTCGTTACCAGTTGATATGCCGACATATTCTGCAACTTCTCTAGTAGTAATTCGAGGATATTTTAAAACCATTTAGACGTTGATAAGTTGTTTCGCAACATCATGGGTGTTGGATCCTTTAGTTTGGTGAACAAATTTGCGTTTGTAAGAATATTATACTTGGCAATTTTAACATTGGGAAATTCTTTGAATATTTTTATTATGTTTTGTGACAACTTGACAATCAATGGAAGTTTTTTTGTTGGACCGTCATAAAAGTATGGAATGTAAATTAACTTTTTCAGGATATGCTCAGGATTGAGTAGCTTATTCAAATTTTGATCTTTGAACGACTCGTCACTTATATGCAACACTCTGTTTCGCATTGACATGACCATTTCAAATTTTTGTTTTTTGGTGTGATGGGAATAGTAGTTCAAGAAATGGTCTGAAGATGTTGGCTTCTGATACCAGTCCAACAGTATATCATTTTTTGGAGACCGTGACAATCTGGTATCAAGATAAGGAATTTAATTAACTTTCTCCTCCTCTATTGTAAATTGGATAAGTTTATTGAACGAATTGTCGATCTATAACGTCGATTCTGTTTTATCATGTGGTACAGTTGTAATCCAATCATCAACAAATTTGTAGGTGAACGGTAGTTCAAACGGTAATAAATTGATACATAATCGATCTAATAAATAATATTGCACAATAGTTGTTAGAATAGGAGTTATCGGTGAACCCATTGGCGTTCCAAATACCTGATTATAAAACTCTACATTAAAAACAAAAAAAAGTTTTGATGTTTTTGTATTGTTTTTGAATACAAAGCTGATCAACACCATGAAATTCTCTTTTGATAAGTTGGTGAAAGGCTCTATCAATTTGAATTTTTCTTCTAAAATACGTAATATCAGTTATATAGGAGTATCGGTGAAAAGAGCTTAAGTCGAGAAAAACCAGTGTTTCTCATAGATAAGTTTTTCATTCGGTAACCTGGTGTTTCTAATAGAATTGACAATATGGAATATATGTTTTATATTATAACTGGTTGTATTTTTGAAGCTTGCCTTCAATATATTTTTTAGAAATTTGGCATCCCATACGTAACTGAATTTACGGAACCTACTATATGCCTCAAGGGTACGTCTTATTCATGTAACTTCGGTAAACATTATAATTTAAGTAATGTGGAATTGTTTGTTGTAAGCTGCCCATATTCACTTCCATTAATTTCGTTCCTTTTCCTCAAGTAGTTGAAGATGTCGTTGTATTTCCTTTGTATTCACTGCGTGGCATCTTTTGTAAGTTTTTTGTTTGTAGATATGTCATTTAATAAAGAAGTTGTTTTATTGATATATTCTGTCTTTTCCATGATTACTGTGCAACCGTCCTTGTCATCATGAAAGACAATTTAATTTGTATGAGTTTTCAAAAATAATCTTACTCTTCTCAAGATTGAATTGAGTCTTGATGAGTGTTCCCTTTTATCTTAATTGGTGTAATTTGTGAATATATTAGCGACTCTAGCTCGTATGATGTCTTTTCTTTCATTTGGAACGTCATTTATAATGATTTCAACATTTGACAGTATATGACACAGCTTTCAATCTTTGTTGGTACAAGGATTGGCAAATTTGGGTTCCAAAGCCAGTAGAATATATATATATATATATATATATATATATATATATATATATATATATATATATATATATATATATATATATATATATATATATATATATATATATATATATATGAATGAATGAATGAATTTATTTAGCATTAAGCTATACAATTTTACACTATTTGAGTAATATACAACTCCTGGAATGCAGAATAACATTCATATCAATTAACACCCGATTATTAAAGATTTATAACAGTAGTTCCCAAACATATTTTTCTCGTGGACCACTTTCAAAATTTTACTGGTTTCGGTGGACCCCCTGCTGCTACATTTCTACCACATTCTTAAAGTCGCCAAAAAATAAAAATTGTGTCACTTCTGAGTTCTATCCCTATATTCCGATATGTAAAATAAAAACTAAAAATTGTACATTTTATAACACTTTATTTATTAAAAGAATAAAATTACAAGAAAAAATTATTAAGGTAATATAGGTTCAGGTCATAATTTTAATTAATGGGAAGGATGTATCCGATGGAGTGTCAGCAAACGATCAATGTTGGGCTTTATTTTTGTGAGCAATAAGCGCAAATCCCTCCGCTCTGTGATGTTTAATTTGCTCCTTTTTTTGTTAAGAGGTTTGTAACGGCACTAAAACTCCTTTCGACAAGGTATGACGAGGGAAAAGCTATTAAAAATTTCCTTGCGATTTCCCACAGTCCAGGATATGTTTTGGGTATTTCTGCTTGCAGCCAAAATGTTTGGTAGCCTTTTCTAAATTTCACCTTCAGCTCCTCATTAGTGCTTAGCTCGAGCAGCTCCTCTTCTAATACAACATTGGCCACTTCCGTTTCATCAAATGGATTTATGATCCATGGTGGTATATCCATCGTCAGCATATCTTCAAACCTGGTTTTGAAGTCATCATGCAGGGCACTTAAATGTTGACTGCAGGTATGGATATCCTCATCAATACATTCTACCTGCGAGAAGTTTGGAAATTGAGAGAATTCGTGCCGACTAATGTTTTGCTTCATAAATTTCAATTTCCCAAGAAAAGCCGAAATTATCCCCTTTGTTTTTATTAAATTCAGGCTGTCCCCTTGTAACTGCAAGTTAATATCATTAAATTTTTTAAACAAATCTTTCAAATACGCAATGTCTGCTTTGAATTTGATCAAGTTTTCTTTTAAATCTGGATTTCTACTTTCTGAGAACTCTAATATGGAATCGAAAACAGAGTAAAATCTCGTTAAGCATGCACCTTTCGACAACCAGCGTACTTCAGTATGTAAGAACAGTTGTTGGAAGTCTTCACCATTTTCATCGCACAATTGAGCAAATAAACGCGTATTCAATGCATTGCTTCTGATTTCGTTGACAGCTTTTATTACAAAATGAAGAGATTGGTTCAACCTGTCACTTAAATGTTTTGCCACAAGATGTTGTCAGTGGATTACGCAAATTTTCGTGGACCCCCATTAACATCTTATGGACCCCCATTTTTTGTTCACGCCTACGTAGACCCCCAGCAAGTCTCCCGTGGACCCCCGGGGGTCCACCTGGACCACTTTGGGAATCACTGATTTATAATATATAAATTCTTGATTATCACCAAGGCTTGTCAAATATTCTTTCAGTCTTATCTTGAATCTCCTCAAGTTTAAGTTCTTCATATCAGCTGGAATATTACATTCCATTAGTACTCTAAAAAACAAACAATTCTGGCCCAATGTTGTATTTTTATGCTGCAGGATAAAGTTTTCTTTTGACCTAGTACCATATTGGTGTATGTCACAAAATTTTATCAGGTTCTCTTGTAAATAGTCTGGTGCCAGCCCATGTTTTATTTTATGAACGAGTATGAGAGACTTCATTCGCAACATATCACCAACACTAAGCCATTTCAAAGCATTTAGGATATCTGTTATTTCAGAATATTTATTGCACCCCAATATAATACTCATTGCCCTATTTTGAAGGATTTGCGGCTGCAAAATTAAAATGTGGAGGTATAATCGTATTGTATACGGTTTTCCTCGCCCACACACACACACACATATATATATATATATATATATATATATATATATATATATATATATATATATATATATATATATATATATACTGGATTCTCTTATCTGTGATGATGTGGCTCTATTATATTGGAGCCACAGTTTAGTTAACACTCATCTTCCGAAATATCAAAGAATTTATAGTGATGTATGTAAGTCAGGCTGCTCAGCTGTTTAGAGGTTGTTGCAAGGATTGTTGTTGTTACAAGGGTTGTTCTTAAGAAAAATCTATCAACATGAGGAGTTATTTGCCACTTTTTGCACTGGAATTTATTGAATCGAACTTTATGAATAAATTGAATCGTATGGTGGTTGTTATTTCAGACATCTATATCGCGTTATTGTCTTTGAGAATAATCAAATTCAATCTTTGGTTATCGTTTATTCATAAAATACTTTTATCATTACATAATTCAATGCATAGGGCGTTTCAGGTGAAGTTTATGTAGTTTATATGGCATCAAGGTGTTTTAGGAAATGAATTAGTCAATCATGCAGCAAAATTCGCATGTAATATCAGTTCCACCAAATATGTATATATAGATTTATTTCCCAAATATAGGGACTCCATAATGAAAATGTGGACTTATGAGTTTCGTCCATTAGCCAAAGGAGAATTTTACATGTCGATCCAACCAAATCCTGTATATCTTCGAAAAAATGGTATGAATGAGGATGCATTGGGCAACGGGGGCCAGGTCGGTAATATAGAACACTTACTATTCTTCTATATGAATACAATATGTAGGTACAGAATTATGAATGTAAAACCCTCTCATAATATTCAGAAAACAATGAAATATCAAGAACCCTTAAACGTAGGCTTTTTATTGTCCCTCAACAGCTCAGAGATATTTGGACTCGATATTTAGTCGACCTAAAAATCTGATATTTCGAAGAGAACCCAATGTAATTATCTTATTGTTGGTACCTACATTTCCTGTGACTCATTTCTTGTGTGTTTATGAAGAACAAAATCGCCTCGACGAGTCCCTTGGCGTAATATGTTCCTGTGTAATTCCCTGAGTTCATTAAATTATTGATTTTGGACGTAAAAAGTACTTACATTCATATATTATAGATGTATTAACTCATACCAAATCTCAGTATAATTTCCCCGCTTGTAACTTAAAATTTTTCAATTTCAATTCCATTTGAAGTAGTGTTAACTACGGTTGAATACATCATGATGATTAATGATGACAATATATACCGATTAACAAGTGGAAATGATTCAACTTTCACCTTAATGGAACAGGAAGAAGAGGGAATCATCTCTATAGTTGTAAATAATTAGGCAATAATCATGATGAAAATGATTTTAATTCTGTGAATACTTTTCTAGAGGAAACAATATTCAATATTATTGTGATATATAATGAATATCAGTTTGAATAAATATTCATTATTTCAGAGTTAATTTATATTTATATACTAGCAGACCCAACAGGCGTTGTACTGCATGACATTCCAAGCGATTAGGATTAACTAACTAATGAATGCATATACAAAATTCATTCAAATCGATCCAGACGTTGAGTTGCTGTATAGATAAATTACCTAGATACCAACTGCAGCGCCATCTGCCGATTTGTGATTCTAAACCATCCAGGGCACCATCCAATTGCTGTGAGCAAAATTCATTTAAATATATCCAGCCGTTTAGTTGGGGTTCATATCAAATCTACATATGTTTTGGGTGGTTAGCCCCTTATCAAGAATAATAACTGAATTTCTGAATTAATTTTTGAAGTTGACGAAAAACCAATATGCATTATTTCTACTTGTAAATTAATTTCACAATTAATTCAGAACTTCTTCAGTTTCTAAATTAATTTTGAAATTTCAGAAAGCATAATGTTCACTTGAAATCACTATTCTAGATCTAACACAGCTACAATTTGTAGTCAAATGTTGACAACAAATGAAAATTTTCAATTTCAGTTAATGTTTCTACTAAGAATAAATATATTGGGTGAAAATACTTGATATACCTACACTAGAAACTTCAAGAAATGTACTATACATAAGGAGTTGAATTAAAAGTACCTGTTGTTTCAATTCACTAATTTGTGGAACTAAAGTAAAGTTAACTATTATAATTAAAATAATCAGGTGCCTGATTAAATAATTAATGCAATATTATTCTACTCTTTTGAAGAATAAAAACAATTTTGAGATTAACAACAAATCAGTACATTCGAATATAAACATGAATTTTATAAATTAAACTGAAAGCAATAGAATTTCGAACAGTCACTTCTCACGATTTCAAATATAGTCATTAATTATTTTTTTATGCGCGATTTAAAGTATTTACACTTTTAACAATCACTTATTCATGAAGTGTGACTAGAAATCTTCGTCCCAAGTAGATGTTTGCACCTCTGGCACTGATGCAGGGTTATTCATACAATGAGGAAAATTGCTTAAATCTAATGGTCCTGTCAACTTTGGAGTATACGGAGGTCTCATTATGAAAGCTTTCAAATGATTCCAATTGAAATTTGAAAACCAATAGTGTGATTTAACCGCCTTCATGCCATTTCTCCAATTGCCTATCCTATCTACAGGTCTTTTACTACACAATTTCATAATTAAGTTCTTACACTTGCTACTTATAAAATATGGAAATCTGCAAAACACAATGCCTTTCATGATTAACTTGTATGTGTCGTGAGAAGATTTTGATTGGAATGGAGTCTTCATAGTTAGCAACTCGAAAATTAATATTCCAAGTGCCCAGCAATCCACAGCTCGATCGTGACTTTTATTACACAAGATCTCAGGTGCGATATAATCCGGTGTTCCCACCAAACTATTGGTTCTATTAGTACCTATAATCTTCGCGAAACCAAAATCGGTTAGTTTCACGTAACCATTGTGACCTATCAGTACATTTTCAGGCTTCAAATCTCGATAAACAATTCCTCTTTCATGAAGATATTCGAAAGCTTCAATCACACAAGCTACGTAGAATTTAGCATCATCTTCCATGAAGGGTTTTCTCCTTTTGTTGTACATCAGCCTCCACAAATCTCCACCTAACTGCGCTTCCATCAAAAAGTATAAAAATCTAGTATCTTTGAATGTTTTATACAGTCTTACAATGAAAGGAGAGTGACAATTTAGCTGTATATTTTTTTCGTTTAGAATGTGGTCTCTTTGTTCTTGTAACACATATTTATATTTTTTTATATATTTCAGTGCATAAATTGAGTTTTTATCAGTTTTATGCTGTATTATGTCTACACTACCGAAACCACCTGCACCAATAGTTCGAATTTTGTTGAAATGTTCTAATTTTAAGTCAACAAAGTTGGCATCTTTGGAGATAGAAAGTTTTTTCAGTTGATTTGTGACTGAAAGTTTTTGAAAATCAGACACTTCACCGAAATGTTTGATAAAGTACTTCCGGCTTAAGGTTAGGCATTCGCAACCTGGACTTTCTGCTATAACTGTTTCATTGCTGCTTTCTTCATTTATTAAAGCTGATTCCCCAAAGAACTGACCTCTAGTTAACGTGGTAACTAATTCCTTGTTTTTCGTTTTTACTCTAACAGACCCAGCTCTCAGTATATAGAATGCGTCTGCATGTTTCCCTTCCTTGATAATTTCAGTTCCAGTTGGAAAAAATTGAGGACTAAGAAGGTCAGCCACAAAACGTAAATTGTCCTCGTTTGTCGTGTTCAAAGTGGGTACCTGAGATAAAAAACTGACTAGTTCATTGCGTTCTTCCTCTTCCGATCTTTCAATGATTTCCTTGAATGATTGGTTGTCTAAAACCCATAGTTTCCCTTTTGTAATCGCTCGAACAGTAGCCTTTCTTTTCACGTTGTAAAGTAGAGCCAATTCTCCAAATACTCTGACATCATCGAATTGAAGTTTTATGCCGCTTTTTGTGGTAACTTCGTATTCACCTAAGGCAGAAATGAATAACTGCGACCCAATCTCACCCTCTTGAATAATAGTTTCTCCAGCCTGAACCTCTTGAGAGTATATTGTTCTGGAAATTGCCTGGAATCTATTATCTGTGATGATGTGGCTGATAAACTCATTTTGCTCAATGGCTTTTCGAATTTCACTCTCATCTCTGTGGAAAAATAACAGCAATTAGTGAATTCGGTGCATAAATGTAGTTTATATGAAAATAATGAAAAGTATCTTCATAAGAGTATGAGTATAAAAGTGTTTTTTAGACACGGATAATTTTGATTTGAAAAAAAGGAAATCAATAAAATTAGCGTTCAATTTAAAAGATCATTCTTTACCATCAATATTTGAATGTTTTCGTCATGAAGACGCTGCTTGCCAGTGTCGCGTACATACATGACGTAATCTGCGCCAATTTGGGCAAACTCATTTGGAATAGTCGTTCGAAGAGATTCAGAAAGTGTTTTAGCAATACCAGTTTGAATAGTGGCTTTGAAATTATCATTTGTCTATGGATTCGATTGCATTCATAATTCTAAACAAGTTCATCTTCTGGTTTATTCACATATTGGTTTGAAGTGAAATATAGGTAGAAAAAGAAATCTAACTTTTCATGAAGTAACTGTGCCTACTGCTATGTTTGAGTATTTATTTTTAGGGGTAGAAAAATATTAGAGCAATTGCTTTTCAAGAGTGAAAACCATTTTAATAAGTCAATCTGAAGTAACCAAAATTTTGGTTTGAATGAAATTCATTTATTATTGAAATCAGAAATTCAAATCAGAAAAAAAATTTCAGATGAAATGAAATTTGAATACCTAAGTTAGTAAAAAAATGTGTCGAATCAGTACACAGCAACAAGTCTATCTAAAATAAACTAAAGTGTAGACTGAATATCATTTGAATAATTGAATGTGTAAATGAAATAAATTATTATTAAAGGGTAATAAATGCAGTCAATCTGAAATAAACAAAATTTTAGTTTTAAAAATTCGTGTTTTTAATAGCAAATTCACAAAAGTTTAGATCAAATGAAATTCGAATAATTCATCACAAAAAATCATAGAGAAAGTAAATGGCAATAAATAAATAGCAATTCAATATGTAAATGTAAAATGAACAGAATTTCAGATTAAATGAGATTTGAGTTATCAACACCAACATGAGTTGGTATTGAACAAAAAAATATTAAAAAAGCACTAAATTATTGAATCCAAAATAAACAAATTTTTATATCAACGGAAATTTGTGTGAATGAATATAAGAATGAAATATCAAATGGACTATTGAATCTTAAATAATCAAAACTTTAGATGAAATGAATTTTGAGAGTCTGAAGACGAAAATGAAAATTGAGTAAATTAATGAAGTATAACTAAGAGTGAATATAAAATAATCGAAACTTTGAATCTAATAAATACATTGCTTTGGTTTGTTGCACAACTCCAGTACTTTGAACTTTCCTTGACTGGGAAACTGAAGATTTTAAAATATTCATTGAAATTTTAATTTTTTGAATATTATTGTGAAAGCTTCAGTAACTAACTGAACGTCTTGCTCGGTTTTATTCCAAACTAATCACTTGGCATTTATATCTCTATCTATCGAATGATTTGGAGACCCACTGCGGAGATCTGCACTGAATTTTGATGAGGACTGGATTCATATCCTTTGCCTCTTTGCCTTTCTTCTACAATGTAGTTTTGCGATTCTCACATATCACTGCTTAGTGCGTTATTAGCACCTTTTCTTCTTCTTTATTTTTAGAGGATTGCTCGTTCGACGATTTTTTCCATCGAGACAGAGATGTTCTGCCGCCTGATATTCTGAACACTATCTCAGTATGAAGCTGTTCTCATGTATAGCCAAACTTCTAGCATCTTCGTCCTTCTTTTTCCTATTATGTCTGTAAACTTGTTCGATTCGAGTTCTTCATAAAGTTGTGTATTGGGCATTTATCTTGCTGCTCCTATTCCCGTTCTCATTATTATGTTGAGAGTACCTTGAAGCTTCTTGACTCTTGGGGTGTTATAAATTTTCCAGATTTTACTTCTGTAAGTTAGCCCTCTTATGTAGTTAGGAATGATTATCGTCTTGATTATTTTCGTTTTGTTCACGATTGAACAAAACGTTCAATTTCAAGACGTTCTGTTCTCTCTGTTCAGAAGGGGGTACGGGCTTTCTTGATATTTTCCGTGATTTGGGTTCTGTACTTCAAGTTGCATAAATACATCTACAATGGCTCAAAAGATGGCCATTGTAGATCACTTCCGGTGGTTTTCTTTCTCTATATCTGTGATCAAAGAAGACCCTTAGTGGTTTGTTAGAGTCCACTTGATTCTCCATTTTTCAAAGTACTGTTGCATTTTCTGCAGATCTTCTTGTAGTCCCTTCTGAACGACCCTTTTCATTCTCCTTGATATGTAGAGAGCGGTGTCATCACCGAACTGGGCTAACTTGCACTAGCCGGTAGTTGGAATGTCTGCCGTGTAGGTGTTGTATAGAAGTGGGCTGACTACTGATCCTTGGGGCACTCCTGCACTGACTGTCTTCTCCTTCGATAGTTGATCTCCTATTTTTACTCTAAAGGTTCTTCCACAGAAGTTGGTTTGGATTATGTTCACCAACTTTCTAGGAAATTGTTCTCTTTTAAGTTTATATAACAAACAGTGATGCCAGACTTTGTCTAAAGCTTTTTCTGTATCCAAAAATATGGCACCAGTTGGTATTGATATATTGAGTTTGTCTTTGATGTCTTCTGTCATTTTTGCCAGTTGATGTATTGTCGAGTGTTCCATTCTGAATTCGAATTGATGTTCTGGAAGGATACTCTTGTTGTCGGCGAAAGTTTTCTATCTTCTATATAGAATTCTCTCGATGGCTTTACTGAGTGTAGGCAAAAAGTTTATCGGCCTGTCACTGTTAACATCGTTGATCGCTTTTCCGTTCTTATGCAACATTATCGTAACTGATTGCTTCCAGATTTTTGGAAATTCTTCAGTACGAAACACTCCACGTGCGATTTCAGCTATTTCTTGCATCACTTCATCTGGCAGATACTTCAGGGTCTGATTTTGTATTCCATCTAGGGCTGGTGCTTTTCTGGCTTTCATGATTTTCAAGATGGTCTTGATTTGGTTTTCTGTTATTTCTTCCAGCTCTTCTTCTTTGTAGCTCTCGTTTGGTTCTTCTACTCTAAGGCCTATTCTACGTATGTTCTTATTGAAGTCGACATCGACATCAATGATTTCGGGGTTGTTGGCGAATTGAGATTCCAAGTGAGTTGCGAAAACTTCGGCTTTGTCTGGGTCTGTCAGTGCAACTCTATCTTCTTGTCTTCTGATTTGTTAAAGTATTAGCCATCTGCCAAAGGTGAGATGTATATATATATATATATATATATATATATATATATATATATATATATATATATATATATATATATATATATATAGAAGGACAGAATCCAGAAAACTAATTATTTACCAACGATTCGTCCTCAAGGTTGATCCAGTTATTCATATTCCTGTAAGCCACTACCTCAAATTACCCTCTTATGAAATTCAGAAAAGTCATGTCAAGGGATATATTGGTTGATGTACAGTTATATTATATATATATATATATATATATATATATATATATATATATATATATATATATATATATATATATATATATATATATATTGTGACAGATTTGCTCTGAAGCCGCCTCTATGGTTTATGGACGTTTCGAGAAATGAGGTAGGCACGAGCAGAGAGCTCTTCTCTGACACTCATTTCTATGTTCATTTCACTGTCCCTGTCACTCTCTCTTCGGTCGAGTAACAACAGCAAACAAAGAAGAAAGAGAAAACGAAAATCCCTTCATTCCGTATACTACGTATATATTACACACAGGTAAATTTGCGCGGGAAAAAGTGTTTTTCGGTCTGCCGTGCCAAAGCAACCGCGGGATCGGTCTGCCATGAGAGATATATGCTTCTCATAATATCAAGAATAACATATCAAAATTTGAAGTTTCCTAAAATATGTCAAAAAGAAGTTTTTTTCTCCATTTTCAAATGGTCTGCCACAAGAAAATAACCGCGGGAATGGTCTGCCCTTTCGCTTTTGAGTAGGTATAATAATATATTTCAACATATCAAAACGGCAGCTTTCCTATAATATGTCTTTTTTCTCCCAAAATATCACACCTATGATGCCTGCGCAGTACCAAACCTATCGCGACTTCGCTAAACCAAGTCCCATTTCATGTATGGTAGGTAAAACTCTCTCACTGAGAAAATTTTGGGTTTTCCTAATATATGTGTCGTCAGATGTTTACTGGCTCTTAGACTATCAGTGTCTTTAGATATAAGTTAATACGTCCAATTTTTACATTGGTAAAAATCGACTGCATACGTATATGAAGGAAACTTAACAATTTATCAAATGATTGAGTAGATTCACTGCAGCAATCGAAACGATGTATTTCCAAAAATTCCAGGCATGAAAAGTTTGATGATTTCGAATTAATGAAAACGATATATAGTAGAAAAAATATGTAATGAGGTTCATTTGGAAATCCCTCTTATCTTACACGCACTAGGTTACATCTATTTTATTCTTTTCAGTAAGTTTTATCTCGTGTACAATACTGCTTGCGCAATTTCGTGTTTGTTTTAAAATTGAAATAGGTACATATCAATTGATTTTCAATAGTAAATTTTTCTATCACTTCATTTACGTTTTCGTGTTGATTTTATTATTGAATTAATGAAACTTACTCAATAGTTTTAAATGTGTGTTTGATGGATTTCTTGAAGCTCTTGTCGTCGTCGTTTGCGGGTAGAATCTGAATAGCTGATTTTCTTTTATATACCTGAACTGGTTGTTCAATATCGAATGAACGTGTTGTTGATCCAAATATCTTTTTGATCATATCCACATAAAATTAATTGACAGGATTTTTCACTAGACATAACTCGAATGATCAAATCAACAAATTATAACAACAATGCCATATCGTATATCTTATCTAGCTCGAGGTGAATTATCAGTCCTCAATTATGTGAAGCAATTACAAATGGAATTATTTATGTGGTAGGTGATTCGTTCATACCTGGGAAATTTATTAAAATTTCACAATGAAAAGAATTTATATTAAATTTTACATTAAAAATATATTTTGAAAGCTTTTGAGGTATTGCAGGTATGACGTAATAATAATGTTTTCTTGACCCATGCCACAAAGATTAATGAGATCAGAAAATTTTTCGCAATGTCAATTGGAATTCAAAGAATGTAGAACACTGTTTCCCACTTGAGGCCAACGGCCCACAGGGGGGCTATTGAAAATGGACTTGACACCTGAATTTACCCCTTTCGCAATTCTTAATTTTAACTTTTTCGGGGGCAAATAAAAATTTTAGAAAGGCTAAGGTGGGGCATGCCATAGAAAAGGTTGGGAAACACTGGTATAGACATTTCATTCCTAACTGCACTGCAGTACTTTAATCCAGATGTTAAGTCGCTGAAGAACATTAATCTTCATTTAATTTGTAGAATATTGTTGTGCTCATCTGTTTCCAGAAAACTTAAACCAATTCAGTAGTGAATAAGTTTGAGATCTGTGCCATTTCTAATTTTTTCGTTTTAGTGGATCGGCCTTGAGAATATAAGAATTATTCAAAACACACATATGGTTATCTACATTTCCTTCTTGTTATGTAGTCAATATTGAGTGAATGATCATTTTATTTTCAATTCGAATGAATCAGTTGGTCCTCTCAATTTTAACAAAGTCTGGAATTTAATTGTCTTCATATTTTCATTTTATTTATACTCCTTGCCTGCTAGTTTTATAATTTCCACTCTTCAGTTCATTCATGATGCTTCCATTATGCTTTAAGGGTTAATTATTGTCAAAAGCATTTCTTCTTCCAACGCCACATATTTTTGCCCTGCTAATATTGTTTACGCACTGTTAATTAATGAATACATTATTGATCCTCTGAATTTCAATAAGGTCCGGAATTATCATCCATACGCCTCTTCATCTTCGAGTTTACCACTTTTTTCTGCAGTTGTTCTCATGCCTCCAATTATCGTTCGGTTAAGGGCACGCCGTTTTCATTTTAAGGCGTTGGCGATTTCCGCTTGGCTGATATTACAGAGATATCTCTGCTAGAGATATTACAGATTTCTGTACATTCCCTACCTCAAAATCAGCAGAAAAAATACAATAGAAGCAAATAAGCCTAACCGATACATTTGGTAAAATCGATCTGAATACAGTATTCCGTTCTATTTAGTGCAATTCTAATAGAGTAGATTGCACAACCACCATGTTTATCCACATCACGACCAAAAGACGAAACGAAGGTATAGCGCCTAAAAACACAAGCAGGCAGTTGTTCCTTGGACTTCCGGTATTCGGTAATAGCAAATACATCCACATTATTGCCAGCTAGTGTTAGATCCAACTTACGGATCTTCGAACTGAGACATTCCCTAAGATTCAACATTTTGATGAACAAAACAACAGTGACTATTTGATTGACTAGCTCCAACAGTCTTATCCATTATTTTCTTTGATAATTCTGGTCTAGTCGGAATAGAAAAGGATTAACTGGACTACCTACTGGCCAGATTTCAGGATTTTTCAACAATTCAAGTTCCTCTCGTGGCACGCTAATCTTGAACGAAGAATATTCTTCTGGTCTCCTTGATAGAAGTTTAACACATTGACTAATCTTGAAGCCATTATCATGGATGTAGTTTATCAGACAATCTTCAGTCAAATTTGGATCAAGCTTACAGACATGTAAATGACCAAGTTGTTTAATTCCTTTGATTGAGAGCTGCCTTGACCAGTGCCAACAATTCCCCGAGGGTGACGAGCATTTAAATTTCTGTTTATATCTGATTTGCTATTCAAGAGGAGATGGTTTGTTTTGATGAAGTCTTTTAAAGCTTTTTGCACCAGCCTCAGAGTTCAGCGTAACGACAGCTTCATTAGTAATTTGGTGAAACTCTCCCTTGTCAACAGAACCAGATGTGTCCTTGTTCAAATTGATAATGTCGTTCATTAATATTAATTGATCATCGAAAATTTTATTACCTATAACACTGAGAGATTCTCTATGAGAGTTATTGCCTAACAATTTTGGTGTTTTAACAATGTCACAATATGAGATGGATTTAGGCTGCAATTCCTCACCCTTTAAATTTCTTATATAAGTTATCCTCGAGTTTTTGAAACCGTCCTTTTTTCAAAGACTTCAAGGTATTGGATTAGTTTTTCATCACTTTTGAGTTCCATTTTATTTCCTTGGCCTTCTCTTAGTGTTTTCTTGTTTTGAATGGATTGTTCGTTATTTGATGTTGTTTTAGTATATTCTTCTTTAAGTTTATCATATTTTTGTTTTAAAGCTTCAAGTTGAATTGGTAGTTCTACAGATTTTTCTTTCAATTTTTTTACAGTATTGTTTACAATTGTCTTGAAATTATCCAAGTTGGAATTATTGATCGATTTATTACTATTTTTTTCAGACTCAAGTTTCAGTTGCAACTCAGAAATTTGGTTTTCTAATTTCTCTATAGAATTCTTCTTTTCAATGTTTGACTTATCCACATTCTTTAAAACTTCATCATATTTTTTACTGTTTTCTTGATAATTTGTTACAATTTCTTTCAGTTCCTCAATTTCTTGTTTTAGCTTACGATTTCTTTGCACGACATCTATAATAGTTCCGGTCACTTCACATTTTTAACAGAAAAGTATTACTTTCCTCTTAGATAAAGCGAAATACTTTTCCTCAGATGCCGTGAATCCTCCACATTCCTTACATTGTGTAACAGCGCAACCATCGCATAAATATATAAAATATTTGTCGCCCTCAAAAGAGCATTTTATGCATTTCATTTTAACAAAAATCTCGAGAACAGGATCCCCTGTATTTGTTACGCCACAGTCCCAACAATAAAAGAACAAAACAACAATTATAATTCCTTTGAAGCAAGAAGAGTTTTTAAAACAATTTTTATATATTATTTTAAATTAGAAGCAATACAATATGATGCGAGTTTGATGAGAGCTAAGTTTGAAGTCATATATGAGAGAGTACAGTTGCTTAACAAGTAAACTATCTTAAACAATAGAAGTGCTATTCTAATATTAAAAGTGCATGCTGGCTATTTTATATATGAATCGGCAAATTCGGGTATATATCTCCTCCATCCCTAAGTTGAAAAAATAAAGGATTTATTTTTTTGATGAGGTTTGACGACTGTTTCTTTCTGACGGTCTTCTTTTAATTCTTGCAGTTTCACTCCTTCCACTTTGACTGTTCTGGATTTTTGTTTCCATAAAATGAAAAATATCGAACCTAATGTAAATTAATATAATTATAAATTCAATGGACGATGAATCTACTCTGTGATAGTTCATATTTAAATGAGAGGTAATAATAAAAACTTGTCTAAAAATCACTGACTGAACAATTGTTTATTCGACTAGTTTCGCCCTTTAGAGCATTATCAAGAATGAAAACATATTACAAAGACAACCTATAAATATTTTGCAGATCTGTTCGGACTACCTTGAATTTCGTCATAGAGGTGGGGTTTCCAAATTATCAGAGATTTAACAGCGGAGAATGGTTTAGGTCTAACTGGTCATTAAGAAGATCGTATTTATCGGATTTTTGAAGTTTATTTCCATGGCTTCTAGGTAGTTCATTTTAATTCCTTTTTCACAGTAATGAAGTATCTAAGTTTTAAAACAACTTGAGATCTTATGTCCTGTCGACTCTAGATGTTCTCATCTAGAGTCTCTCCGAGACATCTCCGAATCTAAAATTGTGGTTTCCATGTTGTCCATGAATATGTCCGCTAATAACGGGCTTAGGGGAGAACCCATAGGTAGACATGAATTCTGTAAATATATTTTGTTTTGGAATCTGAAATAATTCTGTTCCAAGGCAACCTTAAATAATATTGAGAAGTCTGCTTTTATCGTAGGAAGTGTTTTTCTTTTTTCCAAGATGTTTTCAATTAGGGGTATACATTCTTCCGTAGGGATGTTAGGAAACATGTTGGATACGTCGAAGGATACTAATTTAAAGTTTTTATCAAAGTCAATTTTATCTAATTTTTGAATAAGGTCTATTGAATTTTTCACACTATATTTAGGAGAGAAATGAGTATGTTCTTTGAAGGCTGTGTTGAGAAATTTAGAAAGCTCACACGAAGGTGCTTTTGAAAAAGAAGCAACTGTTCTAACGGGTAGATCGTCTTTGTGTACTTTAACCAGCCCGAATAATTCAGGAGGTTCTGAACTCATTGGGATAACTTTATTCTTAAGGTAAGTAGTATCCAATAATTCCGACGCCTGTTGTACTTTAGTTTTAATTTCAGTCAAAAAGGAACCCGTGGGATCTATCTGTAAGACGGAAATATCTAATTTTGATAAGACGTCTTCCATTTTTTCGACATACTCTTCTTTTTTTTTAAACAAACTATAGTGTTTCCTTTATCGGCCTTGGTAAGTATTAGATTTTTGTTTTTGACTTTCTCTCTAATGTTTTTTATAATGTTATATTCACCCATTTTCTTCTCTCCCGACGATGAATTTATAATAGTATGTGCAAGAATATGTTTACTAGTGTTAGGTTGATTAATTGTTTTTAAATTTTGTTCAATTGCAACTTCTGAATAAAGGTCCGAAATATTCACCCGACTTCATGAAAAAACAAGAAAAAGAAATATTGGTAGTACACTTAGAAGTTGCAATTCAACAAAATTTAAAAACAATTAATCAACCTAACACTAGTAAACATATTCTTGCACATACTATTATAAATTCATCGTCGGGAGAAAAGAAAATGGGTGAATATAACATTATAAAAAACATTAGAGAGAAAGTCGAAAACAACAATCTAATACTAACCAAGGCCGATAAAGGAAACACTATAGTTTGTTTAAAAAAAGAAGAGTAGGTCGAAAAAATGGAAGACGTCTTATCCAAATTAGATATTTCCGTCTTACAGAAAGATCCCACGGGTTCCTTTTTGACTGAAATTAAAACTAAAGTACAACAGGCGTCGGAATTGTTGGACACTACTTACCTTAAGAATAAATTTATCCCAATGAGTTCAGAACCTCCTGAATTATTCGGGCTGGTTAAAGTACACAAAGACGATCTACCCGTTAGAACAGTTGCTTCTTATTCAAAAGCACCTTCGTGTAAGCTTTCTAAATTTCTCAACACAGCCTTCAAAGAACATACTCATTTCTCTCCTAAATATAGTGTGAAAAATTCAATAGACCTTATTCAAAAATTAGATAAAATTGTCTTTGATAAAAACTTCAAATTAGTATCCTTCGACGTATCCAACATGTTTCCTAACATCCCTACGGAAGAATGTATACCCCTAATTGAAAACATCTTGGAAAAAAGAAAACACTTCCTACGATAAAAGCAGACTTCTCAACATTATTTAAGGTTGCCTTGGGACAGAATTATTTCAGATTCCAAAACAAAATATATTTACAGAATTCAGGTCTACCTATGGGTTCTCCCCTAAGCCCGTTATTAGCGGACATATTCATGGACAACATGGAAACCACAATTTTAGATTCGGAGATGTCAAAAAAACATATAAATTTTTGGTACCGCTATGTGGATGACATCTTAGTTGGGTTTAGTGGAACAGACCGACATATCAGTTCATACCTGACATATCTGAATTCATTACATGAGAAGATCAAATTCACGGTAGAAAAGGAATAGAATAATTCGTTGAATTTTCTTGACCTTACAATTTCCAAACAACAGGATTAATTTTCGTACAAAATATTCAGGAAACCTACCTTCTCTGACGCCATCATAAGTTTCAATTCGTTCAGTCCAATAAGCCACCGAATGGCAGCTCCCAATTCAATGATCCATGGGGCTTTTTCGATTCCCTTATCTAAACAAGACCTCAGGAAAAACTTAATGTGATTCGTACGATAGGTAGGAACAATCAGTTCCCACTGAAAATAATCAATACACTAATTATAAAGAAAGAGAAACGCTTCATCAATAGACTTTTATATAGGCCACACTACATCAATAGTAATAATGACAGAAATGAATTAAGATATGTGAGCATCCCTTATACACACGTTCCCTCTTCAAAAATCATTAAGTTCTTCAAAAATAATAATTTAAATATAGCATTTTCAAGTCACAGCAGATTAGATAGAATGATCTTTAATAACAAATTGTCAGAATCCGAGCCAATGAAGAAGTCTGGAATTTATAGATTGGACTGTGAAGAATGTAAGTCGTCATATGTTGGCCAGATCGGAAGATGTTTTGAAACTAGGCTAAAAGAACACGTAAAAAACGGACAATCTGCTTTTCGGGAACATCTAGAGTCGATAGGACATAAGATCTCAAGTTGTTTTAAAACTAAGATACTTCATTACTGTGAAAAAGGAATTAAAATGAACTACCTGGAAGACATGGAAATAAATAAACTTCAAAAATCCGATAAATACGATCTTCTTAATGACCAGTTAGACCTAAACCATTCCCCGCTGTTAAATCTCTGATAATTTGGAAACCCCCACCTCCATGACGAAATTCAAGGTGGTCCGAACAGATCTGCAAAATATTTATAGGTTGTCTTTGTAATATGTATTCTTGATAATGCTCTAAAAGGCGAAACTAGTCGAATAAAGAATTGTTCAGTCAGTGATTTTTAGACAAGTTTTTATTATTACCTCTCATTTAATATAATTATAATTAGAATTGTAGAAAATATTGATGTTGATATTGCATCTGGAACCTGGGGTTTTTCAATTGGCGTCAATTGCTTAGCTAAATTATTTATTTCATACAAGTTTTCAAAATCTATTTTGGTTAAATTGGAACTCTGAAAAGTATTTTTACTACTAATAACTGGTATTTTGAGCCTTGGTAAAATCAACGATGTTCCTCGACGAACTTGTTCATTATTTCTGAATTTTAAATTGTTAATCGTAATTTGACAATTTTCTGAAATTTTAATTGAAGAAAGTTGATTTATTTCCATGAATTGATCTCTTGTACATTTTGATATTACTCGACTTGATTTCACTGGTATAACAAGAACTTCATTTCTAGTAACTTGTTCAATTATCGCTTGATCAAAGGTGATGTCATTTTTTACACATTGGTTGGGTGGTTTTCCATCAAGTAATTGAAGGGTGCATTTATCTTTTAATATGATGCCATTTGTGCAGTAATAAATCTCTTCTACCATAGGGCATTCTTCTTTTTGTGCTAGGGGTTCTTGTCCTGCTCGTGCCAAGTAGGGAAAAGTTGGGGTAAATATTTTATTTTGTTGGATTATAGGGCAAATATGGTAAAAATCAAGGATTTTCGTTTTTAAGATAGGGATGTGAATTGCAAAAATAATTTTATTATCCGTAAATGTTACTTGAGTCCCCAATATTTGATAAAACGTTAAAATATTGTTGAATCTTGGAATTTGTGAAGGTTCACATATTTTTCTTAAATAAGTGACCATTTCCTGGATCTCTCTACTAGAAATAATAGAATGATGTATCGAATTTAATTTTGCGAATAAAATTGTATTTTCAATATTAAATAATGAAGGATATCAGATTTTGCAAATCTAAATTTACTTGACTTATTGTTCCTTGAAAAGTTATATAATTTTCCCAGTTCTCTATTGTAGTATGAATAATTAATTGAAACTTTTTCAAATTATTTTCTAATTTCATTTGATTTTGCCACAGTGTGGTTAAAGATTTATTTTAATGATTTATTAATTTTGTATATAATGAAACCTGTAAATTGACTTCGTGCACAATTTCTTATTATTATTTTTTTATTATATTTCTTGCCGTCGTCAGAATCTAAGGTACCAAATAACCATTTATTTAATTTACCTATTTCATTCAATAATCCTGTTTTTACTCGAATGTGAATAGAGATATTTTCAATTTTTCTTTGTAACGTTTGGATCAAAAATTGAGTTCTACTTAATATTCCACTTGCTAAGCCGTGATAAGATATTGGGTTTTCGTTTGAATTGTTGACATCAACTATTCTCTCTAACTTGTATAAAAGCGTTGTTTAAAGCTTCTGCTTGTCTAATTATTTC
Source organism: Henosepilachna vigintioctopunctata (assembly GCA_030704895.1). Classification (NCBI taxonomy): domain Eukaryota; kingdom Metazoa; phylum Arthropoda; class Insecta; order Coleoptera; family Coccinellidae; genus Henosepilachna; species Henosepilachna vigintioctopunctata. Next base: position 5,184,245 of record JARQZJ010000062.1, on the reverse strand, counting down.
GCTCAAATCTACATAGTGAATGAATGAATGCTTTGTATAAATAAATCTACATGGTCCTAGTCTTATGGGTACTAAAAGGTTGTCTAATGATAACTGTAATTTCTTCATCGCTGTTTTTGATCGCTGTTATTCTGATTATTATCAGGTATACTAGGGTCATCCAAAATTTCATTTTGCTGAACCTGTAAAACATTCGGAGATGAAAATTGTCTCTTTGGTTTCCGTGCTATACGTTTGATATGTTCCTTTATTGGTTTCTAATAATATGTCATTATCTCTTATTATTTCTGTCCTTTTAAATTTAGGTAATTTTTTATCACGGAATTTTGTTCCTATGTATGCAATCTTTTGATTTGTATAGTCAGGTGGATTTGATGTTTTCTCATTTAATTTTTCAATTCTATCTTCTTTCTCTTTAGCATTTCTCTCTCGAATTTTCTGATATATTTGATTTGAAATTTGGTTATGGTTTTGTACATAATAAGACAAAGTTAAATGATCATTCATATCGAAAGGATCGGGATTATTTATATGTCCTTTGATAATTTCTAATGACGTAAATTTTGTTACGGAATGAATCGAATTGTTATAAGATAGAACACAATGTTTCATTAGTTGGTCAACAGATAATTCGTTATTTTTATCTCTGAAGCATCTGAAATGTTCAATAAGTATTGAATGGAAACGTTCGACTGGTGAATTGGAATTGCTATTTTTAGCCGTTGTAAAATGTATTTTACAACGGCTGAAAATGCTATTATGGCTATTATTTTGTGTAATTTATAAAAATCTTCTAGATCAAGATGTTTAAATTATGTTCCATTATCTGCCGTTATTTTATAAGGTAAACCATGATGTGAGATAAAGTTAGTAAAGAATCAACTATCGAAGTTCCGCTTATACTTTTGATTGGATATGCTTGTCCAAATCTCGAAAATGCGTCGATCACTGTTAAATACGGTGAATTTGAAATTTTAAATACATCGATATGTGTATGGTCAAAGGATTTGTTAGCTGTGGGTGTTAAATTGAATTCAATGATGGGTGGACTTCTTAAACATGTTTCACAATTATTTACGTAGTTTTCAATATCTTGTGATATTCTTGGCCAATAATAATGTGATCCTATAGAATTTTTCAATTCATTTATTCACGATGTCCTGCTTATAGACATGATAATACTTTAATTTTTCTGTTTGTTCATCTTCATTAATAACGTCTTCAAGTATTTTCGTGGACTGTGTGAATTTAAAGGCTGTGTTTTGAAATAAGTCTTGAACTATTGTTGTAAATGTTTCTGTTAATAATGGTGGTCTGAAATATAAGAAATAACGTTTTTTCGAGTCTATATATTCTTTTACGAATTGTACTATACATTGTTCTAGGTTTATTTGAGGTAGTACTATGTATAATCTATTATTGTCAAATATTTTCTCTTTTGTCACTTTTAAGTCCAATGTTTCATTGCATGTTAATATTATTTGATTTTTATAAAAATTTACAGCTTTATCTCTTATTGGAATTGATGAAATAATATTTTCTAAAGACGTATGAACAGTTTCAGTTTCTTCTTGTTCATAATTATTATCCGGTGGTTTAATTTGAATATCTGAAAGAATTTTTATTTTGCTAGAGTCATTAAGTATGTTTGATACTTCTTCTCCTGATAGTTCGGATAGTGGGAATATTTTATCGATTTCATCTTGAATTATTTCATCTAGATCGTCGATATTAACACAAAGTGAATCGGTTTCATTAGCATTGATGTTACATTCGGGGTTTCTTGATAAGCAATCAGATACTTTATTTAATGATCCTTTTTGATAATTTATTTTGTAATCAAATTCTTCTAGTTTCAATCGCCATCTTACGAGGCGTGAATTTGGTTCTTTTAATGAAAATAACTATTGTAAAGGTTTATGGTCAGTTAGGATTTGAAATTCTTGTCGAAATAAGTATACAACTCCACACTCTTGCTAATAATTCTTTTTCTATTGTGGAATAATTTATTTCCGCTGCGTTAAGTGTTCTCGATGCATATGCTATAGGGTGTCCTTCTTGTGATAATACAGCACCAATAGCGTAGTTTGAGGCGTCTGTCATCAATTCAAATTTTTTATTAAAATCTGGGTATGTCAGTATAGGTTCTGATGTTAATAAATTTTTACATGTGTTAAAGCAATCTATGAATTCTTTCGTATGTTCTACCTTTTGAATTTTCTTCAAGCAATTAGTTAAAGGTTTCGTAATCTTTGCAAAATTTTTGATAAACTTTCGGTAATATCCTAATTCTCTTAAAAATGATTTGACGTGTCTTTGCGTTTTGGTATTGCGAAATTTTGTATCGCTCTAATTTTGTTTTTATTTGGTTTTATCCCTTCTGGTGTTATACAGTGTCCTAAAAATTCTACTTCTTTACGTAAAAATTCACATTTATCTAGTTGAATTTTTAAATAAGCTTCTCTTAATTTTAAGAAAGAACTTGTAGTTTCAAATTTTGTAAATGATTCTGTAAACTCGTGCTAAAAATTATTATATCATCCATATAGACCATGCAAATTTTATTTTGTATATCTTTTAATATTTCGTCCATTGCTCTCTGAAATGTGACAGGTGAGTTTTTCAAACCCATTGACATTCTCAAAAATTCATAATGTCCATTATCAATACTGAATGCTGTTCTCTCTATTGACCCTTTGTCCATTTCTATTTGATAAAATCCACTTGTAAGATCGTGTGTACTGAAATATTGTGCTCTACCAAGTTTATCTCAGATTTGTGGTATATTTGGAATTGGGTATCTGTCCGAAATTGTTTTTTCATTAAATTTTCTGTAATCTACTACTAATCGCCATTTCTGTTTACCTGATGCGTCTAATTTTTTGCTTACTATCCATATTGGGACGCTCCAGGACTACTAGAGGCTCTAATAATACCTTTTTCCAACATATCGTTAACTTGTCTTTTTTGTACTTCTTCTTTATGACAGTAAAGGTATCTGTATGATTTGGCATGTATTGGTATTTCGTCCGTTGTTTTAATTTTATGTTTAATATTTGACGTGAAAGTTAATGGATCTCCTGGTTTTGAAAATATATCATGAAATTCTTGGAATAGTTTTGTTATTCTTGTTTGTACTTCTGAATTCATATGTTCTGTTCTAATGAAGTTTTTAACGTCAATTTTATTCTTTTGTTTTTGGGGAATAGCATTTTCATTCTGATTGAAATAGTTAAAATCGTGAGTTTCGTATAGCGAATTAGAAAATGGGTACGCAATAAGAGGTTTTGTTAAAATATTCGTAATAGCTCCGTTCGTAGGATTAGGGTACCTGCGGCATATAAGGCCCACCTAATTTTAAAACTAAAAAACTCAGGAATTATTTCTAAAATTTTAAAGAACTGTAGTTCATATGAATGTTTATTTATATGAGATCAAAATAAAAGGTGAAAAGTAATACAAAATTCAGTATGGAAAGGAATATAACCATTTTTAAAAACACTTGCCGTGGGCGTTATTAAAATGCCACAGTAAATTAAGGCCCAAAAATAAAATTTTATTTTCTTATGAAATAATCAACGAAACTGAACGTTTATGGCATTTTTCAGCTAATAGAATAAATAAAAATGTTTTCTTTACATAATCTCAAGAGACAATAACTTTTTAAACCTCAGTGGTAATAAGGCCACTTATTAAGTTGTTACAAAATTTCTTATACTAAGACTAATAATAACATATTCTAAATTAGACTGATTAGAAACTGTTGAAATTAAATTCGTTTAGAAATTATCGTACTTCAACCACAAAGAATTCACGATTATTCACACAAATATTTAGAAAAAAATAGGTAATAATTTCATAACTATACTATATTGAAAGTAAAAAAATCCTCATAATTTTTGATTAACCCTTCACATTCTTCGTGGTACCATATTCTGCATTTAGCATACTGTCTCATATACGACACACGATTTTCATTGGAACCAGGGTAAAACCAAGATTCTTCTAACCATAGATTGCTTCTTTTTCTTTTATCACCATAAGATCGTTTCTTTTTTTCATTTTCAGTCTTCTTCTCTGATTCTTTGGTTTTTCTTTTGTAATTTTTTTGTGTCGTTCTCCTTTTCATCTTATGTTCATTCAATGTCTCTTGTCCCTTAAACAGGCCTTTGGTGTCTCGTTGGTCTTTATAATTGATAGCTTTTCTCTTTAATTTCTTCGAAGTGTTGGCTTACGATTGGTCTGTTTAACTTTTCGCCCTGGCTGGTTTATTGAACTGTGTCTTTCTCTTTGGAATTTTCGGATGCCGTTTCAAAAAAAATCTGCGAATAAGCATTGGAGTAAGTGACATCGCTATATGTGCAAATCTTATGATTCTGTTGACATAATCGCATTCTTGAGCTTCATTCTTAATTGAACGGCATCCTAAACGTCGCATTGTATTTTCACTTTTCAAGTGGTTCCTTAGCGTACGTCTAGATATATTATATACCTAGATCTGCTGCACCATGCTACGTCAAATGCCATCGTTCTACGGCTGTCATAGCTGAACGCAAGTTTTCTTGAGTCCACGGAGCTCGACGTAGAGCCATTTCTATTTGATCTGTGAGTAGAAACAAAAATCAAGTTGTATAAGGAAGGTCGATTAATAAGGCCCATGACCTACTGCAGTGGGCCTTGTTAGACTCATAACATGCTTTATAAAATCATCAATTTAGGACGAAATTAAACACCTCTTTTCGATTAATACCATAGAAAATACATACTTTTATGTCTAAAGTTTAATATAATTACGATACTTTTTACCTTAATAACAATTATATCAAGATACTTAAATTTCTTTGTCACCAAATTTTATAAATCCGAGAGGTTTAGCACAGCCTGTCACAAATCGTTCACTACTTTCAAGATGGCGGCGAGTGGTGGCCGCAAGCTACAGACACAGTGTACCTACTGGTTTTATGCATGTTTGAGTAAAGTTTAAACCGAGATGAAAGTATTTTAGCGCGAGTTTTCAAATGTGGGCTTTATTACCCCCGGACCTTATTTGCCGCAGGTACCTTAGCTATTTCTACATTCGCATATCCATTCTTTGTGATGGTTAATGTCTCAGGTATACGTAGCACTCCTAAATTTATTTCGCTTACTAAAATATCTCCGTTGGGAATTATTACTGGAAGGCTTTTAAGTAATTTTTCGATTGGTCCTACTGTGAATTCAAATTTTTTATCTTCAGGTGTTGTAAATTTTATTGGAATATTTACATTGTCGTTGAATAATACACAATTAGAAAAGTCTATATTTAGATTCATTGCTATGATATCTGATGGTCCTAATATACCGTCGAAGAATTCATGGAAGTCGTATAAGATAAAATTAATAATATAGTCGCTGTGGAATTCTGCAAACGCTGGGATTTCTGCTTTATATCTTACTGTTTTTTTCACGAATGCTGATGTCGTGTTTACAGTGGAATGGTAAATACAATTAGGAAAATATTGTTCTGCGAATCTAGGTCTAATCAATGATCTATTACTGTGTCAATAAGTAATTTCATATTTGGATTTTTAATTTCAATGCATGGTAAAGGAGTGTTAGCATTTATTTCTAAGTCTAAAATTTTCTCTGATTTGAATTTCACAGATTTGATTTTGACATATTGAATTGTTTGGATATTTAACATTACTCGGAATTCTAGGGTCGTTCATTTCGTTTAAATCATATTCAGGATTATTCTCTGGTTGTTCATGGTCATAATTATATAACTCTTCCGATATAAAGTTTCTATTTTGATTATAATTATTGAACTGATGTTTCAAATTATTTCTGTATGAATTGTGAGTATTTTGTTTTGTGAATTTACTATTAAAAGATGAATTTCTATTTGTTGTTGACATAGTTCTGGATTAGGCATTTGATTCCTTTGAATCTGATCTGGCCTGAACACATTTTGTGGTCTACCGAAGACTAGTAGTGCATTTGTTGGATATTTAGGTACGTTGATTTTGATCTGTCTTTTGCTGAATATTTATCGGTTGACAAGGAAATGTTGATTTAAAATTATTAAAATATTGATTTTGGTTTGGATAATTCTGATAATCATTAAATTTCGTATTAACTTGTTGATAATTCAGATTTTGATAATTTGATTGATAGCGTGAATTATTGTATGAATAATTTGGTTTTGGATGATTATTTCTTCGATAATTTTCTTTTTGAAAACTGTTATTTAAATTATCGTACAATCGTTCAAAATTATTAAATTCATCTATGTAAGCCATTGCATCTTCTAATGAATCTGGTTTCTTTAGGTGCATGTTATTAAGTAGTACCTACACCAGTACATCCTCTATTTAATGCTATTTTATCGCAATGTTTAATTTGGAATAATTACTCATTTACTGTTAAATTATTGTCATTACTTATTCTTTGAACTGCATTACTTCGTAATAATTCTAATCTTGTTCCAAAGTCATGCATAGTTTCGTTTCTCTGAGGTCTTGTTTTTGTTTGTTCTTGGATTAAACAATCTAAATTTTTCCTATCTGAAAAGCATTGTTTTAACGCTGATTTTATGTCATTCCAGGAAAGTAATTCCGCACGAATTCCTACAAGTAGTTCGGCTTTTTCGATTAATTTTTCTTGTATACATTCTATTACTAGCTTATTCAAGCTTTCGTCATTGTGGGTATTGTAGTTGTTTATTAATTTATCAGAACTTGTTAAGAATTTATTTAATGTATTTGGATCGCCGTCATATGGTTCAATATTTCTCAATTTGAATTTAAGAACTTCCAAATTAATTTGTATTGGTTCTTGAGCTGGGGGGTTCATATTTATATTTTTAATTGGTTCTTGAGCTGGGGGATTCATATTTATATTTCTATTTCTACTTATTTTCGATTTCCTTTTTATTGATAATTGTTGAAATTTATTGAGTAAATTTTCAACGCTACTCATTCACTTATTTACTAGTTAGGTATGTATTGCAATATTCGTTTGATTATGTTCTTCAACGAAATAATCTCTTATTCAATCATGTTATTATCTTTGTTACAATATCAATTTATTTTTCTCTTTGCTTTCTTTACTTCACTTAAAATTATCTCCCTATTTTAAAATTGAGTAGGAGAGGCGAAAGGAACTTTTGGCATTTACAGTTTTAGCCTGGACCACCAAGTTTCTTCCTCGACTTCTTCTCTCTACTCTGGATTGGATAGCTTCTTCTTCTCACTATTGAAGAATCTTTTTTCTTGCAGATACGCGCTTAAGTGTTGAGACACCAAGTTGCAAAAGTCACTTTCTTCCTATACGAACTTAATAGTTGAAAAAGTTAGTCTTACGGCACAACGCGAATTCTTCCTTTTCTCGACTGATTGTATCGAAATTGTTCGTTTTACAACCGCACGTATCCTACCGACTGCGCCAATTATAATTCCTTCGAAACAAGAAGAGTTTTTAAAACAATTTTTATTTATTATTTTAAATTAGAAGCAATACAATATGATGCGAGTTTGATGAGAGCTAAGTTTGAAGTCATATATGAGAGTACAGTTGCTTAACAAGTAAACTATCTTAAACAATAAAAGTACTATTCTAATATTAGAAATGCATGCTGGCTATTTTATATATGAATCGGCAAATTCGGGTATATATCTCAATCGAGTCAGGCTGATATCTTATCTGCAACTATCACGCATGTGCACCATAAATCAGTTTTTATACTTATTCACTCCAGTAATATCCAAAACAATTTCCCGAAAACGCACCAATTTGTGTCTGTTTTTCTAGGAAGGACTTTATTTCAACGCACTGTTCGCGACCGAACGTTTTAGAGACATTTTCATATAAAATTCATCAAGTTCATTTATTTCACTCTCAAACACATTAATCTTCAAAAGCAAAAGAAAAACACGTTCATCATTCATCACCAGATGCTATCAACTCAAATATATATATATATATATATATATATATATATATATATATATATATATAATTTAGTTATTTTTCTATTTTATTTAATAGTCAATGACTCTCGAAGAATGTTTAAAACTGAAACAAGAGATTTATTCAATAAATACAATATTAACTTAATTCTAAAATATAACAAACCTGAAACAAGAATCGAGAATTAAATGTCGATTGAATATTAAGCTAGAGCTCTGCGTCCACAAAATATACAAACAGAATAGGAGGTTAAAATAATATATCGCGCATTAAGTACTGTCAGACAGTTTACAGAATAATATGAGAATCACAGAATGATACGAGTACAAGGTACAAGGATTACAGAATTTGTGATATGATCTCTACCGTAACATAATACACTAAATATGCCAGAGCTCAAAAATTTTTGATTTATAGGTACCGGCGAAAATTTTTATACCTATTTCACATTATCCATTAAATCTCAACCGTTATCGTCATTTCTTTCCAGTTTGACTTTTGAGAGTTTTGTTTTCTTGCTTAGTTATTAGTTAAACTCATTGTTTAGAGATTCAATTAATTAATTGAATATTTAGATATTGATAATGTAGATTTCGATTATTATATTTGATGTTTCTTATTATTATTAAGTATTATTTTTTAGTATTGTAGGTATATTTATATTATTATTGTTCACCAAATTTTGTATTTCATTTATTCATTATGTTACCTGTTGAAAATAAATGCTTGTTATTATTATTATTTTTAAATTAATTATGGTTTCCGATAATCACAGTGAATCAACTCACTACGTCCCTCTTCATTTTCTACGCCTCCCTACGGCGCGCAGTGGAAAATATGACCGATTTAGGTGGACAAAATTCTGAAACTTGTCCATATTCAACCTTTGGGGTCCCAGATTAAGGAAAAAATAATAAAAAAAATACGGGAAATATGATACAACAAATCTATTTATCAGCTCAGAGGGGCATAAACCTGCTAATAAATGTATTTTAAATCATTTAAGAATCTCTTCCAATTACAGATTGTAAAACTTTTATTTTTTTTTTAAATTTTATTTTTTCAATAATAATTGTACATTAAATAGAATTTAAATCAATTACAGGATTAAAATTAGTCATAATTTATAATAATTGGTAGATAAACACAGGTTGTAAACCTTGTTTAACACAATTGTAACACAGGTAGATAAATATAAAATAAACTATGAATATTAAACAACTAATTATCTTCTTCACTTGTATCATAATATGATGATCCAGATTGATATAACTCTGGCTCTGATGTGTTATCATTTGGTTTCTCAAGATTTAAGTTTGATAATTTTGGCATAATGTAATCTGTAGTAAGGAGGGTATAAATCGTGACCTACTTCTTTCGCTTTTTGTCTTAGCAAGCAATATGAAGCTTTTGTTAAATTGGAGTCGAAAAAGAGAGCCAAAGCTTCTTCAGGGGAAAAACGTCGAATCTTGGTAGAGGTCGACTTTTTTGTAGAAGAAGATAGCTGTTGAGCTGTAGATACCTCTTTCACTACTTTGGAAGCACTACGCTTACCAGAAACATAAAGCACGTGCTGTGCATCGAAAGTCAATTTTTCACTGTCTACCTTCAATAACTCGCTGACTTTTTTTTTGTTTTCTCACTAGAACATTCGAAACATTTTTCAGGGCGTCCTGAGCGGTGACAAGTAGGTTGGGTAACTGAAATATTAAAATCCAAGTCATCTGAATCCAGCAAACTAGAGTATTTATTGAAAAACTCTTCCAGTTTTCTGTGACATTTGTCCCACCTTTCCGAAATTTTGTCGGAAAGACGGAAAATTCTAATATTCAAAGTCTCAATATCCACATCTTCTTTATTATTTATTTGAGCGGAAGTAAGAATAAATTTCAGCAAGTGTTCTTGGCGGTTTTTTTTTTGGGAAACTTAACCCACTTTTCAAAAAATTTCGTCCTCGAGATTCGGAGTGTTGTGTCTGAAAAAAAAATTATGTAGGTATCAGCCAAAACGCAAAAAGTCTTGCAACATTTAAGGACTAAAAGAATTGATGAAACAAAACCTACAAACAAATCCTTGGGGTAACTTGGGGGTTATATAGTTTTTCGCTATTGAAAAGGGACATAAATTTACAAATTGCTCAATTAACTCTACAGGTAGATATATTGCAATGTATATTCAATAATGAGTGTGGAAAAATAATATCTTATATAAGATATAATATTAAGATATAATAGATAAATATCCGCGACATCGATAACTATAAGTAAGGTTGGGTTAGGTTAGGTTAGGTTTAGTTTGGTTTACTTTGAATTCTTGAAATGACGCGAATATTCTAAGTATTTCTCCTAATTTTGCATTACAAGTATCTAATTAACTTACCTTTTTTCGTTTAAAGGAGAATTTATTCAAGATTTGAATTTGACTATTATGCATAAAGATGTAGCACTATTCGAAGTGGTATTTCGTTAACATCTGGTTTCTATTACACATTACATCTGTTTTTCCGCAGAGTTTATTGCATTCATATACTAGGTCAATTTCTTGGAAGATCGATGCCACATTTCGAGCCCCAGACCATTTCGATGTACACCCGAATTCTTAACCGATATTTCAAAACATATTATAACACAAACACAACACGTCCATCTTAATACGTTGAATACGTCAAAACAACGCAGACGCAGAACATAAATATGAGTCCACAGAACAATTGACATATTATAACCTTAACTATAATACAATTTTCGTGTTAACAATTGACGCATGGATGAATATTATTGTTCAAATGTGTGAAAGCTACTATTATCTAAGTGAAAAGAATATTTGTCGTTTCTTAAAAAATTAACTAATTTCTAATAAATTACTAATTTCGTCATAAATTGACGAAAATAGTACGTTGCGCTGACATCATCTGCTGTCATCCTATGAACGTCAGTCATCTGACGTTAAAAAGAAGTCATTCAGCGGTCAAATAACGTCACTGACCAAAATTGACCGAAAACTGACCCTAATAAGACCCTAATGGACATTACTAAGACCCTGCCTTAGTAATGTCCATTGTTAAATAAAAGCAGAAAGAACATAATAATAATATTTGAACATATAATAATAATATTTGAACATAATAAATGGCCGTCGAATAAAGATAATCGGACTCCCGGTTATTAGGCACTTGTGTAAACAGGATGATTCCCTCATTTACTATTTGTTTATAAACACGGTATGGCGGGAAATATTAGTATTAAGCGTCTTACCAACTAATAATAAAAAGGTCAAGCATTCAGAAATTCAAAACTTTTGACTTGACTTTAGTCCATCTAAATCGGCCATATTTTCCACTGCGGCGCCTCGGTGCGCTGTTTGGGAACCCACACAATATAGAATTACCACACGAAAACAAAGACACCCGAAAAAGTACAAAACCTAACTCCATATCAATCTGCATCTATTTTCCGCGAAACTCCTATTGTTTTTGTTCGGTGAGAAATAAGTTCATATTGAATTGTTCGTATTTCATCCATTTACCGGTCAATAAACTCTTGAAGTGTGTGACCGCAAAACAAACTAATTTATTTATTTTTTTGCAGAAAATGTTTCAAAATGAAATATTTCAAATGAACGAATGAAATCATTGTTATACAATGCAATTTTTTAAATAAGTTTAATTACTTCCAATGACGTGAACAACATATTGGACATGCTCAAGAATTTTCAAGAAGCTGAAGTTTGAAATTCTTATCTTCAGAATGAACACTTTGATACTGAGGTACTTTTAACTCCTTCAGTTATAATAGGGTTACGTAGGGATAATTTGGAGGAGGTGAAGCTCAAAAAATTATATTTTGTTCAGAATTAAATCTTGAGTTACTGATCGTTAATGATCGACTTTTCTGAATCGAAAAAGTTTTTATAACCTTATAATTTTGAAGTTTCACTGAAACACGAAATCGATATGAGTTTAAGTTAATGCTGGTAATTTTAGCTGAATTATTTATGATATCCTACTCAATTTAACAGTATAATATAAATTGATCCATAATCAACAGCTATATTTTAATTCAAGAAAATCAAAAGATATTTTTATAATACATTTAGTGATATTCTTCAATATATTTTGTGACGTTCTAATAGATACTTGAATCATGGTTTGATCACTCGTGTTTAAAAACGACTGGTTATTATATTTAGTCTATTGAAGTTTTTTATTCCTGATAAGATGATAAAGAATGTACTTTGAAAATATTCAACAGTCTGTTGAAAGTTCACAAATTCTTTTAAAATTCAGCTTATTGAAAATTCTTGAGCATGTCCAATATGGTGTTCACGTCATTGGAAGTACATAGTTAAACTTATTTGAAAAATTGCATTGTATAACAATGATTTTATTCGTTCATTTGAAATGTTTCATTTTGAAACATTTTGTGCAAAAAAATAAATTTGTTTGTTTTGCGGTCACACACTTGAAGAGTTTATTGACCGGTAAATGGATGAAATACGAACAATTCAGTATGAACTTATTTTTCACCAAAATCAAACATTAACATTAGGAGTTTCGATAAGTTCGAAACATGTGTCAAATATTCATTTATATATATATATATATATATATATATATATATATATATATATATATATATATATATATATATATATATATATATATATATATATATATATATATATATATATATATATATATATATATACAACTGTATGTGTTCAGTTTTGTCTGAAGGGCAATGGAATTAGTACCTTGGATGTTAAATATGGGGACAACACTATATCATCATCCCAATCAACGAAGTTTCTTGGAATATATGTAAACAGAAATTTGAGATGGACAATACACATTGAGGTCTTATGTAAAAAATTGAGTAACTCATTTTTTGCAATCTCTAGAATCAAGAACATTTTACCTAGAAAGTGTGTTATGAATGTGTATTACAGTCTTGTATATAGTTATCTAAATTATAATATTTTGCTGTGGTGTTGCTCTACAGAAAAAATAGGGTGTTTATTACACAGAAGCGAATACTTCGATTAATATTCAATATTCATCAACGAACATCTTGTAAACCTATCTTCATTAATAATTACATACTCACCTTACCGTGTTTATATATTTATAGATATTTGTTATATGTTAAAGAAAATGAAGATTGGTTTATTAAATTGAATAGTAATCATGAGTATTCAACAAGAAACAGGGATGTGCTACTTATTCCTATGCATAAAACAGCTAAATTTGAGCACTCTCTCTATTGTCAGAGCATTAAAATTTTCAACTATTTACCATCGAATTTGAAAGTACTGAAAGCTCATTTGTTTAAGAGGAGAGTTAAATCTCTGCTCTTAACAAAGGCATACTATAGTGTGTCAGAGTACTTCGATGATTCGGATGTAGGCAATAATGCTTGAATCAATTTTTTGTTAGATATAACTTCTATTTTGGAAGCTTTGTACGTTTTAGAGGTAATAAAAGGAACACTTAACTTATACAACATTTATTCTAAACTTAACTTATTCAAGATGGAGAGCGTTACTGCAACTGTGTATAGTTAGAGACATAGAGGAGCTTACACAATCCGTGTTACCAATACAAAATATCTGCAGGGTTGAAGCAATGTTGTAAACATTCCAACACCCCCACTGTTGAGACATTGCTTAAACATATACTAAACCTAATTTGCTGCAAAAATAAGAATTTTTGACATTGGTTAAACCTTTAGTTAGAATATCAGCAACCATCTCATTGGTGCTTATATATTGGACATCAATCAGTTTTTGATCTACACAATCTCTAATAAAATGATGTCTCACATCAATGTGCTTAGTTCTGCAGTGATTGGATTGGTTGGCAGACAATTTCTGGGCAGCTTGATTGTCATTGAAAACAACAATCTTGTCTTTGAAATGAAAAAGTTCAAAAAGCAGATTTTTCAAATATATTGCCTCCTTAGCTGCTTCACTTAAGGCCATGTACTCTGCCTCAGTACTCGATAAAGCAACTGTCTTTTGTTTTGTGCTTTGCCATGAAATGGCACCTCCAGATAATCTGAATACAAAACCGGTATAAGACCGTCTGTCATTTTTATCATTTGCCCAATCCGCATCAGCAAATCCCTGCAAATCGATATCATTCTTAAAATATTTCAATTTCAATTTCTTTGTTTGTTTCAAATATCTCAATATTCTCTTAGCACTTTGCCAATGTACATTAGTATACTTGTTATTGTATTGACTCAAGAAACTAACTGAGAAAGCAATATCTGGACGTGTTAAAATAGCCAAGTACATGAGACCTCCGATCAAGTTCTGATATGGAATATTGGGATCACAAATATTCTCATCAACCTTATTGAAATCTAAACTTGTATCTAAGGGCGTTTTCATCCCTTTACATTCTGTCATTTTAAATTTTGACAGTAGACTATCAATGTAACTTTCTTGATCTAAATATAAACATTTGTTGTCTTGGTCTCTGGTTATTTTTACACCTAAAATTTGTTTAGCATGTCCTAAATCTTTCACCTTAAATTTTGACTTTAAGCAACTTTTCAAATTAACAGACTCATTGATATCATTTGAAAAAACAAAAAAATCGTCTACATATAGAGCTATTATGGTAATGGACTCCTTTTTTCTTTTATAGTACAAACATGGCTCATGTTGAGACTTTAAATAATCTAATGACAATAAAATTTCATCTACTCTCATGTACCAAGCTCTAGAAGCTTGCTTCAAGCCATAAATAGCTTTTTCCAATTTGAATACATGGTTTTCAAAACCCTTTTTGACAAAACCTTCTGGCTGTCTCATATATACAGTTTCTTCAAGAAAACCATTGAGAAAAGCAGTAGTTACATCTAAGTGAGTAATATCTAAATCTAATTTAACTGATAAACTCAGAAGGAGTTTCAACGTAGAGTGTCTCACTACAGGAGCAAAAGTTTCTTTATAGTCAACGTTTTCTTTCTGTGTGTAACCTTTCGCCACTAACCTCGCACGATACACTACACTATTGTCATTTCCACTCTTTAATTTATATACCCACTTGCACTCAACAACAGTTCCTTCTTTCGGTGGTTTCACTAACTCCCACGTATCATTTTCTTCAAAGGAATGCATCTCGTTAAGCATGGCCACTTTCCACTTTTCTGCATCGGGACTTGATAATGCTTCTGGTACAGTTAAAGGAACATCTTCCAAGATTGTCTCTACATAACCTGGTGAACAAAGATATGTGACATGATCA
This sequence comes from Henosepilachna vigintioctopunctata, assembly GCA_030704895.1. Classification (NCBI taxonomy): domain Eukaryota; kingdom Metazoa; phylum Arthropoda; class Insecta; order Coleoptera; family Coccinellidae; genus Henosepilachna; species Henosepilachna vigintioctopunctata. The sequence continues at coordinate 5,169,040 of JARQZJ010000062.1, read as the reverse complement.
GGATATATTTTGGTTTTAGGCTGTCTAGTTGATCGTCTAACTTGTTCGACATCAAGTGTGACATCTTCAGGGATATAATCAGCATCTGACTGGTCATTTATCTCTGCATCGATTTGATTACTTTCATCAGAGCTTGAATCCCCCACTGAATCTTCATGTTCGAAGAGTTCATTACTGTGTTCTTGGATGATCACTTTAACCTCAGGGTGCCTCTCATCAATAGTCACATCTCTGCTGGTTACTATCTTTCTTGTAGTTGGATCATATAGACGAAAGCCTTTTATGTTTTCAGAATAGCCAACAAATATCATGCTCGTAGCTTTCTTGTCCCACTTTCGACGTTTCTCCTTAGGTATATGGACCATAGCTTTGCTACCAAAAATTCTCAATTTTTCAACATTTGGTTTCCTACTATGCCAAACCTCATAAGGTGTTTTGTTATCCAAACATGATGTTACTGACCTGTTTATCAGAAATACTGCTGTGTTAACAGCTTCTGCCCAAAAAGATTTGTCGAGGCCTGCATCAAACAACAAACATCTACTTTTTTCAATTATAGAACGATTCATTCTTTCACTTAATCCATTTTGTTGTGGCGTGAAGGGATTTGTCTGCTGATGAATAATTCCACAGTATCTCAGGAAATTTTCAAATTCAATACTACAAAATTCACCTCCACCATCAGTTCTCAAAATTTTTAGTTTTTCATTCTTCTGATTTTCCACTAACATTTTGAATTCTTTAAATCGTTGGAAAGCTTCATCTTTGCTTTTTAGGAAGTACACAAAAACCATACGACTGTAATCATCTTCTAAAAGTAGAAAGTACTTACTTTTTCCTAGTGATAACATTTCCATTGGTCCACATAAGTCTGCATGTATTATTTCTAAGAAAGCAGTTGCTCTATGGCCTTTGTTAGAGAATGGTAATTTGGTTTGTTTACCTTCACAGCAAACTTCACAAAATTTCTTCGATACCTTTCCATTAATTTGTAAACCATCTACAGTATCTTTATCATTCATTATTTGTAAGTTTTTGTAATTCATATGACCAAACCTGCGATGCCAAGTCTCATCATTAACTGCTAGATTTACAGAAGCACTGGGACAACTTTGCAGTGTATCTTTCTCATAGTTCAATTTGAACACATGACCCAAAGAGTCTGCAGTAGCCACTACCTTTCCCAGTTTATTGGTGATGATACAACCATTTTCTGTAAATTCCACTTTATTGCCATTTTTGATAATTTGGCCTACTGACAAAAGATTGGTTGTTATACCTGGGCAATAATAAACATTATCAATCTTAATGCTATGTTCTTCTTTCCCAATAACTGTTTTGATATACACAGTACCATAAATTGAAGTTGTCATTTTCGATTTATTAGCAACTGTTATTTCCTTTACTTTTCCATCTGTTTTGATGTTCTGTAACCAATCCTTTCTAGCAGTAAGATGTACACTCGCTCCAGAATCTACATAAATATCACTATCATCGAACTGTCCACTCATGAATATTGCATTAAAAGCATTCATGTCTTCTACAGTTGAAGTTTTAGACTTCGAATTTTTAGGGTTATGTTTTTGTCTGTTTGGGCATTTTGTTACAAAATGACCACGTTCTTTACAACCATAACATATTACGTCATATTTATTTGTTTTGTTTTGGAACTTCTTGTTACCTGTGGTACCCTCTTTTGGATATTTCCGGAAAGTTCCTTTAGCTACGAATGCTCCATTTGACGGTCCGCTACTACTACCATCTGTCTGCATGTCTAGCAGTTTAGTTTTGATAGAATCTGTAGTTATATCCAAACCACTGTTTTCTATAGCCATTATCATTGGAGAAAACTTTTCTGGAAGACCAGCTAAAAGAAGCGATCCTACCCATTCATCATCAATCTTGAAACCTGTTCTTCTTAATTTCTGAGAAGTTTCAATAACCTGATTGATGTACGATTCCATTGAATTGCAGTTGTTTAGACGCAAGTTGATTAGGGTTCTCAATAGTCCTATTTTGCGTGAGAAGCCCGAATCTTCGTAAAGGTTTCTTAATTTATCACATACTTCCTTCACGTTTCTTGTTTCTTTCACGTGAATGTACAAGGAGGGATCAATTGTAAGGATCACTTTTGCCTTGGCTTTGGCCACTAACACTGTGTCCTGTTCTGTTCCGTTTAAACAGTTAGTTAATCCTTCCAATACAGCTACGTTTTCAATTGCGAAACTCCATTCATCATAGTTCTCGCGTCCTAAGAGTTTGGGAATGTTGTTGAAATACGATACCGCCATTTTGACTTGTTGCACGTGCACGTTTTACTCAACACGACTTTACTGACCGAATTTCACTCTCAGTTATTTAGTAACTTTTAAAATTCACTACGTACTTTGCCTGGTCCCATAACCTGTTAGATATAACTTCTATTTTGGAAGCTTTGTACGTTTTAGAGGTAATAAAAGGAACACTTAACTTATACAACATTTATTCTAAACTTAACTTATTCAAGATGGAGAGCGTTACTGCAACTGTGTATAGTTAGAGACATAGAGGAGCTTACATAATCCGTGTTACCAATACAAAATATCTGCAGGGTTGAAGCAATGTTGTAAACATTCCAACATTTTTTGTATCATATATTTGTATATTTTTTCAACACTAATGTTCTTCACCATGTGAAATTGTCTCAAATGTTTAATATCTCTGAGGAAATTTTTATTTTCTTTTCTTTTCAATCAAAATTGTATATTATTGTGAATATGAATTTAACCAAGATTTTTGTTTGAACCAATATTTTTGCTCGAGGGCTGAATGGAAGATCAGACTCCAAACTGAATTCGGTCCTTTTGAGAGCATTTCTCTTAGTTGTAATTATTTATCAATTGATATGAATGTAATTTTACTATGTAAGGAATGTTTCTCAATAAAATTATATTATTATTATATATGTTGAATTTCAGATTTTCTTTTCCGATAGCTCAACTATTAAATTCTAAAGATTTATTTAACAAAGGAATATACAAATAACTATTTACAGTGTCGTGAAAAGTAACAATGACGGGACTCGTCCCGGAGACGTACTTGTTCGTTTAAGTCTCGAAGTAAAACTGAAAACTACCCTAAACTTGAAAATAACATGAAGTTTACTACCTGAGAAGGATCCAGCGCCTATGCATTGAAAGAGCAATTCTCAGAATCATCTGGAACCACTTATCAGGCAGGATGAAATTAACAAAGATGAGAATTGACATATACTTTACTTTACGTAAGGAATTTCTAAATTCCCATAATTCCAATTCTTAGAAGTTCTAACAATATATATATATATATATATATATATATATATATATATATATATATATATATATATATATATATATATATATAGTAGTAATACTACTGAGACTCTTAATCGAAATATCGAAATATTTCAAATAAAACTCTCAGGGAGCTGTCTACACAAATGTTGTCAACGAGAACGAACCCATCACTTTCGAGAGTGAATATTAAGAGCGTTTCGAACAATTCATCGATCTTGTTGAATGATAATAGGATACAATTGTTTCATCATTATTATGAATCATCAGTCCATATTTAATCTATCAATCAAGAATCGATGACTTTCAAAACGAACATAGGTCCCATACCAAATTAAGAGAAGTTCTAGAGAGTGAAATACTCACGTAGGCTCCCTCTATCGGCGAAAGGACGTATAAACACTCCCTAGAGTTCAAGATTCCTACTCATGACAACAAGAGTGCGAGTGGAAGGCTTTGTAGATATTTCATTCGAACACAACAGATAATTGTCTGAAATGTGTACGAATGATCCCATGCCTAATCGCCCCAGATCACGCCCAGGCGGGCAAAAGTGTAGCTAGATCAAAGATTCACAGGTAATTCAATACTAGTAAATACTGAGACTCTTAATCGAAATATCGAAATATTTCAAATAAAACTCTCAGGGAGCTGTCTACACAAATGTTGTCAACGAGAACGAACCCATCACTTTCGAGAGTGAATATTAAGAGCGTTTCGAACAATTCATCGATCTTGTTGAATGATAATAGGATACAATTGTTTCATCATTATTATGAATCATCAGTCCATATTTAATCTATCAATCAAGAATCGATGACTTTCAAAACGAACATAGGTCCCATACCAAATTAAGAGAAGTTCTAGAGAGTGAAATACTCACGTAGGCTCCCTCTATCGGCGAAAGGACGTATAAACACTCCCTAGAGTTCAAGATTCCTACTACTTTGTAGATATTTCATGAACAAACAAGAGTGCGAGTGGAAGGCTTTGTAGATATTTCATTCGAACACAACAGATAATTGTCTGAATTGTCCTTTCGCCGATAGAGGGAGCCTACGTGAGTATTTCACTCTCTAGAACTTCTCTTAATTTGGTATGGGACCTATGTTCGTTTTGAAAGTCATCGATTCTTGATTGATAGATTAAATATGGACTGATGATTCATAATAATGATGAAACAATTGTATCCTATCATCATTCAACAAGATCGATGAATTGTTCGAAACGCTCTTAATATTCACTCCCGAAAGTGATGGGTTCGTTCTCGTTGACAACATTTGTGTAGACAGCTCCCTGAGAGTTTTATTTGAAATATTTCGATATTTCGATTAAGAGTCTCAGTATTTACTAGTATTGAATTACCTGTGAATCTTTGATCTAGCTACACTTTTGCCCGCCTGGGCGTGATCTGGAGCGATTAGGCATGGGATCATTCGTACACATTTCAGACAATTATCTGTTGTGTTCGAATGAAATATCTACAAAGCCTTCCACTCGCACTCTTGTTGTCATGAGTAGGAATCTTGAACTCTAGGGAGTGTTTATACGTCCTTTCGCCGATAGAGGCAGCCTACGTGAGTATTTCACTCTCTAGAACTTCTCTTAATTTGGTATGGGACCTATGTTCGTTTTGAAAGTCATCGATTCTTGATTGATAGATTAAATATGGACTGATGATTCATAATAATGATGAAACAATTGTATCCTATTATCATTCAACAAGATCGATGAATTGTTCGAAACGCTCTTAATATTCACTCTCGAAAGTGTTGGGTTCGTTCTCGTTGACAACATTTGTGTAGACAGCTCCCTGAGAGTTTTATTTGAAATATTTCGATATTTCGATTAAGAGTCTCAGTATTTACTAGTATTGAATTACCTGTGAATCTTTGATCTATATATATATATATATATATATATATATATATATATATATATATATATATATATATATATATATATATATATATATATATATATATATATATATATATATATATATATATATATATATATATATATATATATATATATATATATATATATATATATATATATATATATATATATATATATATATATATATATATATTATTATTATTATTATTATTTCAATTGTTCCCCATGAGGAGAGCGACTGAACTTGAATTCGCAATCATTAGGAATTTTGCTTCATCTTTTTTGCCCCAAAAACGCTTCATCCTCTCTGAATGCTCTTTCTTCTGTTCATCTGTGCACTTTACTCCAGGTTGACGATTTACTTTTCGCTCAAACTTTATATGTGCGATTTTATAGCGGCATTCAGTGCGATCTTCGAGATTTTTTATATTGATCTGTTGTAGATCCTCTTGGACCTCTTTTAGCCACTCTGTTCCGCATTTACTATTCATAATTATATTGAGTAGTTTCTTCGGTATTCTGGACTGTTTCATTCTGTAGACATGTGCATAGAACTTTGCTCGTCGTTTTCTGATTTCTTCCGTTATCGTATTTGTCTTTTGATACAGTTCATTTTGAGGTCTTTTCATCCAAATACCGTTTCTATTGATTGGCCCGTAAATCTTTCTGAGAATTTTTCGTTCTTGTTTTTCTATTTTTCTAATTCTTGAATGGCCGCCAATAACCATTGCTTCTGGAAGAATCGTTGTGTTATAATGCCTCAATTTGGCGCCTCTCGAAATGCACTTTTTGTTATAGTGAGCCCATGTTAGTTTGTAGGCCCTTTGGAGCTTGGTTATTCTCTGTTCATTAGCGATTCGGTTTAAACCTGAGGACTGTATAACTTCCCCGAGGTATTTAAAATGGCCTACTTGCAGAATTTTACCATGTTTTGTCATAAGAGAAGATTTATTTTTTGGTTTTCTTTCCATGTATTTGGTTTTATCATAAGAAATTTGTAACCCGGTTTTCTGCGCAATTTCGTGTAGTTTTTCCACGGCGCGAATGGCTTCAGTTCTGTTGTCTGTGATGATAGCAATATCGTCTGCAAAGGCGAGACATTTGACATTTATTCTATTTTCTTTTTTGATGCCCACTTGTATGCCCTTCACGTGATGCCCAATATTGAAAAGAATTGGCTCCGTCTCCCTGCCGCATGGTTTTTATTTCAAAGGGATCTGATATTTCACCTATAAATTTTACCTTGGACCTGTAAGTGTCTGTTCTATAATTGTTCCTTTCGATCGATTCCAAATTCTTTCATGATTTCAAAAGGGTTTCGCGGTCTACCGAATTATATGCTTTCTTGAAGTCAATGAATGTGATCACTGTATTTCTACATTTCCTCATCTGTAATATTGTCTTCAAAGTCCAGATCTGTTCAGCACATGATCGGTCTTTTCTGAATCCAGCTTGGTATTCCCCAATTAGTGGATCCGCTTGGTGTTCTACTCTGTTTAGGAGTGCTTTAGAAAGTATTTTGTACGCAACCGGGAGTAAGGAAATTCCCCTGTAATTATTGATATCCATTTTGTCCCCCTTTTTGTGCAATGGATGTATCAACGCGCATTTCCAATCCTCTGGTATCTGTTCCGTTCTCCAGATTTCTGATATTAAATGATGAAGTTTTTGGGTCACAGTAGTATCGTTCAGTTTCCAGAGTTCCGCAACAATCCCATCTTCTCCTGCTGCTTTGTTGTTTTTGAGTTGCTTGATAATTGGCGTAATCTCTTCCATATCAGGGGCTTGCGAGTCTGGATGCGTAAACCCCGGAAAGTCGAACTTAAGTTTTTCTTGGGGTGGATTGCAGTTGAGAAGGGTGCTGAAATATTCGGCTAACATTTTGCAGTTATTTTTTGTGTTAGTTTCGAACGCGCCATCGGATTTTTTGAAGCAAAGAGTGGGCGCAAGTTTTCTCTGAAAGTTTTGTAAAAATCTCTAGTATTATTATGAGTGAAATGCTTCTGTATTTTGTGACACCTATTATTATCATATCTCCGTTTTTCTCTTCTAATATATATATATATATATATATATATATATATATATATATATATATATATATATATATATATATATATATATATATATATACTATATATATATATATACTAGCTGACCCGGCGAACTTTGTACGCCCAGTTATTTTTCTCTGAATATCTTTCAAAAAGCCGGAAATACATGTTCTAGTATTTGTGGTATACTATCTTGTTATTAATAATTATTCCGTGAGGAGCCAGGGACTTACTCACTTATGAATGAACTGCAAAACTCCTATTATTTCAAATTAGTCAAATTATAAAAAATATTCCTATATTAACACGTTTCGGGTATTGAAAGTGATAAGCCAGTCCGTTCTAAAGTTGAACGGCATGTTCCTAATTTCGTATCAAGTATTTGTCCCATATATCTCATCAATAATTATTACAGATTTGCTAATCATGGCACAATGAAATCGTTGTACCTACTACTCTTCTACTCGTTGTAAATTGGAATATGCGCCTCTAATTTGGTCAATTATGTACAAAAAATCTTATTGTCGACCGTGTTTGAAGTATATGTACTTTAAATGGTATGGGCAATTTGTCATTTTTTCTGAGCAAAATGAATATTTGCGTACCAAGGCCTGGTCTGACGCGGAAATTACAGCAAATTAAATTTTATGTCACGTTCTCCTATCAACTCTGTAATCTTTATGATGGGTGTTGCGTTCGATGTGATGTCGTTTTCGATCGCTTTGAGTTTAACATGCCACTCGGATCAGCGCAATGGGGTGTCGTGATATTTTCATCAACTTCTGTTGACTAGATGTGACTTAGTAAACGATATTTTAATTTGTTTCGTTTGGTTATTGTATATTACTATCTCTATTAATTTTGATTTTATTTTCGTTGACTTCATTAACTATATTTCACTTCTGTTGACTGTATGTGTTTTAATAATGGAAAGTGAATAAATTTTTTTAAAAACATATATTCAGATACACTTTTTGGTATCGATGTATGAATATCATTCTTGATTGACTTTCCCTACCATAATTTTTTAGTCTACGATGATGCAAATTTTTAATGAAACAGTATTGTGAACGATTGAATATCTTTCTTATAGGACGTATTAATTGCAGGAAGTTACAGCATCCGCATACTCGTGGAAGTCGAAGCTTCCAGCAAACGCTCGATTCGTTCGGTCACGGGCTTTGTAACTCAAGTAACGTTGCGTAATGGTCTGCAATGAGTTTTGATGAGGACTGCATTTTTATCCTTTGCATCTTAATTTTTTTTTCGCCTTTCTTCTTCAGTTGGAGTTTGTGATTTTGTTTTCACACATTAGGGCTTAGTGCTTTGCTAGCACTTCATCTTCTTGCTGATTTGAGGCTTTTCTCTTCCGTCGTTCTTTTCCATTGGGACAGAGATGTTCTACCACCTGATGTGCTGGGAGTAATATCTGTTATTCTTCGTATAAGATTGTTCTTGTGTGATTTCATACGTTCAAGCATATTTGTTCTTCTTTCGTTAATCGTCTCCGTGAGTTTTTTAAGTTTCATTTCTTGATACAGATTCTGGTTGGGCATATATCTTGGTGCCCCTATTGCTGTGCGTACAATTCTATTCAGAGAACTTTGAAGTCTCCCGATTCTTGCGTTGTCCATTTCCCAGATTTCGCCTCCATAAATGAGCCCTGTAATGATCATTGTTTTAATTATCTTCATTTTGTTTTCAACCGACATCCTGCTCTCTTTGTTCAAAAGGCGCTACAAGTAGGCATGCATTTGTCTGGCTTTCTTGATATTTTCAGAAATTTGGGTTCTGTATTTGAAGTTCTCATCCAGATCTACTCCTAAGTACTTCGTGTTCTTGTTCTACTGGATGGAGTGGTCGTTTGAGATTACTTCCGGTGGTTACTTTTTCCTCTTTTTGTGCGTGTTTGGTATTATGTATATATAACAGTGGCCGATTTCCAAAAAAGGGGGTGGGTGGCAAGACCAAGGTAATATTATATAATTTGGGTAATAAAGTAGTTATGTATACTCAATATTGCACGTTAGTTTGTAAGGCCGATTTCGGTAGTCTGAGTGTATAAAAATGATGTAAAAACAGATATTATATATTTTAAAGACTTATTGCAGTTAACAATATTTACAGAGATTACAGAACAAAGTCCAAATTTCTTAGTGTACTTGAGAATTTATCAATAAGTGTGGATGGAAACTAAAGTTAATTAAGACTATTTTTGGATGTGCTGTTTCTTAAGTAGATACTTAGTTTTTTCAGGATGGATGAAAATCTCTCCAAGCTGGCAACAAAAACAGGAAGAACTGACAGTAGTTCCAAGAGGATATAAATGTTAGAGAAGAAAGTCCTATCACAATTTTCGGGAGATCCAATAGCACTACGGCCTATTTCTTCTTGTCGTAGGAAGAGGCCGTATGTTGAATTTTACCAATCGAACCGCTTACCAGATCATCTATTAGATCTTTCAAATTACGCATTTCAAGAACTCACAAAATTTATAAATGAAAAATAAAGATTCCTTTCCACCCATCACCTTTGTTTATTCATCAAATTTACACATTATCTCGGACTCATCGTTCTCACATACGTTAATTTTGTTTTACACTGTCTGATTTTGCCCCACCCCCCTATATATACGCTCCTGATATATAATATTTTATTTTTAGTTTTTTTATTTGATTATTGTATATTACTATTTTAATTTCGTTATACATATTTCCTTATATACTTTAAGCATATGCTTATATAGTTAAATTTTTTCAATTTATTATTATTTGCATTCAATTTGTTATTTTTCTCCTGTAAGTGGATGTATATCTATTGAAAATAAATGTATTATTGTTATATAACAATTTAAGTTCATAATAGCAAAAATAATGTCAACTAGAAATATTCATTTTATTTGTCATTAAATGTACATAACTGAAGTTCTCTGAATGATTCAAGAATAAATTAAACAACAGTATTTTATTTAAAACAATAAATATTGAAAAACAGTTGAATACATTCCTACAATCATGCTTGAATTATTATATTATATATCATTTTAAAAAAATTGGCATTTTATTCTGAAATTTGTTTTCATATTACTTAAAAAATACATCAGTCAATATTCAACATATAAATCTTATAATTTTTACAATGAGTGTAAGTTTTTATGTTAAATAAGTAACATTGGCAAAAAATTCTGAAAATGTCAGACAAGACTTCTTAAAAGAGCTGTGCAGGTAGAACCTACTTCAATTTTTCACAAACACATCATTGTTGATCACAATTTTCAATTATCTCATCTATTCTAATTTTATAGTTTAAATCATAGAGATTACACCGAATGCTGGTGTATCACAGAATATCAATTATACTAAAGAAAAAATTAATGAGCAAGGTGATATATAATATGGTATAGCTATACAAATTTTAAAAATAAAAAATTACAATCACATCTTCAATGGATAAGAATATCCACTACATTTGAGAGGAACCTCTAAAATGCCTAGAAAGTTGAGAAGATTTTTTTGTTGAAAGTGCTGCACAATTTTAATTGCAGGTTTATATTTTTACACTAATTACATTTCACCAAAAGTTTGTCTAACAGAATTTTTAACATTGTAATTTGTCAATATCAGAGCTGACGTGTTCTTGAGAAAATCTTTTTACGACAATTTTGTGTAAAATTATTACACTTATAAAATTATAACACTAGAAAATAAACTTTCATCTGGAAAAATATCCCAGATTTGCATAAAACAATTTTTTTCTCGTGAAATAATTAATGTAAAAATCTAGTTCTTTCAATCATAACCAAAAATCTTAGATTGCCATATTACAAAAGTAAAATATAGCAACAGGTTACAACATTACGAAATTTAAAAATTTTGCGGAATTTGGCTGATTTCAATTTAAATTTCCATACAAAATATATAATCAAAATTTAAATAATGTTTTTATTTGAGAAATTTATAATTCAATATAACTATAGAATTCAACTTCAGTATATGAAAACTCATCGTTTTGGAAATATGTTCATTATGTGTTAATGCACAGAGAAGAGAGATAATCATGATAACCAATTTACTTCTAATGTGAAGAAAAAGAGGAAATTTTGTATCAACCATAGTGAAAAATCTAATCAACTTCTAAATGATTAAATGAAATCAGACCTTTCAACACAAAAACCTGTTTATTAGTTTGCTATTATTTCAATCATTGATTAGAAGAAGCCAGATCATGTATTATGTAAGATGTTATTATTTTTGTGTAGTGTGACTATGGCTAGAATTTTTATCACAATTACTGGGAAGTCAAGGGTGACATCCCCACTTGTCGACCATCCGATACAGTCTGATTCTCCAAATTAGTGAGTAACTGTTGTAACCAATGATTAGTAGACTTGTCCTCCTGCAGACAGGTACTGAAAGAATTTTCACGCAGTTGATCTGGAAGACATTGTCTTAAGGCTTCCCGAGCTCTGCAAGCATTATGAACATTCTTTATAATTTTGTATATAAAATAGAATACATTCATCAATAATTTAAAAAATTTAATTTACACAAAATGGAATTGGTTAAATTAAAATAATATAAACACCCAACTTATTTCATCTGCATTGATGAGTAAACCAACCTATTCAATAAGCAAATGTAAAAATACAAATTACTCTCAGTAACATTGTATACTCTTGATAATGGGTTATAAACATATGTAGAATTTTTAATATATTAAGTGAAACTTAAATCAAGTGTGTTAATTTTAATTAATTGTTTTTAACATAATGTTTCACCACGAGGTAGGCGAAACCTCCGTGTCATTTAAATATAAAATATGTATGAGATTGAACTAATCCTTTTTCTGAATATCCAAACAGTTACAACATATTTTACGTATTTATTCAAATATTAAGGAATTTCACATCATCTGTTACTGATATTTGGTTTTCAGGTTCACTAGTATATTATTCTGGAAAGTACCTTTTTGATATATCAGAACTAAAAATCATATTCTTTGTTTTTGAACAATGCACCTTCAGTTTATTGTTGCAAATGGTTTGTGTTAATTTAAAGGTTATATTATCCTATAATATCACCTTTAATATCACATTATTACATACTCGTATTTATTATTTATATATGATGATTTTCTAGATTCTATACATTTTTTAAATTCGTCGTTCTTTCTCCAGCATTTGGTGTGACTTTTGTCCGACTTGGACCAAAATTTAACTTGAAAAGCAATTAACACTTAAAGCTATTTACAGCTGAATTGAATTAAAGAATTAAGATTAAAAAGAGAAGAAAAGAAGTATACAGCAATTAAATTGTCGAACTTGAAATAAATAAAAGTTTTTTATAGTTAAAAGCTTAATCTTAAATTGAAGAAAAACTTTGAGCTTTTAAAATAGAGAATTTGAAAATTAAAATAAAATTTCATCTGGAACAATTAAAATATCAACTGACAGCAAAGAAATATACAGATTATTCATAACCAGTAGGAATACAGTATTTCATTATTTAACTATTCTGATGTTTCGTTATCACTGACTAGATTTTTAGGATCAATTTTACTTAATGAGTGTTCTGCTTCAGATTTTCTGATTTTATCTTATATTGCTTAAAAATCCATTCATCCAAATTTTGCTGTTTTACATTCATCAATTTGCTTTACTCAATTTGAAGAACATATTTGCAATTATTTCACCACCACATAATCACTTGCAAAATTTAAAGTCTGACAAATTGCTGAAGTATATGTGATAATCTTTGAGATTTATAATACTATTTACAATATCTACTGGGAATGACAAAAAAGTTTTTTTTATGAAATAACTGCTTCTATTTAATCTTCTCATCAGAAACATATGTCTTACAAGAAATCCTTCATTACCAAGAATTTCTCCATTTATCAACAATTGTTCCAATAGTTATTTTTTTACTTACCTGGGATTATCTGACAGCCTGAGATAACACCTAACAACATGTTTTAGAAGCCTTGCAGAAGGCTCTTTAGCTAAGGAAATTACCATTTTTCCCTGAAAGAATAGCACATTTGAATATCAATATGAGAATATTTAGCAACTATGTGTGATGAGTTGTTGAAAAACTAGAGAGAGAGAGAGAGAACATTTACAGTGGTAATTTAGAGAGTAATTTTACAGAGGTATTTAAATAATATACACTTATATATACACACATACACATATATTAACTCATAATGTTCATAGGTGTTTGAGTAAGAGAGTGACAGATAGTTTCCTCTTCGGTGGATTGTCCCTGTTGTACTTATGAAGAAGTGGTAGGATTATATTTCTGTTATTTTCACAAAAGATGAACTTTTTGCTGAGTCTATTTATCCTATTGATTATAGGTTCTATTTGTGTATCCTCATACATCAACTCATTAGATGGATTGAATAGGGGATTTATTGGATTGCGTATTTTTGTTATTTTACAAAGGCTAGTTCTTTCATCTATTTCTATGTTAGTCAATAATGCTCTACTTTCATTCAAAAACAGTGGATATCTATACTCTTAAAGCCATTCATAAATACCATTTCATTCCTCCTTTCTAGTATGTTAGTGACCTGAATTGTTTTTCTCTAGTGATAGTTCTTTTTGATAGCTTATTTTTTTTATTTTATTTCGTATTTGAAGTTGAGGTTATTATCTATTAGGATTCCTAGATTTATATTTGCTTGTGTAGAATAAAATTGTATTATTAAGTTTGACCATTTGACAGTGGAGATTTTGAGTTTATCTTGTGATTGAATATGATAAAATTTTGATGGATTATGTTGAATTCTCCATTTTCGCATCCATGCTGTAGTTTTGTTTGTTAGATTTTGCAGTTGATTTAATGATTCTTTTGCTGTATATCCATGGGATATTAGTGCCGTGTCATCTGCAAATTGCAGTATATATGCTTTTTTGTTTATTTGTTCGTCATTTCCGGAGAAATTACTATGTCGGCACAGAAAAAGTTATAGAACCATGGAGAAAGGTGCAAGCCTCAGGTAATCCTTGTTTTGGGCCAAAAGCTTCTGAATATTCTCCCCTCACTTTCACTTGAATACTTCGATCAGATAGGAAACTGTCTTACGAGTTTTATTAGATAAGTTGGACATCGCAATTGGAATAATTTGTATATTAACCCTTCACGCTACACACTATCACATGCTTTTTTTATATTCATAAATATAGCGGCGGAATGATTACCTTTTTTGTTAACAGTTTGAGTATTGGAGGTGAGCGTAATTAGTGGATGAATTGTTGATGTGCTATTTCTGAAACCAAACTGGTATGAAGGGATAACTTTTCCTAGACTATTGTTTAATATATTCTTCAATGTTTTTTCCCAACATTGGCAGCAAGGTAATTGGTCTGTAGTTCTCTAAATTTTTGGAATCTGTCTTAGCTTTATGTATGGTAATTACTATTCCTTTTATGTATTCCTTAGGAAAGTATGAATTGAGTAGGCAAAAATTATAAATACTCATTATTGAATGGTCTAGTTTCTTCAGTAGTTGCCTTGGCAAGTTATCGTAACCTGGAGCACTTTTTTTGCCATGATTAAGTACAACAAAATATTCTTCTTCGTTTAAAGGTTCAATCATATTTTCTACTTGTGTGCTCTCAAATTCATTTTGGTACCATTGATGTAAATAGTTTTTATGATCTGAGTCAAAATCTCAAAGTTGCAACTGTGTTCGAATGCGTTTTTAAAATAGGGTGTCAAAGCGTTGGAGATGTTTCTATCCAAAGTTAACGTCTTGCATGGATTATTATTACTAATAATATACTCATAAAATAGATTATTATTAATAAAAATGTTGTACAGCTGCAATAATTGAGAGAAATGCATCTATATTCTATTCTATTCCATAAGTATCCTTTTTGGGAAACACATGCAAAAAGAGAATAAAAATGAAGATACTGAAATTGTGGAACTAGAATGTCTTAACTGAGATATCTTTAGTTTTATTCTATATATTGAAATCATGATCCGATAAGCTATTAGAACTAGTAGGTCGAAGTGAAAAATATTATTCAAACATCAAACTTAGATAATATCATAATCAACTTACCAATATCATTGCCACATGGCTGAATCTATCATATGTTTGGCATATGTATGATAAACCGCTATCATCAAGAAGGATTTTTTGTAGAATAAATGTAGCTACAGTTTTGCTTAGTTCAGATCCTGATTCCATTATTCTCAAACATAAAGGAATAATTTCAGTAGTCAATAAAAATGTTATCACTTCTTGTTCATCAGTCTGAAAAATGGAATGTTGTATAAGTACTTTGAAGATTATTTTATTTTTAACATATTTCATATTCTAATATTTGTAATAATTGATTGAAGCAAATGTCAGCTTAAGTATTTTAACTTTTAGCATTTTCATTCATAATAAGACTTTGAAACGGTTTTCATTGCGAAAAGAAATAGGTAGAAATTAAAAATGAACCTTGATATATAAAAAAAAGTAAAATTCTAGGTATACCACATTCCATTCTATTATTGTCAACTTATTTGGATACAGATTGCGTTTGTAAACATGGGTTATATTGTTACCTCAAACATAAATAATTAATCAGGTAAATATAATATGCCAATGAATTCAATTACTACTCACACTTACTTAACAACTACTTACTTTGACTAGGGCCCCTATAACACCTAGGCTTGTTAACCTCAGATATTCAAAAGGCCTTGTTTTCGAAACTGTATGAAGAAAAGGATACAAGAACAAAGGTATGTGAGCAAGCAAAAACTGTGATCTAGTTTCAGGATGAGAAGCCACACATTGAAGTAAAGCCAATGCATTACACACCCTAAAAAAATTTGGTGTTAATAAATGTTTTACTCGATATTTAAGTTATAATTAACTTCATTACCTATTTGATTGATGTGCTGTTAAGGAGGCTGGATTTATAGCTGGATAAATATTAATGATTTCTTGTAAAAGGGCCGCTATTGTACCGAAGCTATTCCACAGCATAGGTGCCAGATCTGGGACTACCTCACGTTTTTTACTGAAATTAAAAATATATAACACTTTTTCTATATATGCAATGCATTCATGTACCTTAACTCGGGTAACGCATTTTCTCTAGTCTCTGGATTATTTAATTCTAAAATCCATTGATAAACCCTTTCTCTTTCAACAGCTGCGTTAGTTTGGGAGGACTGAGAAGCCATTACGAAGAGAAAAAATTTAAAGGTTTATCATAAACGGGTAAAGATACTGCTACCTGTGCGGTATTTGGATTGAACTTTTCTCCAAACAAGCTAGATTCGTAACTTAATGATAAACAAAAATGTAAGGTTGTCGCGACATAATAAGAAATGTCAATTTTTTTAAAGTTGACATTTATTACATGTGTGCGTTCAATACATAAGAACAAATTCCGACACTGACACTACTGACAGTACTTATAGTTAGTGTGCGTGTTAATTGTTATTTTCTGTGTGTTCTAAATTATAGTTAATGACCCGGCGAACTTTGTACGTCCATATATTTTTCTCGTGAATATTTTCGGAAATCCTGAAAGACGCGTTCTACTACTTGTGCTACACTATTTATGTTTTCACTACTTATACCGTGACTGCATTCCACTAAGCGTTCACAATGCCTAAAATACTCTTTCATGCATTCCACATGGCGACCCCGACCACGATCGTTGTGTAATGTGTTCGCGGCGAAAACGTCATTAATGACGTCATTACTTATGCTCAGGCACTCGAATCGAAGTTGTGTTGTGTTTCGAGTACGGATTACTTACAAATAATTTGTTTGTGAAATATAGTGTAGAGGATAAGTATTCCGTAGACGATTGAGTAAATTTCAAGCTTGGAATAGGTGAGTTTATTTATAGTAATAAGTATATTTTCTAACCTATTTATTACCGATAACCATCGAATAGACAGATCGCTATTCACAAATCTAACTAACAATAACATATTCTTTCAAAATCCATACTTTCCTCAAAACAGAATTTTTGGAAGCTATGATTTTATTTATTATTGATAATATTTTAATTATTTGCAACGGGGAGGACTGAATATACTTACAGAAAATGTCTTATTTCACATGTGTTCCATATTTGAAAAAATTATTAAAGGTATTTCTCTTGAACGTGCCTTTTTGTATAATATACACCAGAAAGCAATTTTGTGTAATCTCACTATTTTAAGAGTGTCATTGGATGAGTCCTTAAAGATTTTTGTTGTTGCTGTTTATATGCTCAGGCACAGACAAAATCTACTTACAAGCCATGAACTAGGAAATCTGGCAACATCGAAGCAAGACCCATAAATAGAGATGCTGTAATGGCGTTGTAATGTAATGGTTTCATGCTCATCGCTACTGAATAACGCTATTTAACGAGAGAAATAACATTCAAATCCGAAAATACGTTGTGAAAAGTGCTATTGTTTAAAGTTGTGAAGAACAAGCAAAATAAATTTCCCGCAAATTTCGTATATAAATGAGAGTTAATAATAAAAACTTGTCTAAAAATCACTGACTGAACAATTCTTTATTCTACTAGTTTCGCCTTTTACAGCATTATCAAGAATTTCTTGATAATGCTGTAAAAGGCGAAACTAATAGAATAAAGAATTGTTCAGTCAGTGATTTTGGACAAGTTTTTATTATTACCTCTCATTCAAATATGAACTATCACAGAGTAGATTCACCGCGCTTAGTTGTTGTGCTATATAGTGATGTACAGTGTATAGAAAGTGTTACTGTGTTTTTTTCAACAACGGACTTGAATAATAATAATAATAATAATATATTTAATTCAGTAAGACATAAGAAAAGTCAAAGAAGGAAATTACATATTTAAGAATATTAGAAAGTAGAACATAAGAAAGTCTCTGCAAAAACAGGTCGTAATTTCCCGCCAGAGGTCTATAAACACTGACAAAAGTGGCATATATTGAGTTAAATTTCAGTTTAATGAACAAAATTCGCAATTTCGTTCAACGCACAAATCCGCGATTTCAACAATCTCAAATTCTAGATCATATTTTACGAAAATTAATGTACCTCCATGTATGCTGCTTGTGCGGCAATAGGCAGCCGCCTGGGTGTATCCGGGTATTATGGCAAAAGGTAAACTGCTTGGGTTGCATCAATGTTCCGCTACACAGATAACACTTGGAGATACTGGCTGGAGAAAGATTTCAATACGGTCCAATTTATTCATAATACACTGAGTATTTAACTGCATCATTCCAAACAAACCAGTACTCTTTAGGGGGCTCAATATAGCCTTAGAACAAAGGTCGCCCTCTTCTACGACTGTACCTGTTTCAATTTTCCGCGTTGAAAACAATGATTTACGCTAGCATGTATCGGCCAATTTCCAGCCTTCAAGGCTTTGTCGTATTCGGACAATGGGATAGTCACCTTGAAAGATGAATAACTTTCTGGATAACGGGAATCTAACTCCTCACATTTGACCAAGATAAAATAATTTTTCAGAAAGTTTCCCAGAACTTCCACAGTTGTTTTGGGGTCTAGTCTTGACACATGAAGAACCTTAGATTTTTCGACGCTACATACGTTTGAATCCTCAATGTAACCACCTATAACAAGAACTGAACGTGGCCTCATTGAAGATTTTTTCTTCTTCCTTACAATTTGAGTCCATTCTCCAGGTTTATTACCTTGATAACCGCCCTTAAGGGTTTGACGCTTATTTGTGTCCTTGCCAAGAGAGTTTTCAGCTAATGCAATTGCATTTTTAACATCTTTAGCTTAATTATATTTCTAGCTCTTGGCTTTGGTATATCGGGATTCGGAGTTGCTGAAATACTATCCATTTTCGTAATGTTAACTGCAGGGTTTAACGTTGTTAAAGATTTCGTATAGGAAAAGGTTAACGCACTGGGCGCACTCATCACACGCTTATCAAAATTATTTTTTACGTTACTTGCTGAATTTTCGAATTAAGAGATCCATGATTTAATGATGCAATGACTTATTCTTGGAGATTTATAGTATATTCCATCTTATTGACTAATTTCTGAAGCAAATTTTTCTCTTACAAGATGTTTAATATCCTCTTGTAGAACTACAGTATTTTGAACACCTTCGGAATTTACATAATCCACAGCCGCATTCATTTTATCAACAAAGGAATCACAAACTCAAAAAATGTTAACATTATCTAATGCTTTCATCCATGAATCCTTCAGTGAAACACACGATAATGGTATTTACTATTGCATAGGTTACACAACCAATATTTATTGTTGACGAAAAAGTTATCGGAGCTATTTTTGAATACGTCCATACTGATCGAACGCTATCAATATAACTGAATACCTTTGAAAATTATATGTAAATAGCTACCGATTACTGATGTTTTGACTGAGTAGTTCAGACATAAACAAAAGCATTATTTGCTAGAATTGATCCTTTTTTATGATTAGTAGAGTAACTTACCCTTTGTTACATAGTAGTTATTTAGAACTAATCTCTTATAGGTCTTGTTCCTGATACTAGCACAAAAATTAACATGCCAAGTCATTGCTGTGTGCCTGGATGCAAGTTGAACTACAAAACTTACCTCGAGGTCGGCGAACCACCAGTTTCTGTATTTTGTTTTCCATAGGATGGTAATCTAACGAATCAATGGCTAAAAAATATTCCTAGGGCATCATAGACCTCCACAAAATATTCTGTAGTTTGTGCCAAACATTTTCCAGAGGAAGCACTTATTAGAGAAAGTATTCATCGTTTGCTAGATTGATCAACATAAGGCAAGAAGGCTAGATTGATAAAGTTAAACTAAATTTAAATGTAGTGCCAATTATTTTTCTTTATTTACCCCAACTCATCAAAAACAGTCCACTCTCAAAGAGAATATCCAGCTGAACGAACCAGCATTGAAGGAACGTGAGAAATTGAATGAAGCCTTTGAAAACTCAGATTCAATTTGTAATTTTGTTGATAACATCAAAATATAAAAAATGGTTTTAATATGTAAATCGTGTTATATAAAATTTTTTTTAAAATAACAACATTTTTTTACACTCTAGATTTTTCATCAAACGTAACTGAATGTACAAATAAACAGTATACAAATAATTAATCAGATTTCAGTAGATTGAGATATGCATGTAAATGTTTTTATCAATAAAAACTGTCTCCTAATGAAATTTTCTAAAAAGAAAAATCACATATACCATACACAGCCTAACTCTACTTACAAGCCATGAACTAGGAAATCTGGCAACATCCAAGCAAGACCCACAAATAATGATGCTGTAATGGCGTGTAATGGTTTCTGGTCATTGCTGCTGAATGAATCGTTATTTAACGAGAGAAATATCATTCAAATCCAAAAATAAGTTGTGAAAAATGCTATTGTTTGAAGTTGTGAAGAACAAGCAACAGAAATTTCCCGCAAATGCCTTATATAAACAGGAATATCTGTTGTGTTTTAAGTTGTGCTTTTTTTTTGGTTATACCTGGAGAGGTAGGAATAATACCTAACTTTTACCATCTCATAATTGTGTAAAAATAAATATCCGCGTTTTAGTTGTTGTGCTATTATGTGATGTATAGTGTGTAGAAAGTGCTACTGTGTTTTTTTCAACAGACTAAGGAATACCTTTGATGTAAATTGATTGATGTGAATTTGTATGTAAATAGCTACCGATTACTGTTGTTTTGACTGAGTAGTTCAGACATTAACAAAAGCATTATTTGATAGAATTGTTCCGTTTTTATGATCAGTGTCCTAATAAGTTACTTACCCTTTGTTAGATTTAGTAGTTATTTAGAACTAATCTCTTATAGGTCTTGTTCTTGATATTAGCACAAAAATTAACATGCCAAGTCATTGCTGTGTGCCTGGATGCAAGTCGAACTACAAAACTTACTTCGCGGCCGGCGAACCACCAGTTTCTGTATTTTGTTTTCCATAGGATGGTAATCTAACGAATCAATGACTAAAAAATATTCCTAGGGCATCATGGACCCCTACAAAATATACTGTAGTTTGTGCCAAACATTTTCCAGAGGAAACACTTACTAGAGAAGGTATCCACCGTTTGCTCATCATTATTTGATCAACAGAAAGCAAGAAGGCCAGATTGATCAAGCTAAACTCAATTTAAATGCAGTGCCAAGTATATTTCTTTATTCACCGCTACTTATCAAAAACAGTGCACTCTCAAAGAGAATATGCAGCTGAAACAACCAGCATTGAAGGAACGTTGTGAGAAATTAAATGAAGCCTTTGAAAACTCAGATTCAATTTGTAATTTTGTTGATTTAACATCCAATTATAAATAAAGATTTCAATATGTAAATTGTGGAATAAAAAAAAGGCATTATTAACATGCAGAAGACTGATGTTTTCGAAAATCGATCGGTCTACCGGATTGAGCAGATGCGGCGTTGCCAAGTCTATGTTCATGGCTTGTAAGTAGAGTTAGGCTGTGTAATCGATATAACTCAGACATAGTTCTCCTTAGGTATGTTCTGAATGTAGATATAATCTACAATTTTTGTTAAAACTAAAAGAGGCAAAAAAGAAGATGAAGAAGCAAAGAATATAAATTCATATCTCAAGAAAACTCAGTGCAGACTATAGAAATTCTCTGTGGTTGAAATAGTCGTGAACGAATGTTATTCTCAAATCTCAACTTCCTGATAATTAACAAAGACGCAAAAAGTGAACAAAGGACTAGATTTTTTGAATAGATAATGGATCATTAATGTTGAAGGAAATTGCGGTGAAATCGCAACTACGATTAAATTTAAGGTACAAAATTAATGAAGATAAAAGGTGATATATTTTGAGAATGTTTAGTTGATATATTTAAAAATTTTTCGAGATTATTGACGAATACTTACGCACACTATGTTCTTTAAAAAGGTATTTCAACATTTTAATATGCGTTATATAGTTTTAATACTTGTTTTATTCAAATTGAATGAAAATGCTGCATATAGACCTATATTTTTGCTCCATGGCATAATGACTGGTAATTTGAGTATGGCTATGATAAAAGGAAGAATTGAACAAGTAAGTACCTATAATCATAAACCTTTTCTAATAATTTTCTCTAAATTTCATTACCTTTCATTTTTGTTTTAGTTGCATCCAGGAACTATTGTCTATAATACAGATAGATTTACTGGATGGTCAAGTTTGGACAATATGTGGTATCAAGCTCAGCAGCTCTTGATTGATTTTAAGAATATTTCTGAAAGGCATCCAGAAGGAATTCATTTATTAGGTAATAGTTGAAAAAGTAGTTTCATCTTACCTGATATTTGTTTTTGAAATTGACTTTTCTTTGTTATTTTATTTGATTTCTCATTGGAAGATTCTCACTTCATCATTTACAAAATCCTCATATTGAAATTGTGCTCCTCTGTTGTAGAGTATGTTGATGTGCAATGTCTTACCCTTTGCAATATCCATTGTGAAAATTATTCCCTTCATATTTTTTTGCAAATACATATAGGAACCTATCACTAAAGACTGAAAAAGGTTTAAGGAATGTCAAAATCATAATAATATAATAGTAATAATAAGTTTATTTAGCATGAAGCTATTACAATAAAATTTAATATTAATATTTATCCACTTTTATCACAGTACAATATTTCGAAATATGAATAATTTCAAAGATCTTCTAAAACTCCTCAGCTAAATACAATTTCTTACATCAGCAGGTAAGTTATTAAACATTCTTATTCCCTCATTTATTGTGGATCTATGCATTAAACCTAAATTATGTTTTTCGACAAAAAAGTCATCTCTATGACGGGTTTCATGCCATGAATTTCATTGACGTATCTCAAATTTTCAACCAAATACTTTGGCAACAACCTGTTCTTCATTTTATAGATATACTCTAATGTCCTGAAGGTTATCCTCTGTTTTACGCTCATTAAATTCAATATTTCTAACATTAACTTAATGGGTGTTCTCTTTTTACATTTCAAAATTAATCGTATTCCTCTGTTCATAATTTTCTGGAGTTCACTGATAGATGCTTTCTGAAGATTGAATAAAAGAGACTTACAATTGTCAATATGTGACAAAACAATCGTTTTAAACAATAATAATCTTGTATGCATATTCAATCTGTTACTTAGTCTAGCCATAAAATGCACTTTTTTTGACATCTTGTTGGCCAAGTAATCAGCATGTAACTTGAAATTAAGATTTTCATCTAACATGACACCTAAATATTTCATACTATGAACTCTTTCTATATAATCATCATTTATTTTTATTTTAATACCCTGTGAACGTGTATTTCTTATTCTAAATGATGTTCCCACCATCATAAATTTTGACTTCTTTATGCTTATTTTGAGATTATTATCACATAACCACACTTACAATCTACTTAAATCATCATTCATTTTCTCACCCATTTCATCGATATTATGACCCGATATATAAGGCATTGTGTCATCAGCAAACAATGATATTTCACACCCTCTTACATATTTTATAATATCATTTATATACAATATAAAAAGTAATGGTCCCAAAACCGTTCTCTGTGGAATACCATAATTGTTAACCCTCTCTGAAGATATGCAAGTGCCGAACTTTACCCTCTGCCGTCGATCATTTAAATATGTATCAAACCAATTATATATTTTGTCACTAAAACCAATTTTTTTCATTTTCTCCAATAAAAATAATCTATCAATAGTTTCGAATGCCTTTTGAAAATCAAGAAAGATCACTAAGACTATCTTACCTTCAGCAATTTCTTTCAGCCATTTATTGTATATATTCAAAATATGTACTACTCTCACATGAATGCTTCATTCGGAATACAGATTGATTAATTACAAGTACATTATGCCTCTCAATGAAGCCATTTAGTTGCTGCTTGACTGCCATTTCTAAAACTTTTTCATATACTGGTAGTACATTTATTCCTCGAAATTCCTAACACTTATTTGTATTTTGTACTTTTTGCACTGGAGTTATCAAAGAACTCTTCCATAACCGCGGAAATACGCCATAAGACAAAGAATCATTCACAACATCCAAGAACCTGTTTCCAACTACTTCAAAGGCATCTTTAAAAATGTTTGTATTTATACCATCCTCATCACCTGATGTACTCTTCATTGAATATATGATACTCTTTAAACCGTGCAATTATATTTTATATATAATATATAACTTTTAATTGTTAAAATGGGAATAAATCTTTATATTAGGAGCAAAACTCATGGTCAGTTTCCATGCCTATAATATAGTTCAATTTTTAGGATACTCTCAAGGAGCTTTATTAGCAAGATCAATTTTGCAGATTTATCCAGGACACAATGTACGTAATTTTATATCCCTTAGTGGACCACAAGCTGGACAATATGGAAGTAAGTTTTAGTATCGCAAAAATTTCATAGATTAACTGAATATTTGATTTTGCAGCAAAGTTTTTACATTTAATATTTCCGGACTTAGCTTTAAGAGAGGCATATGAATTATTTTATTCTAGAGTTGGACAGCATACATCTGTAGGAAATTATTGGAATGATCCCTTTCATCCTATGTTGTATCACAACTATTCTGAATATTTGCCATATATTAATAATGAAATAAAGTCTACAAGAAGTGCTCAGTTTAAAGGTGCTCTCACAACCTTGAATAAAATGGTTCTTGTTGGTGGACCAGATGATAATGTTATCACACCGTGGGAATCTAGGTAATTGAGATATATTTCATATGTAATAAGGATGCTGTAAAACTTGCATAAAGCTTGGATTACTTTTGAACAGATGTTTTTGTAGTATACTAGTTTCACAGATTTATTATAGTAAGGTAATTGATCTAGTTGTCGACACTGGGTATAATTACACAAAAAAATAACGAAACTATAGTATTCTTCGACTTCCCGTGTTCAATAAAGGCTAGTTAAATCTACATGGAAAATCATCCAATAGATTTGCCACGGAAACTTATGTACGTACGTGAATAAATCTGAAGTTTGTTAACGTGATGCGTTAAATTTTCTAGGGTTTTTCATTGGTATTTTTTGTACTTCAAATTGCCTTTTTTCTTATACCAATATTCAACATTTCAAACCTGCATTCTAAGTAAGTTTTCAGTGGATTTTTAAGTTATTTGAAGAATTATCAGCATGTGTCGACTACTGGTACATGTCCACAACATGTGCCTATAGTCTATAGGACGTCGAGAAAAGAAACATTAAAAAAAGATCATTCATGTTTAATTATTATAAAACAGATCTGTATAAGTAACTTGATAAGTAGCATGATAACTGGATTCATTTTTTTTCACCTTATGTACTATTGGAACTGCTTACGACGAAACTGATGTTATTAGTTCCTATAAGAAGGGCAATGTGGTAAGGGAGTGATTAATTAGTAGTTTATTATATCTATAACTAATGCATAATGTTGTACATAAAGGTGTTTCTCGTGTAAAGCTTATAGACAAATGCAAAGGCAAAAATCTCTTTTGGTCGAAAAATGAGTCCGTCTAATAAATTTTTATTCGAGAATGAAAATGTTTTAGTAGATTCGGTTGAATCGGTAGCATGAAGAAAATTCTCAGTAACCAAAGTTTTATTTATTGAAAATGCAGCAACGTTGGCCAAGAAACTGAATGTTGCCGTCCAAGGTAATGATTCCAGAAAAGTAGTTGTGACTATTTCTTAAAGGATTAAAAATTGCTTCCACAATGAGCCAAAATCTGACTTTGTAAAGAAAGTTCGTTACAAATCACAACATTCTAATATAAAGAATTTAATTGCAAGTGTTGTAATTGAAAAATGAATCTGAACTTGTAGCTGTAGAAAATGACCAAATCGAATGAGGAAAGTAATACTCAGAAGTTAATTACACACAAAAAAAGGGTCAGTTGTCGATGTTCCAATACATTGTCAGTTCATGAAATTTAATGAAAAAATTTGTTGACTTTTCATTATCGTTTTCTTTTTTCCTTTATAGAACGTTTTCCTTGTTAGACACTTTTAATGATCACAATAGATATCTTTCCAATGTATCGAGCACTAGGATTTTTGGACCATTGAGAATAATTAATACATTAATTATTCTCAGTAGGACAAAACAAAAAATTAATTTCTTCATACGATTAAAAATCATTATGATTGAAGCTAGTACATGAAACTTAAATTAGCGTCAGACAATATGTGTGACAGTTTCATTATGAATTGGCATTTGCAGGATTCTGCTTAGAAATAACTGATTTTTTTGGTTAAGGTGTGGATGACTGGGTCATTTACCTGATTAATAAATAAATAATTCCATAGAATTTGCAAATTAATTTTTAGAAAGTGAAAAGTTCTGGACTACTTCTAGTTTCTTAAACAGATACATTTTTCAAAATGTATGTTTTTTATATATGTAAATGAACTAATTACAAGCTCGTACTATATCCACATACTTATACATTATTAAAGTTGATTGAATGTTTGCTGATCTCATTGCGAAGCATAGTTTAATATATTGAATAAAAAACACTTAGCTTAGTTTTACAAATTTATATTAATTGGTTGACAATTGTTTTGGGGCGTTTTAAGAAGGTAAAATGAACACTTGTTTTCTTCTGTTAGGCGAGAACGTGCGTGTGTATATAAATTATTATCATACTAATATGTTTATTTTTGCTTCATTTTCAATAATTTTTTATTTTTCAGTCAATTTGGATTTTATGATGATAACATGACTGTGATTAATTTATTTGATAGAGCTCTCTATAAAGAAGACTACATTGGGTTGAAAACTCTCTACGAAAGTTCAAGACTTGATCTCATTACTGTGCCTGGAGTGAACCATTATATGTGGCACATAAATGTTTCTATTATAGATAATTATCTGATAAACTACTTAGATTGAATTTCATATATATGTACACGTTATGTATAGTTTACCTCATTTGAATTATATTGGTATATGAAAATATATTTTATTTTTAAAATTTTTTCATACTTATTTACAACATAACTTTCAGGATGAAGATTATTAATAAATTAGCTCCTCTTGGAACACACATTTGCTACTCTATTAAGTTATAGTAACCAGATTCATATCATAATACAAAATTGTTAAGCTGGAACACAACATATTGATTAATATGTTGTGTTATCATACATGATATGGCAATTTAATTGAGCAATTGAATCATAATAATAATGATAATTTTATTTTCACCAATTACAAACAATACAAAGAAAGTAAGTCAAAGTAGTGCAAGTAAATACGAATTCGTCATACAAATTCAACCAAAAAAAATGCCTACTGAAATTATTCAGTAACTGCCACATAGTTAAAAACAAAACAAAATTTGTAATGCCTATACCCTACAGCATTCATTAAATTCTTTAATGCTGTAGGGTTCACAATCTAAGATTAACTTGTATATATTCTTGAAACTATTAATATTACTCATGTTCTCGTTTGTTTTTATTTGGACATTTTTAGTCGGCTCATTGTCGCTAGCTAGGTTAATTATTCCTACCATATATTGCCTTTGTTGCTCAGCTATACTTCCATTTGGCCATGTTTTATGTTTTTCACTAATATTTTTTTGCATATTGCCTTTATCCTTCTTGATAGTTTCGACATACGTAGCTTTTATGAATATATTATATCATATATTGATTGATACAGTTTGTTGAGTAACCATAACTCAAAAAATCTGACCAGAATTTTTGAAGATGAATGGGAGTTTGATTATAACTTGAAGATGCTCGTATCTCTTTATTGTATCTGACACTTTAGCGAACTATTTGAATGCAGATACAAGTTCTGGCGTTGGAAATGTGATTTGTATGTTCTATTCCAAATATTAAGCCTTGGAGCAATCTAGCCATTAACATTGTAATTTTCCTTGTTTTTGGAAAATATATATCGAAAAATCCTGGTCTAGGTAAATATCAAAATCAAATCAAAAGTAATACATATAATAAGTAAGTACAAAAAGATACACATATATCCTCATATATATTTAACATGGTATACAAATATTTAAGCCACTTTGACCTCTCTAAAGTCGTAATTTTTATGAGAGGTCTGTATACTTAATCTACTTTCTATATGACTCTATTTTTTTTACTTGAATACTTTACTATTTCTCTAATAGAAACATCAATCAACCATTTACTTTGCTGTTTTTTGAAGGACCTCAACGAATTGTTAGTAAGTCCTTCGGAAGAATGTCATATCTTACATATCAAATATAGTTGTCCAATTCGCTTTGCCATTCTATTCTTATACGAAATTGCATCTCTGTATATGGTGTCATGAATATGCAATGACCGTGCGTTTTTTATAACAAAAATTAATGATCTCCGTAAATATAACCTTCTAACATCAAACACTTTACTGTCCCTATAGACCTCATCAGTTGCAAAGACCATGTGCCTCTTCAGCATTATTCTTAGCATCCCCCTTTGAATAACAACCCAACGTCAGATGCGAGCTCAATGCTCCTCCCCACTCAACAATACCATAGGTCAAGTGTGACTACATCAAAGTGTAGTCCTTTTAAGGTAAAAAAAAATTTCATATCATTCAATTTCATGAATTTGGAAAGTGTCTAAATTTTGGCAACAATGTTCTTATTTTTTTTATAATACTATTTACATGGAGATCCCAGCGGAGATGTTGATCAATGACGATTCCCAAATAACACACTGATTTTACTAATCTTCCTACTAAGTTTTCACCGATTCTAAGGTTTTCAAAAGGAGGACGATTTACATCATGGCATGTGAAGGCTATAAATTTCGTCTTATTAAAGTTCATAGTTAGCAAATTGAAATAGGTCTTTCACATTTTGTAAAATTTCTTCAGTTTTTCCTTTTAATGGCCTCCAACTTTAGGAACTACAGTGTCGTCCTCATAACTGATTATCTCACCGTGGATTTCATTGTTTTCATTCAGCAAGTCGTTAATGTATATTATAAAGAAAATCGGTCCTAGGACAGTACTCTGTGGTATGCCGTATTCAACCTCCATTAGGTCGCTGCATTCATCACCTATTCTCACACACTGCTTAGTGTTTCTAATGTAGCTCTCAACTAGTTTGAAAGCCACTCCTCTGAAACCACACCATTCCAATTTTTCCAAAAGCAATGAGTGACACAGTGAATCAAAGCCTTACCAGTGCATCCTATGTGGATTTACCACTTCTGAAACCAAACTGTTTTTCAGAAAGTCATTCGAGATTGTCAAAATAGGAAATTATTCTGCTTTTATGATTCTCTCTAAAATCGAATATAAACTTAAATTCAAACACTTGAACTTACGATTTACATTTTATTGATTACATAGCATGACGCGTTTCGTCGTTACAAACGACTTCATCAGATGCAAACGGAATAATCTGGCCCGCCGCTAGCTATTTCGTCGCCCGCATGCAATACCGATTATGCCGCCCTACTATAAGAGTTTTGTCAAAAAAGGGATAATTATTTCTTGTATTGTTTTTATTAAGGTGGGGAAAAAGAAAAACAAGTAAACGAAGATGAAACCTTTATTTTAAATAATTAATTTCATTAACTCGTTATTTTTGTTTACTGATGTGAAAAATTTTGAACGTTTTCTATTTCTATTTATCTAGAAAAAATATACTATTCTTGCCTTAAAATTTAGTAAATCTTCTATCAAAATAGAATTTCTTCTAAACTAATTTGTGTCCAAAATGTCTAAAATTTCATTTTCAATTGAAACTATTGCTAAAATACTTGGTCTTTGCTGGAGCATTGTTGATCTTAAATAGTTTTTTATTATTTTGAATTTTGAAAAAAATCTTTCGCTAGATGCAACTGAGACCGGCAGTGTAAGTAATATTCTTAGCGCTATTGCTGTGTTCGGAAATGTTGAAATCAATTTATTGGTAAAAGATATTGTAATGTAGTTTGAGGATCATTATACATTGACAGGTATAAATCAATACTGTCAATGTCTGATTCTCTTTTTAAATCATCCTTAAGTTTTAGATTTAAATTTTTACAATGTTTCATTAACTCATCATTGGAATAAATAAATAAGTTATTGCTGAAAAGAGCCAAATACGTCGGAAAATGTTATGAACTCGTCGAATCTATCGTTTGAAGAAGTTGTTGTTTGATCTAGGATTCTAAAATAAAACTCTAATCTATTTTTCATGTTGGGGTCTACTGAAACATCATCACTGTGTTCATAGTTAAATTGTGTTGATTTTCTTCTTAGACGGATTGTATTTATTGGAGGAAAATCTGTTTTTGCGCTTGAGTTCGTGAGCCACTTTGGAATCCTTTTACCACCTTTTTGTGGATGATGAGAAGAAAACGTAAATTTCTTGAATTACATTAAAGAAATTCACAGTTTCATATGTAACATTTGCTGCATCGTTCACTACCAAATTAAGACTAAGTGTCGAGCATGGGACATAAAATGCGCAGTTATTGATTTCAAATTTTTTTTGTAGTCCATTGTGTTTCCACGCATAATAGGCCCATCATCATAACCTTGACCAGGTAAGTTTTGAATATCGAGATTTAATTCTGAAAATAAATCCAACACAAAATTTAATAAACCTTCACCTGTGGTGCTGGTGATCGGACAGAAACCAATGAAAATTTTCACGTATCTCAAAATTTTTTGTTTTATTATTTAAAATTACATCCCTAAGTACAACAGTAAATTGCTCTGTGTGACTTACATCTGGTGTGAAATTCAAAATAATGGAAAAATATTTTGAATTCCTAACTTTGTTCAGTATATTTGTTTTTATGGTTTAGCCGAGCAACTCAATTATTTCATTCTGAATTCTGAATAGTCATACGACTTGAATCTGATTTCGAGCATTGAATTCTGTGAATGTGTTCCCGCATGACGGAATCAAAGGATGCTATCATTTAGAATGCTTTTAAAAAATTACCATTATCATGATCGTATGTTTTTGACGAACCTCTGAATGCCAGACACTGACGAGATAAATACTTGATTACGCCTATGATTCTATCTAATACATCACACCATTGTTTTTTTCCGATTCTAATAGTCTCAGTTGCATCTGATTTAGAGAACTTTTATTTTTCAACATATTAATTAATTGTACCCACGATTTCACATTTTCGCTGTGGAAAACACTTGTTTCATGTCTTTTCAATGTTAATGACAAATGTTGCCAATCAGAAAAACCGTTCAAAGCAGACAAATTACTAGCAGATTTACCAAATATTTTACAACAAAAACAATATATACTCAATATTTCGAAATAGAGTAAATAAGCCATTCTGTTTTTCTTCCGCGATCATTTATAGGAAAGTTGAAGTTGTCTGTACGGTACCACGAATAACCAAAATATGAACAAGATCATTAGTCATACTTGCAGGGCACAAACCAGGATCATCACCACAATCTAAAGTGCTACATGTAAAATAGCGAGCGAATTGAAAAGGAAGCTCAAAAGGGATTCCCCTAACATCAACCATTTTCCATAGAATGGCAGAGATGACGTTTGGTGTTCCATCTTAGTTTTGACGGATGCCAATAGATGTAGTTGTTAACGTAATTCGGACAGATTTTTTACATGCTATGACTTAATATTTATTTTATTGAACAATAGGTATTAGAACAATGACTTGAATTAGGTACGGGAGAAGTCGCTCAAATTTGCCGTCCCCTGGGCGTGCCGCCCACTTGCGGCGGCCCTGGGAATAATGACAACAAATTTGAAAAAAGAGGTAGGTATAAATATTAACGCAATTTGAGATTCTATGAATTTAGGGTTCTACCTAAGATATTCCATTCTGAAATCTAATTTTTATTACCTGAAAAGGTTTAACAATGCTGAATTGTTTAATTCTATTTGTTCATTGAGCAAATTTCCAGAATTTTTATGCCGATTTATTTCCACTATTTCCCAAGAATCTAATTGACTACTTTTCTGTACCTATATTATGTAAAATTTTGAAGTTCGTATCAAAAGTATGGTTTTCTGTTCATAAATGGTTAACGTAATTCGAATTGCTGAATTGTTGAAAATGAGCTAACGCTCAAAACATGTTGACTATCCATATTTTTAAATAAATCGTGGAACAGTTAGCGGCAGAGGCAGTTCAGAACCTTTAGATACACCTTATAGATCTGTGAAGTGCAGTAGCGACGCGTGACTTTTTCTAAAGTGTTCTAAGTGAATCTCCCAAAAATAGGTTTTTGCTTATTTTAGGTATTTTATTTAAAATTTTTTAAAACCATTTAAAGTAAAAATTAGTAAACTGGAGCATCGTCTCATGCTATGACTAATTCAAGCCTGTGGGATCAAATGAAACAAAACACTTTTCTCAAACAATATATAAAAAAAATAAATATATATATATAAAACAAACAATAAAAAAACTAAATATACCATCCTAATACAAAAACAAAACAGGTGAGTCTGTTCATTAGTCCATTTCTCAGTGAAAAGCTTTTCTCAATGGAAATTAATGAAAGTGACGACATTCGATCTTGCAATTGAGTATTTCTTAGGCATGTCTTAATCCGCTTCATTGCTGAAAAACTTCTTTCAACGGATGCACTTGTAGCCGGAATTGTTAAAAATAAGTTTGCCAATCAAAAAGCTTTCGGAAACGCAGTATCAAGCTCTGAAGACTCCAAAAATTGATGAAATTTTTTTGAACATAATCTGGATCATTATAAAGAACTCTGTAAAGAATTTGTTTTTAACTTTACTGTGTTAAATTTTTGTCCATATAGGTTTACAAGTTGATGAAAGGCACTATCCGGAAATTTTTTTGCATAATTTTTGAAATTGTCGAAATCATATAATGCCAGACATTCTACATACTTTAAGTTAGAGAATCTGTTTTTAAGTTAACATTTCTCTTGTTTTACTTGACGCTTCTTCCGAAGAACATATATGTTTCTCTTAGGTTACATCCATAGCTCTTTGATGTGAGGCTACTTCAAGCTACCTCGATATCTTCGTGGCATTCCGTTTCCTTATTATCTGACTTGCCAAAAAATTTTAGTAAAGAACCCGTAATTTTTTAAAAATCATGGTTTCCAAAATAAGAAATCGATAAAACGACGTCTCTTTATCACTGTTGATATTCGTAATTCGTTGCTTCTTATTGAGTTTGGGTACATCATTATTTACAAAGTTTTCTTATTTTGACCGCAGACTTTCAAAATTATATCGCTCTAATTGCAAAAATTCTAGAAATTCTTTTCTCGTGCAAAATCCAATGTCATACATTTTTTTTGTGAAATATCAAACGAAGTTTCTGATTTTCTTAATTTTGAAATTGAAATCAAATTCTTACAATGTAATGTAAAACATTACTTGGAACAAATTCGTGTCTCTCCATCCCATGTTGCATCGCTAGTACGCATCTCTTTAAATAGTTCGATAAGCTCTGCACGAATACAAGAAACCACCTCAACAAGTCTGCCAGCATGGATCCACCTTGTTGCTGCTACTTAGGTAAACGTTTTTGCACTAATTTATCCAAAGCAGCAGCTCTTTTAGACGATTTTGAAAAAAAAAGCAGCAAACCTTGATAATGTTTGAAAAAATATTTTACACTCTTTAATATGTTCCACTGATTGCTGTAAAACCAGATTGAGACTATGGGCATAACAATGGACAAAATTTGCATCTTGGTACTTGTCTTTAACCAGTTTTTGTACTTGTGTGCTTCACAAACATCAACAAATTTCAAAAATCTTTCACAAACATCATCGTCGGGGCAAACATATCTAAATACGACCGAAAGTGGCGATTGGATTGAAACATCGGTGCTTTCATCCAATATAGCAGCTACAAAACTTGCTTCAGCAATTTCTGATTTAATTTCATCAATCATAAATGTAGATACAGCTTCAGTAATATCGTTTCGAAGAACCCGAAAAAACAGTTGATGTTTCTAGATTTTGACTAAATTTTTGTTCTTTCTTGGAAATTAATTTTAACAATTCCCTGTTAATCCCTATTCTCAGAGTCTTCCACTTCAAAATGACCCCGAAACGGCAATTCTTGTTTGGCCAAATAACATACGGCATCTATAAGTGTGCTAACAATATATCTATTTTTTAACAATTTCATAATATTTGGCGATATTTGCCTTATAAAGCTTAGTTGAGACAACTTTCGATTCTTATTTTGCCAAACTAAATCAAATTGGCTACACATCTCCCATGTAACGGAGAAATTTCATGTCTCCTTTTTAGAACTCTGAAACTATTTAAATCGTTGACTCCACTGCTGGCCAACCCATTTTTTTCTGTAGAAAATAGAAGACATGGTCAACAATACAGTCTATTTTTCTTGTAACCACATAACCAAGAGTTTTCACTATACCAACTGAATTAAAATTTTCGAACTACTTTTTTTGATACCTCTTTGAAACCATTTAAAATAGGTGTTGGTCTTCCATTTCTAATTATCTCCTTTTTTACTTCAAAAGTATACAAGGAGAATGGCTTTTCATGTAGTTGTTCGATTACGCAGCGGCACTCATCCATCTTTAATTGCACGCAAATTAACGAATACTAACATTAATATTACCAATCACAGTAACCAAAACAAAAAATGATAACAAGCGTACATAATATCGCGCCCTTCCCCACTCTCGCGCTGTAGAATTTCAAGCACACGACCAGGCAGTCGAGACAGCTCCTGATCGGAGCGTACCAATATAACACGTATCCACTAACGAAAGTGGTAACATGCAGTCGAGTCGACAGTATAGAGTATAGACCATCATAGTATTATTTTCATGCGGTTAATTGGCTATTTACAAAATTACTATTACATATAGCTGTTGGTGAAAAAATAAGTAAAATATTTCAAAGTAGTCATAAAATATTTATTCTCATTTTTACTGTTACCAATGGTAACAGTGGTTACATGGACGCTTCACCACTTGTGGAATGAATATATTATTTATAAAATTTAGACTAACTGATGAAGAACTTAGCCATCACAGATATATGTATATCCCCTGCAGTAGGACTACAGTTTATAAAAAAATATGTACCAAAATGAATCCGAAAACTATAGACGAACAACTCATTTTTATTACATACCGAGATATCTTAAAAAACTTAAAGTTATTAATACCGATGCCTTCTCAGACCTAGTGCTATATTTGAGCTGATCTAGAACATTTTGAAATCAATTAAAAAATGAGAGTCTCTGTAATCTAATCTGCCGTCTAGACTTATTGAGTTCAATACAATTTCATTGTGCCAATCATTGCATATCTGACTTAGTCATAAGGAATATCTAATAACCAACTTTACAAAAAGATACTTAGAAAATCGAATACACAGTATATCTACATAAAAACATTGGTGAATATTTATAAAAGGTGAATTCATTTGATAGGTTTAACTGGAAAGTTTTTTATAGTTTTAATAATCAGTTTTTTTTAAAGATATCTCTTTTCTGACAGAAAACATTTATGAGTATCTACAATCAAAATAGGAAGCATTTCCTACAATTTATGTTTCTACAATTTTGTTTTCGTGAAATCAGTAGTTTCCGAAGCTCCAAAAATGTAATTCATTCAAGACACGCTTTTGCTGGATTATTAGTTGCATACCACTTTGAGGTAGAGTAAGCTGTGCGTTTTATTGAAATGTTTTCTCTATTGTACAATTTGATACAATCAAATACCTTCTCACTTAACAATTGAATCACTATTTCAGAAACCAGAATTTCAACTGTTCTGAATTAGAGACATCTTTTAGGGAGAAACCACTAAAGTCCGCTGATTGCTGTGCTTGAAATTCATGAAGTAAATCATCAACAAATAAAACAATCAGCATTAAATGGTTTTTTCGTTTTTCTCAAAACTATGTTCCATGGACATGTGGAGTGTCCCAAATACATAATTCAATTAGACGAATATCTTTAAAAATATTCTTCATTGCACTAAGAAAAGTGAAGTGTATTTATGTCTTCTTCGAATATAGCATAAAATCGTTTCAAATTACTGTCTTAATTATAGAACAAACCTTGAGTGCTTTTCGTTTGTTGATCAGGTAGTCAAAATTATTTGTAGGTAATTATCTAATATATTTGCTACTGATTCTAACAAAGTTCATCCTGTTTTCTTTGTTTAATGAATGCAAAATGTTAAAATTATCAGACCGGTAATTTAAGAAAATTACTGAAAAATATTCAATATAGGTACACGAATAAAAGGACTTATAAATCCTATAAAGCGTTAATCGATTGGCCGATACTTGATGAAAATCTAAATACATAATTTAAATAAAACTAGGTAGTTTTTCGATTTTCACTAGAATTAATTCAAAACATGACAATATCGTTTCGCTGTGTTGGCGAAAAAATCGAAAAACTACTTAGTTTTATTTGAATTATAAACCCTATAAAGCAAGGACGTCAATGGAAAGAAAAAGCCGGAAGTGGTGAAGATTACGTGGGTAAATTTTTAAAAATCATACTTGAGTAAAGAGAGGTTTATCCAGCCATTGAGACAGTGTGAAAATAGATCGTTATGATTAGGTACTGTTATTTTCTTTTCAAATACATATGAAACTTTCGATAATATGCTAACAGCTCAAAGCATATGTACCTAGAGTAAATAATATATGTAGAACAAATAATTTTCAGTGGAATAAATCAAGAGTTCGAATTATTCGATTCAATTTTTTGTATATTGTATGCAGAAATTTCTCGAGCTATTTTTAGGAAACTTATTACAAAGTCGTAATGGATAATACCGTATTATGATTCAAACTGAGAAACACCATCTCTATGAAGATATATCAATGGCGAATATCGAAATTCCAATTTTTTTTTAAGCCATTTGTCCGCCTGAATGAGAACTATGAAATCACCATATTTAAATAATGCAAAGCGTGCCGCCGCCAAGGGAAACGAAAACGAGAAGAGGAACATAAGTTAGAGTCGGAAAAAGTAATATAGTGATTTTGAAAGATTGTAGACAATTCTTCTCAGTCAGCATAAATTACGGCTCTACCCTCGTCACAGGAAAAGACGAAATGTATCGTTTCATGATTACCAAGGAAATAATTTTTTTCTTCAATACCTAATTCCCGTTTTTTTGCCTATTGCTTTTGTAATCGGTATGACAAAGGAAGCTAGACATTATATTGAATGAGTATATAGTATTGTATATACCTACTTTTCAAAATCACTTTGAATTATCTACAAATAAGAAACTGTAGGTATCTCTACGTAGGTATTGACGAACGAAAATGGATTCATACCAAGGATTCGTGGATTCATCTGAAATTTAATCATTTTAACTTTAAGTCAGTGAATTTTCATCTAGAATCAGTTCTTCTGGTCGTGCATTTGTCACTGTAAACATGGGTTGCTCTAATAAGGCGGCCAACTTTATAATAAGTCAATGCGGACACCCACCCCTATCCACAATAAGACTTAGGATTTGTTGGAATTGTTAATGGTGTACTTAAATAAGAAACAAACAACACTACTACCGAATTAACATTTATTTTTAAAATCATATTTTTCACATGAGTGGCATTTTTTTGGGTTTTGGTTCAGAATGTCCAAAAAGTTTTCACAGCTGCCCATATTGAATTTTATAATTAGCATTGCACGTAATGTTTCTACTTTTAGTGACGACTTTTTGGATGTCCATAAGCTGTTCATTAAGGAAAAAACTCGTTCCGTAGGAGCGTTTGTAGGTAATGGACGATGGCCAGGCAATTCTGGAACGGTATTCCGCTGTCTTTGAAATGTTTGAACACCTCTATCCATCGCTGTTCTGTACTGCTCTTCATCTCCTCATCTCCTCCCATTTCTTTAGGACATCATTATTCACATAATTTGCCACGTAACTTACTTCGTCGAACAGACTCTCTTCTTTTAAAGTCACAGCAGCTGTAGGCATCTGCACCAATAACTGTTGGTATGTCTGCTGTACATCAGCCCATTTCAGATTTTGTTTTAATTGAATCCAAGTAAAATTTTTAAATTCGTTGTATTGATGTATATACTTTTGTAAGTACTCAATGCAGTTGTGATAAAAATTGCGAACATGCCCCATAAAATAATCTCTGTTGATTTGACCATTCTCCACAAGTTTTGTTAACTCATTTCTTATGGTCAGAGGCATATAATCATTTTCTAAGCGGTTTGTCTATTTGTTTTTAAATCCACAAACAGATGTGACACTTCTGTAAAACTTGGTTTGTCTCCTTCCATTATTTTTACGGAATCGTTAAATACAGATGCTTGCACATGAACAAATTTTAGCCATAGCTCTGAGCATTCATTTGAAAAAAATTGGTGTAGAACAGCAGAGCATTTATCTTGCGATAAAGAGTATGATTTCAATGGCGAATACATTTGTAGAATTCTCTCAACTGCAGGTAACAGTGCCATCTTGTTTTACTATATCCCAACATTCTTTTGTAATGCATTTCTGCTTCTCCATAAAAATCTTTAAGATTTTAACATTTTCCACACGCACGGTATATATATATATATATATATATATATATATATATATATATATATATATATATATATATATATAAGTACGAATAAATCTTCGTAACTATGTGTTCTACGTCAACTGGTAACAAATCTGCTGCGGTTTGAATGGCGTTATGTGCGAAATGTGCTGCGCAGCCCACACCGACTATTTGTCTTTCCAAGCCCTCTTGTAATTTTCTAAAAACATTACATTGACCTTCACGCTGAACCCCACCAAAATTTGTATTGGCGTTATCCGCACAATATCCGACCACTTTCTCTTTAAGGGTGTGCTTTTCCAAAATTTCCATTAAGGAATTGTAAATAATTTCTGCGGTTTCGCCAGGTAAACTCACTAGATCTAATATTTTGACATTAATGCCGGTTGTCGGGTGAAAGTACCTTATTAGCGTTGGATATATTTTGATATCTTTGTGGTTCGAAGCATCTGAACATATACAGATAAACGGCACATCGTTAAGTTCTGTTTTCAAAATATCTAAAGAATACGGCGCAATCACATTTTTTGCAATAGCTTCGCACTTAGTTTTCCCACAGCTAAACTTCTTCTCAAAAAGTTTTTGAATTAATTTGGAAGTGCATTCCATTGGTGGAAGTGGGGAAAGCCCACATACCCTCGGCTAATGCAAGCTCTACTTCTTTATCACCGTATTTTTCGTGACGGAAGTAAGAAGTTAGTGACGACAACGTACTTGCGGTAATTAATGCTTTTTTATGCTTGTCCGATGTCAAATGTCTTTGTATATCGTGTCTGCCGCCGTGAGCAACAGAAAATGTTCCATTACATTTATTGCAACGCACTTCTGAAGGTGTTAAACACTTTTGCAGGAAAGGAAATTCTTTTTGCAAGTTTCCGTGAACTTACAACTTCGCTTTTTCGCGGTCTGCGGCATTGGAACAACAATTAGTTTTTCTAGCGAAATCGAAAAATACGAGTTACCAATTATGTGCCACGGCGTGCACTAATTCGATTCGATCACTATTGCATACTCTAGCGCTCTTTGAACTTGAGCTTTTTTTTATCTCTGTCTCTCTTGCACTTGGCGCGCGAAACAAAACAATGGAAACTCACACCACACTCATGTAAGCGTATACGCATGCGGCATGAATACACGGGCGCACGCGCGCAGCCGTACACACACGCGCGCTTGATGATACACTGCGGCAGCAACGGCGCGCCGCGTCTCGTCATTCATATTTTGATGTGGAACACTTTTATGCGAGCAAAACGATGGGAAACGAGGAATGCGGGACATACGGGACGCCTTAGACGATTTGCGGGACTATTTTATTAAATATTGCAATGCGGGATTGCAACTGTCATTACGGGACGGTCCCGCAGAATGCGGGACGGTTGGGCGCCTTATGCTCTAAAAAATATATATAAATCTTATTATAAACTTATCACAAACACTGAATGCATCGGTCTAGCCCGAAATTTCACGAAAACACGCGAGTGCTAATGGCGGGCTTTTCAAATGTAGCCTCGTATGTGCAGAAACGTACTCAATTTCATAAGCAATTTTCCTTATGATAAGTAAATAATCAAAGAATTAATGAAATAATAATTGTTTATTTGCAAGTTTTCACATAGCTTGCAGTTGTTAGATACTTTTCATCTCATCATATGAGTTTTTCAATAAACTGAATTCTCATTACAGCCTTCTGCGAATTGCTGTAATGTGTGGGTACATTTTTGATGCAATTAGTAATTATATTTTCTCAGAAAAGTGTCATTTCTTCCATAATTGTATATGTCAGTACTAGACGATTATACGAACTGTCATAGGTTACCATCGTATGTGAAAGTTCGGTATAGCAAATATTTTGGCCAGCTTTTTTCATTTGTAACCTTTTACCTCATTACTTTTCGCAAGGAATATGCGTATTATAATTGAACATATTTCCACAAATTTCGCATCTCTAGGGATAATTGTTTATGAAATATTATCAGTGAACAAAATCCATTGTCATATATATTTCTGATTGATAGGCACTGTGAATACCTTCATTTTGAGTCCTCGTTGTTCATTCGTAGTACGAATAAAATCCTACGATAATTAAATGGCAGAATAAAACAAAACGAAGGGGTAGATTTCTTCCTGGACTAATTGCACGTAGCGCTTCAGCATACAAATTCGGCAATTTGACTGAGAACTAGGTTTTAGTCTCTGACAACGAGATGAGATTATTCGAGTTTTATTAATACTAACATTCATATGATTTTCGAAACAAAGGATGCCAAATTATTCTTAACTGACTGTCGTAAAATTTCCTCTGTGTATCGCGCACCGGTAAAATTAACGAAATTTGCATTCAGTGCCATAATTTTCAGGAATTTTCGTACCCTTATTATGAGAACGTTGATTAAAATATATTAGCGTGGATTAATTTTGATTGCAATCTGAATTGGTCTGTCTGTAATTTCTCGAAAGACAACCATTTGAAGCTTACAATTTCACATTCGGTATATTTAGAAAGCCCCTTTTAAGAGATACAGTCGAATCTCGATATATCGAACCTCGATATAGCGAATTACTTGATAATTCGAAGTTTTTTCTTCTGTTCATTATATATATATATATATATTATATGATCATCAGTCCATATTTAATCTATCCCATTCCGACATTCTCAATAGTCATAAATGTTATACAGTAGACATGAATAATTTAACCGATCATATGATGGTACTGTGCACCCTTATTCTAAATAGTGACAATAAAGGATTCAAAACAATAAATAATTAGAAAACTCAATTCTATAATCGCTCCAGATCACGCCCAGGCGGGCAACAGTGTAGCTAGTTCAAAGATTCACAGGTAATTCAATACTAGTAAATACTGAGACTCTTAATCGAAATATCGAAATATTTCAAATAAAACTCTCAGGGAGCTGTCTACACAAATGTTGTCAACGAGAACGAACCCATAACTTTCGAGAGTGAATATTAAGAGCGTTTCGAAAAATTCATCGATCTTGTTGAATGATAATAGGATACAATTGTTTCATCATTATTATGAATCATCAGTCCATATTTAATCTATCAATCAAGAATCGATGACTTTCAAAACGAACATAGGTCCTATACCAAATTAAGAGAAGTTCTAGAGAGTGAAATACTCACGTAGGCTCCCTCTATCGGCGAAAGGACGTATAAACACTCCCTAGCGTTCAAGATTCCTACTCATGACAACAAGAGTGCGAGTGGAAGGCTTTGTAGATATTTCATTCGAATACAACAGAAAATTGTCTGAATTGTGTAGACAGCTCCCTGAGAGTTTTATTTGAAATATTTCGATATTTCGATTAAGAGTCTCAGTATTTACTAGTATTGAATTACCTGTGAATCTTTGAACTATATATATATATATATATATATATATATATATATATATATATATATATATATATATATAAATGATATGCCAAAATGTGCTGATTTGTCAGTGCAGTTTACATTATATGCGGATGACACAAATATAATTGTGAATGTTACTGATGGAGATTCCTCTATAAATCGACGAAAACCTGATGATGCATATAAGAAAGTGAAGGAGTGGTGCACTGATAATCACCTAACCTTGAATAGTAGAAAAACAGAGTGTGTAGTATTCCATACTGACAAAACGACAATAAATTTAAAAAATTTCATGATAGATGATATATTAGTAGAACTATCCAGTTGTACCAAATTTCTGGAATGTATATTGATAAAAACCTAAAATGGAAAAGTCATATTGACCACATAAGTAATAAGTTAAACTCAATATTGTATACAATTAATGTGCTGAAAAAATCTGTTGACACTGATACTATTAAAAAAATATATTTCTCCAACTTCCAGTCAACACTGGCATATGCCATTATCTTCTGGGGATATAGCTTGTATGCGAATTGTCTGTTTGTGAAACAAAAAATGGCCATCAGATATTTGTTCAATCTAAAATATAGACAAACTTGCAGGAATGTATTCAAATCAAATAACATCCTCAATCTTACTGGACTCTACATTTACCAGTGCCTTATATGCATGAGTAGACATGATGAACTGTTTGAGAAATACTTGAATAAAAACAATACAAGACAAATGGATTCGTACATCTCTTCTTTCACTGAGCCTGGCTCAAGATGGTGCTCTGTATATGTCAATGAAATTATATAACGCTCTTCCCAGGAAACTTAAATTTAACAAAGATAAACAATTTAGTAAGAAAGTATATGAATACATTAAGTGCTGTGAACCATATAGTTTGGAATAATACTTTGAACATTGTAGGATGAATGGAAATTAATGGATTACTCTATTTTTCTCTTCTTCTTTGATACTGACATAATCTTCTTATTTGTAATATTTGAAGAGAATAAACTTTATTATTATTATAATTATTATTAACAAATTTTCAAAGATTCCTAGGCCTGCATCGCACCTCTACATAACGAAGTTTTTTTCTATAAACCTCTAAATATCGAAGTCGATTTGATATAACAATTAGCGTTTTGACTGAAGAAAGTTTGTTCTTCGAAGGATTATCGTTCTTGGAACCGTATTTTTCCAAATTTGTTTTCGTATTGTTTCAGTTTGTGATCAAACACTTGTGCAATACGTTTCGCCTTCAGTAGTTCAGTTGTTTCTTCATAATTTTTGATTCTCCGTGATATCGACGATAAAAACCTAATGAAAATTAACATGCTTGATGCCATGTGGATGGCTTCAAAGGCATGGAACAATGTGACGGAAAAAACAATTGAGAATTGTTTCAAGAAATGCAGGTTTGAACGACAATATCAAGAGGGCGAAGAAAGAGTTGAAGAGGATTGTGTTGCTGTTGATACACCACCTAGTGGAGATGATAAGCTCCTGAACGATGAAGCAAAGTTACAAAGAAGCTCAACTTTGAAGAGCTCACATTCGAGGAGTTTGTTAGCTTTGACGATGATCTGGGTATATGTGGGGAGCTAAGCGATGCAGACATCATCGCTTCAGTTTCCAAAGACACGGATGAAGATGCCGGCGAAGACAATGTGGACTGTGAGGTCGACGCACCGGATCCAGAACCGACACTTCGTGATGCTCGATGTGCTGTTATCACCCTGCGGAGATTTTTACAAAAAAAACTGTGATGAGTGATCGGGCAATCCAATCTATTGCTGTTTTGGATGATGCATTAGACAAAGTATCGTTTTCAGGTAGACAAACCACTATTTCAGATTATTTCCAAAGTTCCTTTTAATTTTTTGTTGCTAAAAAAATTATTACTCATTTTCATAAATTTAACAATTGACGTAAATTATTCTTGTACACCTGTATATTTCAATAAAATAGATACATATTTCTATAATTACATTGAGTATATACGTTTTTATTATAAACCTCTAACCTCTATATATCGAAGTAAGTCAGAAATCACCTCAATAAATCGAACCTCCCTATATCGAAATACTCGATAATTCGAAGTTTTCTCGTTCCCCTTGAGCTTCGACTA
Source organism: Henosepilachna vigintioctopunctata (assembly GCA_030704895.1). Taxonomy (NCBI): domain Eukaryota; kingdom Metazoa; phylum Arthropoda; class Insecta; order Coleoptera; family Coccinellidae; genus Henosepilachna; species Henosepilachna vigintioctopunctata. Next base: position 5,124,780 of record JARQZJ010000062.1, on the reverse strand, counting down.
TATATATATATATATATATATATATATATATATATATATATATATATATATATATATATATATATATATATATATATATATATAGGAAATGAAATATTTTTGTGTTTATGGCACTGAATGAAATATTTAAGAAAATGAACACTAGAACATTCATTTGAAAAATTGAAATTAATCAAGAGAATGTTATAGTAGAGCTAGATATGTGAACGTGTACGATGTGATGTCTCCATTATCCTTCAAGGGATAAATGTTAGAGAAATATTGAAATCGACACTACCTGATGGAAGTGCGAGACATATATGTTTCGTTCTGCAAGGAACTCGTCAGTCGCACCACGTCCATCGAAGTGAGGCAACGATTTCAACCTCCAAGCATCTTCTTGCGACTTTAAGCGGAAGATCGTAGAGTAATGAATACTCTACAGATACACCAAGCATCGAAATTTCACATATCTTCTATACCCGTATGTATCTACTAAATTGCAATGTCTATTTGACACATATCATCGAAAGATGTTTTTAAATGTCAATAGGTTGCGTTAGTAGTACGCTCGCGTTTATTCCCGTATACATTTATATATACTATATATACGTATTATATATATAAATATATACGTATATATTTATTCTACTATAACATTCTCTTGATTAATTTCAATTTTTCAAATGAATGTTCTAGTATTCATTTTCTTAAATATTTCATTCAGTGCCATAAACACAAAAAAATTTCATTTCCTTAAAAATATCGCCGAATAGGCCCCTGAAATACGTGAATAAACGCGAGCGTACTACTAACGCAACCTATTGACATTTAAAAACATCGTTCGATGATATTTGTCAAATAGACATTGCAATTTAGTAGATACCTACGGGTATAGAAGATATGTGAAATTTCGATGCTTGGTGTGTCTGTAATCTGAGAGAGATTTTTTCTACTGATTTCTATAGATGGAATTGTAGAGTATTCATTACTCTACGATCTTCCGCTTGAAGTCGCAAGAAGATGCTTGGAGGTTGAAATCGTTGCCTCACTTCGATGGACGTGGTGCGACTGACGAGTTCCTTGCAGAACGAAACATATGTGTCTCGTACTTCCATCAGGTGTGGCATCGATTTCAATATTTCTCTAACATTTGTCCCTTGAAGGATAATGGAGGCATCACATCGTACACGTTCACATATCTAGCTCCACTATAACATTCTCTTGATTAATTTCAATTTTTCAAATGAATGTTCTAGTGTTCATTTTCTTATATATATATATATATATATATATATATATATATATATATATATATATATATATATATATATATATATATATATATATGTATATATATAATGGATTAAAAATGTTTAATATGTTGGAGAAAACATGAGTGAATACTATAGGTAAAGTCCGCAATTGGAAGCAGACAATGAGACGTGTTTCGAGAGCCGTTCAGTCCGGGCAGATGTACCTTAGCACTACACTCGCAAAACAAGGACATCGTTTTGACTTTGATAATGTTGAAATACTGGATGTATCTGGTAGTTAACAGAAAAGGATTTTTTTGGAAATGGTCCACATCAATAACAACACCAAGAGCATTAATAAAAAGACGGACGTTTCCAGGTTGAGCTGCATTTATAGTAATTTACTTTTAGATCAATTTGAGTAACCCTCGCAGAGAGCCCACAATTTTAATAGACTTTATGTGTTACGTGGTCAGTATGACTTTTGTTGTTACGGTAATTTACTCTCTCACCTCTGTGCTTTTTTCGGCGACAATTTGTTCTGTGCTCTTGCCATATCTGCTCGATTATTTTATATATCTCTGTTGGTTAGTTCAAGATAATTTAAGCATGATATCATGTTTTTTAAAGTCCTGATGACGACTGCAAACACAGCCGAAATATAGACCAGGCCAACAAATTGGTTAAAATTTATTCATAGTGGCCTCCTTTCTTGCCTATTACCCATAACATTTCTATTTATATATATATATATATATATATATATATATATATATATATATATATATATATATATATATATATATATATATATATATGTGGCGGCTCATTTTCGTCTCTCAATGAATGTATCTCAATGAATTTCATATTTCAGCTTTTACCTGCCATCTTTTGGCTAATACAGCTCCCGCTGGGGTGCACTATTAAAGGGTCGGTAATAAAACTATTTATAACTGATTTGCACGTCCTGCCTAATAGGGTACCCTATTTAAGTATTAAATTCATTGTTATTCGTTTCTCAGACTCGTTTCTGAAGTAATCTATAGTACTTTAAAATATTGCATTTTATGTTCTAATTGCAGTAACTTCTCCGAATATCCTTGATTCGGATTGGCAATTCATAGTTCAACTTTTACCTCCCACCGGGGTAAGTTATCGAAGGGAACAGTAATAAAACTTATAGTAACTAACTTGCACGTTCCGCTTAATACTGTACCCTCGTTAAGTAATAAACTCTTTGTAATTTTCATTTTTCATTATGTACAAATCTTATGATTCTTGAATCTGTAAATCTTAAATCCTGTCAAAATGTCACGTAGATTTCCATTGTTAAATACTGTTGAAAATGTATAAAAGCAGAGACATGCAAAGATAGGAGAGAGTTGAGAAGAAACGAGTCTAGAGTACAGTGCGTCCTAATAATTCATATACAACCATATTAATAGTTCTAAAATAAAGTTATATATAGAAGTTCTTCGAAGTGTATTTCAATTGAACCTTCCCTCACACATCAGATAAATAAACAGGCGGTAGTGTAATACAAGTTCATCAATTAATATCATACACACAACCCCGCCAAATATATATATATATATATATATATATATATATATATATATATATATATATATATATATATATATATACTAGTAGTAAAATAAATTTAAAAAATTCCAAATTTCAAAAAGAACGCCCACAGAAATCACCGAAAAATCTGTAAATGCGATATGGAGTCTCATGAAAGTTTAAATACAATCTGTACGAAAGTTTACTGTGCAATATATCAATAAAATCCCGGGTATAAACCGGGAGAAATCTCAAACTGATACACTTTACCTCACACTTTGCCATCAAACTGATTGAAACATTATAAAAACATGCATCTACCCTTAGTCATTCATCACTTACTGATCGATCTGAACGCAAAATATGTCTAAGAGCTGCAGTATTTATAAATGCTTCATTTTAGCAGTAAAACAGAACAATGTCAAAAAATTTCTCTTTTTCTTATTTTGTTTGTTTACATTGTGTGTTTGAGTATATACTTTTGATTTAAATATATTTATGAGAAAGTTTTTTTTATGTATGAGTATATATATATATATATATATATATATATATATATATATATATATATATATATATATATATGGAGTTATCGCTTGTTGATTATTTCAATTTTGTTGATAAATTCAACTTTATGAAAAAATTTGATAAAGTTGCAATTTGCAACGAAACTCCAACTCAAATAAAGAATTTTCGTTCAAAAAGCCAGTCACTGATAATAAATACTAATATATATATATATTTATCGGCAACCACGAATTTCGGGACATTTTTTATCTGCAACCATAACTTTCGGGACATTTGGCACGTTTGAGGTCTGACCCCAAACATTTCCTGATCGCCAACCATGACTTTGGGTACACACTTATATTAAGACATTTTTCTGAAGGTTGGGGACATTCGTTCCAACTTTGGAGACATTTTGAAATAGAATAAGAACATGATCATTCGAAAGAAGAACCAACAGAAATATGTGTTATTAACCGAATAACTGAAAATATTGCAAACATGCACAAATAATACGAGAAAAATCGTCATTTATAACGGTATTGAACATTTCAAATCTTCAATCCCTAATTCAATTCGCACAGTTTTGAGTCCAAATCTCATTTGATCTGAATAACTGTTTGAAATGAAAATTCCAAGTAACAGTACGATATCGTTTAGTTATATTGATGACTCCGACTCAGGTATTAAAACCTTCATTTGATGTCATGCGACAACTTGTGAATTGAAATTGTCAGAAAAATTAGAATGTTGCCATTTTGAGACTTGGAGAATTTATATCGCCTGAAGATGTAAGTACTTGATTTGTTGCGTTTGATTTAAAATATTAAAACATCCAAATATGATTAATATTAATTAATCTTCTCTATAAACAATAATTTTCATCGAATTGAAAAGAAGTACAGCAAATCGATCTTCTCCCATATCAGCGTGTACATCAAATACCTTCTACTGATATCGACTTCGGAATTATATAATTGAGACACTGATAAATTCACTAATGCTTATTTGTTTTCTGTTTCAACTTAATAGAGTATTGAGGAGAAACATATAGAAAAAACGAACTGTCTCAATTGATATTTAGAATAACTGAAAATTTAAAAGTCAACACATCTAACTGTTATCCATAAAAATGGCATTCTTAAACGTGCTACCAATTTCAGAATTTGAACAAATATTTGGATGACTTTTTCTCGGCTAAGATGTCTATTATCTATAGAAAATTAGGTTTTTTGAGGTTTTCGTATTGAAATATATGTTTTGTCTATATTCAATATTTTTAAAGTGCATGTATTAAATTATCATAGATATGTAGGAGGTAAGCGAATTATTTCGTGGAATAAATTTTCAAAAATGTTAGCGTTAAAAAACTTGTCGATAGACAAGTCTTTTAGAACGAATGGTTCATAATCCATAGTCACGTACTTGCTGTTTAATTCCCAAAAAACAACAAATAATTTTCCGAATTGATGATTGAAGATCGAGATACTGGTCGAAATATTAGTTAACAAAAGTAATATGATAAGAATGAAATAAAACGATATAACATAAACTATGTACTTATGCATTGATAAAACACTTTGATTCACTAATCATTATTCAATCATTCATGAATCTTAATTTTAATTTTTGTTCAATTTGTATTTTTCTGACGAAAGTGTGACAAAAAAACTTTCAAATCCCTGTGTTGAACTGTTACAAATCGTGAAATATGAGATGTAATCTAGATGTTATTAACCGAATTCCGTGAAAAATCGTCATTCCTAAATGCAATATAACGGTATTAATTATTTCAAATCTTCAATTCCTCATTCAATTCCCGCAGTATTGAGTCCAAATCTCATGTGAGAATGTTAGAATTAAAATCCTCAGTAACAGTACAATATTATTAAGTTATTACGATTCAGATATTAAAACCTTCATTTCATGTCATACGCAATTTATCGATTGAAATTGTCAGAAAAATTAGAATCTTGCCATTTTGAGACATGGAGCATTCATATCGCCTGAAGATGTACATACCAGGTTTACGTTGCGTTTGATATGAAATATTTGTAGATAATTTGGTTTTCGAATAATGATAGTATAATAATAAATAAAAAAACATTGATATACTATAATAATTACTTCACGTAAATCAACTCCTCTTGAAGATTTCTACCTGAGGGACTACGGCTACGGGTCTGATTACTGTCAATCTGATATATGATATCTGTGATAAGTGGAAGTCCACTTATGAGTACTAGTGGAAATTTTAACACTAAAACTGGGGAATAATACTGGCTTTTATTAGCGAAGTTATTAACGTTACAAAATCAATATATGGATAAAAAATACATGGATCGAGTAGGTGACTATTATACTCTAATTATATTGATTCCCAAATAATATTACAGAAGTTGAATTCTATTCAAGAACTGTATAGACATAAACTTTAGATGGAATAGATAGAAAATTTATTGGTAGAAAAGACGAACCAAATGCGTTCTTGGCCTTTGTGTCAAAATAAAAGGGTAGTATGTACAACACATAGGTTACACTTCCGGTAGAGGGTACCATGAATAATCGAAAGCATAAATCAATTGAAAGTGACTAAGATTACATACTGGTCAATATTTTCACTGAATATTGCTTTTCTCTCATTTTTTCTATAAATAGATCAATTTGGTGAAATATGAAATGAAAAGATTTTTATAAACTTTCATACATGCGAGATGATTTTTCTGTGCCTTGATTTAATAGAACTGAAAAACTTCAATACGATAGAGGTATAGAGGTAGAGGATACCATGAATAATCGAAAGCATAAATCAATTGAAAGTGACTAAGATTACAATACTGGTCAATATTTTCACTGAATATTGCTTTTCTCTCATTTTTTCTATAAATAGATCAATTTGGTGAAATATGAAATGAAAAGATTTTTATAAACTTTCATACATGCCAGATGTTTTTTCTGTGTCTTGATTTAATAGAACTCAAAAACTTCAATACGCTAGAGGTATTTTTTATTTCATATGATCTTAATGAATGTTGAAATCAAGTCTGCAATAACAGTACTATATGAATAATTTGGTAACATGTACTATTATATATTCAATACTCAAAAATGGCATTCTTAAACAAGCTACTAATTTCAGAATTTGAAAAAATATTTGGATGACTTTTTCTCCGCTAAGATGTCTATTATTTATAGAAAATTAGGTTTTTTAAGGTTTTCGTATTGAAATATATGTTATGTCTGTATTCAATATTTTTAAAGTGCATGTATTAAATTATCATAGATATGTACGAGGTAAGCGAATTATTTCGTGGAATAAATTTTCAAAAATGTTAGCGTCTCGATAGACAAGTCTTTTAGAACGAATGGTTCATAATCCATAGTCACGTACTTGCTGTTCCCAAAAAAACAACGAATAATTTTCCGAATTGATGATTGAAGATCGAGATACTGGTCGAAATATTAGTTACAAAAGTAATATGATAAGAATGAAATAAAACGATATAACATAAACTATGTACTTATGCATTGATAAAACACTTTGATTCACTAATCATTATTCACTCATTCATGAATTTTAATTTTAATTTTTGTCCAATTTGTATTTTTCTGCCGAAAGTGTGACAAAAAACTCTCAAACCCCTATGTTGAACTGTTACAAATCGTGAAATATGAGATGTAGTCTACAGGGCTGTACCTAAGAAAGCTGGCGCTAGACTTAATAAACAATGTCTAAATAGTTTAGAATGGGGCAAATGAAATTCGCTGCTACGAAACCTACAGATGAAAATGGTATTTGAAACCATTTTTTTGTTCTGGTTTTGTATTTTTGTAAAATATATGTTTTCAATCCAAACTAAAATCTGTATCAATCAAAAATATATACATTCTTCTTATCACACAACGTTATTTTAAACATTCAAAAACCTATAACATTCAATGTTCCCATTTTATTATTTCAGTCATTTGTGACTTAAACAATTCATTTTATTAGAATTCTTATATTTAACGTGCAGACTCATTGCTGTGTCAGTTCGGCACTGCTTTCTGAAATTATGTCTATATACTCGTAAATCTTTCACTGCAAGCAAGGAATTTCGGGTATCAGGTAGTTGGGGCCACATCTGTTTCAACAGATTGTACGTTTGCAATTGTTGGTCGTGTTTGCAAAAGTTGTCAGATAATTTGAAAATATGTAATATGTTTCCAATTTCCAATTAATAATAAATGAATAAATAAACAAATGAATTTTATACATCTCATACGCTCATCTATATGAGCGAAAAATTCAATTGATATTTTTCATTTAGCGTCACTTAAGAAGTGCAACGCAATAGAACTTCAGTTTCCTGAATAAGGTTTTCAATTGCAATTTACAGGGGATGCAAATTATTGAATCGTATTCAAGAAAAAGCAATTCTCTGTTGTATACAATTGTTTATCATTATATTGTTAATTATCCATCCAATCAAATGCGTGTGAAACGAATAATCTAGCGAACATAATCTGGAATACAATTCCACAACATTTTTGAAAAATATTCAATCATTAATTATTGAATGTATTGTAGGACATTCATAGCATAACTCTGATTTTGGAAATCATTTTTAAGTGTAATGTGTATGTTTGTCGATTATGCCGAATATCATTTACGATTGACACAAAATTTTGTGACTTTCGTGATATTTTCATTTGAAAATACTATCTCGATTATGAAATAACGGACAAATTGGTAATAGAAATACATGATCATGAAAAACCGGATCAGTAGAGAAACTAACACTTCAGTTCATGAATTCCATAAATTGAACACTTCGAATGATAAAATCGAGATTAAAACTGATTTAACAATATTATCGACAAAAAATTCGCCAACAAATGATTTCTCGAATTGTTGTTTGAATTAGGACATACTTCCTAAAATATTGTTGGCTAATTAGTAGTATTCATTATAAAATATATAAATAGTATAAAATAATATTATAACAACTACAAAGGTTTAACAAATCAATCTTCCGAATACATATTTTGTTTCAAATGTTTCAAAAAAATATTTCAAAACCCCATACCGGAATTTGCTCAAAAAGTTTTAGATCTCTAACCTAGACAATGTATTAATGCAGATATGAAACTTTTTTTCTGAGTTTCTATCTAAGAACAGATATTTTCCCTTCTCTAGACTCTCGATATGAAGACCGAACTCCATTGATCTCCTACAGTTTTAAAAAATTTTAGAAAGTGTGAAATGAGTTGTCAATTACAATTCCGAACCTTGGATATATGTGTACTTAAATATGTGAAAATGTATATAAATATGTATTAAATGTGTACTCGAAAATGTACATTTAGTTCATAAGGGCCGAAATGGGTTTCGCTTCCACAAAACGTACATATGAAAATTGTATTTACCAATAATTCTTTGTTTCTGAGGTCAAATTTATCAAATCAGTATTGACTTCAATTTTTGAAGTCAATACTGATGAGGTTAATAATTTACATAACATTGAAAATTGTGAGATAATTCTGAGAAATACATTCAAGGTGGTTGAATATTCGTCTACCTAGTAGTGAAACATGCTGAAATATTAATTGAATGAAAACACTTCTTGATAATTGTATCGAAATGCCACCACATTTGCAAAGGTTAAATTTTACAAATTGAATCAATTTAATTTTTGGAACTCAGCTAACAGCCCTCTCAATATCGGCCAAAATTATCATACCTTCATGAAACTGTAATAATTTGTTACATTCAATTCATGATAAAATCTTTTTCAATATTTCAAAAATGTTTCAATGCGTACTAGTTACTCCCAAACTTGGAATAAACTTTTAATGTTTGGCTCTGAAAAGAAAATTTCTCTCATGGTTAACGAAATCGTGTAACTTGCGAAGTAGAATGAACTCGAATCTACAGTCATTCTGTGGCTTTGTTCTAAAAGGGCCTAAAAGTCAAAATAGTTGAGATATTTGAGATTTTTGAGAATGACTTAGAATAGATTTTTCTTATATTAAGATTCCCATTATTATTTTTTGTATTTTTTTATTAATAGTATGAAGAAACATTATTTTATCATATGAATTTTTTCCAACTTGTTTTAACTTGAGAAAAATTGACATCAACTCTTATTATTATAACCAAGCCCCAGAATTTAAAATATAATATAGAAGTGATATAAAACAATTGCATATATTTGTACCGCCCGATTTTTACAATCAGTGACTTTCAATGTTTTGCACCTATAACCATCAATGTTTTACCATTCTTGTCATATTGAATTTTACCATCTATTTTATTGTCAATTTTTAAACTTAACTTGCACCCCATTTGTAGTTGTATTTCGGCGCTGGCTCAACAAATCATAAATCTTTCACTTGAAGGGATTTCAGTATTCAGGTACTTGGGACATCTGTTTTGTCAGATTCTTTACTCGTATGCACCAAGAACAACTTTTTCACGAGTAATTAGATTAGCGAATAATTCAGTTTATATTTCCATTATGTTTCACTTAATAAATTCGACACTATAGATCTTTACTTTACTAAATTAATTAGGCTGAAAATTATTCAATCATATTTAGGAAATAATACTTCGCAATTGTATACAATTTTTTGTACAATTATAATTTATTACTGTCTAATTGAATGAATGTGAAACGAAGATTAATCCAGCGAACACAATCTGGAATCTACACAATTTCCCAAAACACTTGAAATAAATTTGATAATTTTTATATATTATAAGACATTCATAGGAGAACTCTGATTTCGGAAATTTTTTTTGTGTTTTATTCGCATGTTCGTCGATTATACCGAAATATTCATTGTGTACTAATAACAATAAATCTTTGTGCCGTGAACTATAAAATACTAAATATAGTTAGCTTAGCATAAATATATTTAGCATATTTTTGATATTTAAAAACTTTTAACTCGATTATGAAAGAACGAGACAAATTGATCAATGAAATCAATGAAAAACCTGATCTGTAGAGAGAACTAACACAGTAGATGGTAATGACAAAATCAAGATATCAATGGATTGAAAAATATCTTGTGATAAAAACAGCAAGATTGTTTCTACCTATTGAAATATACCAATAGAAGAATTTTTCAGACAATAAAAGTGAAACAAGTGGACAAGAAGTATAAAAATCGTAACCATTTTCAACATTTTCTCTAATGAAGAATTAATATCCGATATTAAAAATTAAAGTCCAAGCAATATTACCATTATTGCTGAAATATATAATTGTGAAAAGTGTAGTTTTCACAATTGAAGTCAGGCGTTAGATGTGGCTGATTTACACAAATTTTTATTAAATCTACAAAGAGTCATCGTAAGAAATTTTTTCGTTATTAATGATTTCTCAAGCAACAACTACAATAATATAAATTTTTAAATCAGACCGTGCGCCTTTTTTACAAGTAGAAAGCTAGCAACCACTGAGTCTCCGTAAACGATTATCATACTCATTCATACTGGTATTAGTCTGGTTCCATTTTTTCATAGAAATAGATTATTCTTCATACATTTTACTCATAAGTTCTTCATTTATATTTATCCTATTCAGTGATAACTATTGATCTCAAAATTTGTGCCTACATTGTCCACTGTACACTGCATTTGTCCAGTCTGCATTCCAATGAAATCCAATTTTCTCTTTTATTATAATAAACTTTCTTAGGTCTCTACAGATAGGTATCTTTACAGATGTTATAAAAAATTGAACCTTTCAAAGCAATTGGAAGCTTAATAACAGATTTTCAATCATGAATACTTTTCATATGATTTCACTCTAACTGATATCACCAACATTTATGTAATATATTCAACTAAAAATTCAATAGCATAATATATAATGGAAACTTTTTCATTATTGAAGAATAAAACTTTTTCACTTATTGATGCTCTTCTTATATACCCACATGTAGCAAAGGTCAATAAATTTCAAAATACCACTCATTCAATTTCATTCAACTTGACCTGATTATGTATAAGTATTCTTTCTAAATGTATATGAGTGCATAAGCTCTGAAATGCGTCCATGAGACTTAATGTTGATTAACTGAGCCGAAATTATTTATTTAAATGAACTGAATTCATTTATCAAAGTATCTAATATTAGTTTATATAGAAAAAAATAAAAAAATTTCTACAATCTGCAATAAAAATCATTTCTTAGGTATCAGATCATAATTGAGGTCCTATTTTGATATTTACTATGTATCTCTGAATATCATTATGGTCTGTAATACTATTCAACGTTTGAATACGCATGTATATATTCTCAGAGAACCACATGCGGTATAGAGATATACCACCATGCAGATATCTTTGGAGACAGTATAAACTCAAAAATACGTATCTACAACTATGACTTTCAGGACAGTATATAATATACTCGGTATATCATATACTGTTCCCAAACTTGCAGTTGCCGATAAATATATATATATATATATATATATATATATATATATATATATATATATATATATATATATATATATATATATATATATATATATATATATATATATATATAAGAAGATGAACACTAGAACATTCATCAATCAAGGGAATGTTATAGTAGAGCTAGATATGTGAACGTGTACGATGTGATGTCTCCATCATCCTTCAAGGGATAAATGTTAGAGAAATATTGAAATCGATGCCACACCTGATGGAAGTGCGAGACATATATGTTTCGTTCTGCAAGGAACTCGTCAGTCGCACCGCGTCCATCGAAGTGAGGCAACGATTTCAACCTCCAAACCTCTTCATTCAGTGCCATAAGCACAAACAATTTTCATTTCCTCATATATATATATATATATATATATATATATATATATATATATATATATATATATATATATATATATATATATATATATATATATATATATTATATATATATATATATATATATATATATATATATATATATATATATATATATATATATATATATATATATGTTAAATTATATATTTTTTGTCCGTTTTCATTGAAACTAAAAAAATAAAAACTCATGTTCTCAGCCAAACACATATTGTAAAGGGGAATAATTTACTCATTTTTACTGATTAAGATTATGGTGAAAGGGTCGTATAGTAGAATAGTTTTAACTGAATACGATATTACTTATTGTGAATGGAATAATTTTAGTTTAATGCTCATTTATTATTCGTAAAAAAATTTATATTTCTTTTTTCACAATGAAATATATATAATTATAATAATCATGTTTATTCTTTTGACTCATCTCATTGTTTACATTTTCATTTTTAGAACAAATTTCAATGAATCTTAATTTTGAGGAAAACTGTAATTGTACGTTCGTATGTTTGTTGTTTGAGTGATCAAGGATGTGACTAATTTGTATTTTAGCTGTGACAATTTTGTATTAGCATCCTGTTGATGAATTTGTAAACCGATAAAGAAATATACAGGTTTAATTCAGAATATATGAGTTGAAGCTTTTCATCTTCATACAGACCGAATAACTGGAAAAATGAATTCATTAATTTTGTGTATATGTATACAAAATAAATGTATATATTATCTATTCATTCATCTTCAAGTGAGTAATTTCACAGATGAATTCACATATTAGCAGGTAAAATGCATGTAAAATGGACTCAAAATCTGTGTGTGCATATATTGGCCGGCTGTGCTTCAACTGATATTTAAAACTTTCCTAGTTGATCACTAGGAAATATCTATTTTTTTAATATTGTTAATTATCTACTCGCATATATTTTTCCCTACATTATATTTTCGGTTATTAAAAGTTACAATAAATTTAAAATTTTTGTATAGAAATCGTTCAATGTTTTTTGTATAGAATTGTAATGCATGAAATCTACGTTTAGTTGTTAATTAATATTAGATTTTGTACGGATAGTATGATTTACCTTATGACTGAATAAATGATTTATAATTGAATATCTCAATATGTTTTCAAATTATAGTTGTGTAAAAGTAGGTATGCCAGATTGCTCAAAGTCTGAGAAAAACTTTTTTGCATGAAAAATCCTTTAAGGATATATTTTTGTGTTATAATTGAATTTCTGAGGTTTTTGTTATAAGCAGTACCTCTAACCCAGGCACCACTCGAAAGACTGGTTTCACCAGATTATCGGATTCTGAAGGATCAAGGACGCCATGCGCAGAAGAATCGGAGCTTTTCAAAAACTCTCCATAACCTTAATACGAAACACAAATGCCACATTGGTACAATAAACGTTAAAACACTCACTAAAACAGGTAAACTGAAGCAGCTCACCGATACCATAAAAAAGTTCAATTTAAAAATCATCGCTCTACAAGAAACACGATTCATGGACGAGAATCATTTCGACACCGACAGTTTCAGAATGTACAAGGGGAATCCTGCCGTAAAAGTAAAAGATAAAGTACCACTTTCAGGTACCGGATTCGCGATAAACAATTCCGAACTCGACTTGGGTATCAATTTCACATCACCCAACGAGAGAGTCCCCTTGCTTACTATTAAATTAGATAATAAAGCTTACACTTTAATCAACGTGCACGCTCCTATTAATCACCACAACCAAACTGTTACGGAAAGGGTACAAGATTTTTGGAAACATTGGAGAAACAACAAATAAAATATCAAAACACCACGTGAAAATTTTGCTAGGCTATTTTAACCCACAGCCAGTTAAGGAAAGGAAATTCAGAGATACTACGGGTCCTCTCATACCAACCACAAACGTACCAACAAGAATGGTGAAAGGTTGATCGCGTTCTGTAGAAACTCCGAACTCAAAATCATGAGTACCCAATTTCAAAAACCTGCACTTGGAGATCGCCCAGTCTCAAGCAGGGTGAATATCAAATTGATCATGACGCAATTTCCAAAAGTAAATTTTAAAGGTCAGAACTTGCAGAGGCATCTTTGATTCGGATCGCTATCTCCTTCAAATAAAAACGAAATTTCAACCCAATAAAAATAAAATGTTTTTTTCAACACCCTTATCAACTACAATCCACGCTAAGAAAAACTCAACTTCGACTTTTAGATGTTTACGCATCCAGACTTGCAAGCTCCTGATATGGAAGATATTACGAAAATTCTGGAAACTGAACGATGCTATTTTCGCGCAAAAACTTCATCATTTAATATCAGAAATCCTGAGAACGGAACAGATACCAGATAATTGGAAATGCGTGCTGATACATCCATTGCATAAAAAAGGGACAAGATGGATATCAATAATTACAGAGGAATTTACTTACTTCCGGTTATGGAAAAGGCCGATTATGTGCTGAACAGATCTGTACTTTAAAGATGATATTACAGATGAGGAAATGTAGAAATATAGTGATAACATTCATTGACTTCAAGAAAGCTTATAATTCGGTAGACCGCGAAACCCTTTTCAAAATCATGAAAGATTTTGGGATCGATCGAAAGACTGGTTAAATTATAAACAGAGACTTACAGGTATAACTTCCGATGTGCGGCAGTGGGACGGACTTTCGCCAATCTTTTTCGATATTGTCTTAGAAAAGATCATTAGGGAATGGGAAATTCATATGAAGGGCATAAAAGTGGGTATCAAAAAAGAAAATCGAATGATGTCAAATGTATCGCCTTTGAAGACGATATTGCTATCGAATATGAACTTAAATTCAAACACTTGAACTTATGATTTACACTTTATTCACTACATAGCATGACGCGTTTCGTCGTTACAAACGACTTCTTTAGATGCTTACAGAAAAATGAAGAAGTCGTTTGTAACGACGAAACACGTCGTGATATGTAGTGAATAAAGTGTAAATCATAAGTTCAAGTGTTTGATTTTAAGTTTATATTCAATTATAATGAATTTACATCAAGTAAACGCCAACACTATTAAATTAGATATTGCTATCATCACAGAAAACAGAAATGAGCCATTCTCGCCGTAGAAATGGCCACAGCAAGAATCCATTCTCGCCGTAAAAAAACTACATGAAATAGCGCAGAAAAGCGGGTGACAAATTTCTTATGATAAACCAAATACATGGAGAGAAAACCAGAAAATAAATTTTCTCTGATTACAAAATGGTGAAATTCTGCAAGTCAGCCATTTTAAATACCTCTGAGAAGAGTTATACAGTCTTCAGGTAGCCTTACCTAATCGCTAATGAACAAAGAATTACCAAGCTTCAAAGGGCCTACAAGCTAACATGGCCGTACTATAACAAGGAGTCCATTTCGAGAGGCATTTTATCAATCTACGCAGCTGAAACAATGGTTATTGGCGGCCCTTCAAGAATTAGAGAAATAGAAAAACAAGAACGGAAAATTCTCAGAAGATTAACGGGCCAATCAATAGAATCTGCATTTGTATGAAAAGAATTCAGAATGAACTGTATCAAAAGACAAATACTATAACGGAAGAAATCAGAAAACGACAAGCAAAATTCTATGCACATATCTACAGAATGAAACAGCCCAGAATTCCGAAGACAATACTCGATATAATTATAAAGAAGTAAATGCGTAACAGAGTGACTAAAAGAGGCGCAAAAGATCTACAGCAGATCAATACAAAAAATCTCGAAGTGTCGCTATAAAATCGCTCATGTGAAGTTTGAGCAAAAATAAAATCGTCAACCTGGAATAAAATGGACGGATGAATGGAAGAAAGAGCATTCAGAAAGGATGAAGCGTTTTTGGGAGGCAAAAAAGGCGAAGCAAAATCCATAAGAAAAGCGATTTCAAGTTCAATCGCTCTCCTCATGGGAAACAATCGTTAAAATAATAATATACATATAGAAAATATTTTTATGAGTTCTCGGCAAGAAATAGGCCCACTATAATTGAAACCTAACCAATTTGTTAACCTGGTCTATATTTCGATTATGGTTACAATCTACATTAGGACTCTAAAAAAATAGCAGATGTTAATAAAGTGTCATGACAAAATTTCTTACTTCTTACAGCTAACCAGGTTTACAGTTTTACCAACACCATAAGCAGAAGTGTGTGTACTTAAAAATATGTGATATTACACAGAAACTGGATATTAATAATAATAAAATATAAAAATATAAAATTTTCGACAACTCAAAACAAACGATAGAACACAATATTTGGCAGCACAGAAAATGTCACCGAACAAGCACAGAAGGTAAAAGGTGAAAACACTCTAGAAACAAATGTCATCACAAGCAAGCAACACAGAATGTTAAAACTTAGCGAGTGTTTAAAAACGTCTTATTTAGAATGTTTTAAACGTAAATAACTATAAATGCAGCTGAGTCTAGCAATGCCCGTCCTTTTAATGATGCTATTAACATTTTTATTTATGTGGACCATTTCTAAGCAAATCCTTTTTTGGTAACTACCGTCCACATCCAGTACTTCAAAATTTTCAAAATCAAAGCGATGTTCTTTTTTTGAGGAATGTATATTCATAAACAGTACAATCCTCCTTATGCGCGCTTCCTTTATTCGCGTTTTCACTATTCGCGGATTGAAAAAATGCAACCCAATCTCTATATTCGCGACAATAGATATCTTTATTCGCGGATCTGATAGCTCTTTTTCGTAAGTGGTTCCGAAATTTTTTTGTTTCGGAAGTTGAAAGTTATTAAAAAAAAAGAATATAGACTTTGAGCAGATCTAGTTTGGGATAAAGTGACATTTTTTCCTACCAACATGACGTCTTGCTTCAACCTATGGAGCAAGAGATAATTCATGCCTTGAAGCTATATTACAATAGACGAACCTTCAAAATCATATTGGATGATGTGTAATGTAATCTTGATATGAATGTTATGGAATGCTGGAAAGATTTTGGCATAGCAAAATGCATTAGTAAACATAAAGGAGTCATTGGAAGAACTGAAGCCATACACATTGAATTCATGCTGGAAACACTGTGGCCTACTCTGACTGCAGAAAATGACGAATAATCGGTGTACATTCAAACTTTGACTGCAAACATAGCTGAAATTGCGAATGCAATAGGACGACATGGGTTGGAACAGATAAAATCAAGTGACATTCAGATGTTGCTTCAATCGCAAGATGTAGATTTGACAGAAAGCAATTTGGAGGAAATGTTAAATTCACTGCCTATTGAGGAAGAAGCTTCAACGAGCACGGGATACGTGACATTTAATTTGAAAATTCTTAGTGAAGGTTTAAGAATGGCTAATGAGAATTGTGATTTTATTTATGAAAATTGATCCATCTATGGAACGAAGTCTTATTTTAAAGACAAATTGCTGAAGTCATTGCTTAATCAGACTGAATTGAAGGAACCTTTAAAAACTGCCAAGCAAGAAAAAATTACGAAATTCTTTAAACCATTATTAAGCCTGAACATAATAATTTAGCAATATGATAAAAAACTTCATTTAAATTGATTTTTTTATATACTTTTCTTCATTTTGTCACGCAGGATTGTATCCCCTATAATATTATATAAATACCATTCCATATTCACGGTTTCTGTATTCGCGGCATATTTTCGGAACGTATACCCTGCGTATAAAGAGCTTTTACTGTATATACATTCATATCTATATATATTCATATCTATATTATATGTTAGATTTTGTTTTTTCAATTAGACACGAAACTTTTTAATTCTCTCGATTCTCTAATAGCAATGAATATTTCATTCTGAAAAACGGACCGCTTCATGGTAAAAACATTGTAATATTCTGTTGAAATATGTATTGAATGAGATGTGAACACTATGAATAACTATAATTCTTCTCTCAAAGATCGAGGTAGAGATCGCTTTTGAGACTAGTGGATTGTATCAGATGTTGGATAATTCACTAAATAATTTAGAACAATAGTAACAGTAACTGTTAATGTTTTTCTAGGATACCTATCGCCAATGTTCGAATTGTTATCACCAAGAGAATCTTTAATACGAGGGAGACTCGAAAATATATATAAATTGCAGTTGTAGAGATAAAAGTATCGATTTTCACAATCAGAAACATATATATATATATATATATATATATATATATATATATATATATATATATATATATTATATATATATATATATATATATATATATATATATATATATAATTCCATTTTATGTAATATATTTATCACGAAAATAAAGTTTTCAGCATTAAAATAAGCCTGTTATTGCTGAAAATATTGAAAATAAACTATCTTAAACAGGCAATAAATAATTTAAATATATATATATATATATATATATATATATATATATATATATATATATATATATATATATATATATATATATATATATATATATATATATATATATATATATATATATATATATATTTATATATATATATATATATATATATATATATATATATATATATATATATATATATATATATATATATATATATATATATATATATAGTATAATATCTTCAAAAGACCAGCAAATAGAGATTTAACTAGGACTATTTTTTTCTCGTTCAAGTACGGCGTACTTTTAGGAGAGCTGTTCATTCATTATAATGGTAAACGCTACTAATAATTTTTACTTGCTTCATTAATTCTTAATTTCTTATTGCTGTCTGTTATGATGTTTTCTAAATTTCAACTGGAAAGTATTTCTTTGCATCCATTACATTCCTCACCTCTTCTATTCGTAATGAGTGTAGCCATCCAAACACTGTTTTTTTGAATGTTTTGTAGGTTTTTTCTTTGCAAAAATGTTTATATAGTTTCTCTGTAATAATATATATATATATATATATATATATATATATATATATATATATATATATATATATATATATATATATATATATATATATATATATATATATATATATATATATATATATATATATATATATATATATATATATATATATATATATATATATATATATACGGAGTGCCATTTAAGTACGTGAACAAACTTGAGAGACTGTTTTTGAGTGGTTCCAAGGAGAAAAGTTTGAATAAATATAAGTCTAGTAATGTTTCTTATCCAGGATATAGGATGTATTTGTAAGCGATCTTTTTCTGAATATTCTTATAATGTCTTACCCGCTTTTTGTTGAAATCTGGCAATGTCAATGGGGTAATGAGCGGCTAAATCAGCGATGAATGTATGGGTAATTTTAGTCACTTCATTCAACTTATTTCTTCAGTTTTGTGTCAGCTGGCGACGAGTAAAAGTGATCAACACGCAGTTGAGTGTTACTGTTCAGTATAGTTCACTAGTCAATTAAAAAATAAACCACAGCGTGAACTTAAGAATTTAAAATAACATTCTCTCACTTCGATTATGTCCGAATGATTTAGCATATAATTTTCAACTCATTCATTGGAAATATAAATGTTCTCAATGTTGTTTATTGATTGTGTCGATGATTCACCAAAACAAGATTGAAAAAACTGTAAATAATCATCGAAACGAAACTTTTAGATTCGTTCCCGTATAGGACAAATTCGCAGGGGTGATAGTCTATGGGGTAATACTAAAAGTTAAGACGTTATACATATTGATAGATCAATTGGATTCGAAACGATTACTCGATAAAGACGGCCTCCTGGGAAAGTAGCGCGCTCGTTGGGGTGATCCATGATCTCCCTCGGCATTTGTATGCACTACTACTTCCCGAAAATCTATTACATAGTGTGGGGAACTTTTTTCCAACTGACGCTCCTTGACGACAAGTATTCCCAAAGATTACTTAATACTATGGTTGATTTTGTGCACGTTGTTTATTAAATAATAATCTAGAATATTATTGATGAATTTTAACGAACTCTCTTTGCTGTAAACCAAAGTTTAACAGTTCTTTAGGACGATAGGTTGAGCTGAATCCTACTCGATTTCACCTCTTGGGGAAGAGGTGGTTCTCATGTTTTTTAATAATTCATATTTTTGACATAAATTGAAATTCAAATTCATTTGATGCACCTATTGAAGTTCTACAATAATTCTTATACATATATAAAGTTTCACAACTTACAGACTAGGTAGTTGATTAGAAAATTGAAAAGAAAACTGAAACCACAAACAAAAACAGCACTAAATATTCCTAATATCTCGTTTTCAATATCAATGGCATCTGATTCAGAAATTATCCTACTGCGTGAAAAGCATTATCAACGGAATAGCTACTTTCTCGGTTTCTCTTTAAAAAGTTTTATTTATAGTTACATGTAATCTTTTTTGAAAGATTATAACAAATAATACCTCGATATTTTCCGGTATCTTGTCCGATACCTGATCCCAGAATATTGCATTCTAAGTTCATTTGTCTTTCGTGTATTTTATTTATGTATCAGCAATGAAAAAATGTTACTTATAAATATATTACACGGACCCAAGTGGTGGTCTTGCCTCAGAAAGTTTTGTGTATTTCAGATGAAAAACAGTGGATTTAAAAGTGTTTTTCAAACATTTTAGTCATATAACATCATAAAGGGTCGCAGTACTAATATTTAGAAACTGAAAATTTAACATTCATTTAATTCTTTATTTTATTATTTTAAAGCAGTGCGTTTTGAAGTGTTTTTCAAGCATTTTAGTCATATAGTATCATTGTTATAGAGGGTCGTAGTACTTATATTTAGAAATTGAAAATTTAACATTCTGTATGTATTTTATTCTTTATTTATATCATTAGTGCGGTGATCTGGATTTGTTGTTTTCATAGTTCTTTGGTTCTTTCTGAAGTCTTCCTATATATCGTTTCGGAGGAAGCAAAGAATCATAAATTTGTGGAGGTTTTTCCTTAGAACACAATTCCCAAAAGTGTTCATAACTAACAACTATTCCAGATACAAATTTAGCCGTCACATTTTTTTTTCAGATCAGCAACAATGAGGGCATTGAATTTCTTCATTGACATGCTCGACTGGGTTCATTGCATGCCAGTTAAGATTTAAATATACTTAAATATAAAATATATCATGAATTATATCATCGACCTAACGTAGCATGCACATTCGTAGAATGCCCCTGTTTAGTCCTCCATAAAAAATGTTTCAGAAAACTCTGAGAGATCTTTGAAGTTCGCATTGTCCATCGAGTCGGACAAAGGGGTAGTATATCAGATTTTACAAAGCATAATATATCTAATGATTTTTTCAAATTATTGAGGGGATGGAGCCCCTAATCGAATTTTTGAGGGGACTCGTGTGCCGACAGGCCCCATGGAGTCGGCGCAACAGCGTATCTTATCATTTTTTAGATAAATATAATGAATAAAAATAAAATAAAATTTATTGAGAAACTTTCCTTACATTGTAAAATAACATTCATTAATCGATACAATAATTACAACTAAGAAGAATGCTCTCAAAAGAACTGAATTCAGTTTTGAGTCTGATCTTCCATTCAGCCCTGGAACAAAAATATTGGTTCAAACAAAAATATTGGTTAAATTTATATTTACAATAATATACAATTTTATTTGAAAAGAAAAGAAAAAAATTACCTCAGAAATATTAAATATTTGAGACAATCTCACATGGTGTAGGGCATTTGTGGTAAAAAAATATACAAACTTTTGATACATAAAATTGATTCATACGTTATTGCCTACATTCGAATAATCGAAGTACTCTGCCACACTATAGTATGCCTTTATTAAGAGCAGAGATTTAACTCTCTTCTTAAATGGTTGAAGATTTTAATACTCTGATAATAGAAAGAGTTCTCAAATTTAGCTGTTTTATGCATAGGAATAAGTAGCACATCCCTGTTCCTTGTTGAATACTCTTGATTACTATTCAATTTAATAAACCTACCTTCATTTACTTCAATATATTACAAACATCTATAAATATATATGCACGGTAAGGTGAGTATGTATTAGTGAAGATAGGTTTACAAGATGTTCGTTGATGAATATTGAATATTAATCGAAGTATTTGCTTCTGTGTAGTAAACACCCTATATATTTCTGTAGAGCAGCCCCACAGCAGAATATTATAATTTAGATGACTATATACAAGACTGTAATACACATTCATAACATAATTTCTAGGCGATGTTCTTAATTCTAGAGATAGCAAAAATTAGTTATGCAATTTTTTACATAAAACATCAATGTGTTTTATGTAAATAACAACTCATATTTCTGTTCACATAATTATATTCGAAGAAACTTTGTTGATTGGGATGATGATATAGTGTTGTCCCCATATTTAACATCCAAGGTACTAATTCCATTGACCTTCAGACAAAAATGAACTCATGTAGTTTTGTCAACGTTCACCATCATATTGTTCATTCGACACCAATTTAAAAACTCCGATAACTTAGATAATTTTTATGACATTCGATGGTACTATATACATATATGTATAACAAGGCAATGTCAATGTTGACCAATTCCGAAAATTATTTTACTGTGTACTCCATAAGGTAAATCTGCAATACATCTATCTGTTTTTGAATAATGAACACATAACATATACATTTAATAAAACAATTGTTAAACAAAGATTTACACATATATTAAAAAGAATACTGCATGACGTACGTTTCGATGAGATTCACCTTTTTCAAATGCTACGTGCAGGCTAATGACATTTCTCGAATACATACAATAGGTTAACTTAAAATATGAATACAGAGAAAACAGGTAGATAACAGGTAGAAGGGATCAATTCATACTGAACTACCATATAGTAAACTAAGTAATTTTGAAAATATTGAGAAGGGGGCTTGAGGTATGATCGATTTGACTGTTCAAAAAGTTGACAGAATATTTGTATTTACTAATTTGAAGTGATTCTAACAAATTAAGCTTCATTCCCTTGTTTGGGGTATTCAAAATTTCAAAATCGGAGTTGAATATATGATTTTCATTAATCAAATGATTTGCATAATGTGAATCTGTTATGTCTTCTGTGAATGTGAATGTCTTCTGATTATCAAAGCTATGTTTATGTTCAGAAATTCTTATTTGAAAACTTCTAAACGTTCTACAAATATAAAACTCATCACAACTACCACAGTTAATTTTATATACTCCTGATTTTTTATTTTTGTTGACCTTAGATTTGTTATTTTTGATATGTTTTCCTAACTTATTTCCAGCACGGTAAGCAATGTTGATGTTATACTCAAAAAGAAGAGATTTGAGTTTTTCACTGGACTTACCGATGTATGTAAGACTGTTATAGCTGATATTGTTTTTGACTAGAGGATAAACCAAACCAATCGCCTTTTTGAAGTTTTTCTTTAATATCATATTATCTATTATTTCAGGATTATAATTATTATTCATACATATACATTTGACAAAATTGACAACATTACTCTCACTTTTTTTTGTATCACAAAACGAATTATGAGCAATTGGAAAAATTTTGTGCACTTCTCTTCACTAGATATATTTCTTCATACTGAATATAAAATACTAGCATTAGTGAAAGTAATGCTATGGAATGAAAGGTCTAATAAGCACAGTATGAAATAAAACGAATACGTCGTATCCCTAACGAGACCCTTTGGGCAGTTTTAATTTATGAACAGTCACTGAGGTATGTAATAATCTGAGGCTGGATTTAATTTGGCGGACTGATTTCACACTGCCTCTGTGGAAGGGTAGTTAATCATCCCCTCTCGCTTGCAGCTTCACTGTCGCTTCCAAATATCGAAGACAGTGACGTGGTCCATGTTTGTAGTTTTTATTTCAGGAAGCAGTCGTTTCTAAAAATCCTAAATACATATGGGATGCCTGATACACCAAGTTAATTTGAGACACCATAAAAATATATTCACGCTTCAAAAAATGTAACATTCAGGCTTTTTCACGAATTTTAAATGTACCTAAGTATACCTATTGTTGTTGTTTCATAAAAAATAAGTAATTCAATGTGTATAATAAATATAAGGCAAGTTTCATTTGATTAATCTAGAAAAATATTCTTCTTTCAACATTAGATATGTGTAGGGTGTAAATAAATAGGGTGTAAAGCTTTTTCGTTGAATGCGATGAATACCAATCAATGTTTATCGATAGCTCAGTTGAGAGATGCGCTGAAATGATTCGTTATTTTAACAAAATATTTGCAAATGAGGAAGAAAATTAGCCATTTTACAAATTAACAGTTTATTAAGGACTAAGAGAAAGTTATTTTTGGTTTACTGAAGTGATCGCGTATTTGTCTGGTATTGTTTTTTTTGTGTATTGCTATCTACTAACAAAACTATCAAGAATCTGTCTACACAAATGTTGTCATCGAAAACACAAACAAATTACGCTCAAGTGTGAATATTAAGAGCGTTTCGAAAAACATCGAACTTGTTGGAAAAACCATACACCGTTGTTTCATCCTGTTATGGGAATCATCAGTGATATGCATCCAGATAATCAACTTTTGACATATATTGAAAACGAATAAAGCCCTCATCTCTTCAAATTAAGGAAATATTAAGTGGACTACCCACGTGAGATGCCTCCATCGAACAAAGGCGATAAACTTTCTCGATTATGGTAACACAGTGTTTGTGACAAGATCAGTGCGCTCTTCTATACAAATATATTAGGCTTCACAGACGTTTCATGCAAATACCTCAGAGATTTTTGTGGATGTGTAAGAATAGTCCAATGCCTTATCTAACATCAAAAGATATTGTAATTCCTCTATAAATCTGTTTTTTGACCTATGTACATTGGATTAGAAGCTCGAGACATATTTGGAATGACTTGATGATTTTGGTGGAAATTGGACAAATGTTTCAATTCTTACTGTTAAATATAATTTTATGTTGAATTTATGTCTTTTTGAATCTCGATTTCACAAGTTCACATACACATATATAATGTCAAGACTTAGGAATAAGTTTGGGAATTTATCTTTACATATATCATCATCATCAAACCTCTGTCCGTCCACTGCGGAACGAAGGCCTCCCCCTGTCTTTGCCAAGATTCCTTATCGGCAGTCTCTCTTCCAGGCAACGCCGAGCCAATCCACAAGCTCCTTATCCCATCGATCGTGAGGGCGCTTTCTTGGTCTTACCTTGTCTCTGGGCTCCCAATCACCAATCACGGCTGACCAACGCTCATCTCTTGTTCGGACTAGATGGCCTCCCCATTTCCACTTTGACCTTTCTACACACTCCACGACATCCTTCACCATTGTTTAACCTCTTATCCAGCTGCAGCGTATTCTATCTCGTATGGTTAGACCCATCATGTACTTTATATACTCCGTTGGGTTCTTCCAAGCTTTTGGATGTGAGCAGAAGATTTCAGGGTCCAAGTTTCGCTGGCGTAGGTCATTGCTGGTAATAGGCATTATATATATATATATATATATATATATATATATATATATATATATATATATATATATATATATATTAATGAAAAGGAGTATTGCCTGGTAATTTGAATATAATTGTTGTGGGTTATAGGCAAGGTAGGTTATTTGCCTATAACCCACAACAATTATATTTATATATATATATATATATATATATATATATATATATATATATATATATAAATAAATAATAATATAAAGTCATCAATAGTTGTGTTGCCTGGATCGCTGAACAATCAATTAGTGCTTCTTGAAACAAGGTGATCAAATATAAAATACCACATATTCGAATAGAGAAATATGATGCTTTTTCGTTTCATGAGTTTTACTGAATCACAATTTTCGGATCGATGTTCGATAACTTCATTCTTAAACTTTTGAAATCGTTAATTTTTATGCATTTAGCTTGAATGATGAGATTATGCGCAGTTCTTGAACTAGATTCATGGAAAGACATCGTATTCACTGTAAGTCGAACGTTAACGCAAAGCAGTAATGGACGACACTGCGTACAAGAGGGAGGGTTCGGCATACTTCTCTGCGATAACTAGCTTCATAAACAGTTCCTGATAAATGGGCATTCTAGCATGTACATTCTCTGCAAATTGCATCGAGCTATTGCATAAATTGAACCCTATAAACTGCCGGAGATCCTAATGCCTTATTCGATATCAATTTGTCACCTGCGGGTCCGCCAAGGAATTTTCAGATTTGATAGTGACAGATGATCACAGTAGTTTATTAAAGCCCTTGGAAGTCTCTACGCAACAGAAAACATTATTCAAAACTGATGGAATAGTCTTTTAAATATATAAAAACACAGTGACGTAATGAAACAATAATTTGAATATTCTCATAATTTCGCATAACACAGTAATAATTAATTAAACTAGAACAGTAGATATTTTGTAGGCATTATTACTAGTCAAATAAAGTAGGATATATATGGGTATGAATGTGTGAACATTCAGTGCTTCGTGTATCTATGAACTGAGAAATGTTTTCGATTGATTCGTATAGATGGAATTGTAAAGTATTCATTACTTGATGGTTCTTCAGGAGCTGGACAGGAAAATAAG
The DNA here is from genome assembly GCA_030704895.1 of Henosepilachna vigintioctopunctata. Lineage (NCBI taxonomy): Eukaryota > Metazoa > Arthropoda > Insecta > Coleoptera > Coccinellidae > Henosepilachna > Henosepilachna vigintioctopunctata. The sequence goes on along the minus strand of JARQZJ010000062.1, from coordinate 5,098,092 downwards.
TTACCTCTTTTTTCCAAGCTTTCGAAAATGTTTATTTTCTTCTTCAGGGCTGAAATAGTATAATATTAAATTCGTATAATATTAAATAGTTTATATAACAAGGCACTACTGAAAATTTTCTCTTACAATTACTGTGAAGTTAGTCCGAAAGTACATTTGTTTCTTGAATTTTGAAAATAAGTACGAAAATGTATTGGATTCGGATAATATAGCACTCTACTTGTTTAGTAGTTTTAGGAAGCAACGACACTAACTGTATTTCTCAATTCTTTTTTTCAAGTGGATTGTTTCCAGATGTTTCCAAGGGCTTTTCTTGAACAGCAAAACGTTCAGAAGGAGCAATCAGATTTATATATAACGAAAAGATATATATATATATATATATATATATATATATATATTTATATATATATATATATATATATATATTTATATATATATATATATATATATATATATATTATATATATATATATATATATATATATATATATATATATATATATATATATATATATATATATTGATTATATGTTGCTCTGTTGATTATCTGTATCAGATTTTTTATTAATACAATTTCCTGTCTTTTTTATATGAACCATGTCATGGAAAAGGCATTTGTTGTAATTATTTGCGTACTCTAAAATTTTTGTGGCATTTCATTTTGTGTAATTCATATTGTGATCAGTGGCTTGTACATATTGAGTGCAGAAGAATTCGTTTTGTTGGTATTTCGGTAATCAATTTACATAATACAGACTATATACAGAATCGCAATTTTGACAAGGAATTTTGTAAACGACATTTGATTTAGACAAAAATTGCGATTCTGTATATTATAGGTCAAACATTCGAAATCCTTCATTCAAGGATCATTTCTCAAAAAAGTGATTGCCGAAATACCAACAAGACGAATTCTTGCGCATTAACTCAACACGTACAAGCCACTGATCATAAAATGAATTAGGTACAATGTCAAAAACATTTTTGACTACGCAAATATCAACAAACGCCTTTTTCTTGAAATGCTTCATATAAAAAAGGCAGGAAATTGTATTGATAAAAAATCTGATATATATATATATATATATATATATATATATATATATATATATATATATATATATATATATATATATATATATATATATATCGGAAGTTTTTAGCAATAACAGGCTTTTTTTGATATGAAAAAGTTTATTTTTGTTGACGTTTCGTTGTTATATTACAACTGTGGCAAAACTAATCTAATATAACAAAGAAACATCAACAAAAATAAATTTTTTCATATCAAAAAAGCCTGTTATTGCTAAAAACTTTCGAAATAAAATATCTTAAACAGACAATAAATCAATTTCAAATATATATATATATATATAAATCTGATTGATTTTTCTGATTAATGGCTCATATTCAGGCCCGCCACTAGCTGTTTCGTCGCCCGCGTGCAATACCGATTATGCCGCCCTACTGTAAGAGTTTTGACAAAAAATGGATAATTCTTTCTTATATTTTCTTTATTATGGTGAGGAAAAAAAATTTTCAAACATTTATTTGATAGAACATTTATTCTTGATTCAATACAATATTCTACAATTAACTTGTCATTTTTGTTTACTAATATGAAAAATTTTCAACTTACGTTTTCTATTTCTATTTATCTACAAAAAATATACTCTTCTTGCCTTTAAATTTGCGAAATTTTCTATCAACTTTCTTGTGTCCAAACTATTTAAAATTTCATGTTCAAACCATTGCAAAAAAAACTTAGTCTTGGCAAGCAATTCAATTATTTCATTCTGAATTTGATCTCCCAAATAGTGAGTCATACGACTTGAATCTGATTTCGAAGGTTGAATTGATCCCGCATGACTGAAGCAAAGGATGCTATCATTTCGATTGCTTTTAAAAAATTACCATTGTCATAATCATAATCATCAGGGTTTTGAGGACCCTCAGAATGCCAGACACTGATGAAATAAATACTTGATTACGCCTATGATTCTTTCTAATACAGCACACCATTGCTATTTTTCCGATTCTAACAGTCTCAGTTTCATCTGATTTACAGTAGTTTTATTTTCAACATTTTAATTAATTCTATTCTACCCACCGTTTCACATTTTCGCTGTTGGAAACACTTGTTTCATGCTTTTTCAGTGTTAATGACAAATGTTTGCAATCAGAAAAACTGTTCAAAGCAGACAAAGTACTAGCAGATTTACCAAATAATTCACAACAAAAACAATGTGTTGAATCTTTCGAAATAGAGTAAATAAACTATTCTCTCTTAATTTTTTCTCCATTGGGAAGATTTCTATAATACTAATTGTCTGTAAATTTTCTTCCGTCATCACTTATAGGAAAGTTGCAGTTGGGCGCCTTTACCGGACACGATTAACCAAAATATGAACAAGATCATTACTCATACTTGCAGGCCACAAACCAGGATCATCAGAACAATCTAAAGTGCTGTAAATGTAGTACCTTCTCCTGTTCCTTAATACCTGGCTCACCTCAAAATTTTCGTAAAGAGCCCGCCATTTTTTCTTTGTCGAAATTGCGCTCTCGAAAGTTTTTTCCATTTCTGCGGTTCCTGGAATTAATTGTGTATGTAATTTTTTTTCATTTAAGTAATGTTTTTTATACAATAATATGTCAGAAAGTTCAGCCAAACAAATAGGTTTTGATTCCACGTAACAATTTCTACCATAAGTTCAATATCAATCATAATATAACCTACTCATTAATTTTCGAAATTAAGAAGTATTGAAGACAAATTTTTTATACTAAAACGTTCATAATGTTCTTGAACAGTAATTATTGTGATAAATAAGTCTATAAATAAAGGTAGGTTAATACTTACCACAATTACGATTCCTTTGCATTTCTGTTTTATACTGACGGATGATTGAATTATAATCACACTAAACGAGTTTGAATATCAATAAATTAAGCCGAAATCCACCTCGAAAGAACTATTAACAAAATAACTGCAATTCATTGTGCCAGTCGTTCTATTTATCTATACTACCATAGCGAGCGAATTGGAGAGGACGCTCAAAGGTGATTCCCCCAACATCAACAGTCCCGTTTTCCATAAAATGGCAGAGACGACGTTTGGTGTTCCATCTTAGTTTTGATGGATGCCAATAGATGGCGGTGTAAACGTATTTCGGTCAGATTTTTCAAAATGCTATGACTTAATATTTATTTTCTTAAACAATAGATATTATGACAATGACTTGAATTAGGTACGTGAGAAGTCGCTCAATTTGCAGCCCCCTGGTCGTGCCGCCTCTGTGCTGTGCACGCCTTGCACGCCCGCTTACGGCGGCCCTGCTCATATTTTGATATCCTATTTACCGAAAAATCCACTCCAAATACACAAAATCAATTCATTCCCTTTTCGTTAGTGATAAAACTTCGGCCAACGTTATGCAATCTACTTGAAAAAGAGTATTGAGAAATGCAATAATTTTTGGAGACAATGCATTGGGAATACCCGTACTTACTTTCAAAATTCAAGAAACAAATTTACTTTCGGAGATATATATATATATATATATATATATATATATATATATATATATATATATATATATATATATATATATATATATATAAAGGAGATGTTCCATTGATAATTTTTATTGAGAAAATTTCTATATAACTTGGATCATCAATGAACAATAGAATTTGCGATATACCCTTATTGTTTCTTAATTGAAAACTTATAGAGAAGTATGTTTATCTAATGAAATTGAAGATAGAAAAAACCAGATTTCTTTACGAGAGCAAAATCAATATATTTTCAAACAATGTGAACTGTCAAAGTTCAGCTGATGAAACAACCATCACATCAAATTACTTCATCATTACTTCCCATCAAACGCTTCGAATGTCTCGAGTCTTTTTTACAGTGAACATTATGTTATTTTTATTTGTCAAGTACAGAGATTTGTATTTGTAACAAGTATTTGCTAAGAAACAGAGTTTCCCAAAATTAATCAAGCCTTATCTATCCTGATCTAGGTAACACAATAACATATAACAGGTAACAGATAAAATATGGAAATTTCATCAGATGCCTAATGTTCAAATGATAGGAATAGACTTCTTTGGTGTTGAAAAACTGGGATATTTCAATTTAATTAAATATTATCGATACTCCGCACCCCTTTGAATGATTTCATTGCCGATAATGATTTTCCTGATTGAAGCAATTAAATTAAGGAATTGTCGATAGCCAATTCAAATATTTACAGGTATTCCATCAAACTGTTGAGATCTATAACCGGGGCAATCTCGTAATGAGTGAATTCTACCGTAATCTGATACCAATCAGTTAATAATCAGGATGGGGATGAAATGGTCACACGACTGATCACTTTTTACTTGATTGGATTTCAGTAGTTTATGTGTTTATGTTGCTTCGTTCTTTAATGAAGTGGATTTCTCAATCAGCGAAGTTGAGTTGAAACATAACTATATCGAATAGATAGTGAGAACAATTTTAAAAATATTATATGTATATATATAATAATATTTTTTTAAATTGTTTTTATTGACTGTTCGATATACTTATGTTTTATAATATTTTTAGCAACAACAGAATTTTTGTAATGGTATAAAATAAATAAAGATTCATTACCAAAAATAAAGATTTAATCATTATATTTTTGAATATATTGATAATAATGAAGTTTACTTGCAATCAAACCAAATAAATTATAAGAAATTTTTCATAATGTATCATTATACATACCATATCACTTGCGAACTAACATAATCGCAGAGACTTAAATAAAGTATGTTGGCGACATATGCATATATATATATATATATATATATATATATATATATATATATATATATATATATATATATATATATATATATATATAATATATATATAATTAGTTTTGACAAACTTGTAATATAATAATTAGTTTTGACAAAGTTGTAATATAACAACGAAACGTCAACAAAAATAAACTTTTTCATATCAAAAAAGGCTGTTATTACTAGAAACTTTCAAAATATAAATATATATATATATATATATATATATATATATATATATATATATATATATATATATATATATATATATATATATATATTCAGTGTTCAGCTTTCGAAAATGTTTATTTTCATCTTCAGGGCTAAGATAGTACAATATTAACAGTTTATATAACAAGGCACTATTGAAAATTTTCTTAAATTTACTGTGAAGTTAGTCCGAAAGTAGATATGTTTCTTGAATTTTGGAAATCATCATTTATATATATATATATATATATATATATATATATATATATATATATATATATATATATATTCTGGTATTCTGGACTGTTTCATTCTGTAGACATCTGCATAGAACTTTGCTGGTCATTTTCTGATTTCTTCCGTTATCGTATTTGTCTTTTGGTACAGTTCATTCTGAGGTCTTTTCATCCAAATGCCGTTTCTATTGATTGGCCGTAAATTTTTTTCAGAATTTTTCGTTCTTGTTTTTCTGTTTCTCTAATTCTTGAATGACGTTCAATAACCATTGTTTCAGATATATATATATATATATATATATATATATATATATATATATATATATATATATATATATATATATATATATATATATCATCAATTCATATCTTACAACTCTTATATTCTTACGTAATTATATTAAAATTATCAAACTTACTTATATTACCACGCACGTACGGATCATATTATGTATAAAGAAATATTTATATAAATTTTAGAATCATACTCTTTCGTAAAAGTTTTACGAGAGATTTGTGAAATTGAAGTCAATTTCCAAATAACATGAGCCTGTAGTATTCTTAAAAAAGGCCTAGAGCCGAAACATATGTAGAAAAAACAATTATTCCTTCAATTTTAAACTGTGCTCATTCGCAAGAAACCTTCACACTTATGTTATTAAGCAAAGCACAAGAAATCTAAACGAATTATATTTATATATATATATATATATATATATATATATATATATATATATATATATATATATATAAATAAATATTATTCGCACTAACCACTCACGTACGGATCATATTATGTATGAAGAAATATTTATATGTAAATTTTAGAATTGAAATTACATCACAACAGTATTCAACCTCGACTGGGATACGAACCCAGGTCTCTCAGGTTTACGCCCTGTTGCTTTAACCAACAGGGCGTTAATGAAGCTTGAACCTCTGAATTTTTTCTGTGTGGAACGAATGAAAATAATTGGAAGTGAATTAAAAAAAAGAAAATAAATTTCTATAATTGACATTCACGAATTAACATGTGCAACCAAATTAACTGAAAACTATTAAGAAGAACTTGTTAATTCCAATCACCCCATTACTATAATATTTTAATTTCTTATGGCATCCCCATAGAGTAACTCGAACTAAAACAGTACCGTTCTGCCATTACGGCAAAAATACTTTAAATAAAATAATAATCACACAAGTGTAAAATAACACTTGAAACGGAGCGGCTTCCGGAAAATTAGAATAACACAATAAACCTTCTAATGGGTTTTATTAAATTAGTAAACGTTATCCTCGTATAAGCAATTACACACAAGCCGGATTATTATTTCTTCTTCGTGAAGGGTTGTGTCATAAAAAGGTTAATTATATGGTGGCGCTTGAACTGGACGAAGGGTTCCTGCTAAGTCGCAACGATGTTAGCATAAGTACAGTGGCGGCACTAATAGATGATTTTGTATGTAATAAATAATAGACAAGTGTTTTGAGCTGGTTCGCTGTTACGAACTTGGAGTTGGAAGAAAAACGAAAAAAAAAACTCGTGAGAAGTAGATACAATCCGACAACTAAGTATCGTCTGAATAAGTCAAAAAAACTCGATAGATTATAACATATACAAATCTAACCTTCCCATTTCAAAGAGTTTTCTTCTTTCTGCATTATATAAATTTGTTTTTTTTTTCATCATTATGGTGAATTAATCACTAAGTTTACGAAGTTTACACTTATTAGACTTCAATCATAAGTTTCATCTAAGTTTAATTTTGTATTTTCATCACTATTTTTCTCTAATTTATGTTCATTTTATTTGTGGAGGAGTGGAAGAATGATTCGTCAAACTCCTACCATTTGTAGGAAATTTCTTTTTTCTACAATGAAGATTACAACAATTACACTATCTAGTATTTATAATTTATTAATAACAAATAATTTACGCTTAAATATTTTTAAGCTACTTACCGTATATATATATATATATATATATATATATATATATATATATATATATATATATATATATATATATATATATATATATATATATATATATAGAGCTGTTTATATGCATTGAATTCTAGATAAAATATGAACTTTCAAATTAAGAAAACTTACAAACTTGCACGAAAAACCTGTCAATGTTTATAGTTTCAGTTATAGTAACAGACTGCACGTATCTGGTACATGTTTCATTAAATTATACAACAATTCATTTTTAATTTTAAAGTTAAATATACGTGTAGCATAAAGTAGTCTCTCTTTAACTGATATTAGTTCTGAGCAATTGAACATACTTTCGAGTGGCGTTTCATTACATTTGTTACAAAATTGTTCACATAGCACGATTTTGCAATTTTTTCAGCTGTTGAGTAATTTCTTTGCTGAAACAGATACAGTAGAACAATATTCAGTATGTGGCATTAATATTGTCTCACCCAGTCAATTACTTCACATATGTCATTTTTGTGTATGATAAACAACATCGTCAGTATATAATGGGAAAAATAATGAACCTAAGACTATTCCTTGAGGCATATATATATATATATATATATATATATATATATATATATATATATATATATATATATATATATATATATATATATATATATATATATATATATATATATATATTTTTTAAATAGATATTGAGTGATTAAAGACCAAGGTTTAAATGTATAATGACATCTATTAAATAGTGGAGAAATACTCAGTTATTTTCGAGGTTTCTAATGTGATGTCGTAAATAATTAAATTTTTTTCGCTTACATTGCAAACGCAGGCTGAACCTTACGAGATTTATCGGAATATTTGAATTATTTAATTGAATCAAAATTAAAAACACAAAATTTTACGTGAAGATTCGACTTCTTTGTGGCTTGAAATGAATGTCCTGTTAAAGAGTTCTATACGAACCTGTTCTGAAGACTGATTCAATTACGATATTTATACCTTCCGGAAATTTTGTACCGACAATTTAGATAAATCAAAAAGGTTTATAAAGGTATGAAAATAGAAAAACAGAAACTTACGGTTTTAACCTGCAATTTTGTGACAGCCGTTTACATATGTTTCGAGCTATTGTTTCTCGTCAGAACGGCGAAGTTCAAGTTTTAGATGTTCGAACTTGAAAATCGAACCCTGCATAGCAAACAAATACCCTATTCTTCCTATTTACTACTTCGTCTAAAGAAAATCTGTTTGAGAATAGGTGTATTTAGCATACTCGAATCAGTTATATCTAGTAATATTTATGTCCGTTTATGAGTTTAATGGTTAGGAAGCTGGCTATATATCTAGTAGTGAATGTTGAGTTTACAAGCGCAAACGCATGAATTAGAAAAATATATTATTTCAATTAAAAAAAAGTAATAACACAACTCATATATTAGTTTATCCCTTTTTTCTTGTTTACTTTCCGACACAGACACAGTGAGACACTTATTTAAACAAAATGTATTTAATGTGATCTTTTCATTTATTTTTGTCAAGAAAACTGTAGTGAAATCCTGTCAGTTGCACCCCTTTCTTAATATATTAATTCATGAAGTCGTGTCTGCTAAAAATTAATTCTTCTTTCGGTTTGAAAAAATATTGAATGGACTAGTTTTTCGTAAAAGTGATTGATTGAATATACCTTCAATGGTTCCTAAATTATCACTCATTATGACATTTAGTTTTTGCTTTGATGATATATTTGTAAATAAAATTCAACGATTATTATTATATTCTGATTAAAAGCGAACACCCTACACCACTGTCAAAGACTGCATATTTGCTTAACGCTCCACATTTCCACCCCTTAAACACCACTGCACATTCATAGAGTCTGGCTGACTATTACATTTTATTTACCCTCACATGGGGCAAGTTATTCTTGTTTGCTTACAACTTCTCGCTAGATGTGATATTCATATGCGGCAATGTATTACTTTTAACACTTGATAAGGACTAATGAGTAGATGCAATTATATTATTGTTGAATATTATGTGTATTCAATATATATAATGTTGATATATTCTTTAAATGTTATAATTTGATATAAATATTAAAAACAAGATAGTGTAGCACAAATAGTAGAACATGTCTTTCCAGCATTTTGAAAAATATTCAGAGAAAAATAAATGGGCGTACAAAGTTCGCGGGGTCAGCTAGTGATCATATATTAATATTTCAAAGTTGTCAATGTTTCCTTGATCTACAAAAAAACATTTTTGTTAGAAAAGTAGTCGGCAATGTAATTGGTAATACTATTCTCTAATACATTCAAAAAGCAAAGTAGCTGTATTGTTTTACAACAATGTAACCAATTTTCAGGATTTGTCCATAGGCCCGAAGAAGATACAACCCACTTAAGCGCTATTTATTCAATGGGAAATTTCCCAAAGGCATGAAAACCAGAGAGCATAGAACCAATTCCATGAACTTTTTAATCAAATAACTCATAATTTTTCAACATAAAAATGACAACCTGTTTCACATCGTTTACCTAATCCTTATTAAAATTTGATTAACAACGCCCTTAAAACAGTCACGAAACTCAAAATCTATACAAATTATCATTTTATCACAAAATTCACATGATATCATAAAGTGAATGAAGGACATAAAATTTTACTCAAATTAATAAAAAAGAGTGTCCGTAATGGGATCGCGTCTCTTAACGCTGTATCATCTAATTAATAAATCGCAAAGTGACAAATTATAGACCGATATTTTACGTCGACTGCATGACACCTCTGGGGATATAAAAGGGTTAGGCAGGGTTGGACCGATTCCGAAGAGACGGGATCAATTCACTGAAAAAACTAACCAAATTTGCTAATTCTAAAATATAGGTAAAAGTATAATTTTAACACATACTTGAATTACACTGAACATAATTAAATTTTTGTTTCTTTGATGAAAGAAAAAATTGAAAGAGGAAAAGTTTACTGATTAACAACACAATCTTACGAAGAAATGAGTATGAAAATGTGAATTCATTCTTACTTCATTATTTTTGTCATATTCCATCATATTCATATTCAGATTCTCATCGTAATTGTTCTCCCACAATGCTCTGTTCAAAGCAAGAATTAATGCCAGTTTACGACTCATTCAAAGCGTCTTCTATAAATTTCATAATTTGCTCAAAAATCAACAATTTAGAAAATGTTTTCAATATTCTTTAAAGAAAAAAAATGTGGGTCAGCTCTTACGAATGGTGACTTTTTCCACTTTTGCATAGAAACATTTACATAAAGTGTAAAACTACTACTTTTCATAACATTCAAAAAATCTATTATGATTTAGAAAAATTTTTGGGATATTAATTCACCCTCACGAGTTTTTGATTTTTGATTTTTCAAGACAGTCTTGAAAATGAGCTAACGCTCGAAACATGTTGACTATACATATTGTTAAATAAATCGTGAAACATTAAGCCAAGAGTTTAATTTATTTTAATATAATTCTATTGATATAACGGCATATTTTTCATATTTTAATTTTCAATATAATATATTCGTATATTTTTGTAGATAATTTTACAAATATATAGTTCTAATGCTATTAGACATTTTATATTTTCATTTCTTAGTGTTACAATTTGCAATTCATAACTTCTATTTCAACTAGCAAGTGTTATGAGCCTTCTTCAGTTATATTTTCAATAGTGTTATTGTTGAATTGAGTTTTTCGAAATATGTTTGATATTTTGTCTATTGGTTGTTGTCTCTATTTGTACCTCTCGGCTTAGAATTTTAATTCTTCCATCTTCATCTAACAAACATGTTACTGACTGTTAACAACTTGTCAAGTTGTGAACAGTCACAGAATTTTAGTTTTAACAGATTCATACTCAGTAGTTGCGGTTTAAATGCTTCATAGTAGTAGTTACAGAGTGCTTCTGCTTCATGAACTAATGGTTATGTCTTTGGCTCATAGAAATATAATGTTTGAAAGAAGAGAACTCCAGTTGACTACGGAATCACGGATAATTAGAAACCAAATATTTTGAATAAAACATGGTCTTTCACTGATGCTGGTATATTGAAATTGAACAAATAAGAAATTTTTAAGTTTGATAAACGGACAAACTGTAATGTTATATTGAAAAAATGCCAAATTTAAAAGAACTAGAATATGAAGAGATGTAAAACCTAAATTTTTGCAATTTCATTACAAGGAATGAAATATAAATACAATATTTATTTCAAGTATCATTCGCTCTGGCTGATCATAAACAAAATTTGGCAATCAATTCAACTTAAATTCATTGTAGTATTTCCCTAATAATTAATTAATAAATAGCCGATAACATAAGCATTAAATAAATTTTTTAGTTATCGTACAAATTATTTAAAAAATTATTTGTCCAACTATAACATGGATAGTTTAACTGTATAGGAATATTTGAAATCACACGCATTTGTAGAGTCTCCGACCTACCCACATACGTATTTTAAAATATTGGGTATATAATGGCCCGGAATTTAATCAGTACACCGTATGTGGAAGTGTGATAAGGCTGTCATTCGGCAAGAAGGATTGCACCTGCGGGATACGTTTGTTTTCCCAGAAGAAATATCTGGAATTTATTCGCCTATTTGTATTATAATACAATATTTGCAAATCTAATGTTGTTTGGGGGCGGAGAAACACGCAACATACTCTATCACTCTAGAAAATTACATACAATATTCGATTAGGTATATCTTGTCTTGCAAATTCGAATCGAAAACACCTGGGTATTGTCAGTCTTAGAATTACTTTAAGAGCGAATATTCCACATATATGGATCACCAAGATCTCTGTGTATTGAGATTTTGATGCAAGACTACATAACTATTGATACACAGGACTGCGGAAACTACGAAAAAAATTATTTGTCATAGTTTGAAGTAAATACAACTTTGAAGAAGATATCAAAGAGCTAAGATATTAAAGATGTATTTTTGTTATGTAGATCAGTATGTAAAGCATATAGTACACTAGGTGTATGTGTCCCACAGATAAATGGGTTGCGTCCGTCGAAATATTTCTTTTAAGAAAAAATTTCATGAACTATTATGAAGTAAATTCTTCAAAACTTTTTTACTTTCCAGTACCTATTTGATTGAGGCTCGCTTAACGTATGATAGTCATTACGGGCAATAGTTCTATGCCAGGAATCTATCTATAATAATTAATCGCAAAATGTGTTGGTAAGCGCATAACCCAACAACGCCTGGACCAATTTTGTCAATTCGTTTTTTTAAATGTTTCTTAAAGTCAAAGGATGGTTTCAAAAGGATGGTCAAAGACGGCGAGAAGAATACGAATGAATTCCAGGAAAACACTAAAAGCAGCCCATTTCGTTTTCCCATACAAATGTTTTCTAACTGAAATGTGGAGTTAACGGCAGCATCGATTTCACAATTTTTTTTGGTGTGTTTGTTATTGTCACGGAAAAAAGAGTTTGTAAAAAAACTGCTTATCACTCATTTCTGTTAGTTCAGAGCTATCACGACTAACATTAAAACTTCAACTTACAGTGGGTTTCCAAATTAATAGGGACAGTCACATTTTTTATCATATTTTTTCTTTAGACGCGTTTGACTGCTATTTCAAGTGGCGTAAGTGGTCCTGGAATGTATTTTTATGTTCACAGCACCTCTACAAATCGACTTGAAAGTAAATTTCAAGTGTTATAGGATTCGTTTGTTTTGTAAAAATATTTTATTATCAGGAGAGACGCACAGTCCTTCACACGTGTAAAAGTGAAATACGTAAATAATTATTTTTAAAAGTTATTTTGTGATTTAGTGACATAATTGTTGACTGAAGTAAGTATTACTTTATTGTTATTAAATTTAAAGTATTATGGGGCTGATTTTAGGATGAAAATAAATTATTTTTTATTTTTACAGCTTTTACTATGGGTCGAGGGGTAGATTTATCTCCAAGAAAAAAGTCTGAGGTTAAAACCCTTCTTTTGCACATAAGTCATTCCCAGAGGAAGATAGCAGAACTGGCTGGTGTTTCTAAGTCTGTAGTAAATGCAATAAAAATAAATCTGGATCAAGATCAGCCACTTTCTACCAAAAGAAAAGGCAAATGCGGAAGAAAACGGATTACAACACCACGGTCCGATAGGAAAATCCGGGATATCTGTTTGCAAAACAGGAAGAAAAGTGCTGGATTGATAACACAGATGGTACAGGAGTCTGGAATACAAGTTTCTAAGAGAACTGTACAGCGAAGGTTGGCAGAGGAAGGCCTGACCGGTCATCGTCCAGCTAAAAAATCGCGACTGACAGAGGCCATGAAGAAGAAACGACTTGCTTGGGCTCGTGAACACCGTCTGATGAGTGTTGAAGACTGGAGCAAGGTCAGTTTTAATGTCAATTTATATTTCATATTAATGTTGTGATATATTAATTAAAAACATTTTCATAAAAGTTATGAATACTTTTTTTTGAGGTGTGTTTCTCAGACGAATCAACTTTTGAGATTCTAGCCGATAAGAGCAATTTTGTCAGGCGGCGTCCAGGCGAGAAATGTCACCCTGACTGCATTGTGGAACGCGTTAAACACCCTGTTAAAATTATGGTATGGTCTGTCAAAAGCGCTAAAGGGGTTGGGCGTCTCTACATTGTCCAGGGAACCATGAGACAGGACCAATACAAGCAGGTCCTAGACACTAGCTTGTTTCCGCAACTCCGGGAATGGTTCCCAAAGGGGGAGGAATTCATGTTTATGCATGACTCAGCACCATGCCATAAAGCAAGGAGTGTGACGAAATTTTTAGCAGACCACAATATACCAGTTTTACCTTGGCCTGGCAATTCTCCAGACATGAACCCCATCGAAAACTTATGGAAAATTACCAAGGCGGAAATTGCCAAGGAAATGATAACTACCAAGGTAAAACTGATCGAAAAATTAATAAATGTGTGGCACTACAACCCTAAAATAAAGGAGAGTGTCAAACAGTGCATAGAAAGCATGCCAAGGCGGATCGAAGCACTCATTCAGGCTAAAGGAAATGTGACAAAATATTAGCAATATCTCATTGCCATTTTCATACTACCTGCTAATATTTTTTAATTACCTAAAGATTATTATTTTTTTGTTTAAACTACTTATAACATATGTGTCTAATATTATTAAATGTAATTATAACTTAAAACAACGTTTTAAATTTGTTATGGACCAATAAAGTGTAAAAAACCAATATTTTGCGACTGTCCCTATTAATTTGGCAACCCACTGTAATATAAAATTTTGGTAAGTTTCAATAGACTAACATACACGTTACTAACACAGCACGTGGTATATTTGATTATAAGGAAGAATGCATAGTGTTCTTTAATTTACAGTTGAAATTTCGTTTTAAAAAATCATAGCTATTAGATGTACAAACTTAAGTCGAAAAACTCGCAATGTAGCAAGAAGAAGATATAAAGATATAAAAGAGCAAGTCAAACTGACAAGCAACGCAAATCTCGGATTTATGTTGAACGGAATCAAAATTAACTTCTATCGACCTGCATTCAATTATAACGTTGAAATAGATTACAGTTCACAGCAAATCGTTGCTATTGATTTTGATTAATTGATATTGATAAGAAAATGTTACCAATGATGCGACAAAATATTGCGCGAAAAGTCAATTGAAATAGACGCTATTTGTACCACCAGAGCCACTATATTCATTGGTTTCCGGGAATGGACTGAATTCTGAACATTTTTCGACTTATATTCAGCAAAGATGTCATATAATTATTGATGAGATATAGATATGGGACCAGTACTTGCTACGAAATTAGGAAGACGCCGTTCAACTATAGCACTGACAGGTTAATGACTTTCAAAGATCAAACGTGTTAATATATAAATTTTTTGATGTTTTGACTGATTTGAAATAACAGGAAGTATTGCAGTCCTTTCGTAAGTGAGAAAGTTCATTGCTCCACACGGGATAAATATTTAAAACAAAATAGTGTAACACAAATAGTAGAAGATGTCTTCTTTTTGAAAAATACTCAGAGAAAATTAAATGAGCGTACAAAGTTTGCCCGGTCAGCTGGTTACAAATCAATATAATTCTATGTAATATACAGGAAAAATTTAAATTTTTGTTGCCTTAAAAATAATTTAATGTGAAAAATGACTGTGTACAATTCACAACCATTCATGACGATGAGTCATGTCCCATGAGGAATGGTTGCGATATTTTGCAATATCACGTGAGTTTGACATGTTTTTAGGGGTCATCCATTAACTACGTAACTCCTATACCAAAGGGAGGAGCATACTGTTATGTTGCGTACTGTTGACTCCCGATGTTACGTAAAGTAAATTTTTTTTTTCGAATTTTTAGTGGAAATAAGGCACTCCAGGATCAGTACTGCTTCTACTCTAAGTGCTATTACGTAGACTTAATACTTTAACGATTACGTGCATGTCCACTTTAGCCTATGTAGACTGACGTATTACATTGACTTGTCACTTAAAGGAGACTATGTGATTAAATCTGCTTCTATATATTTTTGTTTTTTTCGATAAATAAATCATTAAATTATGAATAAATTCAATGGACGATGAATCTACTCTACGATAGTTCATATTTAAATGAGAGGTACTAATAAAAACTTGTCTAAAAATCACTGACTGAACAATTCTTTATTCGACTAGTTTCGCCTTTTACAGCATTATCAAGAATTATCATTCTTGATAATGCTGTAAAAGGCGAAACTAGTCGAATAAAGAATTGTTCAGTCAGTGATTTTTAGACAAGTTTTTATTATTACCTCTCATTAAATTATGTGTTAAGTGTTTTATGGCCGGTCCTTAGGCAGATAAACTTATTACAGATCTACGTTTCATACATATATGAATGCGAAGGTTGATAGAATATGTGAAATGATATGAGAGCATTTTCATATTTTGCTGTGACCTTCGATAAGCACTAATGCTAATTCAACTGTGGAATATATGTTGGAATGATTTACGTGTGTTTTGTAAAGTAACTGTGGAGGATGTAATTCTTGAGTTACATTGTCAAGAAATATTTCATTATAACAATGTGCGTTTGAAAAAATTCTTAATGAAATATCAGTTTGTTAAGTTCAAAAATTCGTTAATCGGATTATTCATTCTAATCAAGTTTTCATTTCATTTCATTACCTAATATAGGTTTGTCTGATTTCAGTTAATTTAATCATTGTTAATTGAAGACTCTTCAGGGAATCAAGCTTTTGGAGGGTTCAGGTACTTCAATTCTTCAGAGTTTCAGATAGATAAGAACAGGGTATTCAATTTATTGGCGTCTTATAACATGGTAACTGCTAATGAGCAATTGTGAAGAGTTCTTCATCCGAAAACTTAATGCAATAATCAAATTGAAATGAAGTGATTTTGTACTCAAAATCTTATATGTTATTCAAAAATCATATACAAATTCAACATATACAAATGAAATATATAACTCGAGTATCTTAACAAGAACTTATCTGTTTTTCAGTCTTTTGGTAGTTGTAAGCTTCTAGAATTATTAGACATTATGAGAAAGTTAAGGAATTTTTTTCGAAATCTGAAATTATATCAAGAAATTAGGAATTGTATCTAAAACCTGTTAATTAATATCAAAATAGAGAACAGAAAAAAACGAAAGGACAATTAGAAAAGAAACTCGCTGATTACTCATGTTTTACGTTCAGTATTTTTGTATAATAATAGGCCTTATTTGCTATACCAGGTGTTTCAGCAGGCTTCATTTTTTGATTTATGATTTTACTTTCATTGTTTGTTGACATCTGAATTAAATATTCTTGAATTTTGTCATACCATTTAGAGATGCGAAGTTAAGGTTTTGTAAATATTATTAAATCACTACAAATGAACAATTTTCGAAGAATAAGGATAGATTAAATGATCCGTCGACATTGTTTAAAAGTTAGGTAAAGTGCTGAACAAAGCAATTCTTATTCTTGAAAGTACTTTTTCATATTGTATTAGCTCTAATCACTTCATAGATTAATCGCCTTCAGGTAATAAAGATTATTCTGGAAGCAATAAATTACAGTTCTTGGAAGAATTTTTGTAAAAATTGATTTCTTTTAGAATTCAACCTCTTACATATTGTTAATCGTTCTGATTATTTCTAATACACAATTGCACAATTATTATAAAGCAGAGGCAGTTATGACGGTATTTTGCACCTCTACTCATATTTCTATGTACATGAAAATATTTTTGAAAAAAATTATTTAGGTTAATATCGAATCTTAGTTTCGAGATGAGTTTAATGATATGGAAATGTACATTTTGAGAATTATCTCCGTGGATTTATCATAGATAAAATTAAAGTTATCCAGAATTTTTTTATGTATATATCGAAATTTTCTGACACTCATCTGATTGAAATATTTCAACGTTATTTCTGTTCTTATTCTTCAATTCTGCATGCAATGCAGCGTATAATTTTAACACTGTTAATTTTAAATCACTGTTATTTAACAAAATAAATAACAGTGATCTAAGATTAGACCCTTGAGGTATTCCAGAGGTAGGTATGAACTCAGCTGTACCAATTGATGTCGGTCAACCAGGCAAGAATAAATGAATGAAAATGTTCCTCTTGATTATGTTTTTCGGTCTAACTTTCGATGATGCATTGACTTCCTGAAAGACATTGTCAATTAATTGAAAAACGAAGGCTAATATATTGATTGAAAACTTTTTTTGACCTTCTCCGTTCTTGTCACAGCTGTTCAAATCTGTTCTATGTGACGTCAAACATTTTGCAATTTTACATCTAGGAATTATTCAACCTCCACAAAGAGGCGTTTATTATATGGATCTTCCTTCAAATGTGATGACGCTCGGAGATCCAAAGCTAGCTGAAGTGACAGTGGAGCGAATTTTCTTTCGCGGGTTTAGATAGAGAAGCACATGATTTTGAGTTTTCCGATAAAAATGCAAAGTACGTCTTCCATGTGACATCATGATATTTAGGACCCATCCCACCCCCTGTCATATAAAGTCACACTTGGTTGACCCCTTTTCCTCCTTAACGTGTGATATGAATTATTGATGGCCCTAGTCAATTTTGTTTTGTTTTGGGATTACTCCATTTTAGTGAAAAAACTCCTGGAGTCCATTATCTTTTATTTTGCCTACAATTCATTTTTTTTACATATAAGGGCTCACTCAACAGACAGTTTAAAGCTGTCCTATAATAGAAGAGCACATATTACAAATGTTGATTACCTATAAACTAAGTTATATCTAATCTAACTTAGTCTATCTAATATATCTTATAACTAGAGATTTTTCATACATCTCATCGAAATAAAGTTTTCGATGCATTGAGTTAAATCTTTTCATCTACAAAAAAAATACCTAATTCTAATAAAACAGATTAAATAAATACATCATGAGGAGTAACTCTATAAAAACTGATAATTATTCTATTATCGACCTTTAAATAATCTCTTTTTCAAATATCTCTCAAAAGTTATGAAATTCGGAGGGAAAATATCCAAGTTGATCTCTATACTTATCAAGTTTAGCCTATTGAAAGATCTATGAATGGGTGAATTCAACATATAATTTCTTTTGCTTTGCCCAACAACCAGTATTTTACGATTTATTACTACATGTGGAGAACAATTAAAGTTTATAAGGCTCATACATGCAGCAGAATCTATTAAGCCATTAAGTAATTTGTAGGAGAAACATATAAAATTTCACGTTACTCTCATATGAGAATCCATGACAGTACCTATTAAAACGGAAATTAAGAGCATAAATGAAGTTCCGTTGAACATTTTCTAATCTATTTGTGTATTTATTATAATTTGGATTCCAGACGACTGACGTGCGCTCTAACTTCGATTTCACAATAGAATTATACAAGACAGGTAACACATGTGAGAATTTTGAGAGTAATCTAGGAAATCAATAGAATAATGAACCTTTAGTGTAATATTTCCGAAAATATCAAATTGAAACTAATCCATCCATTTAGAAAATTGCAACTTTATCATTGTATTAGAATTCAAAATACAATTACATTGTCAACTTGATGCATTATGTTGAAACGTTCAAAGATAATGAATCACGATGCCGTTTTCAAGTTGTATATTATTTGTCTAGAATCATTGCCCCTATATTATCGAACCGAAATAGCCTTCAATCATCTCATATAAATTACGTGTTTATTTAGTAGGTGTGAATCCCCTCATAGTATTTAATTAACTTCCCGGACTGGCTATATCCATTTTCGAATAAATTTATATAAAGTTGTTAATGTTAGGCAAAACACAGGCCTGGCATTCGGGGGTGATATGCAAATTATTCGAAATGTGTCATCTGTTAGGGGGTTGCGTGCACTCTTCTAATGGGGACAAGAAGAATTAATGAAATTAGTAAAAAATCAGATAATATACGTTGAAAACATTAGAAGCGTATGTGTCTTCATTTATAATTCGATGTCAAAACAGGTAGATGTTACGAATATGTTTGTCATGTATTCATGAGACATCAGGATAAATGAATCTCATTTCTATTTTGATGATGAAAGTTAACAGGAATTTATTGATCCACTAATGGAAGTTTTTCTAGCGGGTTCAGGTACACTGGAAGAAAATCGATCATTCAATTTATGTTGAATTCCATTTTTCAGCAGTTCTGAAATGAAATCGTTATATTGATTTCAATACTTCAATTATTTTTATTTTACAAATTAAGTTTTTTCTCCACACTAATTGTGAAATTGACCATTTCAAATTGAAAAGATGGTGGTCGTTTAATTTTGTTGCTTTGCTATTAAAAAAAATATCATAGATTTGTGGATGCGCACACCTATGTTAATTGAGAATTGAAAAAATTTATGCAACAACACATTGAAAATATCGATGAAAGCTGATGTATCACAAGAAATTGATCTTCATTTCATAGATATAACTAACATAGTTGGTTTCGATAGGTATATGAAGACATAAAGGAGAAGAAGAATGTATTGCATATGTTAATTAATATAGTAATATTTATCTTTATTCAAGATCTGGATTTACAATGATAGTATTTCACAAGTTGCTTCAAATGCTTGTTGACTCAAAAATTCATTACAAAATTTTTGAAATGAAAATATAATTTGATAATATCACGAAGCCCGTGGAGAAAAATTTTTCTAATTATCACCTTCAATGCTAATGATACTTAAAGATACGAATGTAAATGAAAAAAAGTATTGATAATACGTTTAGATTAACTTAACCTCAGTGTTTTATGAATAACTGAATTTGTCCTAATTAGGAACGACTTAAATTTTCCATACATTTTTTCTTTTAATTTTGAATTGTTTTAAGTTACTTGTGATTTTTGATTTTATGTGGAGTTTGTTATATATTCTTGGTCCGATGAAGGAGTAGCTACGAAGACTAGTTTTTGAAGTATGGGTACTAGTGATCTTTTATTGTACTGGGTGTTGAAATGATGATCGATAATATTCATATTTATATTTTGTTTTGTGTAATTCAAAAAATATTGTTTAACATTCAAAATTTCTTAACAACCAATCATTCAATGGAATATTCTGATGAATGGAAAACTTAGCATATTGATTGACAATATGATTTTGCAGTATTTTCTTCGAAATATAATGAACCTAAAATAATAAATATACAAAATATGAATTAAATTCAAACAATCCAACTTTTGATTTACACTTTTGAGGAATAATAAGTCGGTTGGATTACCGACTTCTTCAGACGCTTAGAGAATATGAGTCAATAACCTGTCCTAGCTCTGTTGTTATCGAAAAAACATGTAAACCAAAAGTTGAAGTCTTTTAGTTAATCTTAAATTTGAATACAACTGATTCGCAACAAGTAAATTTCAATACAATCCAAATATATCCCATATGAAAGTTAGATAATGATTCCGTCGTTACAATATTAGTTATCATGAAAAACTATGGTTTGCATTGAATCATGTATTTTTCTTTAATATAATTATTTATAGTTATACTAAAGATATAATATATATAATAAATGATGATATTTATACAGTCTACCTATTGTCAACAAATATTTTTAGGCATATCAGTTTGTTGAAGTTCATTAATTACATTTTTGCTGTTCCAACTCAAAAGAAACATGTCGACAACTCTTGTTGTCGATTTTATATAGAACTGGAAAAATATAATTCTACTCTGTGTGGAATGAGAAGATGAGTTTGAGGTCTTCTTGTAGTTGTATGCTTCAAATTATGTAAGTTGTCAACTCAAATTGCCAAAACACATGTTATCGAAATTGCTATTGGAGTTCAAACTGTTCTTTTTTATTGTTGTTCTAATTTGAAAAAACAAACATGTCGAAAATCTTTGTTGTCGAATTGAAATAGGAATGGAAAAGTATTATTCTATTCGGTGTGAAATGACATATTTTGAGGCTTCTCTGTTTAAGTTATGTGAGTTGTCAACTCAAATTGCCCAAAAACATGTTATTGAAATTGGTATTGCGGTTCAAACCTTTCCTCATCAATGAAGTATATCAATTAATTGTATTTCATAGATTTTTTCTAGATGTTTGCTTGTTACTTGAAAAAACAAACTTGCGGAGAGCCTTTATTGTTGAAT
Source organism: Henosepilachna vigintioctopunctata (assembly GCA_030704895.1). NCBI lineage: Eukaryota > Metazoa > Arthropoda > Insecta > Coleoptera > Coccinellidae > Henosepilachna > Henosepilachna vigintioctopunctata. The sequence goes on along the minus strand of JARQZJ010000062.1, from coordinate 5,076,185 downwards.
TGAAATAGAAATGGAAAAATATTATAATGTTCTGTGTGAAATGAGAAGATAAGTTTGAGGCGTTCCTGTAGCTATACACTTTAGATTGAAGATATGTAATGGAAATTGCCATTGTAGTTCAAACTTTTCCTTATTCTAAGATAATGAACATTGTATATCAATTAAGCATAAGCATTTGTTGAATTTCATACATTTTTTCCTTGAATATAAACTAAAATTCTTGAACTTTTGATTTACACTTTATTGACTACATAGCATGACGCGTTTCGTCGTTACAAACGACTTCTTCAGATGCTAACAGAATAATTTAATGCAATGTTGTCAATAAAGTGTAAATAAAAAGTTCAAGTGTTTGAATTTTAGTTTTTATTCAATTTTAATGGATTTACATCAAGTTAACGCCAAAACTATTAAACATTTTTTTCTTGTTTTCACTTGAAAAAAGTAACTTGTTGATAACCCAAGGGTTGTCGGTTATCAACTTGAAATAGAAATGGAAAAACATAATTCTTTTCTGTGTTAAATGAGAAGATAAGTTCAAGACTTTCTTGTAGTTATATCCTTCAAACTAAATTATCAACTTAAATTGCACGAAGATATTTTATTGAAATTACCATTGGTTCAAACTAATTATTATTCTGTGATAATATACGTAATTACGTAGTATAAAAAGTTGAATCGTTTATATTTAATAAACATTTTTCCATAAAAATAATGACTGAATATATGTCAAAAAACTAGAAATAATTTGAATAAAACTTAGTAGTTTTTTGATTCTCCTATAATTCAGTTGAACATAAAACCTGCAGTTTAGTTCGTTACGGCATCATCATATAAAATTTCACAAATATTGATAGATATCATTAAACAGAATACAAAATTTTCAGCTAAGTATGTTATTAAAAACTCCTTGGATTTAGTAAATAAAATTGAGAATATTACCTTACCTGATAATGCGAAATTTATATCATTTGACGTTGAAAATCTCTTTCCTAGTATACCCCAAAAAGAAACCATTTTATTATTACAAAATCTATCAGAAAGAAATAACGTGAACCCTTTATTTAAGGAAGAGATTTAAAATCTCTTAGTAATTTGCTTAAACCGAAACTATTTTCAATTTAATAATAAGTTTTACTGTAGTAACGACGGATTAATTATGTGGAACCCCCTAAGCCCTTTCTCAGCTGAAATATTAATATATAGTATAGGGAATTCTATCCACTTTAGCCAACTTTCTGAGAAATGTGTCTATCGGTATAGATATGTCGATGACGTTATTACCTGCTTCACAGGTACACATAGACCAGTAATATCCTTTTAAACTTCATCAATTCACTCCACCCGAATAATGCATTCACAAAAGATATAATTGGAAGTTTCTATAAACTTCTTGGACTTAACAATAAACATGAGTTTTGAATTTTCCGCAAACCCTGACATTCTGACCAGACAATACATAGTTCGTCCTAACATTCGTTCCGAATCAGCGGGCTACAACAGCATGATACAAAGATTGATAAATATGCATTTATCAGCAGATAATTACACTAAGCAATTGAATGTCATTAAAAAAATCGCACAAAACAATTTATGTCGTCATAGTTTCGTCGATAAAATTTTCAGGAAAATATAAGGCCATTTCTCAAATATATCCTAAAGTAAAAGATGATTATATAATTTCAAATCACTAACGTATTTAGTTAGTGATATATATATATATATATATATATATATATATATATATATATATATATATATATATATATATATATATATATATATAATATAAAAATGAATCGCAAAATGTGTTGGTAAACGCATATCTTAACAACGCCTGGACCAATTTTGCCAATTCATTTTTTAAAATTCCGTTGAATTCCAAGGATGGTTTTTACGGTGAGAGGAATTCGAATAATTGCCGGGAAAACCCTAAACAGAGCCCATTTCTTTTTTCCATACAAACGTTGTCTAACTAAAATGTAGAGTCAACTGCTGGACCGATTTCACTATTTTTTTTTGTTGTGTTTGTTATTGTCAGGGAAAAGGTTTAAAAAATTGCGTGTAAAATTAGAAAATTTGAGAATACTTAATTAATGATAAAGTAAGAAATAATTATTAATTTTCAAAAAGAGGATGTAAAAAAACTGAATATCTTTTCACTCATTTCGGTTAGTTTAAAGCTTTCACGACTAATATTAAAACTTCAATTTAATATAAAATTTTGGTGAGTTCAAATGAACCAACATACACATTACTAACATAGCATGTGGTGTATTTGATTATAAAGAAGAATACATAGTTTCTTTAATTTACTGTTGAAATATCGTTTTTAAAGGTGATAGCTATTAGATGTACAAACTCAAGACGTAAAACACGTAATGCAGCAAGTCAAAGATATAAAAGAGCAAGTCAAACTGACGAGCAACTCCAAGCTCAGTATGAAGTTGAACGGAATTCGATGGAATCGAAATTGACAATATGAAAAGGTTGCGTTTAACTCCTATTGGCCTGCATTAAATGATAACGTCGAAATACATTACAGTTCACAGAATATCGTTGCTGTTGGACCAATGAACGTTGTGTCTCAGTATTGCAAGGCAAAATTTAATTGTTATTGATAAGAAAATACTACCAATGATACGACAAAATATTTTGCGAAGAGTCAATTCAAATAGACGCTATTGGTACAGACACCAGAGCCACTATGTTCATTGCTTTCCGGGAATGGACTAAATTCTGAACATTTTTTGACTTATATACACCAAATATCTCATATAATTAATTATGAGATATATGGAACAAGTACTTGATACGAAATTAGGAACATGCCGTTCAACTATAGAACGCACAGGTTAATAATTTTCAATACATCAAACGTCTTATTATTGGAACTTTTTTGATAATTCGACTGATTTGAAATAACAGGAAGTACTACAGTACCTTCGTAAGTGAGTTAGTCCCTGGCCAAGACTTATGTTTTTATAGACTTATAAAATAACCCTATATAAAAAATCTCGAACTTTATATCTGATAGAAATTTAACGATAGCATTCAAAACCCATCAGAAATGCGAAAAATAAAATTTCGCCTGAAGATAAATCGGGTATCTATGAGTTGAGTTTCGGTACTTGTCTCAAGGTATATTGTTGGTTAAACTGGAAGGAATTTCAGACTTAGAATATCTGAACACAAAAGATGCTTTGAAAAAGAAAAAACCGATTCGACGTTTGCAACACACCTTATAGAAGAGAACCATGTCTTCAACAACAACTTAAAAATATTGCATACGAAACGAAAAGGTTATAAGTAAACTACCTCTGGAAGAAGCCATGGAGACTAATAAGAGGAAGAAATTGAATAGATTATTGAATGACCAATTTTCAATGAATAATTCTCCTCCATTAAATTTATTCCAGTGAATTCCAGTGGTCATTCCGCACATTTAAAAAAAACGTTCTATGGTCATTCCCTTACTTCAGTTGAAAAGTTCATTTTCGCACAGTTTATCATAAGAAAAAATGAAAGTTCATCTATGTTCATCTCCGCACACTTCAGTATAAATTCTAGCAGTCAACAATGTATTACCCTCAGTTTATCATCTACATCTGATGAAGCCACTGTGTTGGCGAAACAATATTGTTATGTTTAACTGAATTATAGTGAAAATTAAAAAACTACTTAGTTTTATTGAAATTATGTATTTAGATTTTCATCAAGTCCAAATGGATCAATGAAAACGACAAACAGAAATTTTCAAATAACGTGTTTGTTATCTGACCGCTCATTTACGAAAAGAGTTTGCGTACTTTTTTCCATATGTTTCGATGCACCCCAATTCACTCAATCGTAAACCAGATAATTTTCCACGCTTAGACCTTACACTGAGTTTGATTGAATGGCCTTAGGCTCATTCCCAATATCCTGTTTATGGTGTATTTCATTACAAATGATAATAGCCGAAACAGCTTACGGTTTCACACCACAGACAATGGTCCCGTGATTGCGACAGGATTATCTGGGCTTTTGGCGGCAATTGACAGCCTACATGACATGACATTACACCACAGTAAGGGGTGAAACCTCTCCGGGTTCGATGTAGAGTGCCCTGCGGATAGAGAGAGAGTTCTTGAACATGTTTGCATATTGAAATCGGCCTAAGACGTTATCAACAGGAGATATTGACGAGCTATTTATTTAAGACGAATTTATTTCAAATGGACGGAAATAAAAATAATGTTCGACTATAACCACACGAGTTGAATTATAACTTTAATAACTGAATTAGAATTATATGGATTTCGAATGTAAAAATTGATTATTTTGGACATTCCAGTCATTACTCTGTTATGGAGTACGATCATAGTGAAACGTTTTGTCTTGGATCTTGTCTTTTCAGAAGTCAACTGATTAGAGGTAGATATTATTTTTAACAATATAACACACAAATATAAAAAAGTTTACGAAATTCAATTTTAATTGCTACTTGAAATAGCATTGATCAAGAAATTTCTATCAGACTGTTGAGAAGATGATCAGAACTTTTCAATTTATAAATTTGGAAGTTTGTGAGTAGTTGTGTGAAAATTTCTGAGATTTCATGTCTGAACTGTTTTTGATATCTTAGCTCCGCTGAATGGGTGAGTGTTTCGACGTGGTACCTGTGTTTTCAGGAAAATAATGGAATAAACAAATATAATTCCAAGTGAGCATAGAAAAATTTCACATAATATATATATATATATATATATATATATATATATATATATATATATATATATATATATATAATATATATATATATATATATATATATATATATATATATATATATATATATATATATATATATATATATATATATATATATATATATATATATATATATATATATATATATATATATATATATATATATAGTATATTATAAAAAACTTAAATACTGGAAATTGCTGAAAAATTCTCGAAATATTGAATTACATTAAAGTTACTAAGATTACTTTCGAAACATTGTGCTTTTGAAAATGTCCTTCGAATTCATATTTTAACACGAAATATGCGATTGTTAGATATTCGTATTTATTTATTTCAATATCTTATGGATATATACAATATATATGATTCGTACGTGTAGTTATGTAAAAGATAATATTTATGTATGTCTTCTAATCTTTATTGATGTGTCTTTCTTTCAATTTTCAGAAATTTGGTAAAGTTCAAAATGATTTTCGAATCATACACGAAATTAAACCATAAACAGTGAAATAGTAGTATTTAATTCAACATCTAAACTAGAAATTTTTTTTTTTACCAATATACTCTTCATATTTTGGGAGGTTTTGCAATTATTTCCATTTTTTTTCTCTGTTACTCTGTTATGCCATCACAAAATTTCATCATTATTCAAAGTATTTATCAAAGGCTACGATTTTCTAGAGAAGGTGTATTAAATGCGAACAGAATAAAGTTTCATTTACCTGCGATAGGTTGAAAATCATGAAAAGTAGAAATGGAAACTGAATTCTTTTTATATAACAGAATAAGTAAAAATATTCAATTAACTTACATTGAAAATACAGTTGACTATACCAATATTAAATTTTTCAGCTCCTTTTTATAACTAAACATTACTTCATTGCATTTACTACATCTTTTTTCATCTAGGACTATTATTTGGCCTTGACTAGAGTCATTAGCCAGCAAAGTTTCAGAATTTCATAACCAATATAAATTGTAGAGAAATACCAGAAGGAGTAAAACAGGTACACACTACGCCAAGGGGCTCTTCAATACACATACAACAATCAAGCCACGGTAGGAAGGGAGAATAAAAAACACAGGGTGAGAGAAAAGGATAAGAAAACGATTGTGATTGTATGATTCATATTTTCAGTCCATGGATTTTATATGAGCGTAGCCAGTTAGATATACTCTCACATTGTTCAAACTCAAGATGAAATTCAAAGAATAGGGTTGTTGATATTGTATATGCAAGTTTAATTAACTACATCTTAGTGACAATCCCTAGAAATCCCATTTTCCTTATAAAAAATCATATAAATAAATTATAAAAATTGAAGAACCTTTTCTCTAAGAATTTTTCTAAGCGATAATTACCCAAAAACTTGACACAATTCATTAATTTTTCTTTAAATTAACATTCTTGAAATAAAACTTCTTTAGCCATGTTGGGCACTTTGATTTGGGAAAGTCTTATGGGTTCATGTCCCCTACGACATTTTGTACTGAGATAAATTTCAATCAAACGTGTCCATTCCTAACTTTAGTTATCATAAACCTATTGTTTCTTTTCAAAGAACACAATGAAATAATTGGAAGTACGAAAAGTGTAAGAATTATTGAATTTAAAGATGACAATGATACAAACAATGAAAATAATGTTGAAAACCATGAACATTGAAATTTACGTAAATACAAATAATACCCACAAATGATATGATAATGATATTAATTGTTATTTCAATTGAATTGTGTTCGTATTTTGTCATGATCTTGTATAGCCTGTAATATAATCGAATAATAAAAACCATATGAACATGCATATAATAATCGCTCTGAGTATCAATATATGTAAAAACTTGATTGATGTTGATAATTTTAATTCGAACATTATGAAATTTGAAATTTTGATACTGAAAGTTCAAAGTTTTCACTTCTATCGGCAGTTGATAAAACTGCCAAATTTCTTCTCAGTTTTCGGTACAAACATTATTGCACCCATTTCGATAAGAAACTGCTAGAAATTTCTGTCCCTTCAGGGGTAAATGAGAGAATAAACAATGAGGGCCGTAAACATTCATTATTTTCATCTAAAGACCCCATTCGGAAAATTCAACTTGCCGGACGTGAGAAAATCTCCGGAGGGACTGTAAACCCTACTTCTGAACGTCTACCACCCTCCAGGGTGATTTTAAAGAGTTGAGTTTTTATGGAAGATTATTGATGATGTGAAGAAATGTTCAAAACGCAGATAGTTGGAAAGGAATACCGAACCGATATAAGTAAAAAAAGAATTATTGAAAATGCTGCAAAGATCATTATACCGTGTTTCTTGACCTTAAAGATATTTACTTATTTGTTGAACTTCCTTTCGAATTCATTAAAAATGCAATGATACTTGCTTCTAAGCTCTGTGGCATCACCTGGTTGTATTGAAAATTGAATTTCATTGTTTTCTTAGTGATTATATAATAGGTTAGTTGTTATATTGTTAGTTGTTAATTGTTTTATGATATGACGGTATTAGATTATTATATATATTATATTCAATAAAGGCTAGCTAATTCAATGTTCCATTTATTAATGTAGTTAAAAAAATTACTTGTAAGGTAATAAATTGAATCTGTTTGAATACGTCTCATTTTTTGAAGATATTGTTGAGATCATTCCTTTCGTCCGTTGTTTTGCGCAATGGGAATCATTTATTGTCAATTGATACCATGTTATTCAACTCACACTATACTTTTCTGACCTGCAAATAGTTTTGTGTGAGAATTGAATTGAGATATTGCAATTTTTGAATTCACGATATATGTAGGTATCAACATAGATTTTGTTCCAACAGCAAATACAACTTTCTCATTGATAATGGTCTGTTTAAATTGAATACATTTTCACAATAAATTAATTTAATTTTGAAGAAATAGCAGTAGAACTTCGGTCGAATTAGGAAATCATTTTCTTAATTAAACTCAAGAAATTGAAGAAAAATTCATTTATAGAATGAAATTGATTTTTGATTACCTACCAATTCAATATGACATATCGCAATGACAGTAACGAGTTGATCAGAAATTACATTCGGCTTGACTTAAAAACGATTCTGTAGGATTCGCAAGTATTCTATACATATAATAAAATTGTCATTCAGAATCGATGTCTCAATGTTATAAATATTAATGAAAAAATGATATGAGGTGTGTTTATGACTACAACGAGTCTGAGTGTTTGCACATCTATAACACAGAAATGATTCCATGAACTGCCACATGGTACAACTGTTATCGATGCATGTTAAAAAATCTGTATTAACATGTCTCATGTTCTGTGATAGAAACTAATAGACAGTTTTTTATACGATCTTAGCAGACCGAGTAAACTTTGCCTGTATTTCAATACAATTCATTACAATTTTAAGTTGGAAATTAGAATTATTGTCATTCACAGAGCATTGATAAGTTAACTAGATATTCAGACGCGGATGTAATCGTGGCCAGAATTCAGTTACAAATAATTACTCAGGGTTTTGTTAATTTGAAAATTCTTGAATAACAACAATAGTGGCAAAACAAAGTAAGTTCAAAAGTATTTGAACCCCAGCATTTTGTGAAGTTGAAGATAATTGACGCATTATCAAAAAGGAAAAACTTAACTGGTTCTTAATTTGTTTTTTGAGTTCATTGGCACTTAACGTGAGGTTGAATAACTGAAATAAATTTTTAAGTACGAGTGAGAAATTGAAATAAATTCTAAAGAATACAAAAAAACAGTGATGCAACAAGGCAAGAATTTCATTTGTTAGCCATAAACAGCAATAATACTAAATCTTTGCAGGATTCAATCAACCTAACAGGACTTCTCCAGAAGAAATTGCGGATAATTGGCTTTGACCAATTAAAATCTTTTTCTACCCTGTAGAGCATCAAGATATTTGTCGAAAACTACAATTCTCATACGGTGGAGGACATGTATAAACCTGTATGGAAGGTTTTAGAGGCACATGTTCGGTGTAATTCAACTGCAGTACAAATTGACCAAGAATACTCTGAGTAACTGGATCAAAAGGACATTCAAGGAAGAAGAAACCTGCATATTTTCCTTATCAGTGCTTAGATTTATTTTCTCATATCCAATCGTATCAATCTAATAATACCTACCTAAATATTTCATTTTATAGATGAACTCTCCAAAAACAACGAAAAGAATTTTTTGTTTAGAGAATATCAAATAAACTCAATACTGCACTAAGTGAAGATTACCAGGACCACACATAAAACCAACCAATTTAGATGAACCTACGAGGACTGCGTACACGAAGCGAATAACTCTCAATTTTTCCGTATATTATGACAGCTATTGGCGGTTTATATGATTGAATATTCAACCTTACATTTGGAAAACACTTGAAGAGTTCAATAAAAGGGGTCCAGGCACGGTCCCGAGGGAAGGTAACAGGCGTGCCACGGACAAGCGCCCATTTTACTATCAACCTGAGATACCCCGAACACTTTTCAATAACTCTAAAAGGCAAAACTGTCGCTCACACATCAATTGCTTGAATGGAATACATCCCGCTTGAATGTATGCAATGCCGACTTTTATAAATAATTTATTTCAACGCGGTCCGAGAGAAAGTTGTTATATCGTGAATATCTCAGAATATCTTGCATATCCTTTCACGAACACAAAAATATTTGCAATTTTGGTAATCGGACTTGTAAAGTATCATTGATTGACATATCTATAGGACTGGGTATTGTGTTTATGTATTTTTAAAGCATAATCGCGCCTATATCAAAATGTGAATTCTACGATCAAGAGTAATATGGAATATAAAAACTAGTAATGTATGAAAATTGATATTTCTAAAACTAGTCAACGCCTTCAATCAGAGATTCTCAACCTGTGGGATCCGCATCCTCGGGGAACGTCTTAAAACTGAAAGGGAGTCACGAGCATATGGAGAACAAATGGAAAAAAACATCGTAGACAAATATTTACTGAAGGAAATTGAAAAAATACATTCTCATAAATAGAAAATCAGATTTCGTACGTATATTTTCACATAAATATAACACGTTCAGACTGATAATTAATAATAATGATAATAATAATAATAAAATATTTTTTACATAGTCAGGAAATTCCTGCAAGGATAAAGTAACCGACAAATTGTTGATTGCGATTGTTTAGCAAACCAATTCAACTTTGAATAACTGTGCCGGAAAATGAGAATAACTGGAGAAAATGTTAATAATAATAATAATGATAATAATAATAATAACAATAATAATAATAATAATAATAATAATAATAATAATAATAATAATAATAATAATAATAATAATAATAATAATAATAATAATAATAATAATAATAATAATAATAATAATAATAATAATAATAATAATAATAATAATAATAATAATAATAATAATAATAATAATAATAATAATAATAATAATAATAATAATAATAATAATAATAATAATAATAATAATAATAATAATAATAATAATAATAATAATAATAATAATAATAATAATAATGATAATAATAATATTAACAATTGTTAATAATTAATTGTTATTGCCTTACATATAGGATTACAAATGGCTGGAGTTTAGCTAGGCTGATCTTCCACTCCTCCAGTATGAAGAAGAAAACGCAAAAAATCAACACTTTCAGAAATTAATCTGAAAATTAGCAGGTTATTCGCTAATAGGAGACGTAAATAATAAACCCGAAACTGAAATTAAATAAATATCAATAAGAATTCAGATATAATTCAAATAAATTCAATGGACCATGAATCAACACAAATCATACTTGTCTAAAAATCACTGACTGAACAATTCTTTATTCGAATAGTTTCGCTTTTTACGGCATTATCAAAAATGACGCAGCACGGCATTATCAATTATTCTCGATAATGGCGTGAAAGGCGAAACTAGTCGAATAAAGAATTGTGCGTCAAGAATGACGCAGTACGGCATTATAAATTTTTCTTGAGAATGGCGTAAAAGGTGAAACTAGTCGAATAAAGAATTGTGCGTCAAGAATGACGCAGTACGGCATTATCAAGAATTGTTTTTTATTGTTTATTTTTTATTTTCTATTGTTTTCGTCATTTATAATTAAAATAATATTGAAATATAATTCGAACAAACAAAATAATATACCCAACTTAACCTATCTTAAACTTAACTTAAACTCTCCTCTCTTAGCCGATTGTATAGTTTTTTCTTTGAATTAATTATTGAGGTATAAGCCTCAGACAACTCTCTTAACTTATTTAATGTGTGAACAGTGTGAAGGGCTATGCAGTCGAAACACCTCTCAAATTTAAAAGTTCTCTGCTTAGGAAAGTTGAACTTACCAGTCTCACGTATATTGACCTGATGAGATGATTCAGCCTAGCAAACAAATACTCAGCCCTCTGCGCATATGTGATTTTTTCAAGTCTATTACGGTAGGGGGTGACATGGCTTTTGTAGGCAACACAACATACAAAGGGCAGACAAGAATTTTGAACCTTGGCCAGGTTATATTTTTCCTCCTTCGTTAATAAACCATAGCACACCGGACATCAGTAATGAAATGAAAGGTAGACCAAAGATTTGACAAGACTGAACTTCATTGCCTCATTCAACTCATATTTAAATCCTTGTAGTCCCTTCAACCTCATATATCTAAAGTTTCTTATACAGGTAACATGGAGCCTAAATGAAAAGTCCTCATCAATCCAAACCCCCAAGTTTTTAGCACAAGACTGCCATGGCCTCCAATATAACTTTACAAGACGAATCTGATTTTAATAGAAGTGATTTGTTTCTTAAGGGGTGCTTTCGAGTTCGAGGCATTCCTAGGGCACCAAGTTGACTTTTTGCTCTAGAAATAACATCAGCATACATGTGAATACTGCTGCAAGTAGAGATGTTCGAAATATCCAACGAGTACAAGGCAAAAAGCATATAATCAACTTATGAAAGAAAGCGAACATTAATTAACATTAATTACCTGAACAATTTCAAATTTGAAATTAGGATTAATAATTACAAGTCAATTCTTTTATTTTAATTCTTTAAGTTTACGAAAAAACGTGAAAGTATAATGAATGTATTAGAAGGGTTTTCAAAAAATGGGCTCATCTTATTAATATAAGAGATAAGTGATTAAACTCTAAGATATCTGATCATAGCAATTACGTTTTTATGAGAGAGTAATTGGGACCTTACAAAGCCGATAATATGTAATTAATAAGTTATATATTAGTTATATTCATATAACAAATATTTATGTAAAGATATATACCATGCAATATTTTATATATAGCATATATTAAACAAAATTAATACGAAATCTATCTTATCCTGAAGAAACGCTATTTTAATACGAATATAACTTGGAATCCGGTTTTAAGGATCATATCATGTTTCATTGACGATATGAAGTTCTATGACCTAGCCCACAGTTTACCATCCTCGGTAATATTCAAAGAGGTCGATTAGTAAGTGTAGTTATGTCTATATGTGTGCATGTGTAAGTATTCAGGGTAATCGCTCGAGAAAGCCAAGAACCCTGTAACTTTATAACTCGCATTTCTCTGTCGGAATTGTTTCTTGACAACTGTTTACAATCCAGATCACATTCGGGGGTAAAACGTTAGACGGGAGTTGGGGCATTATGCAAAGTGTATTTTAAAATGTAACATTATACAAATGTTATTTATTTATTTGACAATAGGCTCACGTATTCACGAAGTTGTGGTAATATAATTTGAGAATAGTGAGAGGCGATCTGTCTCCTCGACTCACCCCATTTAAGGGGAGAAAAAGGGGTGTTATCTGGGGTCCGCCTACAGCTCAACGTTTCCACTAGCAATACGTCTTCGATTAGCATCTGCGATGTTTCAGTTTTTCTTTCTTACTGTAGCTCTTTCCGATTGCCATTCCACCAACCTTTGGAAAACAGACAATTTGAGGAGTTTGTGATATAAAATGTCAGTCAACTTCTATTTTTTGTTTCGAAGATATGTGTATTGAATATATCGATAGGTTTAGATTCATGCATTTATGAGATCCTTGCCTTATGAAAATCAACTCATACTATGTTTTACAAATGAAATTCCGTGTTTCCTATTATATTTAAAATTTATTGAAGAATGGAAATTTCATGTTACGTACCAAGTGATTCCGTCATTTATTTACAATTCACTTCCTAAAAGTTATGACTTCCTTTTTACCTACAACGTAGTAAGTACGAAATATAAATGGCTAATTCTCAAAAAAATTAGAAAAAAGATATTGTTAATGTCGCGAAATATTTTTATTATTATTATAGAATTTCTTATGATATTATAAAAGAGTATAACGTAATTGTCTTAAGGATTATACTGGTCCCCAACATTTATGACTTTTAAGGGTGATAGGGGGGTTGTTACTTGAATTGAAAAATGAGGGAATAACAGCACAGTGAGGGAATATTTTTCTTAGAAATTAAATGAAAATTAAATATTCTTTAATATCTCTGTCAATTTTTTTTATTGCAAAACTTAATATTTCTTTTTATGTCGTATTCCTTTTTCTTTAATTCAGCTTCTGCTTCTGTGACTTTATTTTTTCGTGCCATCTCTGTCTCATATAGCTCTGAAAAAACATACAACCCTGAATTTCCCAAATTCATTATGATCCCTCACACAACCGTCATTCCCTCACCAACAAATATATGATGGAATGTATATATGAGGGAATGACAAAAAAAACGTTAAAAGTACAAAAGCTGTGAACATAACCTTACTTTTCTATGGAAATGCATACTAATCAAATACGCTCAAATACACATACGATACGTAGTTTATAATGAATAAACAAACTCTTACCTTTTCTTAACACAGTGTGAGGGAATGACACCAGAAAATGTAAATTAGAATAATTATTCCTTTGAAGTAATTTCAACAATACTGTTGATCAGTGACTTTCGAGTTCTCCAAATTTCTTTGATAGGAGTGCTACCACATTACTAAAAATATAACGCTGTGTTCAATTTGATCTAAAATTTCGCTCTTCATAATTTCACTGTCATAAAAACTATGAGGGAATGATTCGCCTTTTAAGGATACGACAAAAAATGTAACTTGTGTTTCTCTCTTAGTGTTTTTTACTAACAAATATGCATTTTTAAAAATATTATATTATTGTTAATGAATAAAATATAAACTATTTCATTTTGTTTCAGAAAAGCTACCTAAAATATTTGAAAATATTCTGAAGTTCGGTAGTTGAGACACAATGAGGGATTGATTTTTGAGATGTATATTCAAGAATATGCTTTTCATTTATAACAATGGAAACAAAATTATTTCATAATTTAGTGCACTTTGTGAGGAAGTTTCATGAGAGAATATTCTTAATTTAAACTTTAGATCTCATTTTATAGAAATCAGCAAGGAAAACAATTTCGATTTTATTTGAGAATCAGCCAATTTCGAAATATACATTAATTTAATTAATGTATATTTAATTAATAATTTAATTTTTTTTCATTTATAACAATGAAAACAAAATTATTTCATAATTTAGTGCACTTTGTGAGGAAGTTTCATGAGAGAATATTCTTAATTTCAACTTTAGATCTCATTTTATAGAAATCAGCAAGGAAAACAATTTCGATTTTATTTGAGAATCAGCCAATTTCGAAATATACATTAATTTAAATGAAAAATACCACTCAACACATTCGTAAGTGCTTGAAGATGAACTAAATTCTCGCTTATCACTTGGTGGAAGCGTCTTAAATTATTATATATTATAGCATATGTTAAAGTATAAATGGGTTACCATAAAATGTATATATCATATATATATATATATATATATATATATATATATATATATATATATATATATATATATATATATATATATATATGAAAAAAATTGGCTGAATTGCTCAAAAAATGTTTAATACACTCGACAAATACTGCGGGCTACAAAACAATTATCAGGAGTTCGAGTCAATGTTTAAATGGTTAACAACTTATCTATTTATAATATCGACTTCAATCCTGTAGTTGAACTAAGAGTGAAACCCTATGATTAAATTTGTATTTTCGTTGTAGGTAAAAGTCTTCTTTCTCATAGCACCTAATTAATTGTAGTTATTTAATTTCAATAGATTAAATCAAGTCAAATTCGTCTCCTTTATTCAAGTAATTTATATTTCAGGTTTCATTAAGTTAGTTCATCATTTATTTTTTATTAATTCATAATATACTCCTCATTAGGCAATACTGACTACAATTTTTGCAGTGTGCATAAGAACAGTACACGTTGTTTCACTATGTTTACTTCTATGCTTGAATTATATTTCAATTGAAACTGGAGAAGCTCATACATGAATACGAGTATACTGATAAGAGATTTTTCCAGGTTCCAGTCGGAGTACCCAACATCAGTGTACTGAACCTTGAAGTAACTATCATTTTAAAATTAAAAGTAGGTAATTCTATTCTATTCGAAAAAGTACGAATATATTGAGCTAAAGGTAAAGCTGAAATATCGATCTCATTTAATTCTATCAGTAAAAGGCGTACCAAATTCATTTGTTAGTATAATTTATTCATTCTGGGATATTTTTGATTATTTAGTCTTATAGTAACCGAAAGTAATACATTAACCCTGTCCGTGTAAGAAGAAGTTTTTGTATTTGTCCCAAAAGTATGCCATTATCATTATGAATATATCGTATATCATTATCATATGTCATTAATCGATTGGGCAGACACTTGATGAAAATCTAAATACATAATTCATCAGATGTTGATGATAAACTGTTTATCATCAACATCTTAAGCCACGATATTGTCATGTTCTGAATCAATTATAGTGAAAATCGAAAAACTACTTAGTTTTATTTAAATTATTATATTATCATATGCCATTTAGGAAATCAATTCGTGATCATTCTTGTCAATACGATAATTTTATAAAACAACTTTACATTTCTCGTCAAATAGTAGAAAAGCAAGAAGTAATAATTGTTTAAAATTTATATCAATCAGATAAACATCCTCGCCTTTCTTGATCTCTCGATTTTTGATTAAAATTGAAACACACATCAACAAAGTATTCAGTTGACTATAGTAGAATGCTTTGCTGGGTGTTTCCTTCCATTTGAGTGTTCTATACAGTTGAATTATTGGTGAATCGACCATTAGTGAAACAGTTTACTGCTAGAATAGAGCAAGCCTACGTCTAGTTATTTCTCTTTAGAGCTTATTTGGACCAATTTTTATGGCCTGTAAATGTTACCGGCAATTTCCAGATAATGACCTTTTTAATGTGCGCAGTGTATCGTGGGATTTCTAAATAAATTATTTTAATGTTACGACAAATCGATAAATTTCAGCAGGATGTTCATTATTCAGTTTGATACTCAATTCGTTTATTCTGAAGTTATTGAAATTGTCAAAATGTGGTATGTTGCAACATATCGATGGTAGTAACACAGTGTTCGGAAAATTCATTCCGAAATGGTTTTTTCACAACTCAAGCATGATTTTCTTCATTTCCTTTGCATAATAGACTGGAAATAACTGTTAATTCGGATTGAAAAGCCTTTGATATATATTTTGCACTCAAATGCTAAAAATTTATTCAAATAAAGCAATATTTCAAAGATCAGTGAAAAGTACCCACTCTCGGATGTTAAATATTTATGTCTTCCTACAAATTGATCAAAATTATTTTATGAAATCAATAACTATTATAACTTAATACAGTGGGAGTTGTGAATGAATGATTTTAATGAATTAATATCACAAATCAATTATCAATCTTTAATATTGAATGGAAAACAACAGTTATTGTCGAAAAAAATAAATTGAAATTAACACACTTGACAAGTTTCACTGAATACATTCAAAACTCTATATATGTTTCGGGTGGTTAACCCATTATCAAGAGTATACAATATTACTGAATTTCAGAATTTTAAATTTCAGTTATATATCCTAAACCACAGAATTCAACACTGGTTTCATGAAAAATTCCACCTGCTCATTGCAAATATGTAAATTTTTTTTTTGGCTATCGAAATTTCTAAGACTTCAAGGGTACCTATCTAATCTTTTACCCTTACTACCTGAGTTACTTCGGTCTTCCTGGGATCCAAGAAATGATTATGTTTAAAGCAGTGTTCAGAAGAACCCGTATTAGGTTCTTCTATGTTAATCCATTCTTTTTTGTATAGAACGTCTAGTTTGACCTATCTAAAGACTATCACATTCACTGCAAAATATTTTATAAACGCCACTTCTCGGAAATAAGTAATTTTGTCCTTATTTACCAACAATTTTATGACTCAAATAAGGTATATAATTAGTTGAATGGAATATTTTTTGTTGTTTCTCTAAGTGAATAGGAAAAACTCTTTGTAGTAGTATCTTACTCTGTTTATTTTCGATTAGTTCATCAATAAAGAAGGGTTTATACCCGTTGTTAATAGAAATTGTTTTTATTATACAAACTTCTTTTCTAACTGAAATTATCAGTAGACAACGAAAGCGAAAGTAATCTAGGAACTAATGAATGAAAGTCACTCATTTTCATTTTTTGTGGCTGACAACTTGGGTTGTGTATTAATATGTCTGAATAAGTTGGCTTTCTGTTTCCATAGTGAAATTAATTGATGGATAGATTGAATTGTATATTCTTGATAATGGGTACCACCCGAAACCTATGTAGAGTTTTAAATATATTGAGTGAAACTTGTCAAGTGTTTTTAATTTATTGTTTTTAACATAAAGTTTCACTAATAGATAAGCGAAACATCCGTGTCATTTAGTTATTGTCAATATTATGTAGGTACCATTAATTGTTGAAATTGTTGCATTGTAAGTACAATAACTACAGTTCAATCTGCATTAATTACCAAAGTATTATTTTTTCGTTTTTCACTTTTCTCTATACCCTTGACTACTTCCGTCATTCGTCCATAGTGGATCTTAAAAACTACGGTATCATGATTCTGCTTCACACAATAAGACACTATTCATATAAATTTTGCCAACTTCCGTTTCATTCAGAAGAGAATCTGAAAACTGTCTATCAAAACTCTCACGAAAATTCCATGAACTTCAAATTCGAAAAAGAATGTCATTTTAATAATAATAATAGTAATAATAATAATAAGTTTTTTATTCTCATCAGGTATATCACCCCATTACAGAAAATAAAAACAATGTTGAATAATAACTAAATGATTAACATGAAAAAGATATAACAAAGAGCTCAATCTAATCTAAAAAATAGTAACTAATAACTATATTCTAGCATTCAATGAAATATTACAAATAACTCAATCTAAATCAATTCATTTTAGTCAATTTTATTTGTTTACATAACTCCAAATGGGGGATTGTATTAGGTAGTTGGTCCTCGGAGTCTCTAAGGGAAATAATTCTGTATTACGAGAATTTTGCCTAGGAACACGAAATTTCAAAGCGGACAAGAGAGGAGGGCAATCAATGCTATTGTGCAGTAATTTGTAGAAAAATTTGAGTGATAATGTTTCTTTCCTGCTCTGCAATGAGATTGAACTAAATCGACTCAATAATTCGTTATGATTGACTCCTCTCTGTGGATAAACTTTGTCCTTCCTCCAAACTAAGAATTTCAAGAACCTTGTCTGAATAGCCTCAAGATGGCGTTGATGGCAAGTCTAAATGGGATGCCAAATCATGCTGCCATACTCCAACTTGCTACGGATTAGGTTATTGAATAGTCTTATGAATGTTGAGGAATTATTAAAATATTTGCCAATACGTATAACGAATCAATATATTTTCGCAGCAGATGAAATAAGTTGGGTGATGTTTTACCTTCATCGTCACTATCCCCGTCAGGTTTCGTGAGTAGCTATGTTCAATACTTAATATTTATGCATTTTACAATTTGAGACAATTGGTGGAGTAAACAATTATTCAACTAAGAATGGAAAATTGATAAATAATCAAACCACAGGTTCGCTCTTTGTATGTAGCACCTGTTATACAGTTCACATTTTGTCGAGAAAGCTAAAATTTTCAGCAAAAACAACGAAATTGTACGTTCCGGTGGTACATCTATCTTCTTAAGCATTTGATATATGAACAAAAACGAAGTGAAGAGTTAGGCATCAAGAGTTAAGCATACACGTACGTATAATTCATTAAATGAAACAATCCTTTAAAAAATCGCAAAGTCAATTGAAAGATTTACTCAAAACTATAACTTTGTAGCGTTCCGAAAATCGTCGAAACTGTTGAATGGAAATACCGTACGATTGTTTTATCCCTATTGGGAATCTTCAGTTATTTTCATTATTTCTTGGTTGACCGACGCCAATTCGTGGAGCTGGATGGTGTAAAGTCTTCTGAGTTCATACCTACCTCTGGAATATCTCAAGGGTCTAATCTTGGTTCACTATTATTCATTCTTTTCATAAATGATCTGATGGATAATATTCCCTCTCCAATTTTGATGTTGCCATAACATTTGAAACTATATCATGATTCTATAAACTATAACATATTCATAGGTCAAGATAGTTCTTTATAGTTCTCGTTCTGATAAGGCGCTTATCAGAACAACTTATTTCATCAAAAAAATATATGGATTCGTTATACGCAATGGCAAATATTTCAATAATTCCTCAACTTTCATAGGACATTTTAATACCCTAATCCGTAGCAAGTAGGAGAATGACAGCATCATCTGGCATCCCATTCACACTAGCTATCAATGCCATCTTGAGGCTATTCAGAGAAGGTTCTTGAAATTCTTAATTTGGAGGGAGGAAAAAGTTTATCCACAGAGAGAAGTCAATCATAACGAATTATTAAGTCGATTTACTTTAATGTCATTGCAGAGCAGGAGAGAAACTTCATCCCTCAAATTTCTCTACAAATTACTGCACAATAATATTGATTTTTCTCCTCTTTTGACCGCTTTGAAATTTCGTGTTCCTGGGCAATAGAGTTGGCAAAAGAGTTGGCAATAATTGTGACATATTTTTGACCCTATAGAAGTTATTATTAGGAGTTATCTGAACAAAAAAAATTGACTGAAATGAATTGATTTAGATTGAGTTCTTTGTAATAATTCATTAAATGCTATTATTTATGTTATTAGTTACTATTTCAGTTTTTTTTTAGATTAGATTCAGCTCTTTGTTATATCTCTTTCATTTTTATTATTTAGTTAGTATTCAATATTATGTTATTATTTTCTGTCATTGGGTATTATACCTGTTGAGAATAAAGAACTTATTATTATTAATATCATTATTCAGTGGCATAAATCTAATTTATCAAAGTTCGATGGTTTTTCAAACGCACCGTGTCGTCAAAACGAGAGCAACATTCATTCCTGAATCAATCAAGTGAGCTCCCTCTATGGAAGAAATGAGATAAAATAGATCAATTTGTGGTGTAACAGCAATGGGCTAAAACTCAATATCAGTAAAAGTTTTATAATTTTCTCGAAAGTTATTCTAATGGTGAATTGACTACAATTCATCATTGGAAAGTCAAATTCTTGACAGGTGTGTTGAGTTTAAGGATGTAAGGGTCGTTTTCGACTATAAACTATCCTTCTCTAAACACAATAGTTGTATCACTGCTTCTTCTTATGGAAAGCAGGGTTATTTGGTCAGAAATTGGAGCCACTTTGTTGATTTTGCACAATGAATGCACTGTACTACTCCTTTATTCGCAGTAAACTGGAAATATATAGTATAATTTGATCTCTGTACAAAAATTCGATTGTCGAATTGGAGGCAGTTCATAGGAAATATCTGAAGTAGTTCAGATGTTAAGTACTACAGATGTTATGAGGAATATCCTCCGAGAGGCTTCGACCATTCCATCCTCACCGATATTCGGAGAATTCAATTATTGAAGTTGAGGCGTCAAAAGTTTGGTCTAAGGTTTCTCTATATTCGCGTACTAAGGCCTGGTCTGAGGCGGAATAATATATTTTATGACAATAACAGCAGATCCACGTTGTCACGTTCTCCTATCAACTGTGTATGTATTCTTTCTGCTGCGGTCGATGTAATACCTATTTTGATCGGATATCAGTGATTTTGACATTTCACTCAGAATAGCGCAATGGAATGTCGTGATATTTTATGAACATTTTCTGTTGTCTACATATGACTTTGTAATATATAATATTTTAATGTGAGTTTTGTTTCATCTGGTTACTTCACATTACTATTGCAATTGATTTTTAATTTTATTTTCGTTATCCTCATCAACTACATTATTTAACTTCTGTTGTTTTTAGTTTTTTCCATTATGCTATTGCTAATTACTAATTATCGTAATAGCAATTTCCTTTTCTTTCAATTTTTTTTTATTTTCATCGTATATATTCGCTTATACCCTCTTTTTATGTTTTTGTTTAGTTATTTCTTATTATTTTTGTACAATTTGTTATTTTTTCCCTGTAATTGGATGTATATCTGTTGTGAATAGATGCATCATTATTATTACTATAAACTCCCTTGAGCTTTCCAGATACTTTCTAATGCAAAGATCAGTGCGCAAGTAAAGGCTTCGTAGACGTTTGAATCTCCTCAGAACATTACCTTTAGGTATGTAAGAATGGCCTCATGTCTTATCACTCCAGTTAACCCTTTGGAAGTCAATTCGATAAATAGTTTCCAGATTGAGAAATCCCTCATTATTAGTAAATACTGACATTCCTAATCGAAATATCTAAATATTCCAAAAAAACTATCATTGGGCTGTTTAAGCTATGGCTGACAACAGAAACGATGCCTATCACTTTCGAGAGTGAATATGGAGAGCGTTCCGAAAATCATCAAACTTGTCGATTGGAAATACTTATAATTATTTCATCTTCATTGGAAACCTTGAGCTGCATGAATCCTAAAAATCAATGTTGGTGGTTTTCCGAATGCATTATTTGAAAACATTACTGTTTGCAATGATACAAGTGTATGTATGTTCTTTCAGAAAGTTTGATGAATTTCGGAACTCACTTCATACTGGAAACATTTGTGAAGACAGTTCTCTGAAAGTTTTATTTGAAATATTTCCATACAGGATTTGTGAATATGAAGAATATATATATATATATATATATATATATATATATATATATATATATATATATATATATATATATATATATATATATATATATATATATATCCCAGTCGAGTTGTTCCCCATGAGGCGAGCAATTGAACTTGAATTCGCAATTTAGGAATTTTCCTTCATTCAACCAAAAAACGGTTCATCCGCTCTGAATGCTATTTATTCCGTACATCTGTTGATTTTATTCCAGGTTGGTGATTTGATTTTTGCTCAAACTTTACACTTGCAATTTTATAAAAACATTCTGTGCGATATTCGAGGTTTTTATATTGATCTGTTGTAAGTCTTCTTGGACCTGTTTCAGTATTTCTGTTCCGCATTTACTCTTTATAATTGTATAGAGTAGTTTCTTTGGTATTGTGACCTGTTTCATTCTGTAGACATGTGCATAGAACATTGTTCGTCGTTTTCTGATTTCTTCCGTTATCGTATCTGCCTTTTGATAAAGTTCATTCTGAATACAAATGGCGTATCTATTGATTGGTCCGTTAATCTTTCCAAGAATTTTACGTTCTTGGTTTTCTACAACTCTAATTCTTGAATGACCGTCAATAACCATTGTTCAGCTGCGTAGATTGTTCTGTAAGAATCGTGTTATAATTCCTCAATTTGGTGCCTCACGAAATGTGTAATTTTTGTTAACAGTATGCCCATGCTGGCTTGTAGGCTTTTTGGAGCTTGGTAATTCTATGTTCATTAGCTTCGGCAATCTTCTGTTGGTTCAAATTAAGTATTTGGTTTTATCGTAAGAAATTTGTTACCCGGTTTTCTGCGCCATTTCATGTACTTTTTCTACGCCGGAAATGGCTTCAGTTCTGTTGTCTGTGATGACAGTCATATCGTCTGCAAAGGCGAGATATTTGACATTTTTGACATTTTGATATCAAAAAATATTGAAAAGGATTGGCGAAGGTCCGTTTCCTTGCTGCACACCGGTTTTGATTTCAACGAGATCTGATACTTCGCCAATGAATTTTACTGGAGACGTTGTGGCTGTGTCTGTTTTATAATTTGTCGTGTTTTTCGATCGATACCAAATTCTTTCATGATTTTAAAAAGGGTTTCGTAGTTTACTGAATCATATGCTTTCTTGAAGTCAATGAATCTGATCACTGTATTATCGTCTTCAAAGTCCAGATATGTTCAGCAAATGATCGGCCTTCTCTGAATCCAGTCTGGTATTCCCCAATTAGTGGATCCGCTTGATGTTTTTCTATGTTTAGAAGTGCTTTAGAAAGTATTTTGTAAGCAACCGGGAGCAAGAAAATTCATCTGTAATTATTGACATCCATTTTGTCCCCCTTTTATCGCAATGGATGTATCAGCGCGCATTTCAAATCCTCTGGTATCTGTCTTGACCTCCAGATTTCTGATATTAATATATATATATATATATATATATATATATATATATATATATATATATATATATTTAATTGATTTATTGCCTGTTTAAGATAGTTTATTTTGAATGTTTTCAGCAATAACATGCTACTAATAATTATAGTAAGATAAAATATAAAATAAAATAAAAATATTAAGATAAAACTAATTAGTTTTGACAAAGTTAATAACAGGCTTATTTTAATGTTAAAAACTTTATTTTCGTTGTCGTTTAGTTGTATATCACATCTTTGTCAAAATTTATCAAATTTAATCAATAATTATGTGATAAAAATGTGATATACAACAAAACGTTAAAAAAATTCAGTTTTCAACATATATATATATATATATATATATATATATATATATATATATACATATGTTTGATAATTACCAGTTTTCCTGGTTTGTTACCTGATTTTCTATCATAAACAAAACTCCAGTTATATACCCACTACCTGAAACATCCAACAACCAAAAACCTATATATATATATATATATATATATATATATATATATATATATATATATATATATAAATATATATATATATAATCATCTGCCAAAACTATTAATTTTTGTTTTTGTTTTGGCTCCACTCTTAATATTTCGGGTTTTTCCCAGTCGAATAATATTGTATTGCTTGTAGATAGTCATTCTCTATGGTTTGCGAAGTGTGGTAGTCACATTTTTTTGTATATTTATGTGCGCTCAGTTAGTTCTCTATTTCATGTGTATTTCAAGTGTGATTTTTCATTACAAGATGTAATTTATTACAGATAATATTTAATTTCACAGTGGTATATTCGATAAAAAATCAAATTACATTAAACACCTCAATATATAGTACCTACATGAATCGAGTCATGTGCACATAATCTCCTTCGGAAGCTATGTGCATAAGTACATGACATTTTTGTGATATTCACACACTCAATGGACTTTTATATAACCTTTAAATTGAATGATTTTTATGTTGGCAAGTGAAATAAACTTTCAATGTAATTTGTGCTTGATATTTTATTTTGTTGAAAGACGTAGTAAATTTACTTTATATTAACGTCGAAGTGGAAATTATTTCATAAGTTTTCTGATATTTAAGCTTACAACTTCTCTTAGGAAGGCAATTAACGCAATCAGGAATCCCACCATGAGAGCTAAAAACACTCCTTGTAGCTGGAAAAGAGACATTTTTTCCGGATTACATTTATCCGAATTTGAAATTGTTGTGAAACTTGACTCTTGAATTTTTGAATATATACCATTTTCTTTCAGTTTCCATATCATATCATTGAATTTGTCCAAAAATGGACTATTTTTCTTGAACATGTACACTCCATGCCCAGTAAGAATCGGTTCAGCTATCATTCGGTAACTAGTTTCCTTCCTATTATGTTTTTTACTTGGTGATCTGAAGGAAAAAAATGGAATCAAATATGCACCAGAGTAATCAGAAGCTTCACACATTGCTTTAATCTGTTCGTTCGTTTTAATAACAATATTGTCGCTCAATTTCGGTGTATCTAATGTTATATTCGTAAAGTTTATGGCACTATAGATTGTCACATCGTGGTCCGCCAAATCTGAAAGGCATTCTAAACCATGTTGGTATTTGGGAAATTGTAAATTGTTCCTTAGAATACTCTGAAACGCTGTTGACAGTATCAAACTAACCACAATCCAAGGCAGTATGACAAATTTTATAGCACCTTTCATCCTAACAAGATTCTTTCTCGACACACTTAACGCTATTGCCCAAATTTCCAGAGCAATATAGAAAAATGTACAGTTAGGTAAGTTGTAATAATACGTTGTTACAATTTTCAAGAGTAACATCACAACGAAGGCAGTGAAAGCTATAGCACACCATACTTCCCTATCGAATATCAAGTACATATATGAATACTGCATGACCATTGGAGGAGTTGGAACGAAGACGTGAATAGGATCTAATTGAGTGGAAAATGAAAATTCCACGTCACCAAAATTGTTCATTTGAAAATACCTGACAAAACAAAAATCGCTTCGATTTTCTACGATATCGTTATGAGCTCCAAAGAAAGCAGTTGCTTGTGGTGGTTCCACAACTATGAATGATGCATTCAATGTTCTTACAATAACACGAAGCATATCATAATCAAAGCCATTCCATTTACCATTGGGGTTTCTTTTCATTGTGGGCCAATCCTCGAACATTGATACTCTGAATTTGTAACCGTTCAAATCATTCAACAGATCTGGGAACAATTTGTTTATCGCTGTTTTTTTATTGAAGACTTTTTTATTGCCCCTAAATGGATCGTAAGATATAATTTCCATTTCAGCATTCTTACGGAAATATACTATAACATAACGGATGAAATTTTGCTCCCATAAATGCAAAAGCAGTTGGTCAATGAATGTGTCATCTATTATTTCTTCACATATTACGAAACATGTATATATTCTCACATTATATATCCGCATACGTAATATTTCTCCCAATATATGATTGAAACCACTTATTCTATCCTTGATAAAGACGAACATCACAGAAGCCCTGAACTCGATTCTCTTCATATTCCAGATAGCATAATTTGTTATTGACATTCCTGGACAGTATAGAGTCTTCATGATGGCAGTAGCTGTATCTCGGGCTTCGGTAGTGTTATCTTGAAAATATATACAAAAGTGTGCGGATTTATGTATATTTATATTATTTCTGATGTATTCAAAATATTCGGTCAATTCTTTTCTCATTATCTTATGCCTCATACCGACATCAACTTCGATGTTTTTGACTGTTGAAGAAACGTCGCTGAAAATGAAGAAACACAGAGTTATTACTAACAGCATTCTCGAACGTATGAGACCGAAGGGAAACCTGCAGACTAAAAGCATTTACGTTTTATGAATGTGACGTGACATACGAAACTAATTGTGAACTATTGTCCACTAAATGCCCAAAGTGTGAATCAATTAAATAAAGTGGATTTATTGGCTTTAACCATTGAAAATGAACAATAAAATCTGACGTGAGAAGTGAATTAGACAGTGATAGATTAGACAAAATAGATATGTGATTGATTTTGTTGAATATATATATATATATATATATATATATATATATATATATATATATATATATATATATATATATATATATATATATATATATATATATAAATATAGCAGGTTGACCTAGTGTAATGGCTCTCTGAATGTTCTTTGTAAGGATTTCCGAATTTGCGATTCTGCCCGATTGATTTGTGCAATGATTCTTTTCTTGTTGAGTTTCAGATATTCAGAATCCGATCTGAATTTTTTAGGTGGGAATTTTCCATTTTATTGGGTTGAAATTTTGTTTTTATTTGGAGAAGATGGTGGTCCAATCAAAGACGCTTTTTCGAATTCTGACCTCTAAAATTTCCTCGACGTTGTTTTCGAAAATTGCGACGTGATCAATTTGATATTCACCCTGCTTGAGACTGGGCGATATCCAGGTAGTTGACTTACGTGCAGGTTTTTGAAATTGCGTACTCATGATTTTGGATTCGAAGTTTTTATAGAACTACATCAACCTTTTACCATTCTTGTTGGTACATTTGTGTTTGGTATGGGGACCCGTAGTATCTCTGAATTTCCTTTCCTTACCTAGCTGTGCGTTGAAATCGTCTAGCAAGATTCTACTTGGTGTTTTAGTATTTTATTGGTAGTTTCTCCAAATGTTTCCCAAGAATCTTGTGCGCTTTCCAGAACGGTTTTGTTGTGGTGATTAATGGGAGCGTGCACGTTGATTAGAGTGTAAGCTTTATTAGCTGATTTAATAGAAAGCAATGAGATTCTCTCGTTGGGCGATGTGAAATTGATAACTGAGTCCAATACGGAATTGTGTATCGCGAATTCGGTACCTAAAAGCGGTAATTTGTCTTTTACTTTCACGGCAGGTTTTCCCTTGTAGATTCTGAATGTGTCGGTATCGAAATGATTCTCGTCCATGAATCGTGTTTCTCGGAGAGCCGTAATTTTTAGAATGAACTTCTCCATGGTGTTGGTGAGAAGCTTCAGTTTACCTGTTTTAGTGAGTATATTAACGTTAATTGTATCAATGTGATGTTAGTGTTTCGTTTTGAGGGTATGAAGAGTTTTTGAGAAGCTCCGATACTTCTTCGCATGGTGTCCCTTATCACCCAGAGTCCGATGATTAGGCGAAAGCAGTCTTTCAACTGATGCCTGGGGTAGTGATTCTTGGATCGTCTTATCCAGCATGCGTTCAAGTTGAAGAAAGCTTTGTGGTAGCCTCAGTTGAGACCATAGGGTGTACGATTCGATTCGAGATGATTGAAATACAGCCGCCTCAACTATAGAAACAGACGCTGACCTTTGGCAGCCAGATACTGAACAGACGCCAGTGGATTTGTTCTGTTAGTTTTTGGTATGCCCTGTGTATCAGTGTCTCCTATATCTAGGAAACTTTGCCGTTTCCGCCTCCCGGGTGGCGTCCGATGGGGGTACTAACAACTCCAAACGATATATATATATATATATATATATATATATATATATATATATATATATATATATATATAGATCTTTATTACAAAGCTGAACCATGTGGAGTTTATGACAATTCTGAACCACCCATAACCCAGGTATTGAGCTCTTTTGTTACGACGTATATTGTATCAAGAACATGTTGAAAACTTATAATTCACTTATATACTCTTAAAATTATATTAGGAAAAAGTGTATACAAAACATTATTTCGACTGTCCTGAACCATGTTACATTTCTCACAAATCTGAACCAGCGTATATAAATATCATTATCCGTACATACAACCCTGAGCCAGCCAGTGTTGCCACATTTTATTCATACATGCCATCCGATATTAGAAAATTCAAAAGTAGTAAGAACTTTACAATTGGCAAGTGCAGTTGCATATTCTCTGTTACAGTTTCATGGTCAGAACTATGCTTCACGAGTTTGGCGTTTCATTCACTGAATTTTTTTCTCTAGAATTATGTACATGAATAATTACATCGAGAAAAAAATTAACATTATTTCAAGGTACCAAATTTGCCCTCATATTCCTTGAATCGGAAACCAATCAACGGAGAAAAATATTTCAATAATATGGAGAATTTTCAATTTTTTCAACAAAAATTTCGACAACCAAAGAGTTTAAAAATGCAATATTCGGAAATTTATATGAAATTTTCAACTATCAATTGTGTAATTATTTGAAAACTTGGACACTTATGTATTTCTCAAGTTTATGAATCGGAATTCCTCAGGATCTGTTTTAAAAAAGTTTGGATCACGCAGTGATCGACAAACACGTGTCGGGGAGTTTCATTACGTCACCATCGATGTAGTTGTATTTTTTTTAAACAAAGCTTCAGACATAGCCTGCTTTTTTAATACATGTCAACGATTAGCCATATTTGCGCTTTGCAGTATGAATTCTGGGATACTTGCAAAAAAATTGCAATCTTTGCAGAAACTTTTCAGATGCAATTACAAATAATTTGACCGCCTTACTTCTTACTGAGGAACTGTCACGTTGACCCAAAATGTATGAAATGCGGTGAAAACCACAACACGAATGCACGAAAGCAAGGACGACCACGCCTAGGTGCACAAATTGCGGCGGCGAACATTTATAAACAAATGTGAACTGCGCTAAAAATCCGAACAACCCTAACGTTAAACCAACAACCATTGGGAAGCTCAAGCCGACTCCACAACCCACGATCAACTTCTGGCAAAAGAAGACCAAAGAGACAGCGATACAACCAAACCAGGAAAATACCCCCGAAAAACCAAAGGCAATCAAAGCAGATTACGAACTTGCTACAATCCTGGGAAGAATGCTCATTGCATTGAGCAACACCAATGCCACGACTAAGCAAAAACTGGACTTCGTCAATGAGCAAGAAAAATTGATTAAATTGTTTAGGAATAAAGCTTAAACAATTTTATCGCACAACATAAGAATCGGATTCTGGAGTGGGAACTCAGTTCTTTCCTAAAGGGGAGAACTGATTCTATTTCTGGAACAACAGATTCAAGACTGTCAACAATTTCAAGAACTGTCTGACAGTCGACAATTTCAAGACTGTTGTTGAACAAGATTCAACAACAGTCCTTCAAGATTCAAAATTTCAAAATATATAGAACAGATAGATTAACAGGAAGAGGAGGATGAACCGCTATCCTCGTCAAACATGGAATTACTCATGAAGAAATAGAAACAACCACACTCCAAACGATAGAACATACAGGAATAAAAATGCGTACAAGAAAAAGAGACTTCATATGCTACGCCGTACACAATTCACCGCCCAACGCAATATGCGAAGTAGATATCAAGAAACTGTTTCGGTACAATTCAGCGAAAATTGCAGCAGGGACCTAAATGCAAAGCACACTGTATGGAACAGCAGAACGGCAAATGCATAAGAGAAAGAGCTACTAAAGATGGCCAACGAATAAACGACAGCCATTTCATAATTGCTGCACCCATCGCACATATCTATCTATGCGCTAGATCAAGTACAAACGATCTACTAGACATCACGGTCATCAAAAATGTTTACTGGACGTACCAATTAGAAACAATTATGGACTTGGAACTTGAAACCGAAGCGGAAGCCAAGCCCCAAATGAAAACTCGTGCAAACTGGATAAGGTGCAAAGAACTATTCAGAACCAAGAAACAATACATAAACAACGCAGAACCACTAGAAGAAGCCGCCAGGAGGAGTCAACAACAACAAAAGAAGTCACAAGAAGGGAACCAATACCACCCCAACTGAAAAAACTACCGATCAAGAACAGAAGCGCGCTCAAAATATACCGAAGAACATTACATCCAGAAGATGAGAAACTTCTGAACAAGCTGATTCAAGAAGTAAAAGAACAATTAAGGGAGCATAGGACAGAAGGCTGGAGTCACTGGAAAGTGAAAATACCTCACTCTGGCAAATGGCTAAACAACTAATGAATAGGAAGACAAAAAGAGGGTACCAAGGGTCCTCCACGTAGACGGAGTTGAATATACAGACGTTGACAAAGCGGAAGTCTTCGCAACTCACCTGGAATCTCAGTTCACTAACAACCCGGAAAGCCGAGATGTCGAAGTCATCTTCAATATGAATATAAACAGAATAAGTACAAGAATAGAAACACCAAATGAAAGCGCAGAAGAAGAAGAAATAGAAGAAGTAACCGAACAAGAGCTCAAAACCATACTGAACAACCTGAAAGCCAGGAAAGCGCTAGGGCCGGATGGAATTGAAAACCAGGCATTGAAATACTTACCAGAAGAAGCAATCCAAGAAATTATTGAAATTGCACTTGGAGGCTTCCGTATTGAACAATTTCCGAAAACATGGAAGCGTTCAGTAACAATAATGTTACACAAGAATGCAAAACCAGGAATGGAAAACGCCCTCTAACTGCTGTTCTGGAATCAACCAGGTCAGTTGATTGCCTGCAATAAGCAAAGTCATAGAAATAATTCTGAATAGAAGACTGAAAACTTTTGCCGACCAAAACTGTATCCTTCCCGAACACCAATTCGGATTCAGAACGGAACACTCGACACTACATCAACTGGCTAGAATGACAGAAGACATCAAGGACAAACTCAATATATCAACATCAACTGGTGCCATATTTTTGGATATAGAAAAAGCTTTCGACAAAGTATGGCATCATGGATTGATTAAAAACTAAAAGAAGAACAATTTCCGAGAAAGTTAGTGAACATATTCCAGACATACCTACGTGGAAGAAACTTCAGAGTGAAGATAGTAGAAAAACTATCGAGCGAAAAGAATGTCAGAGCAGGAGTGCCTCAAGAATCAGTATTTGACCCATTTCTCTACAACATATACACGGCAGACATACATAACTACCCCCAACAGATGCAAATAGCCCAGTTCGCTGACGACACTCTACATATCAAGTGGAAAAAAAGATGGTGTTCAAAAAGGACTACAGGAAGATCTGCAAATGATGAAAAAAATAATTCGAAAAATGAAAAATCAAAATGAACCCAAACAAGACTATTGGGGTTTACTTTAATCAGAAAAAGAGGAGAGAGAAACCACCGAAAATAATCTTCAATGGTCGTTTCATCCAGTGGGATTAAAATACGAAGTACTGGACGAAAACTTAACATACAGAAAACACATTTCTGAGAAAGCATGCCTACCTGTACCCCGTTTTGAACAAAAATAGCAGGATGTCAGACTAAAACAAAATTAAGATAATAAAAACGATCATTTTACCAGGGCTCCTTTATAGAGGCGAAGTTTAGGAAATGGACAACGCACGAATTGAGAGACTCCAAGGTTCTCTGAATAGAATAGTACACACAGCCGTAGGAGCACCAAGAAATTTACCCAACCAGAATCTGCATAGAGAACTGAAAATCAAGAAACTCACGGACATGATAAAAGAGAGAAGAAAGAAGATGCTTGAAAATATGGAAGCTCATAAGAATAATCTTATAAGAAGAACAACAGAGATTACGCCCAGAACATCAGGTGGAAGAACATCTCTATCCCAATGGAAGAGAATGATAGAAGAGAAAAGTTTTCAAGAGAGCAAGAAAAGGAAGTGCTAAAAAAAGCAATAAAACATAATATGTGAAGAAAAATCACAAATGCCATCGTAGAAAAGAAGCAAAAAAGAAGATGAGGAGGAAAAGGATATTAATCCAGACCTCAACAAAACTCAGTGCCGACCTTAGACTTTTTACTGCTTCAGCTTGGCAAAAAGAATATGAAGTGGCGATAATGTTCTATTACTCATCCAAATATTTTTGCTTGCGGTATTCTAGAACTTTATTACTATTGACTTCTGATCCTGTGTATTCGAAAATGAGAACATTGAAAACATCAAGAAAACATTGAAAACAAATCAGTGAATTTGATATCGGCGCATTATTTCAACTTTTAGTCAATTGGAAAAGTATGAATGAAATATATTTCAGAATCCATACACACAAAAAAATTGTGGTAAATGAAAAATTGTAGAATATGTATCACACATCTAAAGGACGCAGCACAAATTAATTTTTTGGTAATGAGATGTATACTATCTGAGATGCTACCTGACATACCAAAAAAGGGAATCAATTCATGTAGTTATCAAAAAATCGATGAATGAATCTATAAATTTGTGTGATTTCATTCTGAATTCTGAATTTTAAATGAAACAAGTTCTAAAATCACTGAAGTCTGTATTATACAATCAATTTCGCCTATCATTTATCAAATATCTCTTTATTATTAAGAATCAAAACTTTTGAAAAATCAAACTATGATATCACATTACAAGACACTTATCTTCTTCGATAAAAAAATAAAAGAATCCAGTATGCGTTTGGAAACAAGCTGCGGGTTAGGATTAAATTGAATTAAAGAGAATTGCTCGAATATTAATGACTGTAAAGAATGTACAACGTTGCCGGATGTAATGGTTCAGATTTGTTCTATAGAAATTGGCAGCAAGCGTGTACATACGCTCGTCTACAAACGGTAATCAGCGCCACAAGTGGTAGACACCGCAACTAAATTTTGGAGTTTCAGTCAAACCTGAACCAATTCAAAAATCAATATTAAGTATTTCTAACACACCGAACAAGCTTTTTATGATGATAAACAATCCTGAACCAGTATACTGGTTCAGGATTGTTCGCCTGGTTCAGGATTGTATTATCGGATTGGTATTAGTGGTTCAGCTTTGTACTAAAGATGAATATATATATATATATATATATATATATAT
Source organism: Henosepilachna vigintioctopunctata (assembly GCA_030704895.1). Lineage (NCBI taxonomy): Eukaryota > Metazoa > Arthropoda > Insecta > Coleoptera > Coccinellidae > Henosepilachna > Henosepilachna vigintioctopunctata. The sequence continues at coordinate 5,043,105 of JARQZJ010000062.1, read as the reverse complement.
ATATATTTTGAAATTGATTTATTGCCTGAACATTCAAAATAAAATATCTCAAACAGGCAATAAATCAATTTCAAGAAATATAATAATTGCTAGCTGAAATAAAACAATTTTCATGACTTACAAACATTATATCTGTAATTTTCAATTTCTTCAAGAATATAGAAGAACAATATGGATATCAAGCCAAAATCAAACTTAAACGCCTCTCCAGATTAGTTTTGACAAAGTTGTAATATAACAACGAAACGTCAACAAAAATAAACTTTTTCATATCAAAAAAAGCCTGTTATTGCTAAAAACTTTCAAAATAATATATATATATATATATATATATATATATATATATATATATATATATATATATATATATATATATATAATCTGTGTGCTTATGTATTACTTTATATATTCTAATATATACTTCCGATTGATTTTCCGCTTCAGGTCTTTTTTGTCTCAGAGTTGGCTTTGATATTCTTGATACATGTTTCGCGAGTATCTATACGAACAAATATTGAATGTATATATAAAGAATTCAAATAATTAGACTAAAGATATACAATGTTTCTCACCGTAAATTCATTTTCTGTTTATTGTTGACGTGTCCGTCTGTCCAGTTCGTTATGTTATTGATGTCAAAGGTTGTTCTTCTTCCTCATTTTGTGGTCTTAGTTCTTTGATAAATGGTAGTAGTTTACCGTATTGTTCAAGTTTTTCTGTATGTCCCAAAACTCAGAGCAATTTTTTATGAGAAAAATAAAGAGCTCATTATTGATTTAATTTCCTTCAGTTTGCACTTTTCATGTTCTATCTGCTATATTCTTTCTCTTTAAAAAATCATAGAATTGAAATATTTCGAATAGATATTACATTTATACTCGTAGCTTGGACGATGGAGAAAATTTTGCTAAGTGGGAGAGCAGTTATCGTAATTATAACCGATTAGTAGCATATTGAATTGATAGCATATTTTTCTATGTTTATATAAGTTCTAACAATGTATTTTTCTAACCTTTTCGATAAAATGTCACTCAATTCATTCCATCTGATACGCTTCCAAATCGTAGTTTTTCAAATAAACAGCATTCCCGATGAGTGTCAATAGACAGCAACCCTACCGCATCCAGCGCGAACTAATGTTGACAATTATGCGTCACGTGACCTATAATTATCACTCAACGGTCTGGAGTTTATAGCACCCCAGAGAACAACTGCGAGTCGGGTCTACAGTTCTGCACGCGAGCTGCCGTGCTAGCTGCCCCTCGTGCTTTCATAATATCTACCAAATTGGCAATTGCTTTGTTCTAACTTTAAGATGCCTCTTGGCGGTTACTAAGGAGTCAGATTATAACCTCTTAAACTTCTTGAAATTGTCTGAATATGTCCATTTGAGCTCGAGCAACAATAATTTTCTGTATCGTGTCGCTTTTCTTCTCTCCTGAAATTTTAACGAAAAAAAACTCCTTATACGAATAAACGGGTTGGTTTATTTCGTTTGAACAAGGAATAAGAGCAAGTTCTAATTCTTTTGTGAATCGTCTTTAATCAATGTTTTATGCTGGTTTGTGAATGATGAACGATTTCATTAAATAACGTTTCAAACAGTGTATGATGCAGGTTTAGGACGCGGATATGAATTATCCTTATATACCTACAAATGTGAAAATTATTACTGGATTTAACAAGAGCTGAAATATATGATTCTATATCTTAAATTATATATAATAATTTAATTATGAATATAGAACAAAATTTATTCTGCAAGTTGTTGAATGAAATTTATATTCAAGAATGTTATTAAAATTTTTATTTTTTAAAATTTTCATTCAATTTCAATTTGATTAAATAGGTGAATATTTTGAATAAATATTCATCTTACTGTGTAATGGTTCAAAATTAGCATTTTTTATTTTGTTGAAAGTGTTAATTTACGGAAATTTATAATGATTGTTCAATCAATTGTTTGGCTGTAAAAGTTTTTTTTACGTATTATATTATGTTCAAAAAGTTCAGTATTTTCTTGAAGACTTCTGTAATAATGACTCAATCGACTACTCAGATTAATTTATCTAATTTGCTTTCTGTTTCAATCGTCGCAAACTTTATTTTTATTTTATAATAATAAAGATGAGTTCTTTATTCTCAACAGGTATAACACCCAATTACAGAAAATAATAACAATGTTGAATACATAACTGAATAATTCGAAAAAAGATTTAACTAAATAGTTAAAAAAAAGATTCAACAAAGAGCTCAATCTAATCTAAAAAAATAGTAACTTATAACTACATTATAGCATTCAATGAAATATTACAAATAACTCAATCTGAATCAAGTCATTTTAGTCAATTTTCGTTGTTCACATAACTCCTGATAATAAATTCTATGGAGTCAAAGTGAATGTCACAATTATTGGCAACTCTATTGAATGTAGACTCCATAAACCAAATGGAGGATTGTATTAGGAAGTTGGTCCTCGCAGTCTCTAGGTGGAATAATTCTGTACTACCAGAATTTTGCCTAGGAACACGAAATTTCAAAGCGGACAAGAGAGGAGGACAATTACTACTATTGTGCAGTAATTTGTAGAAAAATTTGAGGATAAATTTCTCTCCTGCTCTGCAATGAAATAAAACTAAATCGACTCAATAATTCGTTATGATTGACTCCTCTCTGTGGATAAACTTTATCCTCCTTCCAAACTAAGAATTTCAAGAACCTTTTCTGAATAGCCTCAAGATGGCGCTGATGGCAAGTGTAAATGGGATGCCAGATCGTGCTGCCATACTCCAACTTGCTACGGATTAAGGTATTAAATAGTCCTATGAATGTTGAAGAATTAAAATATTTGCCACTACGAATAACGAATCCATATATTTTCGCAGCAGATGAAATAAGTTGGGTGATGTGTGGGACAAAGGAAAGCTTCTGGTCGAAAACTACACCAAGATCTCTCGCCTTATCTGAACGAGAGAGAACCTGACCACCGACGCTATAATCACAATCAATTCGGTCTCTTTTCCTTGACAAAGAAACAACATTACACTTTGACACATTCAAACTCAAATAATTGTCCTCACACCAACTAGCAACATGGTCCAGCGCGAGCTGAAGGTGAACACAGTTGTCCTGTCATCTAACTTCATGATATAGTTTCAAATCGTCTGCGAACATCAAATGTGGAGAGAGAATATAATCTATCAGATCATTTACGAACAGAATAAATAACAGTGGTCCAATATTAAACCTTTGAGGTATTCCAGAGGTAGGTATGCACTCAGACGACTGTATACCCTCCAGCTGTACGAATTGACGTCGGTCAACCAGGTAAGAATGAAACAGGTTGGTAAGGCTACCAGAGAATACAAATTTGTTGCGTAATTTCTGTACCAACAGCGCATGAGCATTTCGAAAATCTGTGTAGATCACATCAACTTGACCGGTGTAGTCTAGTACTTCAGAAACATACTGTGAAAACAGCATTAGATTGCTTGAACAAGATCTCATTGACATGAATTTATGTTGCTCAATCTTGATGCTATTTCTGACGGCTGGATATATAGCATTATAGACCACAATTTCAAAAAGTTTGGAAAAGTTTGATAAGATGGATATTGGTCTTTAGTTGTTTACAAGAAAGATTTAGAAAAATTTAAAATTTTAGAAATATTTTATTTCTTTAAATATAAATCTTGTGAAATTCTTGGTCGAGCTATAAAAGATACAACATCATGGCGAATACTTTAATCGCGCAAAGATATTAGGTAACTATATTAGGATGTGACATGGTATTTAACTGTCGGTACTAAGATAAGAAATAAGAAATAAGTCGTATTGAGTAGAATTCAAATAAAACTGAGTAGTTTTTTGATTTTCACTATAATTAAACCGAAACCCCAGTTACTCATTTACATCTGATGATGCCACTGTGTTGGCGAAACAATATGTTCAACAAAATTATAGTGAAAATAAAAAAATTACCTAGTTTTATTTAAATAATGTAATTAGATTTTCATCAAGTATCGACCCAATCCATTAATGTATTGAATATGTTTGGGACAGAATGTCTACAAGTTGAAATATACTCTCATGAAGTTATAAATACATATGTATATATGTATGCAAGAGTTCTTCAATTTGAACGGAAATACTGTCAAATTTGTACTTTCAATAAACTTCTTGGTTTACTACTTTTGTATTATTTTTATTGCTGATGAATAAATTGTTTTTATTGTTAGTTTTCGACTTGAATTCAAGATTTGGATGAATATTCTTCAGGAAATTCAGAATCTGATCCGACTATATATCATTGTTAAGTACGTCTATAAATTAATATGTTAATCAGAAACTTTGTAGGTACCATTCTTTGAAAAAATTGCGTAAACGGATAAAAGTGAAAATTGACATAGTTGAAGTAAATATGGACGAGAAATTTTTTATAAGTGCATTAGAAACCCATTAAATTATACATATATGATACATACATATAAAATATATATGTAATATATATTCAACGGAAACATTCAATGGAGAAAAAAAAATTGAATGAAAACAATCAAACTTTCAAATTATTTTCATGTGTAATTTGTGATTTGTGTGAAACAACTTCACTAAGAAATTATAATTGCTCAGAGTTGGATTAAACTGAACTACTTTTGAGATTGGAAATTCATATGATTTATTTAGTTCCCTCGGTCCACTGACCTTTTACGTCTCGAAGAAAATAGCTGTTAAGCAATGGATTTCAGTCGGTGGCTTCAGGTAAGATTATTTTATTGTTTTCTGAAATTTAAAATAGTCCTTTCAATTGATGATCTTGGCAAGAATGGATTAAAAACAACTTCTGAATTTCTCAAGATCTTCAGATTCTCAATTCTTCAGATCAAGCTTAGTATTCATTTTGATGTACAAATTGGTTCAATGTCCAATCATCGTTTGACTAAACTAGCAGTGTTAGCAAAATGCGTTTGGAATTTATTTTGTCAGTATGAGCGTAAATTAGACGATTGTCCTTAATTTTTATGACTGTGATATGCAGTACCGTCTATTGCTGAATCCGTTTTGCAATGAACAACGAAATCAGGACAATGGTTGATACTTTGCAGACATTTTAGATGCATTTTCAGTTTCAACGTTTCTCAACGTCTCCTTAGTGATGCGGAACCACTTTGCCAAATATGTGTTTTGCTATGGACCATTAATTCTTCGAGGATAATATGAGGTATTATCTGGGTTTTCTTCATAAACACAGCATATTATGATATTATTGGAAGGCAGGAATTTGTTATTTTCGAAATATGCATGTTGTATTTCAGTTGCTGATAATTTTTGGGGTTGAGTAGCATTGAACAAAGGATTATTTTTTTATCTTTTTTGAGAACGCTAATGGAACATTCAATTTTTTCCATTTCGATATGACTTTTTGAGTAAATTCGAATGTGTTCACGGACCACCCTTAATCCATGGGTCACTAATTAAGAATTACCGTATTAGATGGACTTAAGATGAAGGGTATTGAGCTTGAGGAAAATAAGTGAACTGTTTTTCATTTTCATTGACACACGACGTACCATGAAGCTTGACCTGTAAAGAATCCTGAAAGCGTAACCTATTGCACGTCAAAAGAGCACGGTACAACGAAAATATTAGTTAGCATCTACAAATGATAAGGCAATTAGACCAAGAGCTAGTGACCCTTCCTGGTAACGGTATGTCTCTAAGGCTAGAAATGCCTATAGTGATGAGTCATGACATACTAAGTTCGGTAATATTTGCCAGGTACCTACGCATCAGCCCTGCATGTCATCAACCACTATATTTTTGAAAGTGTGAAAAAAATCTGAAAAAGCCTTTGCTGTGAGCTTGAAATTTTTATACGGATTAATTTGTTCATTCAGAACATCAAAAAATACCCTTTTTTCTATAAAGTTGAAATTAACAAAGGTATGTGTTCATATGAGCGATATAAAGAAGATATATTCAATAGTGTTGGCGTTTACTTGATGTAAATCCATTTGAATTGAATATAACTTAAATTCAAACACTTGAACTTATGATTTACACTTTATTGACTACATAGCATGACGCGTTTCGTCGTTACAAACGACTTCTTCAGATGCTTACAGAATAATACATAATTACAGATTATTCTGTAAACATCTGAAGAAGTCGTTTGTAACGACGAAACGCGTCATGCTATGTAGTCAATAAAGTGTAAATCATAAGTTCAAGTGCTTGAATTTAAGTTATATTCAACTAAAGAAGATATGTTCATTACATCACATGAACAGAAAGAAGTTCAGAAAGAATAAGACACACTAATTAAAATGGAAGATTTTGATTGTAATAAATACACGAATAAAAAGATGAATCTTCATTAATTTCTAATTATCTAAAATGCAAAAAACAACCAAATGGCATAATCGAAAAATTTTCACAGAAGCTCGCTGGGTGGAATAATGCAAAAATTATGAAAGTCCCAAAGAACCTGTTACATATTTCAGTTTTGAATATAAAAAAGTGCCAAGAATATCACTCTCTTCTAAAATCGTTACCTGATGTGTGGAAGCAAATATTTCGTCAGATAAATACAAAAATAACTAGTTGAGAAAACAAAATTTGCCTTAATATTTCCCTCATATTTGTGAAACATTAAGGAAAATTTTATTTATTCATGTTTCACCAAAAGACAAGCGAGAATTCAATCTCAATTGAGAAAAAATTTGGCATAGTATTTTCAATTCTCAATAATCAAACTTTCCTAATTAGAGAACAACAAAAGTGTTAGTGCAGTTAAAGTGTTTTTAACAATATGAAGTCCCGTTTTGAATACAAAACAAGATGATCACAATATATAACATTCCGAAACAATTGTCTAGCAATTGATATAATTTTTTCGTGTAAGCCAAACGTTTTTTATCCATTATATTAAACATAAACATTGTTTCACTGAAAGATCACTAAAGCGAATATTCAGTCAACTTGGAATATTTGATGAGATGAAATATAATGTGTTAGAAAACGTCTGAAGGGGAGATATACATATTTAATTATAAACTTTTTCGACCCATGTTCCTCACGAATTTTCAAAACAAAACCAATGCGCTTGAAATATCATTTGCGATTACAAAAGTTACAATTTCTACGTGTGGTCAAGTGTGTGAGACTGAGACAAATTTTTTGAACAACATTCAAGAGATATGTTTTTACTACATATAGGATACTTTTAACATTTCCAACTAGTGGGTCTAATTGAAACATACACCATCAAGCATTCGTCGCTCGTGAAATTTACTGTTCCGTCAATTTAGGGAGATAACACATAAACCGGCGGAAGTAACAAAGAGACCAATTCGTCAGGATTTTCCAAATCATATCATCGGAGCTCGACGGTGCTTTGTACATCCCGATGGTCAGCAGCCGTCGTTCTCTAGAGAAATACAATCAACTGCCCCCGACGAGCGGTCAATCTGCCCCCACGTTCACGTAGTACGTTCTCTCTTGCCGTCGCCTTAAACCCGACTGCCTCCCGTCCACTGACGCAAATTACGCCGCCCTTAAGCGTTCCTTCGAACGAGAGGATAAATTAAATTTGTAAATGTTCCGCTAACATGAACGCTCTTATCCGGGCCTTCAAAATATCTGACTTTGCGTCGGTGTTTTCCGGGAAGATTGAGCTCATTTTGTTCCACATTCCACAGAGAAATGAACATCAGGGTGAATTTTTTCCAAAATAACTGAAAAACGTAAAAGACTTTTTTCTATCAGGTTATTCGAAAATTATCCGTTTTCACAATATTCAGAATTATTCAATCGTGTTCAATATTAATAAGTTGAATTTTATTAATGTATATACTATTGAATTATACTTAATATTAATTAATATGATAATATTATGTATATTGATATACCGAGAACAATATCATATTTAATGAGTATTGGTACGAAACTTAATATTTATGATTATAGTTAGATAATATGAAAACAAAAAAACCCTAAGTAACCCTAAGTATACAAAAGTAGGGAGTTCTTATATAATATATAAGAACTCCCTACCTTTTTATACTTTTATATATATATATATATATATATATATATATATATATATATATATATATATATATATATATATATATATATATATATATATATATATATATATAAACGATCTCCTGCGAAGTTGTCCCGGTTTTTGGTGACACTATTTGCCGATGATTCTTCGGTGGTTGTTTCTGGCAGGACTCCTGAAGAACTTCTGGAGGCATGTGAATGCATTGTGAGGGAGTTTGTGAGTTGGTGTCAAATGAACAATCTGATGGTTTGTCTGAAGGGCAATGGAATTAGTACCTTGGATGTTAAATATGGGGACAACTCTATATCATCATCCCAATCAACAAAGTTTCTTGGAATATATGTAGACAGAAATTTGAGATGGATATCACACATTGAGGTCTTATGTAAAAAAATTGAGTAACTCATTTTTTGCAATCTCTAGAATCAAGAACATCGTACCTAGAACCTATCTTCATTAATAATTACATACTCAACTTAACGTGTGTATATATTTATAGATGTTTGTTATATGTTGAAGAAAATGAAGATAGGTTTATTAAATTGAATAGTAATCATGAGTGTTCAACAAGGAACAGGGATGTGCTACTTATTCCTATGCATAAAACAGCTAAATTTGAGCACTCTCTCTATTGTCAGAGCATTAAAATTTTCAACCATTTACCATCGTATTTGAAAGTACTGCAAGCTCATTTGTTTAAGAGGAGAGTTAGATCTCTGCTCTTAACAAAGGCATACTCTAGTGTGTCAGAGTACTTCGATGATTCGGATGTAGACAATAATGTATGAATCAATTTTTTGTATCATATGTTTGTATATTTTTTTAACACAAATGTTCTTCAGCATGTGAAATTGTCTCAAATGTTTAATATCTCTGAGGAATTTTTTTTTTCTCTTCTTTTCAATCAAAGTTTTATATTATTGTAAATATGAATTTAACCAAGATTTTTGTTTGAACCAATATTTTTGCTCGAGGGCTGAATGGAAGATCAGACTCCCAACTGAATTCGGTCCTTTTGAGAGCATTTCTCTTAGTTGTAATTATTGTATCAATTGAAATTAATGTAATTTTACAATGTAAGGAATGTTTTTCAATAAATTTATATTATTTTTATTATATATATATATATATATATATATATATATATATATATATATATATATATATATATATATATATGTATTTGCAGTGTTTAATTGGGATTGCAGTCTAGGACAGGAAAATCAGTTAACTCTTTAGTATTTTCCAAGCTTTCGAAAATGTTTATTATCTTCTTCAGGGCTAAAATAGTACAATATTAACAGTTTATATAAAAAGGCACTATAGAAAATTTTTCCTTACAATTACTATGAAGTTAGAACGAAAGAACATTTGTTTTTTGAATTTTGAAAATAAGTAGTAGTGTTCCCAAATGCATTGGGTTGGAATATCACTGCATTGTAGTTATTTTCAAAATTCAAAAAACAAATGTACTCTCGGACTAACTTCATAGTAATTGTAAGGAAATATTTTCGATAGTGTCTTGTTTTATAAACTAATATTATGTTATTATTTCAGCCCTGAAGAAGAAAATAAACATTTTCGAAAGCTTGGAAAATACTAAAGAGGTAACTGATTTTCCTGTCCTGGACTGAAATCCCAATTAAACACTGAAAATACATATCTACAGTCGTGAAACATTCAACTATATATATATATATATATCTATATATATATATATATATATATATATATATATATATATATATATATATATATATATATATATATATATATATATATATATATATATATATATATATATATATATATATATATATATATATATATATATATATATATATATATATATATATATATATATATATATATATATATATATATATATATATATATATATATATATATATATATATATATATTTTTTTTTTTTTTCAGTGTTTAATTGGGATTGCAGTCTAGGACAGGAAAATCAGTTACCTCTTTAGTATTTTCCAAGCTTTCGAAAATGTTTATTTTCTTCTTCAGGGCTAAAATAGTACAAAAATTAACAGTTTATATAGCAAGGCACTATAAAAAGTTTTTTCTTACAATTACTGTGAAGTTAGTCCGAAAGTACATTAGTTTTTTGAATTTTGAAAATAAGTACAAGTGTTCCCAAATGCATTGGGTTTGGAATGTTACTGCATTCTACGTGCTAGATAGTTGAAGGAAGCGACGACAATGACTGTATTTCTCAATTTGGCTTTTCAAGTGGAGTGTTGCCAGATGTTTTTAAGGGCGTTTCTTAAAATGCATAACGTTGGCCGGAGTTTTATGACTAACGAAAAGAGAATGAATTTGTTTTATGGATTTAGAATGGATTTTTCGATGAATAGGATATCCGATTATAAGCCATTAATCAGAAGAACCCATGAGATTTATATATATATATATATATATATATATATATATATATATATATATATATATATATATTGCTTAAATTATCTGTATCAGATTTTTTGTTAATACAATTTCCTGTCTTTTTAATATGAACCATTTCTAGGAAAAGGCGTTTGTTGTAATTGTTTGCGTGATCTAAAATTTTTGTGACATTGTAATTCATATTATGACCAGTGGCTTGTACGTGTTGGGTTAATGCAAAGGAATTCGTCTTGTTGGTATTTCGGCAATCACTTTTATGAGAAATGATCCTTGAATGAAGATTTTGGGATGTTTGACCTATATATACAGAATCGCAATTTTGACAAGGAATTTTGTTTGATTTGAATTTGAATTTTAATTCTATGGGATTTTTTGTGCGAGTAAATAATGATTGTATCGTTAATGTGTTTTTTTGGGCTATTTTTATTTTATTATGGAATAATTTGATCAGTTTTGGCGTTAGATTGTGTATATGCGGTAGAACACCGAATGGTAGATTCTCTGGGCTGTTGTTGCTGATAATTTCCTGATTTGTTTCAATTAAATTGCTACAAGCTCTCAATAATTTATCGATCAGTTTAGGGGATAACTATTATCAAGCAGAATTCCCTGAATTTTGAAATATTTTTCTGATACAATTCTGGATGACAAATATTTTTTATACGTCTTTTGAACTCTAGTATGAAATTCTTTTTCGTTTTAAATGGATGGTAGGAAAGGTAATTTATGTAACGTCCGGAATGAGTGTTCTTTTGGTACCAATTATTATATGGCTGTTATTTTTCTCTTCACCAGAGTATCTAGGAATGGAATGCTATTGTTATTCTCTGTTTCGACGGTGAATTTTATCGAGGGGTGATAGGCATTGAATGTTGCAACTATTTCGTCGATTTTATTTGCGGGTACAGCGCAAATTATATCGTCGACGAACTTTTTCAGGAAGGGTATTTCAAAGGATAGATTAGGTATACATGAATTCAAAAGATCGTCCATTACATATTGTGCGATAATTAAAGAAAGACAGCTTCCCATGGGTGTTCCAAACACTTGTTGATAGTGAACGCCTTCAATCGCAAAATAATTACTGTTGAAAATTACTGGTAAAAGTTTTATCCATGTGATTCAAAACACTCGGTACCACAGAAAACGTTGACTTTATTTGTTTCAGGCAATTATGACATCAACAAGAGTTCTTGTTATATCATTTTTTATATTTAGTGAGACGTTTGCCATAAAAACATTACCTACTATTTATTAAAATTTCTCGAATTCATTTGAGGGAAATTCTTTCGAGAAGAAAGAGTTTTGCTAAAAAAAACACTTTATGAGCATCCACTATATCAAAAACGCTTCTTATAATAAATTAAACTTTCGGTATAAACAGAAGCTCATCAAAGAAACAAGACATCGTCATGGGGTGATATCAATAAACTTCGAAAAACGAATATCGTTCATGGACTTCAATTCGAAAACTTTGGTATCAAAAATTGTCATATCTTTGTGTCGTTCAAATATCTGCTCTGGAAACGCGGTCCCAGAAGAACAGTTCAAGCAGGGACATGTTTTGCGGAGTCTGATATAGGTTGGTATCTCTGAATATGTCATGAGGCGAAATGACAGACCTGCCGCGGTGCCGCAGTTATAGATTATGGAGACGTGATCCATACCGTCGTATATGAACGTGCCTGCGATGGAGAATCGTAAGGATATATCGGCAGTTTAAAATATTCAATCATCTTCCATCTTAAAATATTCTGGATATTGACACGGCTCGCAGAAGCGGCAAATTTGTTATATTTCATCGATGGTGATAAATTTTTCACTTGATTCAACTGTAAACCAATTGGGACTGGGGCCATAAAACTTTATAGTTTCGAGTAAGAAGACGAAGAGTTTTCATGAAATAGCCGACAATCAACGAAAATAACAATTTCGTTTTTCTTCGATTTTTATATATAATTCCTTGTTTTGAATAACTATGTTTGTGATGTTCGCTATTTATTGGAGAAACCTCTGGGGTAATAAAATGAATTCACCACAATTTTCGGATATTAAGAATTATTTCGATTGAACATAGTGGTCAAATGGTGATTCAGAACATAACTGTTCAGAAGAGTAGTTAATTAATGTGAAACTTCAATACAGTTTCCTATTTTTCAATGAATAAGCTATAATAAAATGAGTCTGCCCTAATTATCAGTAGCTACTAAATTATCATCTTGATGTAGAATGGTCGTTGTTCAGAATGGGAGAGACGAAAAATGGAATTGAATATTTATTGGCAGCTAGGTATATAAATTAGTGCTTTCATTTATGAATAATTTTTCAGATCAAATGACGGTTTGTCAGTTCGAATATTTATGGTTGTTACATGATGCATATCCTTTTCAAAAGTTAAAATTGTAACGGAGAACATTGTTTCCTGATTTATATACGTTTATCAAGCAATTGTGGCTTATGTTTCACCATTACGATGGTTTTTAATAATGGCATTTTAATAATAAGAATCATAATAAGTTCATTATTCTGAACAGGTGTGGTACCCAATTACATAAAATAATAACATAATTCATGATTGATGAGGCCGATATTTGGAAAAAATTAATACCCATAATCAAACAATATTTAGAATTTTCTCATAATTTAATACAAATACGCATGACGACGTTTCGAAATAATACTTCTTTATCAAATGCTGAATTGATACTTGGTGTAATTTTACGAACTCAATACTTAAAGCTACTCTCAAAGAACATACCAGGTATGTTCTATGACTAACCTGGAGTACAACAAATGTTTAACAAAGGTTAGAATCTTATACCTGGAAATGAACATAGAAAATCAATTTCTTAGTTATACCAACTAAGAATTAAGAACAATATACAAATAATTTTACAACACTAAGAATAAATGAATGAAAGTTAAAATTTTTGATCGAAAAACATAAAATTGAATGTAAATTAACTAAAAACTAGGTAATCAATCTGATCTGCTATCAGGAATATTGTTATTGAATATATTAACTAGAGGGCTAAGCTCTCACTGGCTATTCAGTAAAAATCCTGAATTTTTGAATTTATTAATATATAACGATTCTAGGAGATTTAGTTTGGAACTTTTATTCTCTCTATTTATTATTTCAAACTCTGAACTAAATATATGACTCTCCTCCAACAAGTGGTTGGCTTAATGGTTATCTGTTTTCTGTTTGTCGAAACTGCGTTTACGCTCTGATAATCTTATTTGGATATTTCTGAAAGTTCTGCCTAAATTTTAACTTTCCTTTATCTGTAATTAGAAATCTTAGTTGTAAAATTATTTGTATATTTTCCTTGATTCTTAGTTGGTATACCTTACTAAGATAATGATTTGCTATGTTCATTTCCAGGCTCTTTTCTTTTGTTAAACATAAGTTGTATTCTATGGTCCTCATTGCAGGTCAGACATAGAATATACCTGGTATGTTCTGTGAGAGTAGGTATAGGTATTGAGCTTGTAAAATTACACCTAGTAATAATTCAGCATTTGATAAAGAAGTAGTCCTTCGAAACGTCGACATGCGTATTTGTATTGAATTATGAAGAAGTTCTAAATATTGTTTTACTGTTAATAACATAATTTTGAATAATAACAAGATAAATAATATGAAATGAAATATAACGGAGATCTCAATCTTATCTAAAAAAACAGAAAAAGTAACTAATATTTAAATGATAAATTTGAATGAAAATTTACAAAGAACTCATTCCAATTCAATTCATTTTAGACAATTTTCCTTGTTCACATAACGCTCAATAATAACTGCATTGAAGCCAAAGTTTTTTAAGCAACTGCAGTTGCATTTATAAGCAACTGTATTGAATTAAGACCCCTTAAATCAAATGCGGGATTGTATTAGCGAGTTGACCAGTCTCTAGGTGAAATAACTCGGAGGTACGACAATTTTGCCTAGGCACACGAAATCTCCAAGCGAACAAGAGAAGAGGACAATCAATGTTGTTTGTGCAGTAATTTGTACAAGAATTTGAGTGATAAATTTTTCCCCTACCAGAAATGATATTTAACTCAATGGACCCAATCATTTCTCATGACTGACTCCTATCTTTGGATAAACTTCATCCTCCCTTCAAACTAAGAATTTCAAGAATATTCTCTGAATGACCTCAAGATGGTATTGATGGTAAGTATAATTAGGATGCCAGATCATGTTGCCATTCTCCACCTTGATATTGCCACAGAGTTTGAAGTAAAATATTTGTGATACATGAATTTTGTCTTATTTTAAACACTGTGACGTTGTCTATGGTCGATTTTTGACGAAGTTTGATGCTAAACGTGTTGTTTGAGGTTCATTTGGGGCATACGCAAATTTGATAGAGTGACGCATAAACTTGGGGTATCTCGATGGCTCACTATGGAGAATCCGCGTATGCTACATTCAGGGACTTTATTTTAAAATTTGTATTTATAAAGGTTGTATTTTAAAATTTTAAAGTACAAAACACCGCCATATCTTTAAAATAAAATGAGATTTCGTTCGCTTGTACATACATTGAATGTAAGAATCAGGGGACTGCTCACTCCCCCACAACACCATACTACCATATTTCAGAAAAGCTTTACATACGACATTTGCAGAACTATGAATATTTTGTTGCAAAAATTTAAAATGAGCTCATCTTCATAGTTTGATTTAAGAAGATTTGCTGCAGAAGTCAGGAGCTTTTTGTCTCATAACCAATTCAGCTATGATATTTTAGTTGATTTTCTGTTTTGGTTTCTTTATTTTTGTTGCGTATTAGATTTGAAGAATTTCTCATTTTTACTAATTGAGATTATGCTGAAAGGGTCGTATGGTATATTTAACAACATGAATTGGTCGACATGTTTCGAACGTGAGCTCATTTTCAGAACTAAACTACAGTAAGGAACGAACAACAAATTTATATCTTTACAATGGATGTAAGGAAGGAGGATAATTAAAAATGCAGTTCTTGGAAAAAAAAGAAGAAATCGTAAGTGAACAGGAAGATTTTCAATTATCCACCCTCCTTACATCCATTGTATAGATATAAATTTGTTGTTCGTTCCTTACTGTAATCTTGAAAATGAGCTCACGCTCGAAACATGTCGACTAATTCATGTTGTTAAATATAATCGTGAAACATTAGGCCAAAAGTTTAATTTAATTTAATATTTAATTATGTTTCACCAAGAGTTAAGCGAGAATTCAATTTCAGTGATCAACTTATATATTATTTTTTAGAAAAATTTTAGTTCTCTTTTCACAATAAAATATATTACTATTACTATTACAATATGTAGTAGTTGTTATGCGAGACAAACATCACAGTGGCTGAAGCAGATTTTAATACAACACAAAAGTGACTGTCATACGGAAAATAGAGCATTATCAGAGAAAGAGCCATAATTTTGTTTATTGTAATCCTAGATCATTGGAATAGTAAAACAACTATAGAAACACATTACTCCTTGAATATGGCACGAAAAAATCGATGCTGTGAATTTAAGATTTGAATTTAGGGACAGTTAAGTAATATTTATTGCAATCTTATGAAATTGATTCAGACTATTATGCATTTTTGGTGTATTTATAGATTTACTTTTTTTTTTCTTACAGGACATATTGTCAAAAGTTTGAGAAAATTTTTTATTTCAATTGTTTTGTGAACACTACGTTTATGGCGTGCTTTTTGCGATTGCTTGTTTACCTATATATCAGTCATGTTCGAGCAGGCTTGATGTGACAGTTATTTTCAAGGCAGTTTTTGTTTCGTTCATTTTTCATTTATTACGTTCAATATTTTTTTATTTACTTAAGACGATATTCTTTAGGCCAGCTCCTGATTCTATAGGCTGGTTCGTTTTTTTTTCAAAATAAAATAAAGCTGGCTTATAGACACAATTTGGAAGAAAATGTGCTTTTCTCAATATTTTACACAAATGATTCATAAACTGACAATTATTTTTGAAATTTGTCAGCTCTTCGAATTGTGGAGAGCTGATAATATTATCTGAGTGTTAGACTCGCTCCAAAAGTTGTAGTCCTGAAGAAATAAAAATAAATTCAGAATGAAAGATATTTTTTTTCCTGAAATGTAGTTCCATCATTTTTCATGTAAATTCATTTTGTGACCCTAATGAAAACGTATTCATTCATCTGAATAGATAATATTTTCAATATTGGAAGTATTGGTTTATTGGTTTCAATAATATGTACTTCGTGTAATTTATATCTTGTGTTCGACGTATAGGGTAATAAATAGTATACCGTGTTTGAGGCAGGAAATTGCCTAAATTGATTTAAAATATTATGCCTCTTATATCATCTGAAGTCAATAATATTGCAATAAAATGATACTTTCCCATCCTAACTTTGACCATAAAATAACGACGTTCAAAAATATAAAGCATGAAATTTGTAGGTGAATGAAGAAATTATTTATATCTTTTATATGACATATATTTCTCATTTCTTCTTCGAAAAATATAGAAATAAATTGGTATTGATAGTTGAAATAGGTGGTATGTTAGAGAAAGATCTGAATATTTCAAAATTTTAGTTAGTCTAGTTGCGTTTGATCTTCAAACGCTTCCATTTGATCATTTTGCATAAAGATGATTGAAAATGATTTTATCAAATCATTGGTGAGAACATCAATCACAGTTCCAATTTCGCAGCAGTTGAAAATTTTTAATGATTTTGCAAATTCACGATTGAAACGTTTGTGGAATTGCAGTCATTTACAAAATACCATGTCTCTAATGAAAAATGCTACATAGTAAGAACTGAACAAAATGTATTACAAAAAGTCACACAACGTGATAATCGTTCTGGAAAAGATCTTATGCAGTAGCGTGTCTTGTCTAAGACTCTGATCACAATTTTAATTACGAAAATATTAAAATTTTGCATAGGGAGAGTAATCACAAAAACAGATTATTTTAGGAAATCACACATATATACAACATAGAGAATACGACTGACGCTAGATCAGATATTGAAAAATTGAGCATCATTTATAACAATATTTTAAAATAGAACAAATCAAAACATTTTGATTTGAACCCCACACGCAAGTGCCTCGGCTTCAGTCTTCTTGTCTGGTATGGGTAGGGTACCAGTCGAAACAAAATAAGAGACCTTTGTTGAATAATGTCAGTTCTGTTATTATTACTGCGTAAAATCTGATTGTAAGTTGTTTCATATTATTACATATTCAATTTTATCATTATAGTCATCACTTTTCAGCTTGTTTTTCTCCTAAAGAAGACAAAAAAAGGGTCGAAATATTGAGAATTGTTATGAATGAAAAAGTTACTAAACACTTCACCAGACCGATTATTCCCGTTACACCTGAATTCAATATATATATATATATATATATATATATATATATATATATATATATATATATATATATATATATATATATATATATATATATATATTATATTATATATATAATATAAATCATATATATATTATATTATATATATGATTTTTTTGACATTCGAGTTTACTGGTTGGTAATGGCATCTGTCAAAGTGAAAATTTTTCAGTATACTCTGCCATTTCATTATGGAAAGACTTACAAACGAGCAACGATTGCAAATTGTTGAAATTTGTGGTCTGTGAAAAATGTGTATCGTTTGTTACGACCATTTTATGGTCGTCATAATCGACCAGGCGAATCCACAATTCGTGCTGTTATCACCAAATTTCGCACCAAGTTTACTTTGTTGAATATTAAACCACTATCTCGCATGCGTACAGTGCGTACTGAAGAGAATAGTGAAGCCGTAGCGTACAGTAATAATGAGAATCGTGAAATATCAATTCGTTGCCGTTCTCAGCAATTGGGCATGTGTTACTCAATCACATGGAAAATTTTACGTGTTGGTTTGGGTTTGAAAGCCTATAAAATTCAACTTCTGCAAAAATTGAAGCCGAATGGGCCTTAGAAGAGCTTGATGAAAATCCACTGTTTTATCGAAAAATTGTGTTTAGCGATGAGGCTCATTTTTGGCTTAAATAAACAAATAGACGCATCTGGATTATTTCTTGTGGGGTTATATAAAGTCATTAGTGTATGTGGACAAGCCGAGCACGATTGAAGACTCACAGGATAACATAACACGCGTAAATCGTTTGATACAGGCCGAAATTCTCGGAAAAGTGACGCAAAATTGGACCTTCCGAATGGACCATTTGATACGGAGCCGTGGACAACATTTACATGAAATAATCTTTAAAATGTAAATGGCAAAGGCCAAGTTATCAACTTCAATAAAAATTTCGAATATATAATTTAAATTGAGTGTTTCATTAAAAAAAAAAACTATTCCTAAAAAATCACCCATTATATATCACAATATCACAGAGGATTTGGCTATATAAAAGTGTATGTGGTGATGCCTAACCAGAAAAATTTTAAGTGATTTGAAAACCGAAACTGAATGAATGCATAGAAAATGATAATTCGTAAATATCCTTAAGGATCTGTTGTCAAACATGTATCATAATTATGGGCGACTACTGGCATTTATGTGTACCTACATTCATTAAACATTTCATTATTTCAAAAATAAGGTTTTTGTGTTTTCAATATATCACAACTACATCTTCAGAATTTAATTCTCTACATCGAATTAGGTTGTCTGAAATTTCCCTTAAAATTCGTTCTCTCCAGGTGAAATGTATGAGAATTTTCAATTCGACTAAAGCTGAATTCAATTTTATCGAACATAAATCAGCATGATACTTTCTGAGAAACGTACATATCCGTCTTATTTGCGAAAATGGATAGAGTAGAGTAGATACGTGTTAATTATATTGATGCTGACAATGAAAGAGAACTCTATTTCACTCAAACCCCAACAAAAACAAGGATTCATTGGCGAAAGACCCAAATGTTCTGAAATTATTGCGTGAGACAAGATAGTTTGTCGACGTAATAGTCTGAACCACTTTGTCTAGTCATGTTGTGCTATAAGCCACATAACTCACAATCTCTGGACAAATTAATATTTAACTTTGGCTCTTTTCTGTATGTATGAAAACAATTACCTAGTCATTTAGGGGAAATGAAGAAGTCTGGTTGCTGTTCAGTGTTTTCTTTTAAAAGATAGAACATCTCTATGAAGGAATTTGAGAGTTGATTCTTTAATGAGGTAGGTATTCGAGCACATTATTCCCAGATTGTTATTGTTTCATTCATATCTATAAATCTATTTAATATGTTCTGATGATACAACTTTCATCGATGCATCGAAAGAAGAATTGATCAGTTATACGTAGAGTTGAAACAAATTGTAACGAAGTAGGTGTGCAGATAGATGAAAAAATTTTAAATAATGGCAGGTAACTAGCTGATTGTCAGAGTAAGAGCATACCTAAATCTAAAAGAATGGATAAATGGATGAAGTTGAGAACTTCATATATTCTGGTATCTCAATATTGAACAATGGCGGAACCAGTGCAGAAAAAGAACGGAGAAACGCAATAGTGAAAGAATCCATGACTAAATTAACGAAAGTATGGACAAGCCATTAAATATCCCATAACAACAACTGTTAACTCAAACTCGAAAAACGAACAGTTCTGCTGGTGCAGAATCTTGAGAGTGTCTTGGAGCGTTCAAAAAATGATTCAATTCTTTTTGTACCAACTTTGAATTGAAAAGAGCTGAAAATATTTTATGAATTCTATATACTAATATGAAGAGAGATTTAAGGCCATGACTTTTTAACGGTGTTTGAAACAGCTTTTAAAAACCATGTAACATTTGGCGTTATGCTCTATTTGCTGAGTTTATTGAGAATAATAACGAATATAATGCCACTTGAAATTTTAATATCTCATTTGAAAAGTAATAATTTTCCTTCAAACAAATACTTTACATAGATAAAATGTATTTTTATGGATTTAATATTGATCGATAATCTCTTAACGTATCAATCCATTTCATTCATCCATAAAATTCACGCAGAAAATTGAGAAATTCAATAAATTTGATCGAATTTCTTGAAGTTGAAAAAGGAATTTATAAAGAACTTTGACTATCACAATTGCAGCAATTGAAACTTTGTCAAAATTGAATGAATTTTATAAATTATGGATATTAAACGAACAATTGTAAAAAAAAATCATCTCGGCTATTGTGCCTGTTCAATATCGAGTGATATGTTTCTGGCTCATCATTCGCTTCGGTAGTGTATTGGACTTCATCACCATACAAGAACTATGAAAAGCTCATGGTAAGCATCTTATTTCGAATAACTCAACCAGAAATTTCATATTTTACTAGTTATTTTGTGATTAGAAGATCAGGAAAATCAGTTCATTTCTAAATATTGTACTTGGCAATTTTAACAGTGGAAAATTCTTAAATATAATTTTCTCTTATTCTCACAAACGCAAAACTTTTGTTCACGAAAGTGAAAGATTCAACACCCTTGCTGTGTTAAATAAAATTTATTGTATATTAAGTGAAAATTATATCCGTTGGTGGACCACCACACAAAAACCGGTGACGTTTTCGATTTCAACAACATCAAAATATTGGATCGTGAAGACAATTACACAGCAAGGTTGTTCCTGGAGATGGTGCACGTCAAACACCCAAACACTTGCTGGTCACCTTAGCAACATACGCAACAAGAATTTAGACAGATTATAATAAAAAACTTAATAATCTGTCAAATAACGCCAGTTCTCTTTTGTGAATGACACAATGAAGAAGTAAAAACGTGTCTAATATAGGTACTTTGTTGAGTGTATTATTTGTACGGACTTGTATTTTTATAAGTCGTTCTCTATTTATGCATTTTAATAATTTTTGTGTTGTTATTGAACAGTTCTCCTGAAGAAGTCATGAAATATGACGAAAAAAAACAGAGAGTTAAATTAATGACTGGACTTCAATGCTATAAATTCGATTTTAACCTTCATACCTTCATATCATGATAAAAACATCAAAGACATATATATATATATATATATATATATATATATATATATATATATATTTATATATATATATATATATATATATATATATATATATATATATATATATATATATATATATATATATATATATATATATATATATATATATATATATATATATATATATATATATATATATATATATATATATATATATATATATATATATATATATATATATATGTTCAGGTTTCCGCGGTCAGAAGTATGTATAAAACTTGGTTCTCGAAATGAGCCGCGTTCTAGATTTATATAATCTCGACGTTTCGGCTTCCGTTGTGAAGCCATCTTCAGTAGTTGAAATAAATCAGTAAAGGTAAGGGTTGCTCGGTTACGTGACCTCAATCTGCCTACTCCACGAACTGAATGAAGGAAAATAAGGAAAGGTTACCTGGTTACGTGGCCTCAATCTGCCTTCTTCACGAACCAAATGAGGGAAACTAGGAACGATAAGAAATAATTCGGTTGCGTGGCCTCAATCCGAAGTAGTTGACTCCGAAGAGTAGGCAGGTTGAGACTTCGGAGTTAACTATTAGAAACGATTTGGCTCGTGGAGTAGACAGATTGAGGCCACGCAACCGAATTATTTCTTATCGTTCCTAGTTTCCCTCAATTGGTTCGTGGAGTAGGCAGATTGAGGCCACGAAACCAGGTAACCTTTCCTCATTTTCCTTCATTCAGTTCGTGGAGTAGGCAGATTGAGGCCACGTAACCGAGTAACCCTTACCTTCACTGATTTAATTCGCAATTCCTAGGACTTTTGCTTCATCTTTTTCGGCGGCCAAAAACGCTGTATCTTCTCTCAATGCTCTTCTGTTCATCTCTCTATTGTATTTCAGGTTGGCGATTTGATTATATATATATATATATATATATATATATATATATATATATATATATATATATATATATATATATATATATATATATATATATATATATATATATATATATATATATATATATATATATATATATATATATATATATATATATATATATGTGAAGGGATTATTTATTATTATTCATCGTATGGCACAGAAACTCAAGACATCTCTTAATTCAATAGAAATATAGAATATAAACACAAATACATAGGCAAGAGACACACTTATTAAGTTACAGACAAACATCTAATTTATATATATATAATCAACCGCTTCTTTGGTAGCCATCAGGAAGTCGTTGAAATTGCTTAAATTGTTTGAATTGAAATTGAAATGTGAAGGGAGTGTTGCCGTAATGATAATATTTTCGAAATATTTTTGGGTTATCGGCAAAGGTGGGCAGAACTAATTTAAACGACCAATCGTCGTTTCAAGAGAGCAGATGTTGAGAGTCTTAGTAGTGTTTAGAGTTACTTGCTATCGTTGGGTGAACCTGGCCAAATTTCCAATGGCTAGGATCATCGGTTGTTGTTGATTGTTTTCTGTGTCAATAAGTTTTGTACTTTGACAAGTCTTACTATGTGTTCTATGGTTTAACCTCGATTTAGGAGTTTATGTATATGTCATTTATATATCGTACGTCCTTAACACTGCTGCATTTATTATTTTAATATTATCATAATCATTATTTGATGCCTTTTGTGTCGTTTTTGTTGACTTATTGACTTGTGTCAGATGTAGGTTTCCCTTGTTTTACAAGTTGTAACTGATTTATTAGCACCTGTCTATATTTCTGTATTCCTGAGGAAGAACGAAATTCGTTCGAAATATAGAATTACTGACGATTAGTCGTTTGAATTAGTTCTGCCCACGTTTGCCGATAACCCAAAAATATTTTGAATATATATATATAAACAATACTAAAGGTATGCTCTAACTTTTTTTTGGTAATTTCCGGTCAAATTATTGGAAAGAACATTATAGCAAAGCTGGCTATATGAAACAAACAATGTGATCTCTCCAATATCGTTCAATTCTATTATTAGTAATAAATGTTAGAGAATATAGTGATAAATGTTAGAGAATATTGAAATCGATGCCTACATTCACTTAGCACGTAAGACAGTACACTGTTTCATACTACAGGGTACTCTTCAATTACGCCAACAAAACGAATGCAATGACTTCAATCCTCAAACATCCCTTATCAAACATAAGACAGAAATATACTGTTAAGTCTAATGAATATATATTGCATAGATTACTTTACATCTCAAATCTCAGAAATCAATGAAAAACACACTAATTCATCTAACATTGAAAGTTTCACTCGTCCTTATCAATTAAGATAATACATTTTACAACTCCATTTTTTGAACAATTTCATCTAATTTACTGAAGTAATGCCATCTAGGTTGCGGTTGTAGAAACGCTTGCTGATAAAATCAAAGTATTCTGAAATGGCTACTTAGAATATCAAAGAAATCTACTACAAGAAAAAGAATTCTGTTTTTCTCGTGCTATCACTTTACTTGTGAATACTCAATAATAAAAGTATACTATAACTTTCTTTCGATAATTTTTCGTCGAATTATTCAAATTTTTTCTTCTTGTGATGGATCTCTCGTTATATTTAGACGAAGAAAACTATTACTTATGTCCAAAGTCGTTGGAAACATATCATTCAGATAAATTTTCCTTGCCACTTCAACCGATCCAACAGGGAGCAGGCTAGTTATCAAAGATTAAAACCCGCTCGAAAACCCACCTTCGGCCATATTTCATTTGATTTAGAAAGCAATTCATATATCACGTTGACCAAAAGTAAGCCCCAGCGAATGAGTGCCCGTCGCAAACATTTTACGACAAATCCCGTGTGTCCCGAAACCTGGAGCAGCGACGACCTAAACTCGCCTCTTCTGCATACGCGGGGACATATTTTACGACATAAACTCCATGCATTAAATATGCTACATAGACGCCAGCGCTGCTACGTCGCTTAAATTATTTCAATAATGTATGATTTTGCCGGGTCCAAATCTGAAACGAAACCGTTTGTTTCCAGAAATTACGCCGCTATGTAGATTTTCCGACGACCAACCAATTACTTAATTCAACCGAGCGAGGTTTTGCACATATAGGATTAAACATATTCTATAATCTCTACAGTTTACCTCTGCGTGTTTGAAGAGTTTGCTCAAAAAATATCAAGATTCTCAATCACGTTCTCAAAAGATGTAAATGTATGTGGCAAAGTCATTTTATTCACTTTTTGATCCTCTACTACTCATCTTAGGAAAAACTAATTTATGATGACTTCATATAGGTAACATTGTTGATATTTGATTCGTATAATATAAAACCTACTTTTTTATCTTTATGAAAAAATATCCTTTATGTGAATAATACAACCAAAAAACTAGGAATATGATCAACACCAGATGTAAATTCATTTTTGAGCTTCCTTGATGCTCTGAATTGATATTATCATATAATTAATATAAAATAATATATAATTTATCATTTATACTATAAATATATATATATATATATATATATATATATATATATATATATATATATATATATATATATATATATATATATATATATATATATATATATATATATATATATATATATATATATATATATATATATATATATATATATATATATATATATATATATATATATATATATATATATATATATATATGGTGAAAAACTGAAACTTTTAATCGAAATATTTCAAATAGAACTCTCAGGGAGCTGTCTATAAAAATGTTGTCAACGATAACTATCACTTTCGAGTGTTTAATTGCGCTTCGAAAATATTCAATCTCGCAAGTGATAGCTTCGTTCTCGTTGGAACATTTGTCTAGACAGCCCTCTGGAAAAAGTCGGTAAATATTCGATATTAAAAGTATACTTTAACTTTCTCTCGATCATTTTGTGGGCGTGGCGTAACTGATGAGTACCTTGTAGTACGAAACAGTGAACTGTCTTTCGCTTTCAACGAATAAAGGCATCGGTTTGAATATTCTCTAAGATTTATTCCTAGAATGATAATGGAGACATCACTTTGATCATGTTTCATCTAACTCTATTATAGACTATGAATAATATAGCCAGTTCTGCTATAATGTTCTTTTGAATAATTCGTTATCATTATTGTCGAATATGGAATAGAACTCGAAATGATTTTATATTCAACTATAAAATTGAGCTTGGTCGTATCGTTGAAAAAAAAACAGAAAATAGTAAATAACTAACGATTTGGATTTATTGTGAAGCTTGTCTCATATTTTACCTTCTTTTACTTGTAAAGAAACTTCTTAGTAAATAATGAAGATATTGAGTGAAAATACGTGACCTATCTGCTATTTGTGGAACTATAGTAGAGTTGATAAACTATTATAATCGAAATAACCATGTGATTTTTTGAGGCAATCTGTAAAGTAGAAATTAGTTTTGAATCACTGTTGTTGTCATTTATCACACAGTTAAAAATAACTTTGATATTTAAAACAAATCAATTTATTCGATACATTACTATTTTTCATAATTTCAATTGAAGACATAACATTTCGAACAACCACTTCTTACGATTTCACATACAGTTTCCCATATTTTTTTCATACACCAATCAAATTTTTCATATTTTTGGTAATCACTCATTCATCAAAAATCACTAAAAATCTGCGTCCCAAGTCGATGTTTTATCCTCTGGCACTGATGCATGGTCAATTTTATAATGATCAAAATTACTCAAATCTAATGGGCCAGTTAATATTGGAGTATGAGGAGGTCTCATTCTTAATGCTTTCAGATGATGCCAATCGAATTTTGAAAACCAATTGTGTGATTGAACTGCCTTCATGCCACTTCCGCAATTGCCTATCCTATCTTCAGATCTTTTCTACATAATTGCAAAATTAGGTTCTTACAGGTGCGGCTTATTGAATATGGAAACCTGCAATGTACAATTCCTCTTAAGATCAACTTGTATGTGTCGCCAGGAGATTTCGACTGAAAAGGTGTCTTCATAGTTAGTAACTCAAAAACTAATACTCCAAGTGTCCAGCAATCCACACCTCGATCGTGACTTTTATTAGACACGATCTCCGGTGCGTAGTAATCTGGGGTTCCGACCAAAGTATTAGTTTTGTTACTACCTATGAATTTTGCTAAACCAAAATCGGCTAGTTTCAGGTATCCGTTATGGTTGATTAGTACATTTTCAGGTTTCAAATCCCGATAAACAATACCTCTTCTGTGAAGATACTCAAAGGCTTCAATCACACAACCGATATAAAATTTGGCATCATCTTCCACGAAAGGTTTTCTATTGGCATTCATCAGTGTCCTTAAGTCTCCACCCAACTGGACTTCCATTAGAAAGTATAAAAATTTAGTGTCTTTAAAAGTTTTATACAGATCTACTATGAATGGAGAGCGAAGGTTCAACTGTAAATTTTTCTCGTTGAAAATGTACTCTCTTTCTTCTTGTGACACATATTTGAATTTTTTCAAATATTTCAGCGCATAAATCAAATTTTTCTCTGTTTTGTGCTGGATTATATCCACACTACCAAATCCACCACAACCAATAGTTTGTATTATATTGAAATGTTCCAATTGTAAGTTATCAAAGTCAGCATTTTTGGAGAGAGAAAGCTTCTTTAGTTGATTCTTGACTGAAATTTCTTGAAATTCAGGTACTTGTCCAAAATGTTTGATGAAATGATTACGGCTTAAACTCAGGCATTCGCAACCTGGACTAGTTGCTATTATAGTTTGTCTACTGGTTTCTTCATTGATTATAGGTGATTCTCCAAAATACTGACCTCGAGTTAACCTGGAAACTGATTCATTGTTGTTCGATTTTATTTTAACTGACCCAGCTCTTACTATATAAAATGCGTTCACATTTTCGCCTTCTTTTATAATTTCATTGTCAGTATGAAAGAATTCAGTGCTGAGAAGGTCTGCCACTAAACGTAAATTTTCTTCACTAGTCTTGTTCAAAGGCGGTACTTGAGAAAGAAAACTAACGAGGTCATTTTGTTTTTCTTCTTCTGATCTATTGATTATCTCCTGGAACGATTGGTTTTCTAAGACCCATATTCTTCCATTTAAAACCGCCCGAACAGTAGCCTTCCTTTTAACGTCATATAGAAGAGCCAACTCTCCAAATACACGCACATCATCGAACTTTATATTTATTCCGCTTTTAGAGGAAACTTCAAATTCACCTGAAGCGGAAATAAATAACCGCGACCCAATATGATCCTCTTCAATAATAGTTTCCCCAGCCAGAACTTCTTGCGAGTATATCGTTCTGTAAATTTCCTGGAGTCTATTATCAGTGATGATGTGGCTAATATACTCATTTTTCCCAATAGCTCCTCGGATTTGACTCTCATCTCTGTGGAAAATAATAAAAATAACTGAATATATTAGTAACTATAGGATCATTCAAACACTTGAATTTCATTTCACTTGATAAAGTGATTCGTTCCGTTGGTATAACCGAAGGTACTACCAGATTTGTTCTGAAATCATATTCTGTTAACGTCTGAAAAAATCGACGAATATACCGACGAAACGCATCAAGTGATGGCAATAAAAGTGCGAATCAAATTCGATTGTTTAAATTATGATATCGATGAACAAAAATAATAATACAGAGCTTCATGAAAATAGCTTCAAATTGAAATAAATCAAATCAATAAAATTGGCGCTCTGTTTAGAAGATTATTCTATGGCATTATTACGTGGTGTAATCTGGGATCTAACTTGGACGAATTGCTCTAAGCGAATTAGACTGTTTTTGTGATAACAGGTTAAATATTGTTCCCAAATGATTGTTTGTAGAGCTCGGAAAAAATGCAACTTGCATTTTTTGAAATCTTTTGCATTTTTTTATACTTCTTCCCAAAAAATGCATTTTTTCAAAGATTTAAGCATTTTTTGCATTTATTGCCAATTATTTTAAAATTCTATTGAACAGAAAGTTTTCGTTATGGAATTTATAAATCTGTTTGGGTTTGGAACTACCTGCTACCCCAAAATGGGAAATACCAAATACCATAAACAAGTAACTGTAACCGGGGGATTTCCAAAACATCGCAGCCGGAGCGGCCTACCCCGATAAATATTAGGTAAACCTTTAATTGAGCAGTATCTTCCAATGAAAGCATTACGATTAGTGAACAGTGAACCTATTTTACTTTATTTTAATCAGGATACAATATACAAGTGTTTGAGTTGAAATGCCTATAAAGACAATCAATGATATGTGAATAAAGTGTCACCGGGAACTTACTTGGCATGGATACGACCTTTTCTGTACAGTGTGTTCAAAAATTGTAAGTATATGTTATATATTGCTATTGGCTTTGGTTTTGAAGTATATTTTATCTAAAAGTATGAGTATTCATGTATTCAAGATATAGGTTACATATTATTATTCTAAATTTTTTTCTTTTCACTTATTAGCAACTAATTTTTTAACAAATTGCAATCGGATGCTATTTTGTTGTTTATTTAATCAGTTTTGAGGGTTTTCATCGGTTTTGTACACTTTTCGTTTATAATAAAGGCGTTCAATGATACTTCATTAGATCATAAAACTGTTAAACCTATTTCAAGAGATAATTATAAAACAAGAGGGTGAATGATATGGTCGGACGTGATTGACAAGTTCTTTGTGCCTACCAAGTAAAAAAATCGACGGGTTGCACTCCGGTAGTGCCGGCAGAAGTGAAAACTTGAATATTAATGTTGTGCATTTTTGATATTTTGGAATGGTTAGAGAATAATTTTGTACGAATTGCTTTCATTATCAGTATAAAAGTGTTATTATTTATGTAGGTGGAATACAATATTTATTTATTGCGCTATCGTACACAAACATGACAATTTATATTACATTAAAAATTCAACACTTCAGAACTATTACAATTATTTCACATTAAAAAGTTTATCTCATAGGAAAATCAATTTCCATCCATAATTTCAACGACTTTTTCATCATCATCTTGACTAGAACCATCATCGCTAATCTCTAAAACTGATACGATAGGTTTATGATAGCTGAAGTAAGAAACGAACAGTTTTTATTCGAACCTATTTAAGTGTCTAATAAAGACCGCATCAATAGTAGTTTTTTATTGCGTTGTGCTAAGATTGCGATCATTTGACATAGTTAAACCAAATTCATTATTTAAAAATTCAATTAATAGTTGATTTTTATCGTCTGCAAAGTTTATGTTGAAATCTCCACTCAAAATCATTGGCAATTCATCAAAGATTTATCCAATTTTTTTTTGAAGCAATGCAGATGCGTCATGAGAATAAATGAATAAGTTTTCGTACAAGTCTCGTATAGCACGCAATGACTTATCTGGAGAGATGTAAACGTCAACCATAATAATAAACTGATTATCACCAGAGTGGCAACGACTTATACAAATATCACCGATATCAGAAACAGTAGCATTAAACATGCTGTTGTATTTCACATGCACATCCATATAATTCGTACAATAATGAACTGTGTTCATATTTGGTCGATTATTTCTTCTGAAACTCGCAACAAAGTTGAAATTCGGAATGTCAATTATTTCATCGTTACCCATATGAGTTTCTGATAAAATTAACACATTCATCTTTTTAAGAGCGTCAATTGCTAGATCATTTATATGCGCACGTAAACTTTGACAATTGAATGAAAAATACACACGAACATTCGCGCAAGCGCCTTGAGCCGCCTGCCCTCTCTCCATCCGTCTTACGAATTCTCGATCAGGTCACGTGTCCTGACGCGAGTTTAGAAATTTTTACCCATTCCAAAAAAAATACACAGCGCCGCTAAAGAAGTTTTCACTTCAAAAATTGTCCTTTTAAAAACATACCGGGTGTCGAATTATTTTGCAGTTGGATATCTGTTTTTTTTTTGCGTAAATTTATCTTGTAAAAATAATCAGTAGTTTTCTGTTCCCATTATAGATCCACGCCGAGAAAAAATTCATTGTGGATCAACACGTGAAATCTGTAAAGCATATTTCCAATATGCAGAAATTATCATCGCAACAAACCTTAAGAGGTTGCCTCCAACAACAGAAGCCAAAAAAAGACCACCAAAAAGAGTTCAATGAGGATTTGTGCAAGGCAATGATTGCCAGTAACATACCGTTGAGCAGGTTGAATAATCTTAACCAGAAGGAATTTTTAGGAAAATATTGTAAACTAAATATTCCTGACGAGTCGACCTTACGTAAAGCAAGTGTCGACTCAATTTATAAACAAACATTAACTTGTATCAAAAACGAAGTCAATTCAAACTATTTCTATATTGTAGTAGACGAAACCACCGATTCGTGCGGTAGATATATCGCACATGCGTTAATAGGTGTTTTAGGGAAACAAATCCAAGCAGATCCTATCTTTTTTGCTTCAAAAAAACTTGAAAAAGCTAATAATTTAACAATTGCACGATTTGTCCAAGATTCATTGAACAATTTTTTCTTGCCCCAAATTGTACCCACAGAAAAATTTATTTTATTTTTATCTGATGCAGCACCTTATATGATTAAAGCTGGACAAAATTTTAAAATATTTCATTCGAATCTGCAACATGTAACCTGTCTAGCTCATGGAATTAATAGAGTGGCAGAATGTATAAGAGAGCAGTTTCCTTTGGTCAATGACCTAATTAACAATGTAAAAAAAGTATTTTTAAAAGCTCCGACACGCGTTCAATTTTACAAAGAAAAATTTCCAAATCTTGCCTTACCTCCACAACCTGTAATAACTCGTTTGGGTACCTCGTTGGATGCAGCTATATTTTATGCTGACAATTACCACGCCATTAAACATGTGATTGACGATCTGAGTGACTTTCATCTTCATCTATTTTAAACTCAAAAAATCTTTTCAAAAACTCATTTATAAAGAATAATTTAATATTTATAAAAACCAATTATATGTTTCTATCTACAACTATTAAAAATATAGAAAAATCTTGTATTCCATTAACGGAATGAGTTCCTAGCTCTAATTAGCCAGTTTGAGTCAAATTGCAAGAAAGTCGGTGGACAAATTGGGACCGTCGTTCTAAATAAATTCAATTCTGTGGCTCAAAATAATACAGGCTTTCAAATTTTGAAAAATATGTCGAAAATTTTATGGGCGAAAACGATGTAAATATACCAAATTTAAATTAAACATCATTTGTAAATATAAATATGCTCCCATTATATCAGTTGATGTTGAACGAAATTCTTAAATTTTTGAACACATGTTTTCTGACAAGAGACAAAGTTTCCTCTAGAAAACTTTGAAAAACACATAATTTTTAATAATTTTTACAATAATTGTAAGACGTGACTTATGTCTGTTTAAATATTGTTATTTTGTTTTATTGTTACAATAATAATTTCAATAGTAGGTACCTATGTAGTATTATCATTTTATTATTAATAAAATCTGATATTCAATATATATTTTCGTTGAATACCTAATTATTAAATCCCGTCCCACTCCCTACCAGAGTAAAATAATGAAATAACAGTAATATTCAACATTATAATATACATCATTTCTTGCATTTTTTTGAACTCTTTGCATTTTTTGTCAATTTGTGATGCATTTAAATGCGCATATTTTTGGATTTTTCGGTTGCATTTTTTCCGAGCTTTAATCATTTGTCTTATCATCCGATTATGTTAGAATTTCAGGATTCAAGTTCTTCTTGTAGCTCAATGAAATATAGGTTGGAAATAAAATGTAGTTATAGGTACAGAGAGAAATCTAATCTAAATATATCTCATAAAGTTGTACTGGCATCATTAAGAATTTATTTTTGAAAATAGAAAAACATTATAGGATAATTCTTGTTTGATTTTCGAGGATCATATCTAAATGAAATAGTAAATCAAACTGAAGTATTAAATCTAACACAAACAATATATCAGTTCGAAGGAAATTTGATTAATTGAATTCTGAAATCAGAAATGAAATAAATTACTAGATAGAGACTTGATTTGATATTCCCAAATCAAGAAACTTTCAGATAAAATGATATTTGAATACCCGATTCAAATACCTACAAATTTGGTGAATTAGTGAAAATCCACTAGCCAATTTGAAATAAACAATATTGTAGTTTGAATGAAATTCCAGTAATTCAATACCAATTTCAGTGAGGTAGTATATTCTAAATCTACCTGAAAAATGAATCGAAAATCAAAAAAATGTTAGAGCAAATGAAATTAAGAGTATATGGAAGTGTAGGCGTTTAATTGATGTAAATCCATTATAATTGAATATAAAATGAAATTCAAACACCTGAAATTTTGATTTGCACTTTATTGATAACATAACGCGTTCCGTCGTTACAAACGACTTCTTCATATGCTAACAGAATACTGAAATTTGGGTAATTTATTAAAAAAATTTAAAAAGAAGTACTTAGTACTTAGAAGTGCATAGTGATTTTATAAGTGAATGCAGGTACATGGATCAGAATTTCAGAATGAAAGAGATTATTATACACCAACATGAGAAAGATGTTTTTGAAGAACAAATTGATTATTTCATACAATGCAGAAAATTCCTTTATATTCAATTATATTTGTGTGAATGCATAAAAAACTTAAGTGAATTAGTGAATAAACACTTAAATAGTGAATCTCAATTATTCTGTATTTATTCTGTTATTATTCTCTAAGCATCTGAAGAAGTCGTTTGTAACGACGAAACGCGTCATGCTATGTAGTCAAAAAAGTGTAAATCATATAAGTTCAAGTGTTTGAATTCAAGTTAATATTCAATTCGAATCTCAAATAATCAAAACTATAGGTTGAATGAAATTTGGAAAATTGAAGGCGGCGAAATAATTGTGCCTAAAATAGAAACTGCCGATGATACTACAATATTCAGCTTATTGCAATCTGGGTGAATGACTATCGCTCGACCATTAATTCGAAATATAAGTTCACAATACTTTCAAATCAACTAATCAAAAATATATACTTTTTCTTAAATATCATCGACTTTTCTTATGTTCGTTAACCTTGAAAGAAAAACTACTAAATCTGAAATTTATCCGAAACTTTGGTATTCGAATAAAATTTAAATATAGTCTAATACGATTAATACAAGTGAGTTGAAACTATTCCTACAATTTTTTCTTGATCTTTGATGAAACAATAAAAATAATTTCGCATCACTTGTTTTATATAGCCTACTTACTCTTGATTAAGTCCACTCCTTCGAGATCTCTCAATTTTCCTTACCACGGAAACTAAATACTTCAAAGTATTCATTGAAATATCACTTTTTACAATATTATGTGAAAATAGAAAACTCAAGAAAGTTTTGGTAACAAACTGAATGACTTGCTTGATTTTATTCCAAACAAACTACTCGACACTTCCAACTCTACTAAACTAGTGAAATTTTACAAATACAGGTATTTATATATATTCAAAAGCATCAGAACATAGAACAAGACACAATCTAAGAAATAAACTTGAAAATTAACAAACAGACCAGGTAATAGAGGGCAGGTAATAACACTACACTCGAATTTAGAAAGCAAGGTAACAGGTAGGTAAAAACTAGGGGTGATAATCCTTCTTAACTGCTACTTTAAATTCAATCATTAAATATTGAATATTTGTAGGCAAAATGAAACATCCGATTAACTATTAAGTAGAAGTCTCGAATGTTCGTTTCAAAACGATTTTAGAAAATTCAATTTGTTCCCAAATTTAAAATTCAAAACTTTTTTCACTCTTGAAATTTTAACTTCTGAACTAAATGTTTGAATTTTTTTTTGATTATTAAGTGTTTAGCGAAATGAAAATTTTATTTTGTTCTTTTCAAAACTGAAAACTCCACAGATATAAATTTTTTCGCAACTACCCCAGTATATTTTAAATATCCCACACATTTTATTCTTGTGAATTCTCAATTATTATTATTCCTGATAACCATTCCAATATTATTAGCGTTATGAAAATCAATATAAACATTGAATGGGTGATTTTAATTTCATACTAGGCATACCGATAGATGTTAATACCCTCTATTTTTCTTTTCTCTTATGAATGGATAAACTTAGGAATCCCCGTTATTGAAAGACTTTAATACCTAATAATCAAATTGCAATGATTTCTGAATTGTAATTCTTGTTCAAAGCGATTCGCTCAAACATACTTTATTGTTGAAATCAACGTTTGAGAGCAGAATTTCGACATAGTTCAACATATATATATATATATATATATATCATGAAAAGTTTATTTTATATATATATATATATATATATATATATATATATATATATATATATATAAACAGGCAATAAATCATATATATATATATATATATATATATTTATATATGTATAACTTTGTTGAAATTTCATCCGAATGGTATAAACACCTACTTGGCTTATCTTCGTGGAAAAAATTTTCTTTTACATAAATATTTATGTAAATACATATCTATAATTGATATAGTTTAAATAAATATATTACTATTTGTATTATTAGGACTTATATTATTTATATTTTTTTAATTCAGTGAACCTACACTTTAACGCGAGTTCCGAAGGGCCATTGGACTTGTAATCAATGTACATTACCCAGCATATGTCATTCATTAAACTACTCAATCAACTTAAATCATAGACAAACACAAACACCCATGCCTTATTTGCACGTATAAGGCACGTATCTTACATCGAAAGATATCACAGGAGTGAATAACGAAGTAATCCGACTATTCGACACTTCAATGCTAGTAAGAAGACTCAAAACTCTTGCAAGAAGCTAAACCTTAGTTTAGCTATGTTAGTTCGCGTGACAGTGCAAAAGCTACAAGTGTTGTTAAACGTTAACTAATTGTTAATTAACTAAGGTACTGTGTTTATGTGGAACTGAATTTCTAGTTGATCCCTCCTGATACGATTGAAATTATGATCTTGATGATTGGAAAGAAAATTAGTACAAATAGAACATAATCGGTTCATTTCAAGTTAATAGAAAGAATATAAATGTCGACTTGAATTATTTTCAACTCAATACTGTATAATAAGAAAATGAATCGGCGGATGTGTTTCTAAGCAAATCTCGAAACGATTTTGCTAATTCCTTACCAAGAATAATACTTCCTAGAATTCCAAGAAAAATTTTAAAAATTCCTTGAGAAATATATTTTTTTCTTTACTCCCATAAAAATTATTTGTATAAACACTCAGAAGTCAATTTGAATTCTGATATCGCAACAGAGGGACTATAAGGGTAATAAACTCGATATTTTGATATTTTGCGAAAGGGTGTTTTTTATGACGTAGGAAAGCACTGAAAATTCATTTGAAAATTCACCTGCAAAAGGAATGAAACGGGTGCAAGGTTAGTATGAAACGTTGTCATTCATTAAGTTATTCCAATAAAATTATGTACGAATTAGGTTCTTTATTGAGAGTCATGAAACTCGTGTGAATATTTCTTCGAAATCATCCCTTAATGTGGTAGGTACAAAGTGGGTTCAAATTTAGTATGAAATTTCTGATTTTCTACGTTCGTTCAATAAAATATTATATTGGGGTTATAAATTCCTAATAATGATAATGATGATATTTCCTTCTGTGAATTCAATCCCCAAGTGAGGTCAAATTTACTGGGTATAAAAGTTTTTCGTATTTACCTATATTATTTCAATATTGTAGGTATTGTAGGTAGGTATTTTCATTATTATTTGCGATTCCCACTTAAGGTATTTAAGCATGTAAGAATTTAAAGTAATGGATTGGAAATTGTCGAAACCCTTCTCTCTAGTGGACCTGGGTGCTGCATGAGGAAGATGGCTGGAGTACGACGAAGTCGACAAGTGGGCATCCTGAACGCACACAGACGTCCTTAATGGTCGCTTCGATTATTGAAAATTGCACTTCAATTTTGAATGACATTTTTTCATTCTTCCATGTTTTTGGATAACATCTTGAAAACTTGCCTATTTTCTTAGTTTTTTTCTATTAGTTGTTTTTATCTCTTGATTATATCAATAAATTTTCTCATTTCTCCTTTGATTCAGATTAGGAAGTAATTTTCTCATTTCACAGCATGGTCCTATATCTTTAATAATAAAATGAATCGCAAAATGTGTTGGTGAGCGCATAACTCAACAACGCCTAGACCAATTTTGTCAATTCTCTATTCAAAATGTTCGTTGATGTCCAGGGATGGTTTTTACGGCGAGCAAAATTCGAATAATTTCCAGGAAAACCCTAAAAACAGCCCATTTCCTTTCCCCATACAAAAGTTTTCTAACTAAAATCTAAAGTCAACTGCTGGGCCGATTTCACTACTTCTTTGTGTTCCTGTTTGTTATTGTAAGAAAAAAAATTTTTAAAATTGCAAGTATATTTAGAAAATTCAAGAACACTTCATTAATACTATAAGTAAGAAATAATTATTAATTCTCGAAGGAGGATATAAAACTGAATATCTTATCACCCATTCCGGTTAGTTCAGAGCTATCCCGACTAATATTAAAATTTCAATCTATAATATAATCTATAATATAAAAATGAATCTCGAAATGTGTTGGTAAACGCATAACTCAACAACGCCTTGACCAATTTTGCCAGTTCTTTTATCAAAATGTTCGTTGAAGTCCAAGGATGGTTTTTACTACGAGAAAATAATTGCCGAGAAAACCCTAAAAACAGACCATTTCTTTTTCACTTACAAACGTTTTCTAACTGAAATGTAGAGTCAACAGCTGGACCGTTTTCACTATCTTTTTTGTTGTTTGTTATTTGTCAGGGAAAAAATTATCGTGTAGAATAATAAAATTTAAAAATACTTAATTAATATTATTAGTAAGAAGTTATTATTAATTCTCGAAAAGAGGATGATATATATATATATATATATATATATATATATATATATATATATATATATATATATATATATATATATATATATATATATATATATATATATATATATATATATATATATATATATATATATATATATATAATATATATATATATATATATATATATATATATATATATATATATATATATATATATATATATATATATATATATATATATATATATATATATATATATATATATATATATATATATATATATATATATATATATATATATATATATATATATATATATATATATATATATATATATATATATATTTATATATATATATATATATATATATATATATATATATATATATATATATATATATATATATATATATATATATATATATATATATATATATATATATATATATATATATATATATATATATATATATATATATATATATATATATATATATATATTATATATGTATATATATATATATATATATATATATATAATATATATTTTGAAAGTTTTTAGCAATAACAGGCTTTTTTGATATGAAAATGTTTATTTTTGTTGACGTTTCGTTGTTATATTAATAACTTTGTCAAAACTTAATATAACAACGAAACGTCAACAAAAATAAACTTTTTTTATATCAAAAAAGTTATTGCCATAATATAAACAAATATTTGTTATCATAATATATATATATTATTTGCCGAGAACTCATATATATTTAAATATAATATATATATATATATATATATATATATATATATATATATATATATATATATATATATATATATATATATATATATATATATATATATATATATATTTTTGAAATTGATTTATTGCCTGCTTAAAATATTTTATTTTGAAAGTTTTTAGCAATAACAGGCTTTTTGATATGAACAAGTTTATTTTTGTTGACGTTTCGTTGTTATATAAAGTTTTGACAAAGTTAAAATGCAATAATATTCGAACCCACTGCATTTGAGAATACTCGCACTCATTTTCAAAATTCAAGAAACAAATCTTCGTTTTGTACGAAAGAGTAGGCAGGTCGAGACTTCGGAGTTAACTATTGGAAACGATTTGGCTAGTGAAGTAGGCAGATTGAAGCCACGCAACCGAATTGTTCCTTATCGTTCCTAGTTTCCCTCATTTGGTTCGTGGAGTAGGCAGATTGAGTCCACGTAACCAGGTAACCTTTCCTAATTTCTTACATTACAGAATCGACACATGACAGATTGAGGCCACGTAACCGAGTTACCCTTACCTTTACTAATTTATTCCAACTCCTGAAGATGACTTCACAACGGAAGCCTAAAGTCGAGATTATATAAATCTAGAACGTGGTTCATTCCGAGAACCAAGCTTTATACATATGTATATATATATATATATATATATATATATATATATATATATATATATATATATATATATATATATATATATATATATATATATATATATATATATATATATATATATATATATATATATATATATATATATATATATATATATATATATATATATATATATATATAAATATGGTGAAAAACTGAAACATTTAATCGAAATATTTCAAATAGAACTCTCAGGGAGCTGCATATACAAATGTTGTCACCGATAACTATCACTTTCGAGTGTTTAATTGCGTATCGAAAATATTCACTCTCGAAAGTGATAGCTTCGTTCTCGTTGAAACATTTGTCTAGACAGCCCTCTGGAAAAATTCGGTAAATATTCGATATTAAAAGTATACTTCAACTTTCTCTCGATCATTTTGTGGGCGTGGCGTAACTGATAAGTACCTTGTAGTACGAAACAGTAACTGTCTTCCGCTTTCAATGAATAAAGGCATTGGTTTGAATATTTTCTAAGATTTATTCCTAGAAGGATAATGGAGACATCACTTTGATCAAGTTTCATATACTCTATTATAGAACTATTAATAATACTCTAATATTCATATACTCTATTATTAGACTATAAATAATAAAGCCAGTTCTACTATAATGTTTTTTTGAATAATTCGTCAACATTATTGGCGAATATGGAATAGAACTCAAAATGATTTTATATTCAACTATAAAATTGAGCTTGGTCGTAGCGTTGAAAAAAAACAGAAAATAGTGAATAACTAACGATTTGGATTTATTGTGAAGCTTGTCTCATATTTTACCTTCTTTCACTTATAAAGAAACTTCTTAGTAAATAATGAAGATTATTGAGTGGAAATACATGACCTATATCTACATGAAAAACCATCTGCTATTTGTGGAACTATAGTAAAGTTGAATAACTATTATAATCGAAACAACCGTGTGATTTTTTCAGGCAATCTGTGAAGCAGAAATTAGTTTTGATTCACTGTTGTTGTCATTTATCAGAGTTGAAAATAATTTTGATATTAAAAACAAATCAATTTATTCGATACATTAATATTTTTCATAATTTTAATTGAAGACATAACATTTTGAACAACCACTTCTTACGATTTCACATACAGTTTCCCATAAATGTTTCTAAACACGAATCAAATTTTTCATATTTTTGGTAATCACTCATTCATCAAGAATTACTAAAAATCTGCGTCCCAGGTCGATGTTTTATCTTCTGGCACTGATGCATGGTCAATTTTACGATGATTAAAATTACTCAAATCTAATGGGCCAGTCAATATTGGAGTATGAGGAGGTCTCATTCTTAATGCTTCCAGATGATGCCAATCGAATTTTAAAAACCAATTGTGTGATTTAACTGCCTTCATTCCACATCCCAAATTGCCTAGCCTATCTTCAGATCTTCTTCTACATAATTTAAAAATTAGGTTCTTACAAGTTCTGCTTATTGAGTTTGGAAACCGACAATGTACAATTCCTTTTAAGATCAACTTGTATGTGTCGCCACGAGATTTCGCGTGAAAAGGTGTCTTCATAGTTAGTAACTCGAAAACAAATACTCCAAGTGTCCAGCAATCCACACCTCGATCGTGACTTTTATTAGACACGATCTCCGGTGCGAAGTAATCTGGGGTTCCCACCAAAGTATTAGTTCTGTTACTACCTATGAATTTTGCTAACCCAAAATCGGCTAGTTTCAGGTATCCGTTATGGTTGATTAGTACATTTTCGGGCTTCAGATCTCGGTAGACAATACCCCTTCCATGAAGATATTGGAAGGCTTCAATCACACAACCGATATAAAATTTGGCAACATCCTCCACGAAAGGTTTTCTATTGATGTTCATCAGCCTCCTTAAGTCTCCACCCAACTGGACTTCCATTAGAAAGTAGAGGAATCTAGTGTCTTTAAAGGTTTTGTACAGATCCACAATGAATGGAGAGCGACACTTCAACTGTATATTTTTTTCGTTGAAAATGTGCTCTCTTTCTTCTTTTGACACATATTTGAATTTTTTCAAATATTTCAGCGCATAAATCAAATTTTTCTCTGTTTTGTGCTGGATTATATCCACGCTACCAAATCCACCAGAACCAATAGTTTGAATTATATTGAAATGTTCCAATTGTAAGTTATCAAAGTCTGCATTTTTGGACAGAGAAAGCTTCTTTAGTTGATTCTTAACTGAAATTTCTTGAAATTCAGGTACTTGTCCAAAATGTTTGATGAAATGATTACGGTTTAAACTCAGGCATTCGCAACCTGGACTGGTTGCTATTATCGTTTGTCTACTGGTTTCTTCATTGATTATAGGTGATTCTCCAAAATACTGACCACGAGTTAAACTGGAAACTGATTCATTGTTGTTCGTTTTTGTTTTTACTGACCCAGCTCTTACTATATAAAATGCGTTCACATTTTCGCCTTCTTTTATAATTTCATTGTCAGTATGAAAGAATTCAGTGCTAAGAAGGTCTGCTACTAAACGTAAATTTTCCTCACTAGTCTTGTTCAAAGGCGGTACTTCAGAAAGAAAACTAACGAGGTCATTTTGTTTTTCTTCTTCTGATCTATTGATTATCTCCTGGAACGATTGGTTTTCTAAGACCCATATTCTTCCATTTGTAACCGCCCGAACAGTAGCCTTCCTTTTAACGTTATATAGAAGAGCCAACTCTCCAAATACTCGCATATCATCGAACTTCATATTTATTCCGCTTTTAGAGGAAACTTCGAATTTACCTGAAGCGGAAATAAATAACCGCGACCCAATCTGATCCTCTTCAATGATAGTTTCCCCAGCCAGAACTTCTTGCGAGTATATCGTTCTGTAAATTGCTTGAAGCCTATTATCAGTGATAATGTGGCTAATATACTCATTTTTCCTAATAGCTTCTCGAATTTCACCCTCATCTCTGTGGAAAATAATAGAAAACGTAAATATATTAATAAGTATAGGATCATTCAAACACTTGAATTTTATTTACAATTTCATTGTGATAACGTGATTCATTCCGTTGGTATAACCGAAGGTACAGTCAGATTTGTTCTGAAATCATATTCTGTTAACGTCTGAAAAAATCGACGAATATACCGACGAAAAGCATCAAGTGATGACAGTAAACGTGCGAATCAAATTTGATTGTTTGAATTATGATATCGACGAACAATAATAATAATAGAGGACTTCATAAGAATAGCTTCAAATTGAAATAAATCAAATAAATAAAATTGTCGCTCTGTTTAGAGGATTATTCTATGGCATTATTACATGGTGTAATCTGGGATCTAACTTGGACGAATTGCTCTAAGTGAATCATCAGACTGTTTTTGTAATACCAGGTTGAATATTGGTTCCAAATGATCATTTGTCTTACCATCCGATTATATTAGCATTTCTGTATTCAAGTTCTTCTTGTAGTTCAATGAAATATAGGTTGGAAATGAAATGAAGTTATAGGTACAGAGAGAAATCTAATCTAAATATCTGATTAAGTCGCGCTGGCACCGTTAAGAATTTATTTTTAAAAATAGAAGACCATTAGAGTAATTCTTGTTTGATGTTCGAGGATCAAATCTAACTGAAGTAGTAAATCTAACATAAATAATATATCAGTTCGAAATTTGATTAACTGAATTCTGAAATCGAAAATGAAATGAATTACTAGATAGAGACTTGATTTGATATTCTCGAATCAAAAAATTTTCAGATAAAATGATATTTGAATACCCGATTCAAATACCTACAAATTTTGTGAATTACTGAAAATCCACTAGTCAATTTGAAATAAACAAAATTGTAGATTGAATAAAGTTCCAGTAATTCAATACCAATTTCAGTGAGGCAGTATATTCAAACATGAAAAATGAATCGAAAATCGGAAAAATGTTAGAACAATTGAAATTAAGAGTATATGGAAGTGTAGGCGTTTAATTGATGTAAATCCATTATAATTGAATATAAACTAAAATTAAAACACCTGAAATTTTGTTTTGCACTTTATTGATAACATAGCATGACGCGTTCCGTCGTTACAAACGACTTCTTCATATGCTAACAGAATACTGAAATTTGGGTAATTTATTAAAAAAATTTAAAAAGAAGTACTTCGTACTTAGAAGTGCATAGTGATTTTATAAGTGAATGCAGGTACATGGATCAGAACTTCAGAGTGAAAGAGATTATTATACACCAACATGAGAAAGAAGTTTTTGAAGAACAAATTGATTATTTCATACAATATAGAAAATTCTTTTATATTCAATTATATTTGTGTGAATGCATAAAAAACTCAGGTGAATTAGTAAGGAAACACTTAAATAGTGAATCTCAATTATTCTGTAAGCATCTGAAGAAACGAGTCATTCTATGTAGCGAATACAGTCTAAATCATATGTTCAGTGTTTGAATTCAAGTTTATATTCAATTCGAATTTCAATTAATCAAAACTCTAGGTAGAATGAAATTTGTAAAGTTGAAGGCGGCGAATTAATTGTGCCTGAAATAGAAACTGCCGATGATACTACAATATTCAGCCTATTACAATCTAGGTAAATGACTATGGCTTGACCATTAATTCGAAATAAAAGTTCACAATACTTTCGAATCAACTAATCAAAAATATAAACTTTTTTTTAAATATCAGCCACTTTTCCTATGTTCGTTAACCTTGAAAGAAAAACTACTTAATCTGAAATCTATCCGATACTTTGGTATTCGAATAAAATTTAAATATAGTGTAATACGATTATTACAAGTGAGTTGAAACTATGCCTACAATTTTTTCTTGATCTTTGATGAAACAATAAAAATAATTTCGCATCACTTGTTTTATATAGCCTACTTACTCTTGATTAGGTCCAATCCTTCGAGATCTCTTAATTTTCCTTACCACGGAAACTAAATACTTCAAAGTATTCATTGAAATATCACTTTTCAAAATAATATGTGAAAATAGAAAACTCAAGAAAGTTTCGGTAACAAACTGAATGACTTGCTTGATTTTATTCCAAACGAACTACTCGACACTTCCAACTCTACTAAACTAGTGAAATTTTACAAATACAGGTATTTATATATATTCAAAAGCATCAGAACATAGAACAAGACACAATCTAAGAAATAAACTTGAAAATTAACAAACAGACCAGGTAATAGAGGGCAGGTAATAACACTACACTCGAATTTAGAAAGCAAGATAACAGGTAGGTAAAAACTAGGGGTGATAATCCTTCTTAACTGCTACTTTAAATTCAATCATTGAATATTGAATATTTGTAGGTAAAATGAAACATCCGATTAACTATTAAGTAGAAGTCTCG
Organism: Henosepilachna vigintioctopunctata; assembly: GCA_030704895.1. Lineage (NCBI taxonomy): Eukaryota > Metazoa > Arthropoda > Insecta > Coleoptera > Coccinellidae > Henosepilachna > Henosepilachna vigintioctopunctata. The sequence goes on along the minus strand of JARQZJ010000062.1, from coordinate 4,999,006 downwards.
AATGTTCGTTTCAAAACGATTTTAGAAAATTCAATTTGTTCACAAATTTAAAATTCAAAACTTTTTTCACTCTTGAAATTTTAACTTCTGAACTAAATGTTTGACTTTTTTTTTGATTATTAATTGTTTAGCGAAATAAAAATTTCATTTTGTTCTTTTCAAAACTGAAAACTACAGATATAAATTTTTTCGCAACCACCCCAGTAAATCCCACACATTTTATTCTTGTGAATTCTCGATTATTATTATTCCTGATAACCATTCCAATATTATTAGCGTTATGAAAATCAATATAAACATTGCATGGGTGATTTTAATTTCATACTAGGCATACCGATACATGTTAATACCCTCTATTTTTTCTTTTCTCTAATGAATGGATAAACTTAGGAAACCCCTTTATTGAAAGACTTCAATACCTAATAATCAAATTGTCAATGATTTCTGCATTGTAATTCTTGTTCAAAGCGATTTGCAATTGAATAAAAAGATGTTTTATTGAGTTCTTTTTTTACATTACAATTCATTGTTATTTTACAATCACAAGTGAAACTTTTTGTTTGGTAAGTTGTCTATAATTTTTGGATTGTAATTTTTGTTCAAAGCGATTCGCTCAAACATACTTTTCATTGTTGAAATCAACGTTTGAGAGCAGAATTTCTACAAGTTCAATACTATTTAACCATAGTGTTAAATTACCACATTTTGAGTTGTACGGAGTGAACAGACTTATTGTTGAATAAATAGTATAAAATAACATAAAAATGACAAAAAATAGAAAACAAAAAGAAAGTAATTTCCACAATTAGACCTACCAGCGTGATTTTCAAATTGTAAAGATTGGGTACAGTACGCAACATTGTATTTTGAAAAGGTAATCGATAATATAACAACGATTGAATTTTGCCTTCGATGTACAGTTTCTCAACTGCAATTGTAAATAATCCAATATTTCACAAACAATGGAAGAAAACAATCTCATTGAAAGAAATAAAACAGATATGTTCAATGTGATGGACGTGTAAGTAAACACTTGAAACTCACATGCAAGTTATGTAGAGTTATGATTTTAGAGTTTTGTGCATAAATGATATAATATAGATATATATTATTTTCAATATTTTTGGCAATAACAGGTTTATTTTGATGTTAAAAACTTTATTTTCGTTGACGTTTCGTTGTATATCACAACTTTGTCAAAACTATTGAGTAATAGAATTTTAAATTTTAGAATAGAAATAGCATCACAAAAGTGTTCGAGCTGGGTTCGTATCCCAGTCGAGGTTGAAAACTTTTGTGATGTCATTTTAATATAACTTTGTTGAAATTTCATCCTAATGGTATAAATACCTACTTGGCTTATCTTCGTGGAAAAAATATCTTTTACATAAATATTTATATAAATACATATCTATTATTGATATAGTCTAAATAAATGATCCACGATTATTCTATGGTTCGTAAGTTATATTATTTATATTATTATAAATAATATAAAGTTTTAAGTACTAATTTTATGTGGAACTTAATTTTTATTTGATCTCTCCAGATACGATCGAAATTATGATCTTGGTGATAGGAAAGAAAAACAGTACAAATAGAACATACTCAGTTCACTTCCAGTTAATAGAAAGAATACAAATGTCGACTTAGATTATTTTCAACTCAATACTGTATAATATAAAAATGAATCGGCGGATGTGTTTCTAAGCAAATCTCGAAACGATTTCGCTAATTGCTTACCAAGAATAATTCTTCCTAGAATACCAAGAAAAATTTTAAAAATTCCCTGAAAAGTTCTTTTTTTCCTTACTTCCATATAATCTATTCGTGAAAACACTCAGAAGTCAATTTGAGTTCTGATATCGCAATAAACTCGATGTTTTGCAAAAAGGTTTTTTTATGACGTAGGAAAGCACTGATGAACGATTTTTGTAAATTCACCTTCAAAAGGAATAAAAGGGATGCAAAGTTAGTATGAAACGTTGTCATTCATGAAGTTATTCCAATAAAATTATGTACGAAGGTTCTTTATTGAGAGTAATGAAACATGTGTGAATATTTCTTCGAAATCATCCCTTAAGGTGGTAGGTACAAAGTGGGTTCAAATTTAGTACGAAATTTCTGATTTTCTAAGTTCGTTCAATAAAATATTATATTGGGGTTATAAATTCCTAATAATGATATTGATGATATTGCCTTCTGTGAATTCAATCCCAAGTATTGATGATATTCCCTTCTGTGAATAACACCCAAGCGGGTGTTAGAGTGGTCAAATTTAGGTACTAGGTATAAAAGTTTTTCGTATTTACCTACATTATTTCAAGGAAATATTTTAACTTGATTTAGTCCTCAATAATAATTATTATTGGCGATTCCCACTTAGAGTTTAAAGTATCGGATTCCAAATTGTCGAAACCCTTCTCTAGTGGACCTGGGTGCTGCATGAGCAGGGTTACCAACTCGTGGAATTTTTTCTCCGCGTAGACAAGTTGAAAAACCCCTCAAATCCCCTAGAATTGTTTTTAAAATTAAAATAAAAAGAGAAAATATATATTGAGGTTTCATTTTGCAATTAAAAGGTACTTAAGTGTTTTTTATTATCAAAATTAAAATATTATTAAATATTTATTATTATTCAATATTTTTAAAATATTATTTTATTATTATTTTTTAAATTGAATCAAATCTTTCATTTAGTTTTTGGAAATGAGAATATTAGGAATTATTTATAGGGTATTATTTCACACAAAATTAAATTATTTATTCACTAATTATAAAATTTTTTATTAACCAACCTACATTAAGAAATAGTATTGAATATTGTCATCATGAATTGGAACTTTTTATTCAAGATAGAAATCAAAATTAATTTTATTTATTTAAATTATGATAGGAAATATTTTGGATTACTTTAAAAATACCTCTAAGATTACCTCTGAAAATTTTAAGCTCATGAACGCCGACAGACGCCGTTAATGGTCACTTCGATTATTGAAAATTGCACTTCAATTTTCGAATGAAATTTTTCATTCTTCCATGTTTTTTGATAACATCTTGAATACTTGCCTATTTTCTTATTTTTTCCTATTAGTTGTTTTTATCTCTTGACTACATAAATTCATTTTCTCATTTCTCCTTTGATTAAGATTAGTAAGTTATTTTCTCATTTCACTGTATGGGCCTATATATACTTATATATTTCACTTTCATAAATAATAGAATAAAATCTGTACACAATGAATATAATTGAATTATAAAAGAACGATTTCGAAAAAAATAAAATACTTTCAGAGATATTATAAAATACCTTATTACCCTAAATGAAAACCTACCGAAATTAACATATATGTCTACGGACGATCTACTAAGCCAATATAACTACCTCAATATCGCAGAGGAATTTGCGGTTAAAAGCTAGTCAACAATATGACCTTGGATTTCGAAGAATTCAATTATTCTGAATATTATCAATATTTCAGCAAAATTAATAATATTGGATTCATTCATAGAGAATAATGATGACTTTTGATAGTGTTTCAGATATAAATGTTACATGTTTACATTTCATTAGTACGAATTTAAGAAGTAGAATTCTCTTCAATGAGCAGATCTTGTAATGTGTTTTGATGGAATGTTAAAAAATAGTTGTAATGTTTCGATCAAACACTTCAATTATTAGGAATTAGCTTTATACTTTTAATATTAACATTTATTCATATATAAATACACACTGAATGATCCCACATATAAGTGCTTTATGAACTGGTAAATAGATGTTACAATTCGAACAATGCGCTGATGCCGCATTGTCACCCCTTTACCTAATAAATAATATATCAATATATTACAACAGTCAAAAATGTAAAGCGAATTTCCAGAATTTACTATTGATTCTGGAAATTCTATAGATTCTACTGCTCCTTAAACAGATGAAAATATTCATTAGTACGCATGAAAGGAATAACAATGTTATAATTTAATCAGAATAATCACAAATCTATCTATCGTCATCAAGAATACAAAGTAATATTCCCAACGGAACAAACCCTAATTTATAATACTCAAATGATCGACCAAACTTGGGATTTTATCGTCTGATTAATATAAGTATTTTAATTTTATTAATACAAATAAAAAAAGTTCAGATATCCCTTCAATTATATTATTGTGAATAAAAGAAATTTTGTTTCATTTTCAGTTAATATATACAATGAAATATCAGGACATATATTTCGAACTTTTAACTCGATATCAAGAAAGACTGTAGTATAAGAATATGTTCCGGGCTTCAACTCATAATCAAAAATTTAAAGCAGGTTTGAGAAGATAACGATTTTCTAAGTTATTCGAATGAACAGGCAAACAATTTTCTGTTTGTTAGTCGTGATGAATGTTTCTATTTTATCAGTTCGAATGAAAAAAAATTTGAATCCGTTAAAGACCGATGAACCCGTTTCAAAATTAAAGTGTGTATGAATGAGATTTTTCTTCCTTTGATTTAGATCCAATTTTAAGAGAAAAAACACGGAGAAACTTTTCTACAAGGATATCTATAAAAACATTGACTCTCACAAAACAAAACCATAAAATATATTCATTTCTCTAAGGATAACATCTTCACATCAAAGTATTGCATTGATATTGTTTCATTCCTAAGAAATGAAAAAATATCAACTTATTGGGAATCAGCAGTGAAAATTGTTTCTCTAACAATATGTCAGAGATAAATTGTAAATAATTTCAGTTATGTTGAAAAACTTCAGTTTAAGGGTAGAAAATCAAAAAACATGAATAAATGAAATTATCATTGGTTTCCAGCCAATTGATTGAGCTATTTTATTATTTCAATTAAATTTTAATAGTTTTTTTATTTTTAAATGTTTAATTTATATTGAATTATTTGAATTGATTTCCATGTTCATTATTTTATAAAAATATTTATGTTTGAAGAATGAAGAAAATATATTATTCAGAGAAATTGTCGAATAATTGTGTGGGTAATTTTGAATTTTACTCAATCCTCCAAAGTGTCGAGTTTTCGAAGTCACAAACTAGCGCATTCGCCATTTTATTTGAGTTTGTAAAACCTCTACATATTTATTCATTCAAAAATTGTTGAATGTTACCCTCATTTTGATAATTATAAATATAACAAGAATTAATGTTTAAATAATCACAGTCATTATAAAGGTATATTATTTATACTTCTTAGATAATATTTTCTATTCCTGAATTTTTCCAGATTACTGATAAAATCCATTTTGACTGCTAAACTATAGGAATTTTAAATTTTAAACCTTAGTATTTAATTAATTCGAGAGTATTATATATATATATATATATATATATATATATATATATATATATATATATATATATATATATATATATATATATATATATATATATATATATATATATACGATATATGATTTTTACGATATATGATAATGTTTGATGCGAAAGTCAATTTGAACGAAAGTGAATATTTTCGGCATATCTCTCAATAGGTAGCAGCCGTTGAACACGTGTTTCGGGCTTATTGGCTTTCCTCAGCGTAGCCAAATTCAAGTTATACGAACCTGGAGATGGTAACAGAAGAAAACTGAGAAATACAGGCACTAATCTGAAGAAAGTGTTCTCATTTCAGGCTACCGCGTGTGTTCTCCGGATTGGAAGATTTGGAAAACTACTTCACCTGTGAGGTGACTATTTATCCTCCAAGAATGCTCTAAGCCGAGACATTGAACGATATATCAATAATGTTTGATGTGGAAGAAAATTTAAACGAAAGTGAACATTGTCGTCATATCACGCAATTGGCAGCAGCCGTTGACCCGTGTTTCGACAATGTTCACTTTTGTTCAAATTTTCTTCCGCATCAAACATTATTCATATATCGTTCAATGTCGGGGCTTAGAGCATCCTTGAAGGATAAATAGTCATCTCACGGGTGAAGTAGTTTTCCAAATCAACTAATCCGGAGAGTACAAACGTGGTAGCCAGAAATGTGGACATTTTCTTCAGAGGATTGTCTGTATTTCTTAGTTTTCGTGTGTTTCCATCTTCAGGTTCGTACAACTTGAACGTGGCTACGCCGTTCTGAGGAGAGCCAATAAGCTCGAATCACGTGTCAACGGCTACTAACAATTGCGGGATATGCCGACAATGTTCACTTTCGTATATATATATATATATATATATATATATATATATATATATATATATATATAATATATATATATATATATATATATATATATATATATATATATATATATATATATATATATATATATATATATATATATATATATATATATATATATATATATATATATATATATATATATATATATATATATATATATATATATATATATATATATATATATATATATATATATATATATATATATATATATATATATATATATATATATATATATATATATATATATATATATATATATATATATATTATTATTGGTTAACGGTCGTTATACTTTAATGTAAATGTGTTTTTAAGGGGAATTCGACCAATACTTTCACTGAATCACTCTGTATTCCTTACCATGCTTTCGCAACAATTTATTGCTTTTTCAGGGTTGCTACAAGATATGTGAGATAAATACATTTTAAAAAGAACACTTAAAATAATATAAACTTACAGAACGTGAGATGATATGTCACCACATTTCGACATTTAACAATAACACAGTTATAAAATCAATTTTACAAATTAATATTCTCTCGGACATTAATCAATAAATCGTATTATAATAATCGCATTAATCGTATAGCACATTCAAATCTTTGATCTGGAATCATTCTTCTGTACGCGTTGCCAATTATATCACCGTTTATTTGGTGCTGTACAGTTGAAGACCGGTTCGTTTTATTCGGAGGAAAAAAAAAGAAAAAGCACACAACAAACTGATCACTCAGCGTCAGGATTGAAATTTGACTGTTACATTCATCGAGCGGACCATCATAATATTGTAGATGCAGATACGTTAATGAATATGTATATATACTAATATATATATATATATATATATATATATATATATATATATATATATATATATATATATATATATATATATATATATATATATATATATATATATATATATATATATATATATATATATATATATATATCTTGTTGATATATATATATATATATATATATAATATATAATATATATATATATATATATATATATATATATATATATATATATATATATATATATATATATATATATATATATATATATATATATATATTACTTGAATTGTGTATCGGACTTTTTATTGATAGAATATTGTTCTCTTTATATATATATATATATATATATTCATTTCTAATATCAGTCTTTTATTCCACTTCGACTCCCTGTCTAATATCTCTACATTTTCCAAATCAATTTTATGATTTTTATTATTGGAGTGAGCTGATAATGGGCAACGTTGGTTGTTTTTCTCATACCATATTTTCTCTTATGTAAGGCCATCCTACTTTTGAGCCACTGTGATGTTTGCCCAATATACGCATCCACACAATCCGAACATTTGATTCTGTAAATGATATTCGATTGTAAGGAATCTGGTGTTTTATTATTCAATTTAGTAAATAGGTTTCTTATAGTTTTAAAATTATATGTAGTTATCTTTATATCCTCTTTTTTAAAACAGTTTTTGATTTTGTAAGTCAGATCTTTGATGTTTATGATATTTCACTGTGACATTTGATGTCCTTATTGTATTAATTTTTGGATAATTTAATGAATGAACAAGTCTGTCAATCATGTCTTTAGGTTAAGAGTTTTCCAAAAGGATGTCATATAATTTCCTTGTCGATTTTTCAATAAAAGACTAATGACATATTCTATCATATCGATTTTTCATTTACACTCTGATACAGTTGATTTTCATGCTCATGGGGTGGTCAGAAAAATAATTTATGAATCTAGTGGATGCTGTTCATTTTATGTACCAATCGAGACAAATTTTGTTTTCTAATCTATAGAGCCTAGTATGGCTTGGTGATTCAGTGTAAGTATTGGTCGAATTTCCCTTAAAAACACATTTATATATATATATATATATATATATATATATATATATATATATATAAATTATTTTTATATACAATAAAAATTTTCTAGAGTCCAGATTATAGTAATGTGTAATAACGATATTAATCAAAGCAGTGACATTTTCAAGTTTACGATGCATCTGAATTACTATCAATTTCGGCAAATAAGACATGATAAGTAGTTGCAATTGCATCCAACCAAAAATGCAGAATTCAAATTATTATATCCAGAATAACTGCTGTAGATTGTTAATGAAATTTTAACCCAATTGCTCTTTTCCATTGAATAAATTTCATTGATGTTATTGTTTCATTTTCACTCGAAGATATCATTCTTGAACTTCCGAAGTGTAGTTCTGACATTTTAATGATTATTATTTTCCACTGAATTTGTTTAATTGAAATAATTTGTTTACTTAGTGAGAAAAAATATATTGACAAATGCTACCGCACCACAAATCGTAATCTTACGAAGAAAGCCCCTAAATCCAAGAAAAATTCATACATCACTGAATCTTTAATAAACTGGAATAAAACCAGGTGAATAAATTCCGAAATTTGGGCCGTACCCGAGGCGTTCCTTACTTCCGGTATGCAAAGCGTTCTCAGACGACGTTGCTGAAATATGGGGCCATAACCCTGCCTAGATATGGCCACATATTTATAAGGCCGCCGCTTTGTCATCCCTGAAGTTTAGATTGGATTTCGTAATATATATTCTGAGTTTGGTCGTTGCCAGACAACATAAACCAACTTCATCGTAATCGGTCTGAAGATTCTAGGTGATATTTTCAAGTTTCCAGCAACCTTGAAGCGGAGCCATTTTGTCCAAAATCGCGGAAGCTACTTTTGTGAATTATACGAATAATTTATATTGTCGATTCTGGAACGACTAACGGGTTAATCGAGATAACAGCTATATGCATTGTAGACGTGAAAAATTCATGATCGGTCATCATTACACATAAAATACGTTTCATCTAATTATGCGATATGGTTACAAATTGAGTGTGTAAAAATACAAATCGATGGTGTTAATGAAGTAAGAATGTAATCGATGGTGCAGGATTGTTTGAATTGAAATAACATAAACCTGCTCGTATAGATAGAGCTGTTGCATTTTTTTACATCAAATATTTTTTCAACAACTTTTTATTCGTTTTAAGTGAGAAGATTCAATGTGTCACTTATGTAAAAAAAGTTTTAAATATTTTTTTTTGATAGTGTTGGCGTTTACTTGATGTAAATCCATTATAATTGAATATAAACTCAAATTCAAACACTTAAATTTATGATTTACACTTTATTAACTACATAGCATGACGCGTTTCGTCTTCACAAACGACTTCTTCAGATGCTTACAGAATAATTATTCTGTAATTATTATTATTATTATATATACAAAATAATTATTCTGTAAGCATCTGAAGAAGTCATGAACGCGTCATGCTATGTAGTTAATAAAGTGTAAATCATAAATTCAAGTGTTTGAATTTAAGTTTATATTCAGTTTTAAAATTTTTAAAAGTACGCCAATAAAAATTCAATCAAGTGTGTTGAAATCACCATAAGGATAATAAATTCAAATATTAATCATATTGAATTATATTTATTTGTTGAAATTTTTGTAGTCAATTCCTTTCAAGTTTTAAGTAGTCGCTTCAGAAACCTTTAATAATGAGCTATCGTTTCTGCAACCGCAACTTTGATGGCATTATAGCATCAAATTAAATGAAATTGTTCAAAAATTAGAGTTGTAGAATATAGTATCTCAATTGATAAGGACATGTGAAACTCTCAATGTTAGATGTATTAATGTGCTTTTTATTGATTCCTAAGATTTGGGATGTACAGTGATCTATGCATTATATATGCATACAACTTAACAGTAAGTATATTTCTGTCTTATGATCGATAGGAGGATGTTTGCCTTCCGCTTGTTTCCAAGTGAAGAGTACCTTGTAGTATGGAACAGCGTCTTACGCTTCCAATACATGTTGGCACCGTTTTCAATAGTCTCTTACATTTATCCCTAGTAGGATAATGGATACATCACATTATCGAAAGAAAGTTATAGTATACTTTTAATATTGAATATTTACAAACGCTATGATATGACCACGATAACTACAGAATTCTTTTTCTTGTAATCGATTTCTTTTATATATATATATATTTTCTTGAAATTGATTTATTGCCTGTTTAAGATATTTTATTTTGAAAGTTTTCAGCAATAACAGGCTTTTTTTGATATGAAAAAGTTTATTTTTGTTGAAAAAATAAAAAATAAAACTAACGAATAATTATTAATTATGCATTAGTTTTGACAAAGTTGTGATATACAACGAAACGTTAACAAAAATAGAGTTTTTCATATGAAAAGAAGCCTGTTATTGCTAAAAACATTCAAAATGAAATATATGTATATATATATATATATATATATATATATATATATATATATATATATATATATATATATATATATATATATATTTATCGGTCTTGTGAAGTGTTTGAAAACTCATTTATTCATTACAATTCTCGACACTTTTTTGTGTCTTCTTTGGAAATAAACAAGAATTAGAGTTTATGCAGTGAAGATAACCTAACGTTTTTTATAACAAACGTCTCTTCTTTGATTGTCACTTATTCACTATATGCTGCTAAACTGAATGTTCATTCAGACACGTTTTTTTATTACAAAAATACGAAAATTTTGGCAACTGAAAGTGACAAAAAAAGTAGAGAAATTTTAGAAATGTTACACATTCGTAAAAATTTAGAAAACACAGTAAATGAAAGAACAGACATTAAACATCTTATTTCGATTTAAAACAACTTAATAAACCTCACAAATAACACTCGTAAAATAAACACACAACAATCACCAAACATCACATCTCAACACTCATTTTTTCCAGATCTACCTTCAGTTTTACACACCTTAACCAACAATATACATATTCTGGATAAGTATATAAAAAACTATATGTAATTATAAAATATAAATATAAATCACACTTATTAGAATCACCTGGCTTACCATGAGTTTTTCAGAGGTTTCCTCATGGTGAAGAAGACTTAAACTTCCGAAGCGAATGCTAAGCCAGAAATATTCCTCTGATAATGAAAATCAATGAGTGAAGATACAAAAAAAAATTTGATTTTTTTAAAAAATAAGTTTGACATTTGATATCTATAGTAACTCATAAATTCAATTATTTATTAGTTTTGATATAACAACGAAACGTCAACAAAAATAAACTTTTTCATATCAAAAATAGCCTGTTATTGCTAAAAACTTTTGAAATAATATATATATATATATATATATATATATATATATATATATATATATATATATATATATATATATATATATATATATATATATATATATATATATATATATATATATATATATATATATATATATATATATATATATATATGTGTGTGTGTGTGTGTGTGTGTGAAGCAAAGTTAAATGCTTTTGTTAATAAAAAATGTGAAATATCCATCATGAGAAATATCAGGATATTCTGAAATTAAAAAAATATTCAGGCCATCACTCGTTTCTAGAACTAAATGTTCATGAATCCTTTAATAAGTAACAACCAGGACGAACCGTGAGAGATATTCTCTCGAGATAAGAAAGACATAAATCTCGCGAATGCTTCGAAATCACAAATGCGAAAGGATGGCAAGTGACAGTCGGTGGGATCTCGAGAAGCGTCTAACAATTGAAAATGGAAGTGTCGACATGCTGGTGAAACCGGAAACCTGCTTTCTAGTGTCGTGATCTCGCTGTAGTCGGGCCTAAGGGAGTATAAAGTTACCGTACATGACAACACTGGATTCTGCATAATTAAATCAACATGGCTAATTCCATAAGGAAGCTGTGAACGTTTTAGTTTCCATTGCCATCTTCTTCAGTACGAATTACTGATTCAGTTCGTACATTCTGCGAAAATAATTGAATAAGTCTGATATTTCTGAATCCAATTCAATTGAGCATCAAGATAAAATTTTAATGTTGTCGATTATAATCATTACTCAATCTTTAGAATTGTGAAAATTTTAAAAGGAAATATCCAGTGATAAATAGTGAGAAACAACTAATTTCTGGTAATTCATGCAAACTTGCCAGAAAAATTATATTAATTTCATAACTAGCTAACTGAAAACCAAACTCAAAAGACCATATAACCAAAACAAATCAATATATTAATTGTAGAATAATTTGATTATATAATATTTACTAAAAACAAGTATGAAGAATAATGAATAAAAACGAAAAAATTAAATACGAATGAAGATATCGAGAAATAATTTAGCAAAACTAACAAAACAAATGATAGAAATTTCTTACTGGCAGATTACGTGCTATATTTATGAAAGAGTTGACACCGAAACTGGAAAATCTGAATAGAAAATATTCGAAATAGGATAAAACGTGTAAAATGATACATGAAAATGCTTCTACACAATGATCAAAACTAAGGTAAAAGAGAAAAGATAATAGAAAAATAATGTAAAGTAATGAGTTATCAGAATGAAAACCTCATACTAAAAGAATATATCTCTGTGAAGTGATAAACATATTAAGAATCACTATGCAAGTATAAATGAAAGACATTAATGAAGAAGGAGAAAATCATAGTTAAACAGTCTAAGAAATCATTTTAACTTCGCGAACAATTGAACCGTTTCTATACCAATAAATTATTATTGCCACGTATAATGCATATCATAGATTCAGGGTTTTTTAAAGGGACATCGAATTACAGGAGAGGAGAAGAATCGCTTTCAAATTTATAAATCAAGAGTAAGCTTTTATATGTCAAAACTTTATAAGGACTTGTTAAAAACGACGAAATCATATCGATTAAATCCAAGGATTTATTTTAATAAACAAAGGGGGTTTGAGTAGAAGTTGAATATGAATTGATATAAACGCACTTTATGTGAATCCAATAAATGGAATTGTGTAGAATCAAGCTAAATATTCAAATCACAAGATTGTGGTTTTGATTAATAATCATCATAGTCTCATTAAAAGTGTTCTAGATATTCTTCGTCCGTTGAAAAATTCAGATTTTAACATTTGAAATATTAAATCCAAATTTTCATTTAGGAGAAACACGTAAGTAATAGAGGAATATTTCTAATTCACAGTGCATTTTAATGCAGAATAAGGATGACTTTTCATGAATAATGTATGAGATGTATGAAAGAAGGAAATATTTTTCAATTTGCTGCAATGCTGTGGGCAAAATCTCGTTCTCCGTAGAAGTCTACGATTTCAATCCGTAGTTGGAGGCAACTCTGGTTAAAAATCAAGTTGCTCAATCAAGGAGGCTGCTTTATATTCGGGAAACGCTCCAGACCCGTTGTAAATAAAGATATGACCTTTACTGAGTTTCAGCTTTCCTTTCGCGTTCTATATCCTCTCTCATCCGTTTGCACGTTAGCCCTATATGAACCCCAGAGAAAAATACAAGTTGAAGATTTCATTCGAACCAACTTCTTCAATAGACGCTAGAAATCTGGGAAATGGTAAAGATAAATCAGCGAAATCATTTTTCCGATATTCTTGTTACAAATATTCTGGAATGGGTGTTATGTAAAACTGAACTGATTTGCCGTTTCCTTGTAAAGTGTCATTTGCATAGAATAATATTCCGAGCTTCCATTATGAAAACTGTACTATATAAATTCTGAGTTAAGTTATGTAAAGACCTATTCTAGACTACAGTCTGTCCCTGTGCAAATTTCAACCTCTCCATCATTTTACCGAAAGTTTTTTTGCTGATAATAGCGGACTGTTTGTTTTTATTTTTGTGGAATTTATGTCGTGTTGAAAGTATCGTAATTTTTGCTGTATATTATTTCATTTAGAAACCTCAACTGAACTAGGTATGCTCGATGATCATCGATGTTGAAGGCAAGAACATCGATTGTTTAATTTAATTCATGACCTCACGCACGACCAATGGGGATGCACGATGATCATCGATTTTCGGTGAACATCGATATTGAAAGCAAAAACATCGATATTTTTACATCGATGTTTGGTATTCGATAAATAACGAACTTCGATGTTGGGCTTTCGATTGTGATAGCGATGTCAACATCGATGTTTTTCTAATATCGATATTTCTAATATCTAATATCTATATTTCTAATATCATCCTTAAACAGAACCAACAATATTAAACTTTTTGCTAAGAGCTCTGACTCTGTTAGAATACTAACATAAATCATGCACCTAGTATGAATAATTATTTGGATTTAAATAGTAATATTAAATTAAATTAAACTCTTCTCTTAATGTTTTACGATTATATTCAACAACATGAATTTGTCAACATGTTTCGAGCGTGAGCTCATCTTCAAGACTGTCATGTTTCTGTTTTCGAGCTGTGAACTCATTTTCAGTACCTAAAATGAGCTCACGCTCGAAACATGTTGATAAATTCATGTTCTTAAATACAATCGTGAAACATGAAGCCAAGAGTTTAAATTTAATTTAATATTTAAATATGTTTCATCAAGAGTTAAGCGAAAATTTAATCTCAGTCATTAAATAGTAATTACTCTGGGTAACGTATCAGAGTTTTCAGGTAGGTACTACCTGACAATACGTAGAATACTCGTATTACCATAATTCTTGGTTTATTTCAATCCTACTAAAGAGTTAAATATCTACAATATCATTACGAATATTATGAGGGTTGTACAGGGAAACACTTAGAATTAACCCATAGAATCAGGTATAAGGTATTTACAGTGCATCCTAAACTGAGAGTTTTCAAAAATATATGAAAAAATTTTGTACATCTTTCACACTATAAAAAACAGCTATATATTTTTGAATATAAACTTAAATTCAAACACTTGAACTTATGATTTAGGTACACTTTATTGACTACATAGCATAACGCGTTTCGTCGTTACAAACGACTTCTTCAGAACTTAACTTCAGTTAATCAAGAATCAGTCGAACAAGAATAAGAAGTTGTCAAACGTTGAGACTTAATTAATAAAATCAATCAGAATGAAATCTCAGGATAATGAAATGATTTTCACGAAAGCGGATAAAGGAAATACATTTATTTCTATAAATAAATCTGATTATATTTCAAAAACAAACACCTTTCTATAAAGGATGGGACTCTATAGTCCCAAGACTATTCCGTATTGAAGAAAGATCCAACGAAAAAATAACAGTTAGAGTTGAAGAATGCGTTAAAAGAAGTAAATGTTTTAATAGACGAGTACACTAAACATAGACTAACTCTTACCAACCCGCAATGTCCGCAACTCTATTCACTTATCAAATTACAGAAAACAAAATCTCCCTATTCGGCCAGTAGTAAGTTTCACGTCAGCCCCTTCCACTGAAATCTCAAGAGTGCTCATAGATATTATAAAATCGTATTGTAATTCAAAATTTTCATTCAAATATTCCTATAAATTAGTCAATAAAATTAAAAGGGTAACACTGCCTAGTAACTGTAAATTTATCTCTTTCGATGTAGTTAACCTATTTCCCTCTATCCCACCTTCCGATACAATTAAAATAATTAAAGATTTGCTTATTAAAAATAACGTGAATATAATAGTTCAATCTGAAATAATCACGTTTTTGGAAATTTGTTTGAGCCAAAATTACTTTATGTTAAATGATAAGATTGATAGAAGTAAGAGTGGTCTTATTATGGGAAATCCGTTAAGTCCTCTTTTAGCTGAGATAATTATGGATAAGTTGGAAGATTCAAAACAACCCGAATTTCAAACACTTTGTATTCTGGTATAGATATGTAGATGATATAATCACTTGTTTTACAGGTAATGATCGTTCATTGAAAAATTTTGAGAATTTCATTAATGCAGTTCATCCTAATATAAAATTTACAACCGAAATTGAATCTGATGAATCCATTAATTTTTTAGACTTGAAAATCACAAGATTAAATAATAAATTTGATTTTTCCATAAGCCTTCCCATACGGATACCATAATCCATAACTCCTTATGCCACCCATATCCACATAAATTGGCAGCGTTTCAAGGTATGATACACAGATTAACCAATATACCTTTACCAAAAGAAAATTTCAATAAAGAAATGAATATCATTAAACAGATTGCGGTTAATAATAATTATGAAAGCGAACTAGTGTCAAAAAGTCTTGACAAAAAACTCTATCGGAAAGCTCTACGATTAGTATTTCCTTATCAGTCGGATAGAAATCGTAAATATAACAGTTTAACATACTTTGGAACCGTCAGTCAAAAAGTCGAAACCTTTTTAAGTAAACATAATTTTAATATTTCATTTGAAACGAACAATAATTTATCGAAACACATTAAGAACAATAAAAACAAAATTAAAGAAGAAGACAAATCAGGTGTTTACCAATTGAATTGTGGAACATGTACCGGTATATATGTATATATATATATATATATATATATATATATATATATATATATATATATATATATATATAGAATATAAACCATTTATCAACAGAAAACCATACTTTTGATATGAATTTCAAAATTCTACACAATATAGAGAGAAGAAGTCAATTAGATTATTTGGAAATAGTGGAAATAAATCGGCTTAAAAATGAACAGATAAAATTAAACAATTCACCCTTGTTAAACATTTTCAGATAATAGAAATTATTTTTCAGAATGGAATATCTAAGGTGAAACCAAAGTCATATAATGCCAAAATTCCCTGATTTTTATACTTGTGTTTTTCAAAATGTTGTTATTATTCGGTAAGCATCTGAAGAAGTCGTTTGTAACGACGAAACGCGTCATGCTATGTAGTCAATAAAGTGTAAATCATAAGTTCAAGTGTTTGAATTTAAGTTTATATTCAATTATAATGGATTTACATCAAGTAAACGCCAACACCATTAAATAATTATAAATTCATTTAAAACAGTTGGCTTAAGTATCTAAGTTATCAACTGTAGATATGTTTCGGGTGATTAGCCCATTATCAAGAGTAAAAAAAATAGCAACATAGAGTTATTAATATACTCGTAGACACTCAAGCCTAGTGTTTTAATTTAATTTATTATGAAACATAATATTTCATCAAATGGTATGCGAGACCTAGGTGCCACTTATTGAGAGTCAGACATTGAAAATATTTGTAACATAGTATATAAAATCTCAATAGATACTTCGAACTGATATTTCATTCTCAATTCAATAAAATATGATTCCAATTTGTTTACACTTTTATCTCACAAAGTTATACTGCAAATATCCGCTAATAATTCAATTATGTAATTCATTTCGAAATATATCGAAACATATGTAAAGTTGCATATCTGCGTAAGTAAAATCTGCGCTACGCTAGTGGAATCGATGCCTAGACGAGTTCAAGTTCGAAGTTATCTCTACGAAAGGATGACATACTTCATATTAATATGAAGAACTTACGCTATTTTGTATGTATTTACTTCATTAAAATGTGAGATTTTACGAAAACATTGTTTTTTATCCATTGCCCCAATTTATTCGAACAGCATAGTAGCATGACGCGTTTCGTCGTTACCAACGACTTCTTCAGATGCTACTAGAATACTGGCTCATGATTAAATAATACTGAATGGAGTTTTTGCTCGTGAATGAACTTCAATGGAGATGGGGAGTGTTCATAATTCTCCGAAATATACTCAATATTATAATAAGGCGCCAGACAATTTCCTTCTTCCCCTTAATAGCTTACCAAAATTATCAAAGTATTGTCCTAATAAGAAATGATTCAGAAAAACTCGAATTATGTAAAACATATGATTTTCACTGTATTCCTTGGAAGCAAAATTGAATAGTAGTTTCGAACATATGAACTGTATGAATGGTATAGGTATAATTGAATCAATATTAAAATCACAAAAATCTTCTCAATATAATTCTATAGTGGCATATAAATGTGAATCCTATATATAGATATGTATGTATGTTCATTAACTTATATAAATCAGAGGTAATGTAAAACTGAATAAACACATAATATCGAAGGAATTTCGAGCTATTATTCAAATTAATGATGATAATTAGAAATAACCGAAAATGTAAGAAGTAAATAAATGAAACTAATTAAAAGTCTTGAGAATTAAACAAATGTGAATAGTAGTTTTTAATATGCAATTCGAAATCTGATTTTCAATTAATAGTATTGTCGTTATTCACAAAAAAGATATATACTCGTCAAAAGTTCTTGTTGCTTCTCTTTTATCATAAATTTCCGGGATATTCCGGGTATTGATAAAAGAAATATAGTGTAAAGCTTCCAACCAAAATCTAGGTGTAAGGTATTGACCCGGACCGGTATTTTAATTATTATAGAAGAAAATATGAAAACAAGTAAAAAACTTAAAAATTATTGAGTAATAGAACATGTAAAACGAATTGAAAATGGAGAGAATACCTTAGTTGTTGCGAGGCTTGAAAGTGGCTCTCTACGCAGAACAGAATACGATTATACACGTGTATCCTGCATTTTGCGGTGATTTCTCTCGACTGACGATAATTCCTGCAACAATGTTTGAGAAAATCCTATAAAAACTCCACTATTATTCTGACAAGCGCCATTCGTCGATTTATAAGTATATATAGGCAAGTTTTCTCTCAGAACACTGCCTGAGAAGTGACTCTCGTTGATTCGATTTCTTCGCGGTTTATCGCGGTATAAGATTCTGTACACCATATGCGAATTCTCGACGTGTATAAAACGTTATAATTGAAGAACATTTATTTATTGTGTATGTTTCTTTACTTCAGTAGACATAATAATATAGGAACAATAATAGTAAAAACGTATATTCTTATTCCGGTTATATGCTTTCGAAATTTTCGAAAGTAACTAATTTCCAGATAATATGAATCGACATTAAATGTGCCTGTCTACGTGGCTCATTCGGGTTCAAGCCCCGGTGAAGGTGTGTGTGTGATTGTTTTTGATTCAATTGATTATTTTGGTAATTTGAATGATTATAATTGTTGGGTAATGAACACTGATTACAAGACCAATCGAAAAAGCTGAATTGAAAAAAAAATCCCAGATATAAGAAATTAAAAAAATTGTTTTCAAGGTTGAATATCTCATTTCTTATCTTCCTAATAGCTAGAGAACAGATGGCAAGCCAATTCGGGGCGGAAACGACTGTTTTTTCACCACAGTATTTATTGTACGTAATATCATGTCAGAGTCAGATCATAAAACATTGAAACTTTTTATTCTCCGAAAAATAATAAATTGTCGAGAATTTTATTGTTGTTCATTATACAGCATATATAAAATAAAAGTAAGTTTTTTATTCTCAGCAGGTATAATACCTAATTGCAGGAAATAATAACATAATGTTGAATACTCTCTAAATAATTAAAATGAAAGACATATAACAAGGAGCTCAATCTAATCTGAAAAAACTAAAATAGTAACTAATAACTAAATAATAGCATTTAGTGAAATATTACAAAGAACTCAATCTAAATCAATTTTACAAAATATACAAAATACAAAAATTTGAGTGATAAAGTTTCTCTCCTCCTCTGCAATGAGATTAAAATAAATCGACTCAATAATTCGTTGTGATTGACTCCTCTCCGTGGATAACCTTTATCCTCCCTCCAAACTAAGAATTTCAAGAACCTTCTCAGAATAGCCTCAAGATGGTGTTGATGGCAAGTGGAAATAGGATGCCAGATCATGCTGCCATACGCCAACTAGCTACGGATTAGGGTATTATATAGTCCTACTAGCTTTTACCCGCGACTTCGTCCGCATAAGTTTTTTTGTTTTCTCCCGGCTGTAAGTCCCCCTGCAACAATGTCCCACTTTCGTGTTCCGGTCCTCAACTTCACATCAACTGAACTGATTACCTATCCTGAACTGATTACTGGGCTCAAAGTTCGTATAAATGTCTATCTAATTACCTCCTCAAGTTTAAAGCGTAGCTAGTTATGTAGTACTATATTAATTCTGTGGTGTAGGTAATTAGATTTTATCTGTATGTAATGTAACAGTCAGTTGAATAAAAAATCGTATACAAATCATATCAATAGTTTTGGCGTAATGTGATTCTAGACAGAGTTTTAATGTTGTAGATAGGTAACTATGTATAGGTTCCTGTGGGTAAAACTGTTAAATAAAGACAGTTGCATCAAAATTTCATCATAAATTCCCTAAATGATGGCACCTACTACCCTCTAAGTTAGAAAAGTGATCAAATACTAACTTGAAGTCTTAGTAACACTCAGTTTAAAAAAAAAACATCAAACTCATTTCAGTAGCTATGGCGTCATGCGCTTCTTGACTCGATCACGCTAGATTTCCGCAGGAATGAGGTATTTTCCCGCCGTAAAAAGTAGCCTGTGTCCGTGCCTAGGATCCTATATTTAAATTAACCAAGTCTTATAAAAATCCGTTCAGACGTTAAGGCGTGTGTGAGGTAAACTTTTGAAACAAACGATAAAAAATCACTAACTTAATTAGTTTTCTGCCTACTGCCTACGCCTTAAGTAAGATAGCATGAATATTAATAGCTCATATCCTTTTCTAGATTACTCTCTATCACCTTACTAAATTTCATCGAAATCCGTTTAGCCGTTTAGGCATGATAGAGCAAAACTCCCAGCAAAAACCATAAAAAAATCACTAACTCTATTCAGTTTTCTACCTACTTCCTATTCTCTAAGTACGATGACGTGATCATTTTGATCTTATATCCGTTTTGAGGTAACCATCTATTACCTTACTAAATTTCATCAAAATCCGTTCAGCCGTTTAGACGTGAAAGAGCAAAAGTCCCAACAAAAACGACTAAAAATCACTAACTCAATTTAGTTATCTCCCTACTGCCTACCCCCTAAGAACGATGGCGTGATTATTTATAGCCTATGACCATTTCTAGGTTATCGTCTATCACCATACCAAATTTCATCAAAATCCGTTCAGCCGTCTAGGCGTGAAAGAGTAACAGACAGACAGACAGACAGAGTTACTTTCGCATTTATAATATTAGTATGGATGAATGTTGAGGAATTATTAAAATATTTGCGATTGCGTATAAAGTTTCCATATATTTTCGGATGATGTGTGGGACAAAGGAAAGCTTCTGATCGAAGACTACACCAAGATCTCTCACCTTATCAGAACGAGAAAGAACTTGACCACCGACGCTGTAATCATAGTCAATTGGTTCTCTTTCCTTGTGGGCATATTAGCGATCAAGTGAGAATTTTTGTTCGAAAGAGTTTTTTTTCGGAATTACAGCAATAATATTTTTGTAACTATCTAAGATACTCAAATTCGGGATGAAAAGTTTATGCTCCCATTATTTTTAATACAATGAGAACACAAACTGGAAAGACAAATATATTTACGCCTATCACAATTACGGATTTTTTTTCTCCTATGCACCTACTACGATAGATGAACATTGAGCATTGCACTGAAGATAATAGCTGCAGATCACTTAAGTGAGGTATGCAAGAACAAGACCAAGACCAATAGTCTTCTTACGCAAAACCCAAACCAAAACTTCCTTAGTCTCGTTTTGGACTTGCATTGGGAAACGCTATATGCAATCATGGATGCGTCATGAGTAACTTTGTTTTCGATTCATTAAGTACAAGATCTTGACATGTCATATTCCAAATGTAAGTAATTCCAAATGTTCAATTATTGTACCAACTAAATCGACAAGTTTATCCGTTGAAAAAGCATGATATATCAGCATATTGATGAAACTTACAACTAACTAGCATTTTAAGTAAATTAATAGTGTATATGCTGATAAGTAAAGAGCCCAAGATAGAGCCTTGGAGCACTCCTCGATTAATGCGCTTCAACCCACATATTATCAGAAATAGATCTATTAGAAAAACCAGCATAACATAAGAGGGCATAAGAGGGAACTTATATCTTCTCAAATGAATCTGCTCATATAGGTGAAGGGGCGCAGGGGATCGGCGGGGCAGAGAGGACTTTCATTTCAAATCATTCCAAACTTACCAAAATGAAATTGTGAATAACGTGGTAACACTATGCAAACGCCATTGTTAATTGAGTGACAGCGGACGCCTGTGTCTTTGATAAATATATAAATAGCGAAAAATAATATTTTTGAAGGTAAGTTTGTGCAAAATATCATTAATTAGTGTTTGTAACAAATAAATATAAGTCGAAACAAATTTTGTGATTGAACTAAACATTTTAGGAAAGTTTTGAGTAGAATTGCAACAACTTATCACATGTTTTTTTTTGTAACTACTATCTCTGGGACAAGAATGTCCGGCACATTTGGGGGCACATAGCCGGACAGCACGCCGTAACCTCTGGTACGGTGTGTATATATATTTATTATGTGATATAATTTGTAATATTTTAAGTAAATGTAATATTTAACCAGTGTATTCTCATTGAGAGAGTAAACATTGAGTCTACTGATCAAAGCAGTGGTTCTGAATATATAAGAGATTGATGAAGGTTGGATTCAGCGTAAATTATGTGATTGGACCCACACTGAATGCGCCGGGGCCGAAGAATATAATAATAATATTGTTTGTATAAGTTGCGATTAATTTATCTTTTCTTCAATTACTTTCTTGAATTATTTTTAATTTTTATGTAACTCTTAAAATAAACTAATCTATGGTCTTCAAATTGAATTTATTTTAAATTGTTGGAAATTGTCTTTGGGAACAGAGGACTGGACAATGTCCCTTGTGTCCAAACACAGACCAGATAGGACTATATTTCGTTACAATAAATTGTATTTAAAAAATACAAATCTGTAGAGACAATCAAGTAATTTATTGTGACTATATGCATTGACCTTCAAAGTGTATATATTTGCCAAATTTGAATATTTACTGTCGGATTTATTTCATTTATTTAAAACCTGAAATGGTCTTATGTCCCCCCTCTCATTAATACTATTTCCAGCATGTTAAGGGCGGCAGATACAATAATTATCCAACGAAGTTCACCATAATCTGAACCATTTGCAACTTTAGGTAAAGTATTAACTCTTCAAATTGTACATACATCAGGATAAACATTTTCATAAATTTAGATATTTATGAGATGCGTGATATATGCGAGAATAGCGAACAACTCATTCGTACTATGGAGATCCACATGCCATCGAATCCCACCTCCTTAGACTTCATATTAATGAATATCTTGGTCACCTTATTCAAATTTTAATGGACTAACAAAACATTCTTTAAAATTTTTGTTATAAAAACTACATAGTTTGTCATCCACATCTTTATCACCGGCCGCCTTGGATAGCAAATGATCATTTATTTTATCTGGGTTGTCAAACAAATCAGGCAATTTTGATGTTTCAATATCCTTAAGTTTTTCACACTTTCCAAAAACGGCTTTTTAGTTTCAACATTTACAAAATACTGCGTATATGACTTCTTATCTCTTCATTAGGTCGAGTTTGTTATATTTCTTCAGTTTTCATAAGTTTTCGAACTATTTTGATTCTTATTTCTCCTTCATTTTACATGACCACGACCTCATTGACTCATCATACTTTCAATATATTCTCGAAAGGTGTCAAAAACTCTCTAATAGCTGTACATCAATATACTTATGAATTTGAAATGTTACCACCACATCAGTTTTCTCTTCCTTATCATCGTCCAAGACAGTAGTAACAGACATGCGCTGAAAATAACTTATATTATCACTCATATCGTAATTTAAGTCACAAATCACAATAAACCAGAAAATTATCTACTGGTTGGCTATGCGCTATACGTCGTTATATGAACCATTCTTTTTGATGTCCACCTGATGCGATCACTGAAACGATTAGGAGAATTCAGCTTCTCGTGTATGGTTGTATCGAATATGCAATTTGTGACCGTAGTGAAATATTTGAGTTTTGTGTCCCACTACAGACTACCAACTACGCTTTTCACTACGTACTACCTGGATTTTACGTGATGCCTGATTTCTGAGTACCAGGTATCTTGCACTTCTGACATTGGTGAAAGGGTACTACAGCTGAAATCTACTACATAAAGTCACCCAGTTCGAAATCAACAACACCATAAATTTAACGAAGCAGAAAGAAAACTTAAGATGGGGTGAAGAGTCGTATGAAAGAAATTCCGGAGGTCATCCAAATTAAAAGATCACCAAACAACACCATACCATTGAAGTGTAATCCACCTCATGTGTCTGATATCAAGGAATTCGAGCTAAGCTATAAATAAGATCAACGTGTCAATAGAATTTTTCATATTAATTTTTTTATTGGGAATATCTGCAGAGTATTTCTGTTTAAACGTCTCAAAGCGAACAATTAAGAACTTATATTTCACATTATAGAAATGCTCAATATCAAAAATATTTCAAGAAAGAACAATTTCAAGACCTAGCAGAGATTCAAGTAAACTTCCACTTACGCTTCAGAGTATTCGGATCTCTGGAAGAGGTAACGTTGCAATATATACTTTATATTTATTTAAGCAGTTTCCAAATTTGTTTTTCTTCTTGTATTTTTTCACCTCCAGGTTCCTACAATTAGAACTAGGCTACACCGTTCTGAGGAGAGCCAATGAGCTCGAAACACGTGTCAGTGGCTGCTACCAATCTGCGGGATATGCCGATAATCTTCAAATTCATTTTAATTTTCTTCCGCATCGAATAATATTAGTTATAATATTATTTATATTTTTTTCAACGTCTCGACTTAGAGCATCCTTTATAAAGGATCAATAGTCACCTCACAGGCAAAGCAGTTTCCAAATTTCCCAATCCGGAATGAACAAACGCGTAGCCTAAAATGTTGCGACTTCCTTCAGAGGTCGTCTGTTTTTCTTTGTTTTTCTTCTTGTGTTTTTTCAACTCCAGGTTCCTACAACTAGAAATTGGCTACGCCGTTCTGAGGAGAGCCAATGAGTTCGAAACACGTGTCAGCGACTGCTACGAATCTGCGGGATATGCCGATAATCTTCACTTTCATTTTAATTTTCTTTAACTTAAATTATCCACAAATCTCAAAAAGGTCACATAATTCTTTAAAAAGAATTGAAAAAATTGAACAACAAAAAAAGACACAAATGCTGATTGACACCAATATATGAACTGCAGTTAGAGTACCTAGTTATTATTTCACGAAAAAAAAATTATTACTGAAACAGATGTAAATATGAAAATCCAAGGAAATGGAAATTGAGAAACCAAAAAAATCTTATTTATATATGAATTATATATGAACACAGTCACAGATATACGGTTTCTCTACGACATTTACTTCTAAAATCTTTCCAAATCACCCAATACTATGAACTGTGCCCTTGAGTCTAGCCAACTGGAGTAATTCATAATTCCATCCTGAGTAAGTTCCTCGGACATCACCAATGCTCATCTTTCCACTAACTTCTTTAAGAATATTTCATTTCTTGCATTGTTTGGGGTGAACTTTATCAAAATTGATCTAGCCCTTTTGTCCTTGATATTTTTTCTTCCTGCCTATAACAGTTCTGTAATACAGCAATTTATCTAATGCCAGAAACATTCGCCAGAGCTTCCCGCACTTAATTTATCAATTTTTTATTAATTTCCTCGTTTAATTCATATATTTAATTCACTTTTGATAGTTTTTCTTACAATTACTGTGAAGTTAGTCCGAAAGTAGGTACATTTGTTTCTTGAATTTTGAAAATAGGTACGAGTATTCCCAAATGCATTGGGTTCGAATATTATTGCATTCTACGTATTTAGTAGTTAATATATAGTAGTAATATTCGAACTACGCATATCTACGCGTAGTTTTTCGAAAATTCTAACTTTTAACGGAGTAGTTTTTATGTAATTCACTGCACCAATCATACATCTTGCTTGGTTCATAGCTCATTGACTTTGATCAATAGCTTGCCAAAGCAATAAGTTGACGTACTCATCATTTGGCGTATTTTTACGAATAAGCGCCGTGAAAGCGTTCGTAGATACTTATATTAAGACAACGATGCAACTCAAGTATCAAGTATCAAGCAACGAAATATCGTTGATTTATAGCTACCTACCTACGAAAACATATATTAATTAACTCATTAATTAATAATTATCAGTAATAAGTAATATATTTATAATTGATGAGGCCGATACATGGAGAAAATTAATATCCATAATAAAACAATATTCAAAATTTTCTCATAATTTAATATAAAATACGCATGACGACGTTTCGAAGTACTACTTCTTCATCAAATGGTGCATTAATACTATGTGTAATTTTTAAAAGTCAGTACGTATAGCTATTTTTACAGAATATAACAGATATGTTCTATGACTAACTTGGAATGAGGGCCATAGAATACACAGATATTTAACGAAAGAATCGTATACCTGGAAATGAATACAGAAAATCAATGTCTAACGTCAGGTATTTCAACTAAATGTAGAAAAGATACAAATATACAACTGAAATTTCTAAGAACAAATAAAGGAAATTAAAAATTTTTCGAACATAAAACTTAATCAATCTGATCTGCTAACTGGAATATTCTTATTGAACATATTAAGTAGAGGACTAGTGTTAACCTCTAACTGGCTATTGAGTAAAATTTATGTTTTATTATAAGTAATATACTATAATATATATTAAGTTATGATTTCCGATAATGATAGAGGATTGACTCACGGCGCCCCACACTACTTTCTACTCCATCAACAGGCGCCGCGGCGCACAGTTTGGGAACCTCTGGCCTTCCTAATAAGCAGTTTATGCTGAATATATCCGTCCAAAAATATGATTTATAACTTGGGTAAAAATAGACAACAGATAGTATTTCTGTTATATTAGAAAACAGGAATAATGCAATAGTTTAATTCAATCAAATACCTCATTATTATTGGGTAGGAAAAATGAAAAAAACTAAGAACTGTTGAGAAATTTATTTTACACAACTCCATAAGCAGCTAGTCAAAAAACTCGATTCAAATAAATAACCGAATGAAAATTTATACATCAACATTCATAATATCAATAAGTATAGGTACACTTCGATTTCAATATTTTCATAATTTACATTTGAAGAAAATTACAGTGTATATCGGTGAAATACAATAATATTAGTGCGACTTCATTCTTTGTTTCTGATTTGAAGTTCGATATTGAAAATTTAGGATGAATATTAATTTTTTTTTAATGTTTATTTACTATTATATAACTTTTTGCATGATATGTATCTCCTTCGGAGCTTCAAATACAAAATCTTTGGTTAATTGCGCTAAAAAAATAACAAATTGCACATTCATCATTTCAGAAGTGAAACAATTGATACATTGAATACGATGATTACGATAATTATATTTATTTAAACAAGTTTGCTATCCAATCTGCCGTCAGTTTGTCAATAATATCAGGTAACCTTGGTAAATGATGAACTTTGTGAAAGTATGTGACGATAAGTCTGTTGGTAAAAATCAATGATGAAGAGATACAATAATGTCTTTATTTAATGGATATTGGATCTTGTAACATATTATGTTTTCAAAATGATATCAGAGACTCCTTAGTTTACTTAGACTCCTTCGCCAATAAGATAGCATTTTAATAGGAAAGATCTAGGCATAATGAATTGACGAATTTCGGCCACGCGGGTATATTCCTAGAACACAAATCTACTTTAAGACTCTGTGAAGAATGGCGGCAAAAGTGGTTAGTTATACTCAGTCGTCCATGTCTCCTTGACAGTTGATGAACCAGAAAAGGGGTTTCTGTCTTTACTTCTAGGGAGTACTTTCTAGATTTTATTCTAGTATAGCCGAGAGGAATTAATACATAAAAGACATTATGTTAGAGGTAACAGCTAAAGAGTGACTTTTAGCACAAAAGTTGGAAAGAGAAAAGACTGTGTTGAGCACAAAACTAAGAAATAGAAAGGTTTTTCACGTACCTATATTTCAAATATCGTAATGCAAAAATATCTGGAATTCTCATAACAATGAGGAATTTAGGATATATTTAGGAATATGTTACAATTTTTAATCAACTAATAGCCTTTAGGTTCTGCTTTTTTATAATAAGAACTAGTTCACATACTCTCTCCAAGTTACTTTCATTTATTTAGTTGTTTTAATGGAATGTGTGAATTAATTTCTTTCATTGGCTTCGCACATTATGTTCTCGATTAGATGACATGTGCATATTCCCTTATAGAATGAAGCGAAATTTCATGTTAACACTTGGTGTATGCGGAAGATTGCAACCAGAAAATTAATATTAAGTCTTTGAACTAATAAATTCTGTTTATATGGATATAAACATGTGTTTCTTCCATTATTGAACTATTCAACTTTTTTTCCAAGTTCAAAACTGATAAACTGATGGCAGATGCTAACCAACTTGCAAATTTATACTAAAATAGCACCATATTTCATATGATGTCTAAATCACAGACTTGACATTCACTTTGGAATAGACTTTGGTTCAATTCGTCCAGCACGCGTTCGAAAATATAGAACGCACCTGCAAAGAAGAAGAAGGCGTGGAAAGCTGCTCACTGCTATCTTGCGCGTGAGCGTTCAATCTCAGCAGATTCTGAGAGATATTTTGATCCATACTGATGCCAATTTGCGGTTGGAACAACATTGGAAGTACCTTTTCATCTTCTTCGGTATTTTGTACAGCTTTGAATGTTGTAGATGCCGTCGGAAGTGATTTGGAGCTTCCGACTGCCTGGCACTATGAACTGATCGGACGTAGTTCAGTATGCTGAGTTTCCTTGTGCCTTCTGAGATCTACCTTTCGCTGGAAAGCACGGCCACAGAGATCGCATGCGAATGGTTTGAATCCGGTGTGTTTTCTGGAATGAGTGATCAGGTTTGATGACTGGCTAAAGGCTTTTCCGCATACTGAGCATTTGTGCGGTTTTTCCCCTGAAAAAAAAGAATAAATTGTATTAATGCATACTAATATAAAGATTACAAGTTTCATGTACTGAGTAATGACAAAAAAAGGGTTGTTTGCAGATTCTCCTCCACGCCCGATTGATGGTTTATAATGAACTATAACTGCAATTCTTCTCTTAACGAATTATTCGAAATCATTCAGTTTATTGTGTATTTGATACAACTTTCAGAGTTGTTCCTTCATAATTGAAAGCAAATAGCAGACGGAGTTAAAAACAATGACA
The DNA here is from genome assembly GCA_030704895.1 of Henosepilachna vigintioctopunctata. NCBI lineage: Eukaryota > Metazoa > Arthropoda > Insecta > Coleoptera > Coccinellidae > Henosepilachna > Henosepilachna vigintioctopunctata. Next base: position 4,969,686 of record JARQZJ010000062.1, on the reverse strand, counting down.
ATTTTGGGAATATTGAAATAAATAGAAAATCATTCTTATCTCGGATAGATAGGTAAATAAGATTTCTTGGAATCAAAATGAGTTTATTTAATGAGTCAATTTTTATAGTTAAACTTGAACATCATCTTTGAATGAAAAACGATTATTGTAATCAATTAAAATATGAGCAGCAGTTAAACCACAAAAAACTTCTTCATGCCTTCTGAAAAAAATTCAGTCACATCTAAACGAATTTTTTGCAGACAATGATAATGAAATTTTACATATTGGTATTCTCATCTCCGTCATTGACCAACAGGCGTACACAGAGTATTATGAAGGAATTAGAATAATTATTACGATCATATAAACACATATTATATCAAGAAGATATTTCATTTATTTTGTGGGACATAGTGTGAATATTTTGATAAACAGCTTATAAATCGAAAAAAAAAACCTTTGGTTGTCATCGCTCTATGTCGACCTAAAAGAAAAACTTCGTCGATTCCGATATTATGACGTATCGCTGTCGATAGTCTATTGTTCGGCAATAAGCGTCTCTCGAGTTCATGAACCGACGTTCATCTTAAAGACCCTCTATAAGTTACGTGTTATCGATTGCTATCAGTTTGCGGCAGCCGTGATTCGTTCCGTTAGTTCCGTCGAGCTCCGCCTGCCCCTCCGTCGTCCAGGCAACCGACCCCATGCTCGTTCGAGAGCAGGACGCAAGATTGCGTTATCGTGAGATAGATAAGGACACCAGAAGTGATTTGCGGGTAGTAGGAAGCGTGATCCGACGAGATGACGAGAGGTGGTGGTATGAAGTGATAAAATTTTAGGGGACGTACTTGCGGAATCTCTTTAATAAATTTGTTATAGGTGTTTGCGGCGAAAACTTTTGATTTCTTATTGAATGGATTGGATTTACCCCGCTAAAAAAGAAGTGAACTTGGTGTTGGATTGCTAGATTTTGTTTTGGAACCATCAAAATTGTTCATATCTATTACTATGACTAACAGGATTTTTGCGTTTAGTTCGTTTGTACCTATAATCGAGAACTGAGTATTTTTGAAAACGGGCCAATTTCGAAATAAATCTAAAATTTCATCACTAATTTCAATTAGCTTTAACATTAATTAATCTCATATAAACAACCTTAAGGAGCTCTTCAGTGATTGGAAACGATGATCCGAATAGTTATTGTGTAAGTAAAGCTTTTAGAGTTTTTCTATAGAGAAGAAAATATGGATAAAACTTATTGGAATTATGTACTCTAATTGATAGAATATAATCATCACAACATAATGTACATTGAACGTTGAAAAAAATTATATTACAGATTATGTTGAGGAAATATTAGGTACGTTGGTAACTCTTGTATAATATTTTTAGGTCGTCATAATATTTCGATTTTTGTTGTTTTGAATTCAAATAAATAACGAATAAATTGTATTATGTAATATAAAACTGAGTTTTATGTTGAATTGAGTCTTTATATATTATATCTGAGTATTATTATAGATATTACAACATTTATATTATCATGAACAATTTTTGAAATTTTTCTTTATATTCATTTTATAAATCAACGTATATCGCGGAAAAAATTCAACAAAAAGTGCATATTGAATATGTAGGTATGTACCCACATAAAAATCACTTTACTTCAGATGACCATTAATATTATCGATTATATTAAAATTGATTCATTGCCTGTTTAAGATAGTTTATTTTGAATGTTTTTAGCAATAATAGGCTCATTTTAACAGGAAAAACTTCATTCTCGTTGACGTTTCGTTGTATATTACAACTTTGTCAAAACTAATGAAAAATTGAATTTTATGAATTACTATAGATATTAAAATGTCAAACTTATTTTTTAGGAACTCAAATCAGTTTTTTTGTATTTTCACATATTGATTTTTAGTATCAGAGGAATATTTTTGGCTTAGCATTCGCTTTGGAAGTTTTAGTCTTCTTTACCATGAGGAAACCTCTGAAAAACTCATGGTAAGCCAGGTGATTTTAATAAGTGTGATTTATATATACCTACATATAATATATATATATATATATATATATATATATATATATATATATATATATATATATATATATATATATATATATATATTTTGAAAGTTTTTAGCAATAATAGGCTTTTTTTGATATGAAAAAGTTTATTTTTGTTGACGTTTCGCTGTTATATTACAACTTTGTCAAAACTAATTTTTTTTAATCAAAACATTAGTTTTGACAAAGTTGTAATACAACGAAACGTCAACAAAAATAAACTTTTTCATATCAAAAAAGCCTGTTATTGCTAAAAACTTTCAAAATAAAATATCTTAAACAGGCAATAAATCAATTTCAAGAAATATATATATATATATATATATATATATATATATATATATATATATATATATATAATAGTTACATATAGTTGAGTATCATACTTATCTAGAATAAATTGAAGGTAGATCTGGAAAAAATGAGTTTTGAGATGTGATGTTTGGTGATTGTTGTGTATTCATTTTTTGAGTGTTATTTGTAAGGTTTATTGAATCGTTGTAAATAGAATTGAGATGTTAAATGTCTGTTCTTTCATTTAACTGTGAATGATGTTAAATGTCTGTTACTTTCATTTTCCAATGTTTTACGAATGTATTAACATTTCTAAAATTTCCGTACATTTTTTGTCTTTTTCAGTTCTTCATATCTTTATAATCTTCATATTTTTATAATCAAAATCGTGTTTTTCTGTTATTTTATGTTTATGTAGGGATGTTATTTGAGGTTTTGCGTATTCATGCGCTTTGATTTTCTATTCGAGATTTTGTGATGTTTGTCCCATATAGTAATTAATATTGAAAAGTAATTAAATACAATATTAATAATAGCACATACCTTTTGCCAAAAATAAAATCAAAAAAATATAAACAAAATTGAAGAGTAAAACAGTAACTCAGAAAAAAACTCATACGGTTTATAATATACCGTGTAATAATTGCAGTAAATGCTATATTGGACAAACATCACAAAATCTCGAAGAGAGAATCAAAGCGCATAAATACGCAAAAACTCTAATAACAGCCTTACATGAACATAGAATAACAGAAAAACACGATTTTGATTATAAAAATACAAAGATTTTAACAACTTAAAAAGGCAAAAAATGTAGAGAAATATTAGAAAATTTACACATGCGTAAAAATTTGGAAAACAGAGTAAATGAAAGAACAGACATTAAACATCTCAATTCTATTTACAACGATTTAATAAACCTTACAAATAACACTCAGAAAATTAATAGGTACACAACAATCACCAAACATCACATATCAAAACTCATTTTTCCAGACCTACCTTCAATTTCACACACATAAACGAATTGATATACATATTCTGGATAAGTATAAAACTCAACTATATGTTAGTATACATATATATATGTATAAATAAATATATATATATATATATATATATATATATATATATATATATATGTATGTATATGTATAAATAAATCACACTTATTAGAATCACCTGGCTTACCATAAGTTTTTCAGATATGTGAAATGTCAATATGTGAAAATACAAGAAAACTAGAGAATAATGTTTTTCATATTAAAATTAGCCTGTTTTTGCTAAAAACATTCAAAATATACAACTATATAAGAAAAAAATCTCCTGAAGCAAATAGAATTCTGTAGTTCTCGTACCTACTATATCATCGCACTCGTAAATATTCGATATTAAAATTATGCTATGACTTTCTTTCGGTAATTTTTTGACAAATTTTTCTGAAAAACATCAAAGCAGAGCTAGCTATGTGAAACATGATCAATGCGGTGTCTCCATTTTCTCGTGATAAATGTTAGAGAACATTGAGATCGATGTCTACACTTACTGGAAGCGTAAAGCAGTTAACTGTTTCGTAATATAAGGTAATCATCAGTTACGCCACGTCCAACAATTGAAAGGCGACGACTTCAATCCTCACATACACTCTTATCGATCGTAAAATAGAAATATTCCTACAGTAAGTCTTATTAATGTACATCTCAAATCTTAGGAGTCAATGAAAAGCAAATGAATACATATAACATTAAAATTTTATATTATCATCTTATATTGTATTATTAGTATTAGTTAATAGGTATATGAGAAAACTTAAATAAGTGTTTCATGATGGATATTATTTTAGATACGATATTTTAAAACGATACTTGGATATATTTTCTCCAAGTATCTTCGTCATAAATCATTAATATGTGTACCTATTTGCAAATATATGATTTCCTTAACTGCACTAACAATGGAAATCAAATTAATTTCACTCGAAGAGTCTGAGATTTGAATAGGTGTCTCTACCTAGTCTACATATTCGAATCACAGCCTTACGTTCAGCCAATAAAATATAACGATAATGGTTGACGATTATTCATTTCTCAAATAATCATGAAAATGGCTTCTCTCAAAATATCACTTATCAATTGGCCAAGATCAAAGATTAAATACTTAGCAAACAATCTGAACAAACATATTCACCTCTTCAATTCAAATATGTCCCAGTTATTTTTCAGGGATTCATATTATTGTCGAAAGTAAATAGAATTTGAAGGAAACAGTTACCTTCATCGATAATATAAATTTAGGTTGGAAGCTTAGCATTATAAATTTATTGTCAAAATTTCAATAGAGAAATGTGTTATGAACAAATTTATAAATAAATTATAAACAACAAAATTGAGGCAGCAAATAAAGGATGGACACTAAAAATTTATGATAATACACCAAAACTCTAACTGAAAAGTTTCAGTTATCAACAAAATGAAAAGTAACTGATTAATATAATTGATTAAATGGAGTTATTTAGAAATAGTAAGTAGACCAATATCACATACTTTACTTTATATTTCTCTGTACAATAAATAAATTTTTCTGATAATTTTCATCATAATGGCTACTTATAACGGATATTTTTCAAACTCTCCGGAAATATGAATAATGATCTAGTACTTATACGTCGGTTCATCAAATTCCGTTGCAGATTATATTATCATTATAAATATTTTGTAAGGGTTGGCAACTGAGTCGTGTTTGAGGCGATGAAATATTCCGAAATCAAAGAATTAATTTTCGAATCCTTGCGCGCTCGATTGATGTGGTATAATAAACTATAATTGCAATTCTTTTTTAATAACGAATTATTCGGCATCATTCAATTAATTATGTATTGGATACATCTTTTCAGGTACTTCCTTCATAATTGGATGCTAATGTCAGACAGAATTAAAAATAATGAGAAATTTGGAAATATTGCAAGAAAAAGAACACCATTATTTTCTCCGATAGATAAATGAGAATTCTTTGTATCAGAAACAGTTTATTCAATCAGTCAACTTCCACAGTCATTGCTTCACTGTTTTTGAAGATCATCTTTGAAACCAATTATTGTAATATATAGAAATATAAGCATCAGTAAAATAAAGTCAATAAATCGAATCATCAAAGTCAGTTCCAGATTATATTATCATTATATTCCGTAAGGGTTTCACATAAGTCGTGTTTGAGGCAATGGAATATTCTGAAATCAAAGAATTCATTTTCCAATTCTTGGCACGTTTTTGCAGTAAATCAAGAAACTCGGCAAACGAGGCCTATCTCGGAGGTCTCTTATTTATAACAGTATCTAAATGTTTCGCACCTAGAACATGTCCAGATTACTGACGCAGTCCTCCAGCGCATAAACCGATATTATCTAATATTTTCGGGACCTCCAGTGGCGTGGTTTTCTAGCTATTGAAAATATCACATATATAAAATATTTCGAACATAAAATCTTCATCTTCAAATCTCATTTTTTACCATTTCTGCCACATGTCTGTTGAAACACTGAAACATAATCAAGAAATATGATATGATTTCACCACTGATATGTTTGCAAAGGTTTTCAATTATATACGACCACGTTTCAACGGACAGTGTAGAATTGAAATTGAAGTACACTATGTGAATTGAACCTCAAGTCAAACTCTCAAAAACAAACTGGGTCGCATATATGAATCACAATTTTATTGTCATTACTCTTCCGAGAAATGACGGATGATTTGAAGATGTGGAGTATGAAAGTAAAGTGGCAACACTGCCTTCTGTGGCTGTCGATTTGAGAGTTATCGAATTTTTCGGGGATAATTTCATGCAGTGAAACATAAATAGACTCTCGCTGAAGAAGTTTTTGAGAATAGCTCAAATTTGTTTTTAAGAACATTGAAATAATGAAACTTAAAGAACATTAGATTCGTAGGTATAAGTTTATAATCAGCAATCAATTCGACGGATCTTTAGGACTAAAAAAGCTACTTCAGTTGCTCGTTCTAATATAAAGCTCAAAATAAATCACACTATAGTGAATGATTGAACCTGGCAGCAAGTTGAAGAGTTTTGATTTCAATAATGAAAATTTGCAACTGAAATATGAACGCCACTGGATTTCTTGACTTCGTAGTCATACGGGTCAGCATTTCGGCGTGATTGCAGCTCCCTTGGACGCTAAAGGAAATGTCATATCAGCTATATATTTTATATGTCTCTGGAGTAAAACTCGCTGATTTTTTCAAGGGTTTCTTCTACCCGTATTCGAAACCTTAATTCGAACTACCAGGATTGACAATAATTCCACTGAAAATATTACATTTTGAACATTCTTTTTACTGAGATATTATTTTGATTTAAGTAGAAATTATTCGAAATTCATACAACTGTCCAATAATGCAGCATAGTCAAAAAAATTGCAGTAAAAAAGATTTGATTTGAATAGATATTCATCAAATAAAATTGAATTAGTAATGGTTATAACACAGAGATAATAAAAATTTCATATTTGTTAATAATTTTTTCGTATGGACATTGCGTCTACTTGATGTGGTTCATTTTCATACTCACAATAAAAGACAATCCCTCGATTTCTATGAGATTTGAATTGTAAATTCTGTAGTAGAAACTGTAGCTTTATCAGAGCTTGTATTAGATACGACTATACCTTTACATTCTTAAATTTTACCACTTTTTGTTAACATTAGTTTTATCAAATCCTGTAAAGTCTTTCACTTTGATTTTTTTAACACTTTTCACTAACTGTTGGGTTTCTTAACTGAAATTCTGTGTTGAAATAATAGAAGTTTATTGTGAAAAAATTATACAAATAACCACGTACAAGTACCTGGAGGTCATAATTACGTTTGTAACGCGTTTACTGTTCAACAACATCAAGAAATCTGAGTTATACAAAACTTACAAACTAAGATAAAAGTAGAAAACAACATGGGGTAAACGAAAGAAAACAGAAATATGAACTCACTCACTACAGTGTGAGACTTAATGTGGAAGGGTACGTAATTAAAATTATCTATGAAGAATTTGACCCTTAGGTAGCTGAAAGGCAATTCCCAGAGTTTTCCAATTTTTTTGAAAAATTTGTTGAAACCCTTCACATTGCAAATTTTCAAGACTTTTCGTTATAAATGTATATTTGTCAAGGTTTGTATAAATTCTTCACATTATAAATTTTTAACACTTTTCGCTAACAATGCAGCCTTTTCAAAGTTTGTATAAGGCCTTGACCTCGTAAATTTTCAACATTTTCAACATTTAACGGTAACAATGTAGCCTTGTCAAAGTTTGTATAAGGCCTTCACCTTGTAAGTTTTCAACATTTTTCGGTAACAATGTGGCTTTGACAAAGTTTTTATAAGTCATTCACTTTGCATAAGTCTCATATTGTAAATTTTCAACAGTTTTCGCTAACAATGTAGCTTTTGTCAAAGTCTGCTTAAGTCCCTCATATTGTAAATTTTCAACACTTTTCGCTAACAATGTTGCTTTGTCATAGTTGGTATGCATTCTTCGCAAAGCTTCAGGGTTAGCTAAAACAATAAAGATAAACAAGTTGAATCTAAGTGAAAATGAGACGATTCCTATTGTAATTGTAAAAACGAATTTCCATCAATTGAATATCAGATTCACAGATATATTCTTCATCATTTTTCAACTTCTCCAAAAATTAAATTAATATAAAAAAGCATATAGCATAAAGTAGTTAGTAAACATACACTTGATCCAAGGTTAAACTAATGAATGAAATCTAATCAGTATAAACCTAATAAACTCAAATCATTTATCCACAATAAAACTTTATAATGCACGAAATTAACAAATAAGTTCATGAAAATGTGTTGAGCATTGTCACATTAAAGACCTTTCCTTGAAGTGGTCCGAATACTTGCTGCCTTAATAGAAGTAAAATCTAAGAAGATATTTTTTATGTCTTATATACATATATATATATATATATATATATATATATATATATATATATATATATATATATATATAATATCAAATATAAGTATAATTTCAAATCGCATCTAATACAACTGTTATACAATCGCATCTAATACCTGAGAAATATGAAAAATCACTGTGTGAAAATTGTTCATATCCTCTTTGCATTCAGAAAATTATCCAGAGAAAAATTGATTAAAGAACATATTCATATGACAATATTTCTTATATTGTGTAAAAGCTTCATATACAATATGCATATTCCTTTTTCATTATCTGAGTTGACGCAGTTCCTCATTTCACCCATGTCTGTTTCATGGTTCCGTTCTTAAAATTTTTTGCGCCATCTGGTATTGATTCCTGCAATCATTTTTCCACTCGGGTCACAGATATCGAAAACGTCATTTGGTTCGATGAAAAATCCACAATTTCCCCGTTCGGCAATCCTGCAAGGAAAACACTCCGCCGCAGCGTTCTCGATAAAGCCAATCAGGCTCCAACACTTGAAACTTCCAAATTTAGATTGGCCTCCGGCTAAATATTTTCTTTACTAACCCCGGTGCGGATCAAAGTTTGCACAACGGTTACGTACGGCAGACTCGAACTTACGTTTGACGTTCCTTGGTGGATTTGTTGTTTTTGCTACGTCGATGGAGATGGTACGGCTTTTCCCGATTCGACTAAAATCAATTCAGGTCTGTTTTGTTATAACGGAAATCCAAAGCGAAGGTGGGTTACCGGGGTATATTGAACGATTGATTTATCAATTTCAGATGTGAGAACAGAGATTCAACTATCAATGTCTCATTCGATTTTCTATTGTAACTATGAAAATCTGCTTTATTAATGGACACACTTTATTTTTAGTTAAGTTTTCTTAGTCAATAAATACAATGATGATTGTTCATCATCAACGATTTCATTAGATATAATAAAATATAAAATTGAAGTAATATAGTAAATTATAGTAAAGATATAGTAAAATTATTAAATTACTAAAACAACAATTTTTTGTCCAAACACTTAAAAAAAAAAATGTTAGGGGTGGATAACCCTCATCACTTAGGGGTATGAAATATAGATAGTATACGATTGTCAAACCTACTTAATATGCATATAAAATTTCATAAAAATCGGTCAAGCCGTATCGGAGGAGTTCAATCACGCACACCGTGACACTATATATATACATATATATATATATATATATATATATATATATATATATATATATATATATATATATATATATATATATATGTATGTGTGTGTGTGTGTGTGTGTGTGTGTGAAGAAATATACATTTGAATACAGGAACACGAATTTATATCATTATCGTACTCATATTATCGCACTTGTGAATATTCAATGTTAAAAGTGTACGTACTATAAATTTTTCGCGATAATATTTTACGAATTATTAAAAATAATATTATAGTTGAGCTGGCCTTGTGAAACATGTACAATGTGATGTCCCCATTATCCTTCAAGGGATGATTGTTAGAGAATATTTAAATGGTCTTGCGTTTCCAACAAATGTAGCCACCGATAAAACAGACAAAATTGGATTATGATAACACTAATTCATTCATAAAAAATTTATATGTACAAGCAGTCGTTGATTTTCATAATTTCGCCGCCCTTTTAACGAGTTACCAATAAATCTTGACAATAAGGGAGCAACAAAAAACAAAAATCAAAAATACATCTGGGGTCGTGGCTTGGCAGTACTGCAATCAATTCTTGAAACGACTTATATGAGCTATAGACTTTAATAATTGAGCGTTATGGGTATCCGGAAAGCTTTCAAAAAGATTGAGCGCGCTTTTGGCAAGATAATGCCCTATATTAACTCTAGATATTCGTTGCTAGCACAGAGTCGGTCTACGGTACGCTGGACAAATGATTCAAATAGAGGATTTAGAATTCAATTATAAGAACTATGTGAGAATTCAAAGAAAATAGGTTATAATATCGATAAGAGAAAAACTTGAATCACTTTGGCAATTGCTGTTAAATACCTGCTTCTGATATAGGTATCTTTCTTGATATTTTGAATATAATTATTCTGCATTTCATTTTACATCATTTTGAAATTATGTTTAGAGATTATTCGCTGAATTGAAAGTCAACTCACGTTTACAGGTACATATAACTTTGAATCAGAATATTTTTTTCGATGTAGATACATTGCATTAAAACCAAATTTAAGGAAATTTCCTTATGTTATAGTAGGTTTTTTCTCAAAATGCATAGTTCGAAAGTTCCAGAAACTTTTCTTTCTTTTTTACAGTATAAATATCATTTTGTTCAAGTTTTTTCAAGAATTCGACTTGTTATAATATTTTGCATTTTTGACTTTTGTAGTGCTTCTAAGATTTATGTATATTTGAGATTTGTGTAGCATATCACTAAGAATATAACATATCGAAACCGGGTTACCACACTTGCCATATATTTATCGATAAGCAAGTGATATGTTTTATTAAATTAGATTAAACTCTTGGCTTAATTTTTCACGATTATATTTAACAATATGAATTTGTCAACATGTTTCCGTTGACAAAGCGTGAGCTCGATTTCAAGACTGAACTCACGCTCGAAACATGTTGACAAATTCATATTGTTAAATATAATCGTGAAACATTAAGCCAAGAATTTAATTTAATTTAATATTTTATTATGATGCATCAAGAGTTATGCGAGAATTCAATCTCAGTCACATATGTATATGTTTATATGCATAAATATGTCTTAAAATTGATTTATTGCCTGTTATTACTGATATTTTATTTTGAATGTTTTTAGCAATAACAGGCTTCTTTTGATATGAAAAAGTTTATTTTTTTTAACGTTTCGTTGTATATCACAACTTTGTCAAAACTAATGAATAATTGAATTTATGAGTTACTATAGAAGTTTTGACAAAGTTGTGATGAACAACAAAACGTTAACAAAAATTAAGTTTTTCATATCAAAAGAAGCCTGTTATCGCTAAAAACATTCAAATATATATATATATATATATATATATATATATATATATATATATATATATATATATATATATATATATATATTCTTGAATCATGGTTCAATTGAATAATTTACTGAAATTCTACCCTAGTGATGTATTCACATCCCAAAATATCTATTTGAATAGATATTAACAAAGTATAAAATTGATGATTGAAGAGGCCGATATTTGGAGAAAATTAATTACCATAATGAAACAATATTTAGAATTTTCTCATAATTTAATACAAATACGCATGACGACTTTTCGAAGTACTACTTATTTATCAAATGCTGAATTAATAAGCAGTATTAATTCAGCATTTGTATTTATTACGCAAGAAGTATAAAACGCAAAACAATATAAAAACAATAGTTGCATTAATAAAATTTAATGAATGTAAGCGAATGTTACAGTCACCATAAATCAATGCAACATTTAAATCTTTTACGACTTGAAACTTTTCATTTTGTTGCATGAAAATGATAAAATTTGCAAATGTTTCGTTTGATTACGCGCCGGAATTTTCCTTCAATCATGAATTATAAGCGATCATCAGCATTAAAAACGATTTTCGGATTTTAGTTCATCATTACCGAGAGCGAGACAACGAACAACATATAAATATTCTATATACACTCTGAGTCATTCTGGATACCGTGTTCATAGAATTATTACCGTAGAATTAGGTATCAGTGATTGCATTGAAGCCTTCCAGTAAATACCTACAAACACATCAAATTTCCATTTCACTTCAATTTCCCGAATAGAAATAGGCAAAATAAGAGAAAAATATCTATAATCTACTTTTGATAAAACTACTGAAGACTTGGTTGAAATCCCTCGACTTCATTGCTTGGAGTACGGCGCTGATCGTGGCTCTCATAACCAGTATTGCTCCAAGCGCAGGTTGGATATAAAACAGATGACTGTGGAAGCATCTCAGTAATGGTGGCAGATTTCCCGCCGTGGTTATGTTTTAATAGAATTTACGATTATTACCGTAAGAGGGTTGAACACTGGATGGGGTGGCAGATTTTAGTTGGTTTAAGTAGATATTGCAGAATACTCTCGGTGATGATCTTGTCCTTAGCCGCTTTCGTTTAATGCACGGAAGATTTCCTTACACCAGATACCATTAATTTATCTCCTCCATTTTCTGCATTGCATTTTCTGGCAGATAATTTTGTCATGCTTCTTCGCATCGCGAATTATGTAATCACTTTAATCCAGCATGTTTTTCCAAAACCTTGTCCGATATTTCGTTCAGACTCTGTTAATAATTACGTAATCCCTTATTTTATTGTCACTTTTGTAAAGAAACCATGTAGTTCATAAAAAGTACCACTCACCAAAAGCGACACCGGAAATCAGAGAATGTTTAAAAACTTTTTATTTCGAAATTCAGCGAAAAATTAAGAAACCTAAACTACGTAGTATTTGAAACAATTGATTGGCATACCTACTTGAATGAAACATTACCAAAATAATTTAGGAATAGTTATATTGAAGTTGAAAACCATGAATTCAAGAATTGTGTTAATGATTATTGATGATCATATAATATAAAAAGAAAATAATAACTTATAATTATGCATGTGAGCTTAAAAAAAGTTAATGTTTCAATCAGATAATACGTTGCATTTTGGAATTTCAGCGACCATATAACTATTATGATCGTTGTAATTACCAGACACCTATTAATAGTAAATCGTTTTTTATATTTTCAGTAATATAGAAAAGAATCGTCCGTTACCTCTTGAGAATATATTGCGATAGTAGTTTAAGTCTGAATGTGCTTGATAATGCAGTAATACTGCGAAACTGCATTTGAAAATAATAAATAAAGTGATAAAAACAGCGTATTTTCCTCTTTAATTCCATATATGCTTTATAATTCAATTTTGCAATTTTCTGAATGTTCTCTATCGCTGATTGGTGTCAAATAATTCCTCGATTGAAAAAACCGTTTACTTGAATAAAATATATTGAGTATTTGATATCAAGTTCAAACAAATGATTTGAAAAATAATGGAACAATAATTTAATATGACTAACTATACCGTCATAATCAAAACCTATAGGCAACTAATTTGAAACTCTATATTTCTATAATTTCAAGGTTTTTTGAGGGGGAATAACTGTTTTTTTGTATTTATTTACTTTCACATGAAACTGTTGAGACTACGATCTTCATTGTAAATATTCTTTTTGTCACAAACTTCAAAATTTCCCACTTTTGAACATTTTATTCTCTGTACATTCTTTTTAGGTTTGGTTGTTGATACATATTATTTAATATTCAACGAAATAAAGTACATACTGATACTTATTATTTAATCAGTTGGAATGGGGTGGCCATATGTGGAATAAATGGTGCCTATGACACCTCTTCCCAGTCTTTGAATAAAGCATGATGCCCAATTCGACAATACTTTTCATTTATTGTTGTAGGAATTGTAAACATTACTGATATTATTAGTTTACTGTATAATTAGGTTTCGCTTGTAATATTGTGAGATTTTAAAGTAGGTTCAATAATCCAGGTTTAACATAAGTCTAGTACTAATATTCAAAACTATAGTCTAAAAGCCATGAAAATGGCAAATCAGTATTTCGTATGCCGATATAACTTTCTTAAATACAGTCTCAGTAAAAATATGGATTTTAGTTGACAATAAAAACGTTTTATATTGTGTTCAAAATTAATTTGAAACTCTATATTTTTATAACTTCAAGATTCTTTGAGGAGAAATCACTGTTATTTTTTATTTATTTACTCTCACATAAAACTGTTGAGATTACGACATTTATTATGAATATTCTTTCAAAATAACGAAGTAAATATTTCAAGGTAAACTGTAAAAGATATGTATGTATTCAATTAATTTCATTAGGTATTTGTAATTGACTTAGATATTTCTAATTCAACTTACAGGAATGAAAAGTTGTTAAGCTTTGTGTGAAATTCTCATTATTCAATATGATCTTCTAGACTGACGAAATCAAAGCAATTTATAATCAATAAATTGCTTTTGTAATAAATTTGTAACGTTGGTGAAATACTCAAATATATCAAATCAAATGAAATAAATGACTAAAGAACAACTGCTGTGATAATATGCCTAAGATGAAGTAACCTTTCACTAATACTGAGTAGTCTGAGGTAGGTATATAGACGTTCTTTTAGGACGAAGAATGTATAAACCTATAAATCGTTGATGGCTTTTAAAAGAAAGATAAGGAATTATCTAATTACCTAACCAACCAAGAGAGAATATGTCGGAATTTTTTTAGGATCGCCTTGGATTTGAGGTTTGGGTTCGAATTGCTGTGTGCTGGGATCCTTGATTTTTGGTGTTTTTTATTTTATTTTTATGGTATAGAATTTTTTATTATGGAAAATTAGTACAGAAGCCGATTAAATACAGTATAATTTAATTACAGTTGAGAAAATTTAGTTTTGGTTCATATAAATCCTTGCAGCCCCAGAGACTGGCATCGGCGAAGTGGGCAATAATTTACCTTATTATGTTTGTGATATGTATGTAACAATTATTTCACAAATATATTATCATTATTATTATTATTATTATTTTTATTATTATTATAATTATTATTATTATTATTATTATTATTATTATTATTATTATTATTATTATTATTATTATTATTATTATTATATAAAGGGGCGCTGTCACATATGATGAAAATTGAATAAAAACACATTTTCGATAATTTCTGTTGATTTTGAAGATGTCGAATTTAAATTAGATTGCGATTACCTTCGGATGGATTTCGATTATCGAAATATTAAGTAACTTCGTTTATTCGATTCAACTCCACAAAGTGTGAGTTAACTGTATCGGATTATTCAAATGAATCTCGCCATTCTCGCCGTTTTTATGTGGAAAATGACGGAATCGTCCAGATATTCCGACAATTCAGTGGATATCCTCATACATCGACCAAGCCAAGGAAACCACGCTGGAAATTGATCACCGTCTCTTCGACGGGTGCAAAGGGGGCTCGCGCGTGCGATCGCATTATTAACAGCGATATTGAAGCTCGGTCCGGAATTCCAATTTGACTCGAGGAAATCCGGCGAGGACTCTCTTAATGATCGCTTTTGATTTATCGTTCCGGTTTGCGCCTTCTTTATTACGCGCCGCCCGACGATTTAATTACACCAGGTTATGACACGAAATTCGAGGATCGCTGCCTTGGGCGATTAAATCGCTGCCCGGATTCCGGGCCGGCGAGGACGTGGTTTTACGTTTACGAGGCGATGCCGGAATATCGAATGAGAAACACGCTCTCAAGATCGGTCTTGAGAGTATTGAAATATATCGGGTGACACTCGACGAGTTGTTTCCACCGTTAGATGGCGATACTAGCCTGTGAATGGCAGCGACAAGTTCGCTCCTGTTCGACGGGTGTGCGTACCTCACTGTTTCAAATAAACCATTTTCTATTTTGAATAACATTCCATTGTGACAAAAATAAACTTTGTTTTTAATCACTATCCCCATTAATTTGATATGTCTACCATTTCGTAGTATTCCACATTTTCAAGCACATGAATAACTAAATTGGAATTGTATGAATATAAGCACAGAGTTCACTAACAATTTATGTTTCTTCTTCTCTCAAGTTTGTCTCACGTCACACTGTCTTCTTCTTCTACGTAGAGCTTCGTAGAGTGATGAAATCCTTATATTTCATTTAACAAAATGACGCTGGAATCTTTATTGTGTGTATGGGTTTCACACTCTTGTGTTACAGCTATGGTAGGTAATGCGAGTACAAGTCTGTATGAAATGTTTCGTCAATAATATAATTCCAGAAGAATAAGAATAAGACTTTCCATCAAGATTGAAGGTTTTGTACGAATAAATATCTCTTCCATAATAAAATACTGGCAATTAAAAATGTCAACTGAATTATACTATGCCACTTCAAGTTTTTCAACATTTTAATTGTTGGTCAAATATTTTAATGTTGTAGTAATTCAAAATAAAGTCTGAAGACATTAATGTTTTGTTCAACGCAAATTTAGTCTTTTCACTTCTTTCGCACATTTCACATAGCATATAACTGGACGTAGTGGACTTAAAGCAATCTTAATAAATATATGAATTCCATCCTCTCTTAATACTACTGTTCAATGTGAGTTATTACGAAAGAATTCAGAGCAAGTTGTCTTGAAATGTTATGCATATTAACATTATTCGACCATATGAAGCATTTAATGTCCGTGACCTAAAACGTTGGCTTGTAAGCCACCGTTTAAAGATGGTGGCTTATGATTTATATATCCACAACTGTTGTGAATCATGAACATTTTTGCGAATCTTCGAAAAACTCAACGCCTTTCAGATATTGAAATAATGTCTTGATTGATTCCAGTCTGATTTCAACCTATTTCTTTTAATTTCTGAATACGACTTAGCTCAAATTGAACATACAGAGAACACGTTTTTTACCGTGACGCCTTGAGATATCTATCACATTCATGGATATTAAGAGCAAAATATTACTCAGAGCTTATCAGAGCCAGTTCATGATTTCATAGAATTTTTTCACACAATTCAATTAGTTATCCGACCATCCCTAGGCTTTCAACGTTGAAAATTAGCTCAAGTCTCACAGGAAGGGGGCGCAGTGTCTCCTGTTACACATTTATGACAGTATTGTAGTGGCGAAATCCCCCAGGAGCTGGCAATAATTAGGGTAGCTCCCGGGACCACTCCTAAATATTTACAGAGGACGTAACGTGAGAAAACATCGCCATCCCTAATAAAAATCCCGTCAAAGTTCGCGCCAGTGTATCAAATGCAGGGGTTTTGTTATTCTTACACTTGACCAACCTGTGCTGCATAAATAACATTCGGTGTAGAATCAATTAGAAAGCTGCAAGTGCACATCTGTGGTAGGGAAGTGGATCAACACTTGAACAAATTGTGTTTTCAATAACACAATGCTCTTACAGACAAAATAATAAGTTTGGTGAATATTCTGACACTTTCAGTTTTCAGAGAAATAGAATATCGTAAAAGATATCTAATTTTAGAATAATCAGAGAATTTTAATGACAGATAATGAGAGTTAATTTGTAAACATTAGATAATTCAGCCATCGTCAGCAACTGGTGCAATTCGATTCCTTAGTTAACATTTCTTATCTCAATTTTCAATAATTTTCTTCAATTTTCTATCTGTAAAGCTGTACTCAAAAAACTGTCTCCCTCAAAATTGCTGCACCTGCATTCGTTATTATTATTATGACAGTGGCGTCATAATAATAATGACTAAGGTGATGTGACAATTACTAGAAAATTTTTAAACTCAACAATTTATTCAATATTAAAAGAACAAGAAGAAGTTTAACAAGCAGTTTTACAGTTTTGTAAATTAAATTTTATGTGGTTTTTATACGGAAAATCATTTTCTATTTTATTCGTTGGAAAATATGTATTTTGTTCATTTTCTAAAGTTTTCATTTTGTACATTGTAACTTTGATTTATCAAAAAAGGGTATTGAGTTATAATTTTTATATTATAAATATCCCGAAATCTGAAAATGCTAAATCAAAATAGTAACAATAATTGCATAGACAATCATGCAAGATCCATTCGTTCTTGATATTTTTAAGGAAAAAATTTTTTCAGAGTATTCCTTTCAATTTATTCTAATATTTTCCAGGTGAGAGTGCTTCAAAATTCTGTATCTGTCACTGAAATTCTATCACTGTATCGTTATCATTTCATTTCGTTTATTCAAGTTTAAATAGTATACGAAATTTGGTACAAATAATACAACATTTTGGAAATTCAATTATTTGTCTTATCTCGTACAAAATAACGTACACTATTACTATTGAGGAATTTTTTTAAGTGTCATTACAGATGTCTGATTGCACTTTTTTTTAACTTATTTCAGAAAAAATTGAGTCATAACTCTATTTCAATAATGGAGATTAATTGCTTTCAAGGAAACGTTTGTTTTTTTCATAAGGCTGTTTAATTTAAATATACTCAATGTGTCTAGAAACACATATAAATATCGCCTCCTTCAAAATATGGACGTCGATGCAAGACGAACAAAACTATTTGGGTTAGTTGAGTTGAATTTACTTGTGAAAAACAGTGCTGGTTTTAAATGTTTTTCTTAAATGTAAATTTTTTCTTAATAGGAATAGAAACTGAGGAATAGTGTTGATAAATACTTAGTTTAAAAGAGCAGATAATAATTTAAGTTGCAAATTAGTGGGAAAATATCTTCAATACTCTCTCTGCAATCTTAAAATGAAAATTCTAAGATCGAACATTAAATATAACAATAAAAATCAAATATCTGAATATACTATACCAGTTTGTAACAATGGTTTCCATATGCGAACAAAAAATCTTCATAGTGTTTCGAGCGATCATGGGGATGCAATATAAAGTCTTATGAATTGGTTCTTGATGAACAAACTAATACCTAACACAAATAAGACTAATATTTCTTTCTTCCCAATAACCTGAGTCTTATTTGACAATACCAACAGGAATACTAATTGAAACTACTATTTCAATGAAATTTCCAAGTGTGCTAGAAAAATTAGATATTTTTTGATGAAAACTGGAGTTGTCAGACTACCTAGAAGATCTAACATATGTAGGTTATCATAAATGAAATCAGTGATCATTGATGCGTTATGTTTTACCACTGTTAAACCGTTAAATTGATGAAATAACCGTTAAATTGATGAAATGGGCAAAATATTGAAAATATATATATATATATATATATATATATATATATATATATATATATATATATATATATATATATATATATATATATATATATATATATATAAGTGATATATTGAGTATGGTTTGGATGTTATCTTAAGTTATTAAGTTAAGGAGATTTACCTCCCTTTTTTTCTTCTGATTCATTTGGTATATCCAACTTTCGATTTATGTAACGGGTGTTTTTTTAAGAGGTATAAAACTTTAAGTTGGCATTATTGTTGAAGATGGCGACCGATTTAACAGCTGAGAAGTGATTTATTCTCAGTATTCTCAGAACAACGCTTGCAAATAGTGCAATTTTATTTAAAAAATAATGGTTTCGTGCGGAATACGTATCGCGCAATATACGTATACGCAATACGTATCCATTTTATCTGAAGTGCGCTTCTGGTTGAATGGCCACGTCAACAAACAAAACTGCCGCATTTGGAGTGAAGATAATCCTCAAGTGTATGTCAAAACACTGTTACATCCAGAAAAACTGACTGTTTGGTGTACTTTATGGGCTGGTGGAATCATTGGTCCGTACTTCTTCAAAAACGATGATGGCCAGAACGTTACAGTCAATGCTGATCGGTATAGAGCCATGATTACTAACTTCTTCATTCCTGAATTGAACAACGATGATGTCCAGGATCTGTGGTTTCAACAAGACGGCACAACATGTCACACAGCTCGTGCCACAATCGATTTATTAAAATACACGTTTGGTGACCGCCTAATTTCACGTTTTGGACCTGTGAATTGGCCTCCAAGATCTTGTGATTTAACACCGCTAGACTACTTTCTGTGAAGCTATGTAAAGTCATTGGTCTATGCGGATAAGCCACAAACGCTCGACCATTTGGAAGACAATATTCGCCGTGTTATTGCCGATATACGGCCACAAATGTTGGAAAAAGTCATCGAAAATTGGACGTCCAGATTGAACTTCATCCGAGCCAGTCGTGGCGGTCATATGCCAGAAATCATATTTGAAATGTAATGCCACAAGATTATCTTTGGAATAAAAAAAAATTCTTGTCAATCGAATGATCCATCGTTGTTTTATTGCAATTTAAAGTTCTATATTTCTAAAAAAACACCCTTTATTAGATAAGGACGAAGATCATGTTGAAAAAATCATCAGCATGAGTTAGATTGCACTTCATTTCGTTCAATAACTGAATAAATATTATTATTATAATTGATTGTAATAAAAAGTATACCAAATAGATTAAACGCTCATCTGCTGCAAACATCCGTAACTCCTCAACTAAATATATTTTCAATAACCTTAATGCAAGGCATCGGGCTTTATTTGCGTATGTTGGTGTTTCCGCATGGTTAAACCGCAGCAGGGTAGCGCGGGGGTAGTTTGTTCGCATTCGAAATCCCGATCGCTACATGCAGTCCATCAGGGCCACGCGACCGACAAAGGAGCATCGCGTTCGTGCCCCCAAGGCCCCATGGTGTCGAATTACCGATAGCGCGGCCCCTCAATATTAGCTGCCGGGATTAGAAAAGCCAATAATGATAATTATATTAGTATTGAATTGTAATCTTCCGCCGTCACACCACGGACAGAATGAGATTATTCTCACGCTTGGTACAATTACGATGGAGGATATAACGTGTTGATAGAACTGATCGATTGAACGTTTTGAGTAATAGAATCAATTGCTGTCTTTCATTTAGTTGATTGGATATGATATTTCGTAATTCACCGGGTTTAATGCTTTTGATAGTGACGCAATGGACTTCGGTTTTCGTTTTGTATGAGGGAAATTTCAACAAAATATTCAGTGAAAGAAGACTATTTTATCTTGAGCAGTAGATAATAATTGCGTATAAATGTTCAACGTAGTTTGCTAAAAGTGTCTAAAAGACAAAGGTATACTTTATGAAAACTGCATAAACTAATAAGATATGAAAATGTTTAAGCAGATTTCCAAATTGAAAAATATCGTTATTTAATTTTGAATGTTATTTAATGAAAAGAAGACTTTTACATTATAGGTACTAAGTAGGGGAAGTCCGGGCAAACTGGATACTTTAACGTTTGATGAGCTATAGGAAGATAACTGGATGATGAAAGAAACAAATATTTAATGAGAATCAACATTTATTAAAGTTTTTAATATAATCAACATAATTGCTTAATAGCCAGTGTTCAATGTTAATTAAACACTGGCTATTAGCCTAGTTGGGCTAGTACTTAGGCTAGTACTTAGACTAGTACTTAGCCTTAGCCTAGCCTAGTACTACTAGGCTAGTACTTAGCCTAGTTTTATACTAATCTAAGCCTATTCCTTCATAACCCGTGCATTTTTCGTGACTCCATTGCTTACATTTATCACATTGGATCCAATCGACAACCGGTTTTTTATTTATTTCTATATAGTTCTCGCCGCAAAAATAGCAAAAATACTGTTCTTCCTCATTTTCCTTACAACTATTCTTACGTTTATCTTTATCTATTATGTTTTTGGTCGTTTTAGTATTTATTTTTGTCGCATTCTTTGGTTTAGCATTTAAATTTTTCATATTTTTAATTGCTTTGGCACTAACTTTTACAAATTTTTCTTTTTGTTCTCGCTTCACTGGCGTACTTGTTAACACTTCAGACTTTTGAATCTTTCTTTTACGAGTACCCACAGGAGCGTGTGGCATCGAAAGCGGTCTTATGTCTTTAGGACTGAAATATGGTGAAGATCGAGACTTACATGGCTCCAGATCCGCTATATTTTCAACACCTTTAAATAGAGACCCTCTTTTATACTGTCTGGAACTAGAACTGCAATTTGATTGACCTAAGCTCGAACTTATGGAAATGAATTTCGAAAATGCATGCGAATATCCAATCTACTACATCAGGGCAACATTTCAATCGACACCATGAAGTTAATTTGTAAATATTTCTGAAGTTTTGTTTAAAAATCTTCTATCGAAACGAAAATTTTTATTTTTCATTTCTTTCAATTTTTTTTAATTCAGTGGACCTACAGTTTAACGCCAATTTCCGAAGGGCCAGTGAGCTTGTAATCAATGTCTTACATTACTCAAAAAATTTTATCATTAAACTACACAAATAGTAGACAAACACATATACCCATGGCTTTTACCGGGGTTCGAAACAGAATCCTACAGCACCATCGTCGGGTGCTCTTCGAGCTAAGGCACGGAAGCCATCAAAACGACAATAAGGCATGTCTACGAACTTTTTCCCTGAGTCTTTTTTTCCTTAGCGGCAAATGATCATTTCAGGTTTTTTCAAAAGGGAAGGCCTATATTCTATGTCATTTTCAGATTACACGTTAAACACTAAGTCATTTTTATTCAACATTTCCTACACACCCTTACAAAGTTTGAAAAAATGTTATTTCAAAAAAAAATTCAATATAAACGAATTAAAAAGCTTCTCATTCTCAATACCAAAAATTTATATAGGTACATATATTTATTATGAACTAGCTGACCCGGCGAACTTTGTACGCCCTTTTCTTTTTATCTGAATATTTTTCAAAAAGCGGGAAATACATGTTCTACTATTAGTGCTACGCTATCTTGTTTTTAATATTTATCCCGTGTGGAACCAGGAACATACTCACTTACGAAGGGAGTGCAATACTTCCTGTTAATTCAAATCAGCCGAATTAACACGTTTGATGTATTGAAAGTGATTAACCTGTCCGTTTTATAGTTGATCGGCATCTTCCTTCTTTCGTAGCGAGTACTTGTCCCAAATATCTCATCATTAATTAAATGAGATATTTGCTGGACATAAGTCAAAAAAAGTTCAGAATTCAGTCCGTTTCCGGAAACCAATGAATATAGTGGCTCTAGTAGCTGTACCCATAGAGTCTATTTGAATTGACTCTTCGCCCAATATTTTGTCGCACCATTGGTAGTATTTTCTTATCAATAACAATTGAATTTTGCCTAGCAATATTGGCACACAACGTTCGTTGGTTCAATAGGAACGATTTGCTGTGAACTGTGATCTCTTTCAACGTTATAATTGAATGCAGGTCGAGAGGAGTTAAACGCAACCTTTTCATATTGTTAATTTCGATTCCATCGGTTCTGTTCAACTTCATTCCGAGCTTCGAGTTGCGCGCCAGTTTGACTTGCTCTTTTATATCTTTGACTTGCTGCATTGCGAGTTCTGCGACTTAAGTTTGTACATTTAATAGCTATCATTTTTAAAAACGAAATTTTAACTATAAATTAAAGAGAACTAGGTATTTTTTTATAACCAATTATACCACGTGCTATGTCAGTAACGTGTATGTTAGTCTAGTCTATTCAAACTTACCAAAATTTTATATTAAATTGAAGTTTTATTATAGTCATGATAGCTCCGAACTAACCAAGATGTGTGATGAGATATTCAGTTTTTTTACATCCTCTTTTTGAGAATCAATAATTATTTCTCACTTATATTATCAATTAAGTATCGTTAAATTTTCTAATTTTACACGCAATTTTTCAAATTTTTTTCCTGACAATAACAAACACAACAAAAAAAATAGTAAAATCGGTACACCGTTGACTCTACATTTTAGTTAGAAATCGTTTGCATGGGAAAAAGAAATTGGCTGTTTTTAGGGTTTTACAGGCAATTATTCGAATTTTTCGCGCCGTAAAACCATCCTCGGACTTCAACGAACATTTTAAAAAATTAATTGGCAAAATTGGTTCAGCCATTGTTGAGTTATGTGCTTACCAACTCATTTTGCGAATCATTTTATATTATAGATGTTAAGGCTTCCATTTGTACAACGCATATGATTAGAGTAATTGAGAGGATACTCGAATTTTAAGACTTGGTTTCTAGAATATTGTTCCATAATGGATAGTTTGAAAATATATTTTATAGTATTTAATAAGGAGATGAACTATCGAAGAGGGTTAAAAGCTGTCAAAATATAATAATCAACATCTCAAAAAGGTTATTTCGGCATGTTTTATGCATCATGATAAATCCATTGAAAATTTTTAAGTAACAATTCATTTCGAAAATCAAGTAATTAGGCATACCTATATTCTGTTTAGCAGAATCCCAAATCTTAATGGTAATAGATTAAACACATCAGGCTCTAGATGAGGTTCCAATACTTTTGAAAACTCAAGAAAACTGTTCAATATTGAGTATACAATCCAAAGATGTAGAACAGATATATATTGATAAGTAAATAATGCACAACTTCTGTTAAATATCGTAAAGATGTGAATCGCAACTCTCGTAGGGAAAGCAAAGCTGGTGCTAAAACAAAGTAGGAGGAAAACGTACGCCCCGACCAGACAGAGTTTATGGCCGCCGAGATGCCTCTTACGTAAAATGTGATATGGATTCTAGGGTTTTCCGGGAGGTCTGATGTTTTCCGCGAAGCTATGGAAATCTTTAAAGTACATTTATATCTGGGGTAATCATGGCTGACTATTATAATAATAATAAAATAAATTTATTGAGAAACATTCTTTACATTGTAGAATTATATTCATTTCAATTGATACAATAATTACAACCAGAAAGAATGCTCTCAAAAGGACTGAATTCAGTTTTGAGTCTGATCTTCCATTCAGCCCTCGAGCAAAAATATTGGTTCAAACAAAAATATTGGTTAAATTCATATTTTCAATAATATACAACTTTATTTGAAAAGAAAAGAAACAAATTACCTCAGAAATATTAAACATTTGAGACAATTTCACATGCCTTTGTTAAGAGCAGAAGTTTAACTCTCCTCTTGAACTGATGAGCTTTCAGTACTACCAAATTCGATGGTGAATGATTGAAAGTTTTGCTTTTATACTCTGATAATAGAGAGGCTTGTGCGTAGTGCTCAAATTTAACTGCTTAGTTATGAATAGGAATAAGTAGTACATCCCTGTTCCTTGTTGAATACTCATGATTACTATTCAATTCAATAAACTTATCTTCATTTTCTTTAACATATAACAAACATATATAAATATATAAACACGGTAAGGTAAGTATGTAATTATTAATGAAGATAGGTTAACAAGATGTTCGTTGATGAATATTGAATTAATCGAAGTATTCGCTTCTGTGTAATAGACACCCTATTTATTTCTGTAGAGCACAGCACCCTCACGGCATAACATTATAATTTAGATAACTATATACAAGACTGTAATACAGATTCATAACACAGTTTCTAGGTACGATGTTCTTTATTCTAGAGATTGCAAAAAACGAGTTACGCAATTTTGTACATAAGACCTCAATGTGTGATATACATCTCAGATTTCTGTCTACATATATCCCAAGAAACTTTGTATTGGTATGATGATATAGTGTTGTCCCCATATTTAACATCCAATGTACTAATTCCATTGCCCTTCAGACATGTAATATTAAAGGAATAATTTTCATTTTTAAACGATATTCCGTATTGAACCAAATTTCCCGTATTGAACCAGTTTCAGACATCCAAAAACAGTTAACGAAAAAAACAAACATGCATAACGGCAATCTGAATATTGTAGTTATTCTAACCATATTCATCACTCATTTGTCTCAAATTGTTGAGGTCTCGTTTAGTTTTTGTACATTTTGTATTTGAGTACAACATGACAGTACCTACAACAGGTAATCAACATTTGTAATATGTGCTCCTCTATTATAAGACAGTTTAAAACTGTCTGTTGAGTGAGCCCTTGTATGTAAAAATAAAAAGAAAACATATTTTATGGCCAATTTTAACTCCAAATTTCATGTTGTAAGTCGTAGATAACAGTAAATTGGAAAGAGAATAATTGAGTTATTCTTAAGTTAAAATATCCTTTCCCTTTAAAATAAAATACATAATTCTGAATTATTTACTCACAAAAAATATAATCGAAGTAGGAATTGAGTTGTTCTTGGAAAATAATCGTTTCTCTCTGAATATATTCTATATAATTTGTAATGATGTGTTGTGATATATTTATGTCATCAACGGTCTCTTTACTTAGTAAGGTCAAGGCACTTAATTTATAAGGACGTCTATTAGGGGTTCTTTAATATCAATATCGTTGTCAGGTTGAATTATAGCCCTCGCTCTGCTGAAATATCGCATTCAGTCGCCTTGTGCAACCCTTCCAGGGCGGTGTCTTAAAGCTAAGCCGTTATTAATTGCTGACGCGGCTTACCAGTGAATTATTTACTAATTAGACAAGGCGTCGGGTTATAACTTCGCACTGTTAACAACCTTGCGGTTTTGACGCTTGCTCTGCTCGAGTTTCAGATCGGAATTTGATTAAAATTCGTTCTCGATTGATCGTAGAAACTGGTTTCAAATTAATCAGTAAGATCAAAATTTTGATCAATATGTATTTTTCACAATTCTCAATAAGCAACAAAGTTACTTCAACTTATCGAACAATACTTGCTGAAAATGTATTCCAGAATATAATAAAATTGAAATCTCTGCTGAATTAGACCATTACACTGGTTAACCCTTTTTTGTGAACACTCATTAATGAATTATGCGTATTCAAATACATTTTTATAAGTATATTACTGTAATAACTGTTAAACGCCCTATCTGCAAAAGTTTTGCTTTTATAAGCTACATGTTTGTACGTGTGCTACTCTACTGACACGTTGTGGCAGGCTTGTGCGTAGTTTACTCATCCATACGTTCTCGTCGTATCAGTTCTTTTCTGCCAGTGTGCTGTAGTCTTTCAGAGAAATCACTTCAATCTTGTTATATTATAATATTTTCACAGTATGTTTTAGATATTATTTGTTATGCCTCGCAAATGTGCAAACCATGTATGGTGGGTTGATTTTTGGATCTGAAATAACTCCGTGCTGGTAGAAACCTTATAACGGCTGTAAAATAGAACACAAGGGTAAGAAATGAGCACTCCATGGACGCTGTGTGAGTAAATGTAACTCATGTGTTAACAGGCTGTTCTAACTGTTATCTCCCTATGTGATTTCTA
Organism: Henosepilachna vigintioctopunctata; assembly: GCA_030704895.1. NCBI lineage: Eukaryota > Metazoa > Arthropoda > Insecta > Coleoptera > Coccinellidae > Henosepilachna > Henosepilachna vigintioctopunctata. The sequence goes on along the minus strand of JARQZJ010000062.1, from coordinate 4,942,596 downwards.
TAACCAATGGTGTTAAAAAACAAGTGACAATCATCAGATTTTCACTTCTGTTTGACAAAAACAACGGACATAAAAAATAAGTCAAAGCACTTTAAAATATCTCAACTTGTCCTCAGCTTTTCTACTCAACTCACAAAGTCAAGTACTTATAAAACATATTCTGTAGAAGTTGAGGATAATGCTAGTTCCGGTGGAGAACTCAAAATGAAATATGAAGCCAAAGATCCAAGTTTTGATCTGTCATTAGAGCCTCATTTATTAACAGTAGTGGAACTCAATGAGTTCATTCAAGTTCGTGAATTAAACTTGCAAAGACACGAGCAGACCTTCTGCGATCTGGCCTTAAGGTTAGGACTTTACTTATCGGAAACACCTGTTGTGTTTCTGCTATAGCATATCTCTCTGCTAAATCATATAGCAAACTGGGCTGTAAGATGTCACTCACATCCATATTCTCTTTTCTCTTTTTGACTTCTTCTCATAAAATCTTGGGACCTGAGCAAGAGGTGTTCAGTATACAAAAGAGATATCAGGAGGATGGAGTGCAAGGATGCTAGCTGACTACTGGTGGACTTTTGGAAGAGATATAAGAAGAGAGGTGCAGAATATTCAAGAAAAGTTCACTTTCAAAAACTCTTATTCTCTACTCAGTGAGTATCGCACTAAAAAAAAATAACAATGAGCTTTTTCAAGAAAATTGAGCGAAATATTTTCGGGGTTCGATTATATTTCTCCAAAAAAGTAATCATGAAATAACCAACTGTCGTGTATCATTTTCATTTCTCTTGAACTATAACTGAAACGATTAATTGAAATCTTCAACAAGGGCTTCACAACAAGAATGGAGCTTTACTATATAATTTCCTTTGATTAAAAATATGTAACGAATTTAATGATTTAAATTGAAATGGTTCAGCTTAATATTTCATCAGAGTTAGCACAACTAATTTGCCAATTGAAGCATAATTCGCCAACATGTTTCAGCATAGTGGAAGATAATGAAAACACCTTCATTATGAAGCTAAACGATATTATAATTTTTGCTATATGAATGAATTTGGATATACTGAAATGAAAGATAATGTATAAATTGTGGAAAAACATGTTGACAGGCTAAGTCATACAGGTAGAGTTATAAGTCACACAATTTTAAATCTTAATTTTTAACTGATAATAAATCATTCTCAGAATGAAGCTAACTAAGACATTATTTAGTAATAAATAAGCGACTTCTTCAATGCAACCGCTGGGAATGTGCAATTTATAATAGTTAACAACATAATAATAGAGCGTATAAGAATTAACAACCAAAGTATTCTATTGTATATCCCTAGAACAGTACATACATATTTATATTCACATAATCATTATGTTCAACAGGTCATACACTTTCAATAATGGACAAAAGCTCGAAACTGGTTTATGTATTTTGTTACTAAAAATGTATTATTTCGAATATATTATTTACTTTAATATTTTATGGAATTCTACTATCATATAGTTGATGACTATACATAAAATTTTCAAAAGTTCGAGAAGGCAATAAAAACATCGGAATTTTTCAACGAATTATTTGAAGAATGGGTCGCATGTTGCCATGTTTAAAAGTCCTCTTTACTTTGCCGTTCTTCTTGTAATAATAAATGAGCAGAGACGACATAAGATTGAGCGCATCACGTAAAAGTCATCAAAATAATAAATAAAGCCAGAGTCCCTCGTCAAATAATAATTCGAACGCCCTGCATTCTTTTCTTGTTACCGAATCAATTAACGTCCGGATGGCGTTTCTTATAATTAGACTTTTTTCGCAATTAGGAGAAACCCCATTTTTAAAATTACTACGGCACGGCCTGGCATTTCTCTCGATGGGCAATTTTGATTGTGTCCTGAAAACAGCTTTTTTTTCGAACGTGCGGACCGGGTAAGTCTCTGCTCCATCAGTGGCGTACCGGCGTTGAAACAAGTGTTTTTCTTTGGTGGGCGTTAAATTCGATTATTTTTGGAAATTATGTATTTTGAATATTTTATGTACTCATATTAATATAAATGTGATTGTCCGTTATGAACTTATTGAAAGACCATTTTACTACCTTCAATAATTTCTTCAAAAGAGTATGTGACCAGTTTCGGGTTCCATCAACAAAAACGAATGACGCACTGAGCGAATATGACTGAGTAGAGAATATAATCTAAGTTGCCTATACGTTAGTTTACGAAATTTATTATGAAAACTTGTATCATTCCCAAAGTATTTAGTCAATATATGATTATTGTTTCCTCAATACATCGATATCAGATATAGGTATTTGTATATAAATTTAGCTGACGATATCTATGTATTGTAATTACGAAACAATTGTTAAGTTTCATAATATATAGTAAAAATTACACAACTTAGTCAGATTTAAAATGTCGTATTAGATTTATACCGAATATCCGCCCAATTCCTCCGGGACATAAAAAACAATGAGGAGTCACAACAGATTAATGATAAATTAAACATATTTTTAAATTTCAAATATTTCATATATTGTCCACTACAATATTGTTTCGGTATACAATACTAATCAGGTCGATGAAAACTAAATGTTAAGTTCCATTTTTCCAATTGTTTTCATCCACCTGATGAAGGTATTGAATACCGAAACAACAAGTTGACATGAAATTTCAAAACGTATCACTCGCCTCAATCAATTAGATCATTGAATGGTTGAGTTGAATCAACAATATTGAGAAATCAAACATTTTCATTTTATATTAAACGTAAACATAATCCAAAATCATAATAAATATTATTATTTATTTATTTATTTTTTATTTAATAGTGTTAGCGTTTACTTGATGTAAATCCATTATAATTGAATATAAACAGTATAAATAAATATATATAAATTGAATATAAGTTCAAACACTTGAACTTATTATTATTCTGTAAGCATCTGAAGAAGTCGTTTGTAACGACGAAACGCGTCATCCTATGTAGTCAATAAAGTATAAAATGTGAATTTAAGTTTATATTAAATATTATTAATTGAAAATTTTGCTATTCCGAAATTTAATCAATGACCCTTATCAATATGAAAGTTTTTATTCAGTTTATTCGGACTTGTGAATTTTGTACCTACATTACTCAAAGTATATATCGTCAGTTTTCTAACTGCAACCTACACAAACCTAGGTTTTGAACCCAGCCCATCTATACTAATATACCCAGTTACAGCATTTGTGCTGAGGATTTTCGCGGATATATGCCCGATAAAAATATTAAGGAACAATACAGACAGGAATGGCTAAATATATACATTTCAATGTGTTAAGTATAATCTCAGTCTCGATGGACCAAGATGTTCGATATAAATGGTGGACTGTATATTTCTTACTTTGTATATTTTTGTGTATTGACTTTTTTTCGTATTAAAAGAACTGTGTGTCCCTTATAATTTTATTTAATCACTGCTCTCTGCCGGAGCTTTACAAATATATACAATACTGATATGAAAACCTTAGAAACAGACAATTTTGCAATAATATTTTTTCTTTATATAAGGATCACCCTGGTCATGTCATTGAAGGGGATACTAACCCCACTCTGTACAGCAGAGCGTGACCAGACTAATTCTTGGTATCCTAATTACTTTAGGATATCTTGTTATATATATTTTATTACTACTTATTTTTATTACTACTACATTTGGGGTATTACGGGTAAATCCAAATCCATACAACCCAAAGTATCAGGTATACGGCTTTTACTTAAGATTATAAGATCATAAATTATAAGATTATAATTTCAACGGAATTTGCCGTAACACAATGAACAAAGCTCAGTATTTTAAGAACATTCAAGAAATACCTTCCAAAGATTCGAAATTCAAAAAACAATATCTAAATCGAAATAACTCATAAAATTGGTGTACAGAGCACACTATTGTGTGATTGTACTATCTACCATTTGATTCAGGATTTATACTATCATTGAACAATTTATCGTTTTATGTCATTCTCTACGAACACATAAAACTTATGAAATTAGAAGTTTGAAATAATCAACGTTGTTTCCCTCTGTTTCATTATTTCATCCATATGAATAAGAAAGATGTGTGCAGTAACTAAAATCTGTTTGTGTAAAAGAAGAGAATCATCATGAGAAGTACCTTGGTGTAAATCTATCCTTGTCTGTACCTTAGGCTAGTTGCCTTTTTCAGGCATATTGTTTCCTGATTGCTATTCAGAAAAGTAGATATAATATGTGAATGTTTCATTTACAGATAATGTGTTAATATTGGTTCATTTGAAGATATGGAAGTAACCACCAAAGTCACTAATATAAATTTTATTGTGAAATCACTTAGGTAAGGGTTCGACTTTCATCTGTCGTCAGCAAGAAATGATCACACATTCAACAATACATGAAGAACTCTAGAAAGGAGTGGCATCTTCCTGGGATACAGAATAGGGTAAAGAGTTTGTTATTCATGATCGAATTTCATCACAAGTAGTTTGTTGAGGAATATTTAATCAACAACAAAAATATATCAACGTTGTTCACCTCTGATTCATTATTTCATCCATATGAATTAATAACATGTGTGCAGTAACTCAAAATTGTTTGTGTAAAGGAGGAAAATCATCAGGGAGTACCTTGGGGTAAATGTATCCTTCTCTGTGCCTTTGTCATTTTCAGGTCATATTGTTTCCTTTATTGCTATTTAGAAGAATAGATATAATATGTAAGTGTTTCATCTACAGATATGTGTTAATATTGATTCATTTGAAGATATGGAAGTGAGCACCAAAGTTACTAATATAAATTTTATTGTGAAATCACTTAGGTATGGGTTGGACTTTCATCTGTCATCAGCAAGAAATGATCACACACTCAACCAATACATGAAGGACTCTAGAAAGGAGTGGCATCTTCTTGGGATACAGAATAGGGTAAAGGGTTTGTTATTCAGGAATCTGATGATCGAATTTCATCACAAGTAGTTTGTTGAGGAATATTTAATCAACAACAAAAACATATATGTTCCTTTTGGATATTACTATGGAATATTTAAATTTTCAGTAATTCCGAAAATTCCGAAAAAATTTTCATCAATTTCATATAATCGCACCGCCTTTGGCTTGAGTAAATTTTTTTAATTGCAAGTGTCTCGAGTGCGAGGTGTCGCTTCTCCCCCGGCCAATTACAGATGGGGGAGGATCGCGAACTTTCATTTGTTTCTGAGTCTCGGCGGATTTTTATATCGTTAATTAGTTTCAATGCACGTAGTGCCACTTGAGCGAATAAGGTTTTTTGGTTGCTTCCTTTCTATTATTTCACTGACGTAGCACGGGTAAATCTGTTTCTTAGGGATGAAATTCCGAGGGAAAATCCACTATTCGAAACGAGAGATGCGATTCAAATAGTAGAGTAGTGAAACACTCCGTCTAATTGAGTTTGGACTTACGGAAAAACTAGTCGACAACTGGAAATATATTGAATTGAAGTTATTACTATCAAAAAACCTACAAAATAAGGGATAAAACTTCGAGGTTAACTGGGTAACTATGATATTTCCTAAGGTTTCTTTATGATGAAAAATTAAAATTTGACTTCTGATAAATTGATAAACTTTTTTTGCCTGTTAAATACCCATACAGAAGTATATAAATAAATAAATAAATATATATATATATATATATATATATATATATATATATATATATATATATATATATATATATATATATATTATATGTTTTGGGTATAAGTAAATCTGGTAAGATACATACAAACGAAGATGTTGACAATGAAATTGACAGCCAGAGTATTGAATGAATAAAAGTTATAATTGATGAAAAATTGAATTTCAAATATCACGACATATCGTCTAAAGTCCCCGAAAAAATTAATTTTTTGAAATTTGCTATTTAAGTCAATAGTGCCACACTTTGAATTTTGTTCCACTATGTTACTTGGACCTAGAAGCGCAAAAACTCAGCAGCTACAAAAATTGAAGAATAAAGCTCTACGAAATATTTTTAAATGTAATATACTCCCATAGAAAGTATTTTCTATGGAAAATCTTTTTACTCCCATTGAAAACATTTCGAACTGCTCAGAAGTGATTCAGTTGAACATATATAACTTTATGTTTCATTATATTCATATCTGTAATTGAAAACAGTGAATTTTTTTCATTGTAAAGTAATACAAGTTAAAATTAAAAATAGTTACAATTTTTAAATGCAAACTGGTGGGTTTCTTGAATCTTGAAACAGTCTATTTTATGCATGGCCCAATGCATACAATAAACTATCTAGCAGTATAGAGACGGTGGGTAGCTCTAAGGACATTTAGGCTATGTTTCGTTATTGAGCTGAGTTCATTTCAGGTAATGATAAATGATAATAATGAATTTCGAACCATAATGGGGACTTTTCAACAAATATATGATATTCATTAGCTGATTTGTTATAGTTATGTTTTTAATATTTTTAGCAATAACAGGCTGTTTCTAAAGCAAAAATCTTAATTTATTAATAAATAATGATAAAATAACTAATGACAAATAAAGATTTTCGCATTACCTACATCCTGCTGTTGCTAAAAATATTAAAAACAGATATATATATATATATATATATATATATATATATATATATATATATATATATATATATATATATATATATATATATATATAGATATATTTTCAGTGTTTAATTGGGATTGCAGTCTAGGACAGGAAAATCAGTTACCTCTTTAGTATTTTTCAAGCTTTCGAAAATGTGTATTTTCTTCTTCAGGGCTAAAATAGTAAAAAAATTAACAGTTTATATAGCAAGGCACTATAAAAAGTTTTTTCTTACAATTACTGTGAAGTTAGTCCGTAAGTACATCAGTTTTTTGAATTTTGAAAATAAGTACAAGTGTTCCCAAATGCATTGGGTTGGAATGTTACTGCATTCTACGTGCTAGATAGTTGAAGGAAGCGACGACAATGACTGTATTTCTGAATTTGGCTTTTCAAGTGGAGTGTTCCCAGAAGTTTTTAAGGGCGTTTCTCAAAATGCATAACGTTGGCCGAAGTTTTATGACTAACGAAAAGAGAATGAATTTGTTTTATGTATTTAGAATGGAGTTTTCGGTGAATAGGATATCCGAATATGAGCCATTAATCAGAAGAACCTATGAGATTTATATATATATATATATATATGTGAACGATGTGATTAGTGCAGAGACATATATGTTTCGTTCTGCAAGGAACTCGTCAGTCGCACCACGTCCATCGAAGTGAGGCAACGATTTCAACCTCCAAGCATCTTCTTGTGACTTCAAGTGAAAGATCGTAGAGTAATGAATACTCTACAATTCCATCTATAGAAATCAGTAGAAAACACCTCTCTCAGATTACAGAGTCACCAAGCATCGAAATTTCACATATCTTCTATACCCGTAGGTATCTACTAAATTGCAATGTCTATTTGACAAATATCATCGAACGATGTTTTTAAATGTCAATAGATTGCGTTAGTAGTACGCTCGCATTTATTCCCGTATTTCAGGGGCCAATTCGGCGATATTTTTAAGAAATGAAATTTTTTGTGCTTATGGCACTGAATGAAATATTTAAGAAAATGAACACTAGAACATTCATTTGAAAAATTGAAATTAATCAAGAGAATGTTATAGTAGAGCTAGATATGTGAACGTGTACGATGTGATGTCTCCATTATCCTCCAAGGGATAAATGTTAGAGAAATATTGAAATCGATGCCACACCTGATGGAAGTGCGAGACATATATGTTTCGTTCTGCAAGGAACTCGTCAGTCGCACCACGTCCATCGAAGTGAGGCAACGATTTCAACCTCCAAGCATCTTCTTGTGACTTCAAGTGAAAGATCGTAGAGTAATGAATACTCTACAATTCCATCTATAGAAATCAGTAGAAAACACCTCTCTCAGATTACAGAGTCACCAAGAAATGAGAGAGGTGTTTTCTACTGATTTCTATAGATGGAATTGTAGAGTATTCATTACTCTACGATCTTTCACTTGAAGTCACAAGAAGATGCTTGGAGGTTGAAATCGTTGCCTCACTTCGATGGACGTGGTGCGACTGACGAGTTCCTTGCAGAACGAAACATATATGTCTCGCACTTCCATCAGGTGTGGCATCGATTTCAATATTTCTCTAACATTTATCCCTTGAAGGATAATGGAGACATCACATCGTACACGTTCACATATCTAGCTCTACTATAACATTCTCTTGATTAATTTCAATTTTTCAAATGAATGTTCTAGTGTTCATTTTCTTAAATATTTCATTCAGTGCCATAAGCACAAAAAATTTCATTTCCTTAAAAATATCGCCGAATTGGCCCCTGAAATACGGGAATAAATGCGAGCGTACTACTAACGCAATCTATTGACATTTAAAAACATCGTTCGATGATATTTGTCAAATAGACATTGCAATTTAGTAGATACCTACGGGTATAGAAGATATGTGAAATTTCGATGCTTGGTGACTCTGTAATCTGAGAGAGGTGTTTTCTACTGATTTCTATAGATGGAATTGTAGAGTATTCATTACTCTACGATCTTTCACTTGAAGTCACAAGAAGATGCTTGGAGGTTGAAATCGTTGCCTCACTTCGATGGACGTGGTGCGACTGACGAGTTCCTTGCAGAACGAAACATATATGTCTCGCACTTCCATCAGGTGTGGCATCGATTTCAATATTTCTCTAACATTTATCCCTTGAAGGATAATGGAGACATCACATCGTACACGTTCACATATCTAGCTCTACTATAACATTCTCTTGATTAATTTCAATTTTTCAATATATATATATATATATATATATATATATATATATATATATATATATATATATATATTGCTTAAATTATCTGTATCAGATTTTTTGTTAATACAATTTCCTGTCTTTTAATATGAACCATTTCTAGGAAAAGGCGTTTGCTGTAATTGTTTGCGTGATCTAAAATTTTTGTGGCATTGTAATTCATATTATGACCAGTGGCTTGTACGTGTTGGGTTAATGCAGAGGAATTCGTCTTGTTGGTATTTCGGCAATCACTTTTATGAGAAATGATCCTTGAATGAAGATTTATAGTGCCTTGCTATATAAACTGTTAATTTTTGTACAATTTTAGCCCTGAAGAAGAAAATAAACATTTTCGAAAGCTTGGAAAATACTATAGAGGTAACTGATTTTCCTGTCCTAGACTGCAATCCCAATTAAACACTGAAAATACATATCTACAGTCGTTAAACATTCAACTATATATATATATATATATATATATATATATATATATATATATATATATATATATATATATATATATATATATATATATATATATATATATATATATATATATATATATATATATATATATATATATATATATATATATATATATACATAAATACCGTCATCTCGATTATATAAAACCCTCTAAATGATAAGATCACATGAGTCCATCAAACCTATCGGATAGCATGTGGCGTGATGCTGGCGTAGAGGGCCATTTGTTGTCTTAATTTTATTATCGCCCCCATGCGTGATAGAGCCCGACACTGGCACCCACTCGTAAGCCCGCTCTCTCCCTCGTATCAGCGATCAAATCATAAAAGTGAACATACTTCTAATTTTTAATCACAATCACTTCTAGAGGGAGAAGAAAAACGACGGAAACATTTATTGCAGCTTATATGTCGATTGGGGACGATGAAAAATTCCTGTTTCAGTTACTAGAGTTTCCCTTTATATTAAAATTAACGAATTTAAACAATAGTTTTTTTTATTCAACAATTTTTTTATCGGTATATGATACACTAATCCTCGATGGAATTCTAATCTAGTGACACATGCCAGCATACAAATTACTATTTTTTAAATTAATATGACGTGATTTCAAAGAAGGTGGTTAAGTATGTATATTTGAAATGCGTTCTTATTGCACTTACCTGTATGTATATAGGTGTGTTTCTTCATATCTGATTTCTGATGGAACCTTTTACCACAATATTGACAAGGATAAGGTCTAGTGTCGGAATGTATGAGAAGGTGTGTTGACAATGTAGACGACCTCTTGAAAGATTTTCCACACTGCTTACATTCGAAGACTTTTTCTACGTTATGAACTGCCCTGCAAACAAAAATTTTATGTCTAAATACTTGAGAAGAATTGACGATTCTACAGAGAATAAACTTCTACACCATTTGTTTTATGAGAGCATAGTAAAAAATATGTTTATGTATAGTATTCAGGACTTAGCCCATCTTCAGCCTGCTGTTGAAGAGAAATGATAAGTTTTCATTAATAAGAAAACTAGGCAATTTTTTTTTTCAAATTTCAATATTTGCACGAAAAATGTTCTAATGTGCCATCTAACACAATACGAAGTTTGCAACATTCCCCAATAAATAATTGGAATTAATACAAAGAGACAAACAAATTCAAGGTATCTTCGTCTATTATTCTGCTAGAATCAGAAAATCTTCAGAAAATATGATTATAATTGAGTATTAACCTACCTGTGTTGACTTAAACTAATTTCATGCCCAAAAGTCTTGTTGCAGAGCTCACAAGCAAATGGTCTCTTTCCATTATGAGATCTTCTGGCGTGAACTTCAAGTCCATGAGGCGTTGAGAACATTTTTTCACACTTTATACAAGAGTAAACGTCCCCAATGGGCATCATACCAGGCCTCATCAACAGGTGGTGATGATGAGGGTGCATTGGTGAAGGATTTGACATGAAATGATGCCTCAACCGATATAAATTATCAGTCGAATGTTGCGAAGCGTATTGATTGTGCTGTGCTTGACCGTTGGCCATAGCAGCAGCCATCGCACTGAAGTACAAAGACGTTGGCATGGGAATAAAAGATCTCTCTTCGCCATCTTTCTGAGGGTATAAACTAGAAGATAAGAGACTCGGGTGTATGAAACTTCTTGGTAGAAACTGCGAACCGTATTCCTGGCTCGACTTAATTTGTGCGTCTTTCAGAAGGTCAGCAAATTGGGGATAGAGGTACGACCTGGTTACGGATATCGTGTCCTGGTAGCACTCCCTCTCAAACTTAGTTTTTGGATTGTCGGGCCTCAAAAGTGCACTCACGGAAAAAGCGTCACACTTTTTAGTAGGAGCATCGTTTTTCTGAATCTCTGTTATTGATGGTGGTCTCGGAGATGGTGAATTAGTTCTGGAATGTATTGGGGAATCCACCTCTAATTCTGGGGAGGTTAGTGGGGAAGGTCTGGGTGACGATATTTCCCATTTATTTATTTGACTAGACTTTGAAGATACCACTTCATCTCCACTGAAGCAACTGTTGTCTTTCTGGTAGCACTTGGAGTTATTATTGTTGCTATGCTCCTCATCTTCATCCTCCGACTTCGAAACTAGGCGGTTGATTCCGAATTTAATCAAACCTGAAATTGAAACATACAATAATTCTGGAAATTCATAATTCTAAATATATTACTGAATACCATAAATCAGAGCAGAATGAATTCATTTCTAGAAATTTTTCATATATTATTCTCTAGTGATAAATAAAAATGACTTTTTAATATATTTTACATTTTTAAATGCAAATGTTTTTCACGAAATAGTCGAAACAGTTCCTGAAAGATGGCTGAATCAACAATATAGGATTGCATTTGAAAACTAATAGATGAAATTAAAATCAACTCTTATGCATATCGATAACAAAATTGGAAACAATATAAGTTTAAAGCACTACTAAAAATATTGAAGGTAATTTCCATCCACATTATATATAATTTATCACATCGTTCACACATAAAAAATCTGCTACTGCTGATTATTCGCTTCCTTTCGCAGAGTAATAGCTACCATTATCTTGGAAGTAATCACAACTAGTTTCGACTTGAAAATACCTAAATTAGCATCAATTTGTGTGTTGTTGGTTTCATAAACCTTTGAAAAGGTGAAAACAGCAAATCAGTCAAGAATCACAAGAGTCATTTTAGCGAAACATGCATCACGATAGACGGACGTCCTCGTAAAAACAACAAATTTAGTGGAAACAATAAGGTTTTCCAACAAGAACAGGTGAATATGTGCAACTATGACTTCAGAGATTTTTGTTTTTTCAATATGTCTTTCTTGTGTCAATAACTTACTAATTAAATACAGTTTCCAGTAATCGAGCACCAAAACTTGTAGTATTATACTTCTTTGGCTGGAGTTTGAAATGAGTTTGAAGGGATATAGTGAAAAATTTCCATGATAATTTCAAAGAATGAAAGTTTTATAGAAAAATAGAAGCTTTCTATAATGAAGGTGTCAATTTGAAAACAGTTCGAAATGTGAATGAAATATTTATTCTATTAGTGTGGTTATTTATTGGCCACACCTCGTATGTCATTTGAAAAAATGATGCTGAATATATCGCAAACTCCAAGTAGAACAGAAGGCAGGTTTTAAAACGAATTGCGTTTCGTCAGAATGAATCGCGTTCGGATCCTAGCGCAGAATTGGTCCCAGCGTGTTTTGTTGAGTGTAAATTGGTGTATCTCCCGAGGGCTCTCACTGCAATCCTGCCCTCTCAATTACGACGACAGTGTCGACCCACCCTTCGCCGACCACGATTATTGCTACCATTTATTAAACACCGGTGATAAATGACTAGATGCTTTAGATTTGAGAAATATGCTCTGGCACCAAGTAGAACAATCGGTTGGAATGTGCAAAAGCGAAAATGGAAATGTAGGCAATGAAGTGCAGTTTTTCACCATTTGGCGGCAATGTAACAATTTTTGAAGTTGAACGTCTTCTGGAGCGATGGAAAATATACTGAAGATCAATGTAATAAAATGAGAATCGACATCGAAATAGATACCACTAAGTTGGCTATTATATGTCAACTTTATTCAAGAAAATTATATTATAGTGAAAGTATAATCTTGAGTACTGATGTGTTGCACATCACTAAGAATGATTCTTTTGATTTACTGTAGGTGGTGGGTTCAATTCCACAGTGTGTGTAAATATGTGTGAATGATTTTGAGTTTTACTGATTGATGAATGATATTAATTGATTATGTATTACGAATACTGGTGTATAATAGCAAAGATATTTTTAAAGCATATTCATTTCTTTAGTAGGCCAGTTCAACGCAATATAAAATTAAAATAATGTATAATAAAATTCGAAAAAAAGTAAAAATTGCAATAAAAAAGAGGTGCTTTCATTAAACCTGTATACGAATAACGCTCCTTATAGTACGAGTACACATTTTGAACTAAGCTACTTCTTTCGATGATGGGTGCATAAAAAACATTTTTCATTCAAACATTTTTGTATGCAATTCACGGTACCTTTTTTGAAGACTTGCAGAATTTATTTTGAATATCTATATGTAATCAAATGTTGAAAAGAAATTTAATAGGGCTACTACTAAATTTCAAACAAACTACCATTGGAAACAGACCTGAATATTTGAATTTTTGATATGAAATTTCTAAGGAAGGGTTTTTAAAGAATTTATGAAATATATATATTGAGAAAGAAACGTGGCATAATATTATGGAATAATTTTTTTGGTTATTTCAAATATTCCTGTGTTTGTATGCATTTCAGCATATATCATATATCATATTACATATAATATATTATATTAAAATTTATTTGAAAGGATAAGACATCCATTTATAATAATATTCCAATGATAAGACAAATGTCAGCAAAAAAATAAGGCCTTATGTTCGTTATTTTAGACATAATTTCTAACTTTTCTGAAAGGGGTGTGACTACTTTTATTGTTCAATATAATCTATATTCTAAATATCTTCATTCTATGAAGATATCCAAATTATAAATTATAAGAAAAGGATGAAGTTATAAGAGTTTTATAAAATCAAAACCAAAATATCCAAAAATGTATAAATAGCAACCTAACGTACATAAATAATGGACACTTCATAATTCTGTTGTAAATAATATATTTTGCAAATTAAGATTAAATTAAAGATATATTGCCGCCATTTCAAATAAATTATGAAACTCTTAATAATGAGTTAGGAGCCCGAAATAAGAGTCAAGTAAACATGTAGCTTAATGAACTGAAGCGAAATTTGAAGGTGAAATTCACTTTGATCATATGATGATTCATATGATCAAAGTGATATCATATCCTTCATATTCTGATCACCTTATGATAGTAAAATAACAATGAATTGTATTGTGAACAAAGATCTCAATAAAACGTCTTTTCATTATTTCATTTATTTCTCCATATTCAGATATTTTATATGAGAATTATCTAAGGGTTGTAACAAATGTTGGCATTTTCACAACTAAAAATCAGTTATTCACTCATACTGATAAGATGATATTTTAATCAGATGATATTTTAATCTTTTTTCATTGATTACGATATCCTCCTCTAGTTCGTTGTCGTCCCTCAATTGAACTCTTCAAGAATGTTATTCTAAGTAACATCTCAAATTGAATTCTTCAGAATAATGTCCAAAGACAAGTGTTATTCAAGAATGCACTAGAGTTCAGTGAGCATCTAAAGGACAAACATTCTTTCGAGAAAGGTAGAGTGTTTCAATAAAAAGAAATACCTAAGACGAAATATCTTTGAAATTAGTTAAAGTGTTTCTATTAGAACGCCTTTATCTATAAAGCTGTTTTACACAATTGTTCTCGTTCGATATACAATTAATTCTGTTTGTCTATTTCTGCTACAAAATCACAACCCCTCGTAAAAAATGAACCCTTCAAAATTTGCTGTATATTATGAACTACTCGTATGATTAATTAGACGAGTAACGTCTATAGAACTCCGTCATCCCCTAAATTAAGACATAAATAGCAAAACGTTCCGCTTCTCATTTACCACGCGAGTAAACGATAAATAGAGGCTACATAATATATTCTTTTGATGGCTTTACGAATCATTAGGTTATGACCGAATAGTTTAACATGGGTAGGTCTTAGGGGTGCCTTCCCCTCACACAGTACCCCTTTCATTTGTCCTGACACGATACGCTCAGAACATAAAGAATGGGGGTGTAATGTGTTCAAGGGTAACTCTGAATAATTCATGACTTTCTTGTGACATCTGTTCTTCAACTTCACAATATTAGTGCTATATTATTACTTTCTTTTTTTCAGAATGATATTTGCACTTTTCACCGACACTTTAATCGTAAATTTAAGGGGAATTATTTAGAATTAGTTTTTGGGATTACAAATGCATATATCTATAATAATATATTGATAATATTACTTTCAAAACGTAATGACTACATACATATCTACTGTCATAGCAAACGCGATCATTGAAATATACAGTTACGTATAGTTCAGTAATACGAAAAATCATTTACCCAAATGATCTGTTTGAATTGAAATTTAATTAAACAAATTTCAATTTCATAAACCCACTACATCGAATAATCAACTACAAATAATAATATTCCCAATTACTGTGTTGCAAGTTTATTGCCAATTTTCGATAGGTATAGTTTTTACCTTATGGTAAATGAATTATCCAGTATAATACTTTCTATGGAATGATCGATTTTGATTTCGTTCATATCAATATCTCATGATCGTTTCCATTCCGTTATTGTCGATAATACTCTCCAGCAGAGAAACAAACACCTTATTCGTAAACAAAAAACTTTCAGACGCTGAACTTACAACCTGTTTGATCAGGTAAATTATTAACCAGTCTCTAGTTGTTCCTTTTCTTCATATCTCGACAAAATAATATATTGCATTCAATATGAATTGAGCATAATATTGTACAGTTATTTGAGGATATGTGGTATTTATGAAGAAATCGACATTGAAAAAGTGAATGGTACATTTCTATTGTGAATTGGTCATTTTGAAATTCTGAAAATTGCCTGGATGAATAAAAACAAAGCATTTTGATCTGCTTGCCACCTCCTGTGGAATGTTGGAGGCACTAGTTACATCAACAAATTTTATGTATTCAAAATGAACAGAGTAACTTAATTTTTCACTTGAAACGAAAATGATTACATAGAATTCTCAAAATTTGGCACTGTATATGTACCATGTAACTTTGTCACCTGCATCTTGTACCTATTCCATAACTTTATGCAACAATAGTTTGTTTATGCGTAATTGTCTCGAAATTATGACCCTCTACGTCTGCAGAGTATATTAGAAAACGCTTCCTTGAAAGAAGCTTTAATTTTTGGGAAAACATTACCCATTATACTCCATTCAATATGTCCACTGTGTTGTTTTGCAGTTATTACGTTGATTATTTCACCAGGTGTTTATTATATTATATACTCACAAAACGTAAGAGTATACATTTTTTCATAACTATAACCTCTATGAAACAGTTTTTCAGGAGACCTCAAATCCACCCCACTGATCACTTTATTTAGAGGTTGGTTCAAAATATATTGAAGGAGTGCAAAATAAATTTCTATTATAAATATCTGGAGGTCAATTCCTGGTATCTATTTTTCCGCAACATTTAATTCGTTCACAATAATGTAGGTATAGCTAGGTACAATTTTTGTAAGAAGAATTATATTTGATTTGGTGTTCCAGTTGAAATGTTGAAATCATTTCATTGAATCTAATACATTACTTGGTTAGATTAGCTTCCCTGTTTCGTTGAGAAGAACTAACAGTAGCAACATATTTGGGTATCCCACCTGCTGTCCTGATTATTATTCCATTAATGCACCAACGAACAGAATGTTTAGTTATGGTAATAGTTATCGTAATAGTTATCTGAATACAGACTTATGTTTTTCACGTCACTCGGGCAGTTTAGTTCTGAAGTAATTGACTGACTTTAAAAAGTGAACAAATAACAAATAAATATTTTTTGGCAAATATTGTTCTGAGAATCCGCGGTATCAAACTCAAATCCGCGGAGTTGAGAAGCAATTTAACAGTGCACGTATCAGTATTCAGAAGTCCATCAATTAAAAAGGTATTTTCCCAGAATACAACTAAATAATAAATGAATGTATGAAAACTTCGTTTCAAGATAAGATGTATAATCTTATAATTCCTCAAATCGAAATAGAGTAAAATGGTTCCAATTTCAATCATGTTTCGATGATTTCACTTCCAAATTTTTTTTTGGGTTCAGTTCTGATGCTAGGTGAGATATCATTGAAATGTCTTATAGGTACAACTATATTCTGGTCTTTTTCAGTAGGACTTTCTTGTGCCTTGTATATTTCAAATAAATTGGTCTCTTTCAATAAGTAGTGTTGGTCTTGTCCTCAGATAAATACTTGTTTTTGAAGACAAAGAGCACACATTATTGCATGTGTATAGCTGGAGCTGTTAAGAGGCCATATTCTCTAATTTTTCCTACATGACCTCCTATACCGAAGGCCAGTTCTTTCTGGAGTCCGAATATAGTATGAAAACTTGATTGGGTTATATAAAATATAAATAGAATTATATGAATCAAACTCTGTCATAGTTCAGACAGTTTCTGTAAATGAGAATGGATATTTTTATAAAAATCTTGTCTTATATTTTATTTGACTGAACATTCTTCATTCATTGGATCTTGGTATTATAGCATATCATTCAATTCGTAAACTGTCATTTGGTTATAATGTCTTTCAAATATAAGAATATCTACCTAAATTTTTATTTACGGTCGTAATATCTTCACATTTCACGTTTGTTTTGCTTCTTCTTCACTTCTTTGAGTTCCATCTTTATTATAATTGATTTATGTTGATTTATTGAACAATATCACTTTGTGAGCGGTATTCGGAGTACTTATTGAATATTTTGATGAATTTCGTTACGTGTGTCATTATCATTCATCACTCGAATAATTTTGAGCAGTTCTGTGTCGCATGAAGTCAATAGAGGCTTGAATTGAGCATGTAGAAAAATCACATAGTTTATTTGTACAATGAACAATCAAGCATACAAACTTTTCTTTATCACGTTACGCAGTGCATTGAATTTTTCGAGAAATGATTATGAAATACTGCCATATATTTTTCACCTCTAAATCATCAAACCTTTTTCTATTTTCTGTTAGATTTGTCAACATTCATTCTCATCGAGTTTGTTTCAAATTTAAATAAACAAGCGTGAATACATTTGAAAACATAGGGACACAAAACATCTGCCGTTCGGGATTTAACGGGATTGTTTTTCCGTGAATGGTCCTACTATTTGTTGATTATGTTGTGTTTGATTTTCCAGCGAAAGAGCGCGGAAAATTGGATTTTAATTGTCCCTTCACGTCTGACAGACGAACGGATCATTCGGTTTTTATTAACTATCATATAATTTTTAGTATAATCCTTCATTCCTGTCCAATTTGTGCAGTTTGAAAAGCAATTATATGTTCACGATAATTACATGCTATTTTCAAAGATTCTGGAGAATATAGGATGCACTCTTATCAGTGCTTCTAGGTAGATATTGAACCTAAAAGCTTCAAAAAAAGTATTTGCATATAATAATAATAATAATGATAATAATAAGTTCTTTATTCTCAACAGGTATAACACCCAATTACAGAAAATAATAACATTGTTGAATACATAAGTAAATAATTAAAATGAAAAGGATATAACAAAGAACTCAATCTAATTTTAAAAAATAGTAACTTATAACTGCATTATAGCATTCAATGAAATATTACAAATAATTCAATCTAAAACATTTCATTTTAGTCAATTTTTTTTGTTCACAAAACTCCTGGTAATAAATTCTATGGAGTCAAAGTGAATGTCACAATTATTGGCAACTCTATTGAATGTAGGCTACATAAACCAAATGAGGGATTGTATTGGGAAGTTGGTCCTCGGAGTCTCTAGGTGGAATAAATCTGTATTACAAGAATTTTGGCTAGGAACATGAAATTTTAAAGCGGACAAGAGAGGAGGACAACCAATACTATTGTGGAGTAATTTGTACAAAAATTTGAGTGATAAAATTTCTCTCCAGCTCTGCAATGAGATTAAACTAAATCGACTCAATAATTCGTTATGATTGACTCCTCTCTGTGAATAAACTTTATCCTCCGTCCAAAATAAGAATTTCAAGAATATGTATAAAATGTATTCAATGTATATTTTCATGATAATCCTGTATATTTTCATGGAATACATCCTGTATATTTTCATGTTTATATAACACTTTTTTTGGCATCATTGATTTATCATCACGGTTATTGACATAGATTTTCCATTGAAATTTTCGTTGTGATTTCACAAAAATTCATGGATGGAATTCATAAAGTACATTTTTTTCACATTCAAAGCAACACAAACAATTGAAATGTGTATTGGGACCGTTCGTTGTAATAAACTTAACAACAGGGAATTAATTTAGCAAACCCCACTGAAAATCAGATAATTCATATTTGTCCATGAATTGTTTGTTATGTTTTCGTGATGTATGTTCATGTCAAATCGAGTAATCAAAAATTCCCACTGTTACGACCAAACGAAAGCAAATATGGCGCCGTCCCCAAACGGTAAACAGGATTCCATTTCGACACAATGCATGTGATTTGGCGAATCATGGAAAACTATATTCTAGACATTGATCAACTTGAATTCGATAATGGAAATTGATGAACCAGATCAACATGTCACCTGATGGAACACAGAACCCTTGTGTTATTTGGTGAAAATTATCGCACAAATTACAATTTCTTTCGGGAGAAATCTACAATAACATAAAAATTTCTCATAACATAAGAGAAGGCATAAGGATGATATTATATTTGTTATAGAAATAGGTGATATTGATACACATATTGAATTTTCGTGTTAAACAACCATGTAACTATGGACATGAAGAAATGTATTATTTTTATAGTGAAAATTGAAAATCGAAGTTACATCTAAAAGTTTTCGAACTCGACTGGGATTCGAAATAGGTTATATTCGAATTAGGTTTAGAGCAGCTGGGCGTAAACCTGAAGATCTGGGTTCGAATTCTAGTCGAGTTCAAAAACTTTTAGATGTTCTCAATTGTCACCATTGGATAATATATATATATATATATATATATATATATATATATATATATATATATATATATATATGTATATAAGATTATGTTTATAATCTTCATCAGAACTATATAAAATAACAGATGTTAATAAAATGTAATGACAAAAATTTTTACATCTTACGGCTAACTAGGTTAACTGTTTGGCAAACACCATAAGCAAAAGTGTGTGTATTCAATATATATATGATATTACACAGAAACTGGATATTAATAATAATAAAATACATACAACTAAACGATAGAACCGATAAACTAGAATTGCCGGAGCACAGATAAATGTCATCGAAAAAGCACAGAAGATTAAAGGGTGAACATTTGTTTCTAGAATGTTTCACCCTTTTACCTTCTGTGCTTTTTCTGTGACATTTATCTGTGCTTCGGCAATTCAATTTCATCAGTTCTATCGTTTAGTTGGGTTGTCACAATTTTCATATTCTCATATTTTATTATTATTAACATCCAGTTTCTGTGTAATATTATCCATTTTTTAAGTACACACTTCTGCTTATGGTATTAGTCAAAGAAATAACCAAGTTAGCCGTAAGATGTAATAATTTTTGTCATGACATTTTATTAACATCTGTTATTTTATAGAGTCCTGAGGAAGATTATAACCATAATCGTAATATAGACCAGGTTAACAAATTGGTTACGTTTCAGTTATAGTGGGCCTACTTTTTTGCCGAGAATTCATAGAAATATTTTCCATTTAAATTATACGGCAACACTCCATCCATTATTGTTATATATAATATATATTCTATATATAAGGAATGTTTCTCAATAAAATATATATATATATATATATATATATATATATATATATATATATATATATATATATATATATATATATATATATATATATATATATATATATATGTATTAAAACATAAATAAAACAAGTAAATAATGAACAATAAATTATCAAAACAAGAATAAGCATAATCAAGAGACAATAACACCTCAGAGGGGAAAAAGTTACAATTCAAAAGAAGACTCAAAACCTTCACCTACTTCAATCAGAAAGTCGTAATTCGCAACGAAAGGTCGACTGAAATAAAGAGTTTTCAATTCAAAAAGCTCGTTAATGCTGAAAATATAAAAGAAAACAGGCAATAACTCATTCTGTCTATACATGTTATACACTTCAGAAGCGAATGCTGAGCCGGTATTTTTCATTGCTTTACCTATATGAATAAAAATATACAAACAACAACAATTCAACAAAGATGGTGGCAGTGCAACTCACAGCTGATGTATGGTCAACACCAGGTTGGAAATGTCGGAAAATTCTGGACTTCTTCAGGCAATAAAGAGTCACAGAAAGGGAAAAAACCTGTTTGATGTCTCGGCAACGCGTAACTATCCAAGTCTCGGTGATGCTACCCCGGGCCTAACGTGAAATGTAATTCATTGGGCCAAGACTCACCAGTCTCGGCCCAAGCTTGAGATATCATGTGAATGACCAAGGTTGGGAAATTCTACCTTGGGCCGAGCTCAGGTAATCATTATAATGGTCGAAGTTTTCTATCCAGTCTTAACCCTAGCATGGACCAATGTAGATTGCCGAAGCTGCAGATCCAGTGTTGGACCAAGCATGGCCCCGTGATTCAACTCCGGGACGTCCTGCATGAGTAGTGGTGTTTGCAATTCAAATTGAGGTAGATGAATTTATTGACTTACCCTCGTATAACAGAGATTATTCAGTGAGTCATTTCGATCGTAAATTTATTCTATGAATGTGTACTTATATGCTTAGATTCATCTTAATTTAATGTTAATGCTCTTAGGCCACTACTCATTTGAATATGAAGTTAGAGTGCTGACGAAACGTAAGTCTACTATTGCATATTTTATCAATCAATGTATTATATCAAATTTTTCTGTACTTTTCTAGGATCATAAATCACTTCCATCAAGTGAAAACGAATTCGAAATTTTAATATTATCATCTCCAACCACTTCGGCCTCATTCCGATAATGATAACGCTGACATTTTTCGAATTGGATGAAGAGTCAATCTTTCCAGTAATCCCATTCAATATTAGCACAGTACCTATTTTTGATTTCCAATAGTTCGAAAAACCGCTACGGATGACGATAAAGATGGATTTCATACACAAAACGACGTTGTAAATATTTCAGTTGGAAGATAAATGGCGAACCGTTCGATGATGCATTTATCTACGAGTTTATATGTGCAGGGATTACGGCAGCAGACGTCGACTTAGATAGCGGCTCGATGAAAGGTCGATAATGCCGGGATTTTCGATATCGATGTCAACATGATGAATTGCTTCACGGATTGTAAATCACATATAATCTAACAGAGGTGATTGTTGCCCGTGGCAAACCAAACATTGCGTCGATAATGCTATTTGAATACGTGTAAACACATGTAAGGTATATCTTCGTATATTGTGATAAATCAAAGGTGTGTGCGAAGCGAACCGATCGCAGTGGAAGTAAGGAAAAAGTCGAACTGACTTCGCTCAAGAACTGTAATCCAGTATGAGCTCAATTATTTTACATAATGTTCAATAGAAATATTTTGAAAATATCCCCCACATGAAAGTATTTCTCAGAAAAGTTCTCAGAATTTAATAATTTGGAAATCTTGAAGACCTACCAAACATCTTTTTACAATATAATTTATTCGGGATTTATATAATCCGAAGGAACGTCACACAACTAACTCTTTGCCGGTCTGTGGCATTTTACTTGGCATGTATAATACCACATTTTTATGTGCTTCATACTGTGTCGCCTCTTTCTGATGGAAAGCGAATTTCGAAGCCTATTTCTCAACAGAAATATATCAATGTGAAGGTATTGAAGACTTATTCTAATGTTTTTAATTAATGTGGCACCTAATACTTCAGTTAAAGTAGTATCTCAGCTAGGAACTGAGTCAGTATTCAATTCAATTTTCTTGAAGCTCAATTATGTTATCGATATACTTAAGTTTATTCTTGGTTCTTGAAATTTTGGTTTTTGGTTTTGAAATTTGAATTTCTCAAAATGTTACGTAATACGTAACCAACATAATATAATGAGATAATCAAATAATGAAGTTTCATTCAATATGTTTTGTTTAATTTTAAGTATAACGTGGTTTCGTTACGTGATCAAAAGATCAATGCTTCAAAAGCGTTAGAAAGCGTCACGTTTCAAAAAATCACCCCTTCCACAAGGCCATTTGAGCAACCCGTTTCAAAAATAAACTGAGGCATATTATTTTCATCTAGATTTGTACTAAAATACTTGACATAAAGGCACCATAACTGGAAATCTTCATCAAGCTCAGTTATAATGTCAAGTCTGAAATACCCTATGAAGCTAACAAAATATTAACCGCTTAATAATTTTCTCCTTATTGGTTGCGTTTGAAATGACAATAACTCCAATTTTGGACTGTGAGAATGAACGTACACCTATATACTTATTTCATTCCAAATTTTCAGTAAATATGCATGAATTCATTTTTTTTTTTGTTCAAATCATGTTGAATTGTGTCCAGGCTGGTATAAAATCGATGATATTTAAATAATTGTCCGGTTGGTTTTCATAGTATAGGTAAAATCGAAATGAGTGTTGATTTCTTTTGAAAAGACAATAGATAGCTGGTGAAAACTTCATGAAGTTGAACGAATTCTGTGATAAATAATTTGAATAAAACAAAGTAGTTTTTTAATTTTCACTATAATTTAGTCAAACATGATAATTTTGTTTCACCAGCACAATGGCTTCATCAGATGGTAAAGTCTTAATAGTAAATTTAAATCAGTAATGTGAAGATTGAAAAAATACTTAGTTTCATTCAAATTATGTTGTTAATTGTTCATCATGTATTGGCCCAATCGATTAGTGTTTTTGATAAAATTCAGAAAAATATAATGAAGACATTGAATACTATCTTCGATCACAAAACATTACAAAATGAAATACAATTGATATTGAATAACAACTAAAAACATACATAAAATTGTTTTATGTTATATATTCTATTCCATTATATTTCTAGTAGTGAAACTTGTACCAATTATACCTATATCATATTTCATTTCAACTCTAGATAATAATATTTCTCCAAATGTTTAGAGAGATCTTTTTATGATTTATTGAACGTTATCAATTTTTATGACCTATAGATGTGATAAATATCACCAATAATTCAGTTTCAAGGAAATTTTATATTACACATTTCCAAGTCACGAATTCTACAGAAACGTTCCAGCTTTCGAAGAATTATTAACCCTCAACGTAATATGACTAGATTTGTTCATGCAATAATCCAATGCAGCGTTACATGAATTATCGTTGTTTACTCAAATTTCCAACAATATTTCTTATCAGCCTATTCGTATAAAATTTTAACAGTTTTCTTTATTTGTATTCCGCCTTCGGTAGTGTCCGTTTCAAAATAGCTGTTTATTCTTCTTTCGTGTCACCAAACGATAGCGATCGAATTTGCAAACAAGGACAACATGGAGGAATTGTTGTGTCTGGTTAAACCAACATTCACTGACGGCAAACATTGTTTTATTCCTTCAATAAAACGGAAACTTGACATGCAGACCAAATCCTCTTTCACGAAATGTTTATTCTTGATGAAAATCGTTTGTGTAGTTTACGATTTTTACATGGCGAATTTTTCTATCATATCATTGAATATTATAAAGCATCCAAAGCTTCTGTCGAGCTAAGCGATCATCGGAGCACCGCAAACCCCTGCAATTGAATGTGGCGGAATGTTACATTGAATCTGGCTTAAATACAGATTATAATACAGATTATATTTTGGGAGATATCCAGAATGTCCCTTTCTGGATATGAAAATTTATGAACGTCTGTAGGAAAACTACCATTATCATTTATTTGGCTTATTATTTCCAATACTCTTTTCAAGTCTCCAGTGAGGTTTTCGGAACCACCGTTTACTATCGTCATAGTTTGATGAGGACTTACATCTGACCAATAGTGATCGTTACATCAGTTGAATATGCTACTTATAAAAGCATGATCGGTACAAATAACATTTCGAAAGAAATATGGATCTATTCGATTTGTTTGCAAAAACTATCGACGATATACAGTTTGTCTTTCTTGATGTAAATCATGGACCTTTCTGATTGCATATGATTATTGATGAAATTATTGAAGCTTTATATTTGATAACTCCTATTTGCCATCCACTGTATCTTCTAGATGTATTTAGATGTGCAACAATATAACCTAGAGTATTAATTTTTTGATTTTACCTGTTTTCTTTATTGTAAGTTTTGTTTCTAGATTCGCAACTAGGTTTTCTTAAGAATTAATCCGAATGATAAAATGGTTGAGCAACTATTCTAGCTGATTTAGCCTGTTGGAGTTTCTGTAACTCCAATCCACTCAATCCGAAACTTTAAATTGCTATGATGGTGTTAAAATTTTCGTATTTCGTTAACAGAACTTCAATTAACATTCAGACACAGCTTGCTGAAGACGCAACAATAGGACGAGCTGGGTTTTCGTATAAATAACGGGTGTTTTTTTTTCAGAGGTATAGAACTTTAGTTGGCATTACTGTTGAAGATGGCGACCGATTCAACAGCTGAGAAGTGATTTATTTTCAGTTTGGTTTGGCAATTCATCATGAAGAGACTCACGCCTGAGCAACGCTTGCAAATAGTGCAATTTTATTTCGAAAATAATGGTTCTGTGCGGAATACGTTCCCGATTTTCATAAGCGAATTTTGTTTAGCGATGAAGCACACTTCTGGTTGAATGGCTACGTCAACAAACGAAACTGCCGCATTTGGAGTGAAGATAATCCTCAAGTGTAAGTCAAAACACCGTTACATTCAGAAAAACTGACTGTTTGGTGCGCTTTATGGGCTGGTGGAATCATTGGTCCGTACTTCTTCAAAAACGATGATGGTCAGAACGTTACAGTCAATGGTGATCGGTAAAGAGCGAGGATTACTAACTTTTTCATTCCTGAATTGAACAACCATGATGTCCAGGAGCTGTGGTTTCAACAAGACGGCGCAACATATCACACGTTCACGCTCGTGCCACAATCGATTTATTGAAAGACACGTTTGGTGACCGCCTAATTTCACGTTTTGGACCTGTGAATTGGCCTCCAGGATCATATTGAAAATGTAATGCTACAAGATTATCTTTCGAATAAAAAAATTTTTGTCAATCGAATGATCCATCGTTGTTTTATTGCAATTTAAAGTTCTATACATCTAAAAAAAACACCCTTTACTTCTGTCAAGATGATAAGTGGCCTTGGAAAGGACTAACGTCGCATATAAATTTGTTCTTCGAGAGTTTCTTCAATTTTCAGTTGCTGTGTATTTCAGAACTACCATTGATAGCTCTGGTGTATTTGAATGGCTTTTTTGACTTCGTCCACATGTATGGAGATTGTTATTTCTTATGTTTCTTGATTATGTCATTCATAATTATTTATATTATTTTTATTCAAAGAGTGAAGGTCATAGACCTATATATGTTAGGTAGACTTGCAGTTTAATGCCGATTCCGAATGACTAAAAACACGGTGGCAATCAAATGCACCTGCAGCAGTGAGCCCAAAGCTTTATAGACTACTGAGGCTCTCCCTAAAACAACACCCAATGGCTAGATGCCTTCATTTGATTTTTTGCAGCGGTTTTTTCTTCTTTACTGAATTATATTTCCTGTGAACTTACCAACAGTTTTTAATGACCAAATTCAGAGATTTTTTCATTCATCAAATTCGTAAATTTCTAATTAATTAGATAAATAGATTAATAGAGATGTTAAATGTTTCAATGATAGTTTCAGTATTTGATGAAATTATTCATTTAGAACGGTGATTAACTGATAGGATTTTGTACTTCTGCCAATTAAATACAAATATTATTGTCTTGGCAACAGAATATCAATCTTTATTTGCTACCCATAAAATAATCTCAATTTCTGTTGGGATCATTTAACAGATAAAGGTTGTAAAA
The DNA here is from genome assembly GCA_030704895.1 of Henosepilachna vigintioctopunctata. NCBI lineage: Eukaryota > Metazoa > Arthropoda > Insecta > Coleoptera > Coccinellidae > Henosepilachna > Henosepilachna vigintioctopunctata. The sequence goes on along the minus strand of JARQZJ010000062.1, from coordinate 4,915,517 downwards.
TGTTCAATAAGGATTACTTTACGCAATACCTTGAAAATATAATTCTAAGATACGAGTCATCGATAATTCGCCTTCAAAGAAACCAATAATCCCCAAATCAGAGCAATAAAGATTAAGAATGACACAATAACTGAGAATTTTCAACCAATTTAAGATTGGAAAATGTATTACTATTTTATTGTTAACAGATAATCCGAGATTTAATGTCGGCATGCTTTAATATATGACTAAAAACATCATAAAACTGATTTAGTTGATTACTAATAACGGTTTGAAGTTTGATAAGATAAAGATTATATCGTGTTTGGAAGGTGAGAATTAGTAAGAAAATGTCAAACTTATTGGGCTGATAGATAAATTCCATACTTTAATCTTGTAATTTTCATGATATTTGTATCAAGTTTTTTGCTATTAATGATGTGAATTTAGTTGGAAAAAAGCATTTGAAATCTGTTCTGCTTGCTCAAATATGGAATTTATAACGACTCAAAGATGAAATATTTAATGTTCAGATTAAAGTTATATAGTTACATGAAAAGGGTGGTAAATCAACACGAGCTTAACAAAACATTTATTTAGTCTTAGCATTATCTACGTACTAACTGAAGAACGTATATATAACCTGATAAACTCACATTGTCATCCTTTCTTCCTAGAAATCCTATCATCTAGAAAGTATAAATTAAATGAAAATAACATATAAAGGAAGTACGCGATTAGAACAATAACAAAACTTGGTTAATTTTCGTTCTCTGTAATTTTTTCTGTGATAATTTTTCATTGCAGCTATAATAAATAATGCAATAATGACTACTTCACATTCTTCTGATAACTTGCCTTATCCCGACATGGTGGGTCGGCTTTTCCCATCATACTACTCCATTTATTTTGAAAATATTCCTCATGGAGTACCAATACTTATACATCTTTTTGAACATTCGTCATCCAGGTGGTTCAAAACCGCGACTTTTCCTTTCCTTCGTGGCACTGGAAAGGCGTCTATTGATCACTTGATCACAAGGTCCTTTCACAAGGTAAATTTCCCACCATATCTTCACTACTTCAAATTCAAATGTATTATAGTGTCTTATACTGTCTAGGACACCCTCCTCGAATACCTATATTGTATAGGCGATTCACTGGCATAAGCTATTGTCGACATGTGGTATAGACATATGGTACACTCGATTTTAAACGTTATATAAGTATAGATGCCATCTGCATGAGGGTGGAGGTAATTTGAAGTTAAAACCAATTGAAATCCACGAAAATCGCACCTTAAACAGAGTGCGCTTAATAAATACCAAGAAATTTTCTGCATGGCAGTGAAATCTATCTGGACCTTCTTCTTTTTGTCCAACCCATGTTTCAATTATCTCTGGCTCAGAAAATTCTCTTTGAATAGTCAGGTTGTGCTGGACAATTACCTTCTTGATGTTGTTCACCAAGAGACTGGTGGCCTGCCTCTTCTACTGATCGCGTTTGATATGACACAGCAGTCAGTCGTTGAACTAGTGTTGTCTTGGTTCGGGTCTAAGGGCCGTCGTCGGTTGGAATTTCTTCCTAACGTTTCGCAAGCACGAGTGGCGAGCTTCTTCAGAGGTCGTTAAATTTATGATTCTGGAAGTAGACTCTACTTCTGGAAGTCTACTTCCAGAATCAGAAATGAAACGACCTCTGAAGACGCTCGCAACTCGTGCTAGCGAAACGTTAGGAAGAAATTCCAACCGACGACGGCCCTTAGACCCGAACCAGGACAACACTAGTTTGGGTTTAATATATTGTATATTTTCTTAACAGAATCAATATCATGTTCACGTCTCTAAATATGTACCATACCAGTGCCATTGATTTTGTCTCACTCTTTCTGCGATCGGAGCTACTTTGAAAATGTTTCTAATGTGCTCATTACGCACTATATACTAGAGTGTCACTCCTAGCGCCTATTTCAACATCTTCATCTCATTTGTGTGTGGTTGTTGTTCGTGCACTTTTCTCGTAGTTCAGCATTCTGCTCCATATGTTGAGGCAGGTCGCACCACTGTTTTGTGCACCTTCCCGTTCATCTCAGTGATTCTGCGATCGCAAAGAAATCTATCTATACCATTGGTAAATAATTCTAGGTCAAGAGGAAAACACTTTCCAATATCGATGTTGCACAAACATTTGAACCAATTGTTCAAATTGCAAAACAAAAAAGGCTTAGTGAGAAAGACATCAGCAGTATCAAATTCAGTCGAAAAATGCTCAAATACTTTCTGGTATGATTTGAAGTAGTACCATAAGCTTTGTTATACAGTCATTACTTGAACACAAATATATACGATGTGATCAACATCATTTAGATAGGAAAAATTTGAAAAAGCATCTCTTATATAACATGCTAATATGTACCTATTTCGAAATGGTAATAAAATATATTTAACATGATGTAAATTTACTTGCAAATCCAGTTGAGTATTTTCGGAAACATTATATTGAACTAATAGATAGTATTTCAGAAGCTATAGGTATGCACACTAAATAAAAGAAGAAACAGAAGGGTCGAGCGCGGAGGATTCCAAGGTCATCTCACATGAATTCACTAGATTTTCAAATTGGACTAAATTTAGAAGAGAGTTGTACTGCCTTAGCCAAGCTGAATACTTTCAAAGAAACAATGCTCTTTTCAAACTAGGTATATTGAAATATGGCTGTAGCTTGGTACTCAATTTCTATTGTAGATTCAATATTGAAAACGAGACTTACATCATGCTTCTCCATATTGTCAATTTGAGAAAATATACTATGCCTTTTGTCCAATTAAAATTTCATTGTTTCTTCAGATACATTTCCAAAGAATTCTTCCACGTAGAATTCGATGGTTTAATTACAGAATATATTTTTTCGAATTCTAGACCAAAAATTACGAATCGAGGAATCATTTTCTTTAATGGTTCACAAACACAACTCATACCTATATTCCTGCATTTTTCAATAGTCCTCGAATTCGCAATTCAAGAGCGTAGCACACTGGATGTTTCACATGAGATATCTTTGAAATTCTGAAAACATATATTTCGAGTATTTTACTTGAAACATCTACCTAAGCTGAAAATTAAACCAAAAAAAAAAGAATTAGTTTAATAATATTAGATCAGTGAAGAATCCAGTTCATTCGGACGATTATGTAAAGTAGCTAAGACAATTTATCAAACAATTAATCCAGCACAGAACAAAGATAACGAAATAACGTAGCTCGGAAATGACATCACGGCCTCTTGTGAGGTCCATCAATGCGTCCGCCCGTTTATACAAATACCGCCAGTCACTATCACCGAAGCTCTTCAATTGACAATTTACTTTGACGGTTCCGATATTTCAATCAGAACAATTGATGAGTAGGCGCTTCTCGGAAATGAGGATGAACAAATGAAGGTTTAAGAAAACAAGGCGATTTGTGTTCAATTACTCAACGGTAACTGTTTGTAAAAGAGATTGGATTAACTGGAATTCGTAAGTACATGAAAGAGGAAGAACATAGTTTCATATACGAGTATATTCAACAGATTTCTGGAGCAGTAAAATCGGTATTGAAATTTCGCAAAATATTTTTCATAGTATATAAGTCAGAAATACTGATTTAGAGTTTGTTTACAACAAACTTACTATGCTGTTCGAATTAATTGGGACATACATTTTTCTTCTTTGTTTGAGTTACTGTAGTAAGTATGTGAGTATCAGGGTGGCCCAAACACCCTCAAACTTGCTTGTTTACTACCAGAGGTGATGTGAGTGTTCGACCTTGACCATCATTTACATTCTCACCGGTTTTACCTCGCCATAAATACAGTTGTGACCCTACCTGTGCGACAGTTGGTGGTTTCACTTTTGATACGTGCTGTATTGTCTTGTCCAAAGATGGTTATCACTACGAGGAAGCGTTCCAAAATTATCGCGCTTAATGAACAATGACATATTAATGACTGTAAGAGGTATAGCTGGAGCTGTTGGTGTGGAAAAGTCCAGCGTTTCGAGAATTTTAAAAACATTTGAAGAAAGTGGCTCATCGTCTCCAAAAAAAAAGGAAACTGTGACCGCAAACGCAAAACTACTCCAAGAACAGACAAATTGTTGATAAGAAATAGCAAAATTAATCCAATAAGGACAAGCACTGATCTTCGAAGGGATTTAATGGTTTCTGGTGTTGAGGTGAGCACCTCAACTGTGCAAAAACGACTGCTGGAGGTTGGCCGTAAGGCAAGAAGACCAAGAAGAAAGCAACTGCTTAGCCAGAAAATGATGAAGAAACGTTTGGCATAGGACAAAAATTACCGTGCGTGGACTGTGAACCACTGGAAGAAAGTAGTTTTTAGTGATGAGACACATCTGTTTGTTCAAGGGCACAAATCAAGTGTTGTTGGACGAAGTGATGGGGAAACTTTGCGGCCTGATCACATCCAGAAAACAGTAAAACATCCTTCGAAACAAATGTTTTGGGGTTTTTTCACAACCAATGGCACTGGACGATTGGCTCCTATAACACTGGGATGATGATTTCAGTGAATATATGGAAATATTGCGCACCAGGATTGTCCCATTCATGGAAACGTTTGATTGAACAGTTCAGCACGACCTGGCTCCCTGCCACAATTCCAAACAAGTGCAGGCCTTTAAGCGTGAGAGTGAAATAAAAGTACTCGATTGGCCGAGGAATTCACCTGATCTCAATCCCATTGGGAATTTATCGAATATTTCAAAGAAACTACTGGCAAAAATGGATTGCACTACAAAATAAAAATTATTATAAGTGCAATTCAGGTGTGATTTTATGATGACGAATTGAAGAAAATCTGTGCTACGCTAGTGGAATGCCAAGACGGGTTCAAGAAGTTATTTCTGCGAAAGGAGGACATACTTCATATTAATATGAAGAATTTACTCTATTTTGTATATATTTACTCATTAAAATGTGTGATTTTACGAGAACATTGTTTTTATCCTTTATCCCAATTAATTAGAACAGCATAGTATTGTTAACTACAATTGGAATCTATAACAACATATTAATTTAATTATGAATTCATCTTTCACAAATATGTATATATTATGCCTACCAGATTTATCCTCTGAAATTTCTGAACCAGATTGTGCCAGAGTGCTTAAATATCTAGGACCTACTGGTAGAGTAGGTGAGCCCCACAACATCCTGCAGTACTGAGCAGGAGAAGGAAACTGTAGCGGAGACGAGTCAGTACGTTCTGAAACATTTATAAAGAACTGAAATCAATTCCTGCATAAAATCAACTGTACAAGTTGAATCAACGATAGGTTGAAATATATTGCCAACTTATTGCGAGGAAGTACTATAATTCCAAAAAATTTATTTACATTCAATAAATCAAATCCGTTCATAAAAATAACCAATTTTTGTGAAAGAATAATTTGATTCATATTATTGATAACAACTCCATAAAAAAAAACTTTTGGAGAAGGTGAGACTGTGCAGTTTAAAATAATTTGTTTGAATAAAATTAATTTTTTTTCAATTTAACAAAATATTCTCATTTATTTATAGATTTACCGTAAACTTATTCCATTTTTTTAAAATATACATCAGATGTAACCTGTCAGCCAATATAAGGTATATTTCTTCCTTATAACATCAAAATAGCATTTTTTCAATGGCACCCCTAAGCTACTATTTTCAACTATTAATTTCGATATTTTTCAATACTTTTTGATATATTTAAATTTACGTGAATAAACATCAAAATAAATGGAAAATTGATTTTCTAGAATTTATCGCAAAGAATTATTAACAATGACAGTTTTCACCGTTGAAAATAGTTGAGGATTTATCTTGAAAGTAAACAAAGAAGTTGTAGAAGTGAAATCTAAATTGAAGAATCGAATATACCTTCAAATATACATTTTAGTTTCACCTCTTTTACACACAAAATTTTTTACATACTCTTTTTACATACAAAAGAACAAACTTTTGTACGTCACTGAATTTTTTTCGATTGTTGACATGATATAAACAATTATGGTGGATGTTTAAACGAGCACGTCGCTTTATTGGAAATCTATTTTCAATATTTCAATACCAGCCGTCTCATTCAGAATTGATAAATGGTGTGACTTCGTGGACAAGAAATCGATAACAGATAATATATCGACTGTGCGTTAAAGGTTCTTACCCATGCATGCGATGCTGCAGAGCTTTACCCAGGTGAATATTTATCTTGCCGTGTTGAGCTTCAAAATATTTCAATTTCAATTAGTGCGTCAAACTACCTCGATTAGCCAATCTGAGAAGCTTCCTCAAAAGGAGAGCAATTGCGTTCATGAAGGGGAGGTCAGTTATTGAACCGGCGCCTCAAATTACATCATCAGAACATCCTCTGATAAAACAAATCGTACAATGGGCTGAATTCAATTACTTAACATAAATATGTTACTTCCTATCTAGTACTTCTCGGCGCCTAGATACTTGAACAGTCGTTCAATCAAGACGGTTACAAATATATTGGTAGATTAGTTTTAGTGATGCAATCTTGACGGTGGGTTCAATTCCACTTTTCGTTTTGTTAATCTTAATTCAATCATTTATATTATACATATATGTATATATATATATATATATATATATATATATATATATATATATATATATATATATATATATATATATATATATATATATATATATATATATATATATATAAAATATATATATAATACAGGGTAATTAAAATTGGAGAGAAGAGAAGCGATCCCGTTAGTGTTACTATGGGAGTACCTCATGGTACGGTGTTGGGGCCGGTTTTATTCCTGATTTATATAAATCAACATGGAAGCCTGAACTTGGACGGAAAAATAATATCTTACGCTGATGACACCGTGGCTGTTTTTGAAGGAAAATCATGGAAAGAAACATTAATGAGAGCTAAATTGGGTATGCAGGAAAGATACGGCTTCTTAAGTGACAGCTTTTTAAGCTTAAATATGCTGAAATCGAAATTTGTAACTTGCTCAGCTACGATGGCTGATCAACCTGGCTTTGATATCCTGAAGGTTCATGATGCTGGCTGCATAAACTTTGCTAGTTGTTCGTGTGGTTATATCCAAAAATATATATTTATATCTTGGGGTGAAACTAGACTGAGAGAAACTAGAAACACTTGAAGTGGGATAAGCATGTAAACAGTCTTGCAAAGCGACTCAGAGTGATAGTTTGCAAAATTTATAGATTAAGGGACATTTTGACTAAAAAATATTTACTTAGGGTTTACAACGCTCTTGTAGAGTCAACTTTGAGATATTGAGATTAAAGGCACAAAATAGTATTCTTAGGGTAGCTCTGAGAAGAAACCGTCTAGAATCTACATGTTATTTATACGAAGAGGCAAATGTTTTAGCTGTTAGGAAATTGTAGATATATGAATCTATACTATGGATGAGGAAACGATACAACAACAAATGCTCTGGCTATGAAACTAGACAAGCAGACTGCTTTTAAATTCCTTCTAACACGAAGAATTTTACACAAAAATGTATATTTAACTGTGCTCCAAAACTGTATAACTTATTACCTAAGGAATTTATTCAGTCTACATCTCAGAAACAGTTCAAAATTAACGTGAAAAACTACATCAGCACATGTGACGAGATTTTGAAATTTTTTTAACGAACTGGTGTATTGCTGAGCTTTCGTGCTTATTTGTGTGGTCCCTTGGTCTCTGTTCCCTTCTGCATCAGAATTTTGCTTCAGCTCAATGCTGATAATTGTTGTGTGAACCCGGATTGGGTATTTTGTTGAATGTTACTTTAAGTCGTCAGTTGATGCTAACACCATATTATATAAGTTTCTTGAATCTGGGAGGTTTGTTCACACACAAACTTCAAGTTAAGGCGACGAACAATGTAATATAAATAGTTGTAAAATTTTTAAGAAAATTATATTCTCAGATCTAGGTTAGGTTTAGTATCTCAATAGGACTTTGAACTAGGTAGTCTATGCATTCAAAGTCATGGGAAATCAATTTGATGTTGCTATTCTGAAGATGTATTTTGCTGATCATTTATGGAATTAATTTTTGGATATAGCTTTTATTCAAAAAGATTCTCTTGTTCTCAAAAATTTGCCTTGAAAATTGTGTTTAAGATTGTTTTAGTGGATACTAAGTAAAGCTTTCAAGAAGAATAATTAGCTTACTCTACCTGGTCTGTTTTTATACAGAATTTCATCATTTGTACATAGAACTGAGCATTATTTTGATGGATATCTGAATCGCTAACGATGACCAATTAGTCAACAGGTTGTATGGTAATGAAGCTGTTCAATCAGCTTCGCAGATCCATTCGTACAAAATCAGAATTCAGTACTTTCAAAAAGAAAAACTATATGCTTGTCCTGAACTTGGGAATGTATGATATAGCAGAATATGAAATGTTCTGCTATAAATGATGCTATGAAGAAAATAAATGAAACTTCGTTTCTGATGTTTTGTCTACTTTCTGTAAAACTTTAATTTCGTTCCTTTTGTTTGAAATACGTTAGAGGAGTTAATTCTAATTCTATTGATATTCATTCTGAAATTAATGTCAATTAAAACAATATAATGGTAGAGCTACGATTTCAAACACAACCTACTGACATGTAGAAACACCATAATGATGATTGATTGTCACATATTCAAGCACATACATCAATGAAGAAAATAAATGAATATAGTGTTGAAGAGAGTGTATTTTTTCTCTTTAACACTTACTATCATAATAATGATAATAATAATAATAAGTTCTTTATTCCTCAACAGAATTTACAATACAGAATTATTCCAATTACAGAAAATAATAACAATGTTGACTATATAATTGAAATGAAAAAGATATAACAAAAAGCTCAATCTAATCTAAACAAATAGTAACTTATAAATACATTATGGCATTTAATGAAATATCACAAAGATCTCAATCTAAATCGATTCATTTTAGTCAATTTTTTTGTTCACATAACTGATAATAAATTCTATGGAGTCAAAGTGAAAGTCACAATTATTGGCAACTCTATTGAATGTAGACTCCATAAACCAAATGGGCGATTGTATTGGTCCTCGAAGTCTCTACGTGGAATAATTCTGTATTACGAGAATTTTGCCTAGGAACACGAAATTACAAAGCGGACAAGAGAGGAGGACAATCAATACTATTGTGCAGTAATTTGGACAAAAATTTGAGTGATAAAGTTTCTCTCCTGCTTTGCAATGAGATTAAACTAAATCGACTCAATAATTCGTTATGATTGACTCCTCTCTGTGGATAAACTTTCTCCTCCCTCCAAACTGAGAATTTCAAGAACCTTCCCTGAATAGCCTCAAGATGACGTTGATGACAATTGTAAATGGGATACCAGATCATGCTGCCATACTCCAACTTGCTACAGATTAAGGTATTAAATAGTCCAATGAATGTTGAAGAATTATTAAAATATTTGCCTTTCATCACATAATAACGGAATATCGACCATATGATGATACTTGTCAAAGTAGACGTAACAATTTAAGTTAGATACCTACATGCGAGTATGAACTTTGAGCAATCGATGCTTGATGTTTCCATGATCTGGAGAATTTCTTCTATTGATTCTATAGATGGGATTTAGGAGTGTTCATAGCATATATTATAGGGGACATACATAGAAAAGTAGTTACATTCGTTGTTTGAGTGGAAAATGCTTCCATTTATCTTCTTAGTTCATTTACAATCCCCAAGGCACTTTTACAGGACCACATATCCTGAAATACCCAGTATACCTTCAATATTTAATATACCTTATATTGATTCTTTTTGAGATTTGGCGAAAATCGTTTTCTGTACCGTTCGTGTAATCCGATTCATTTCTTCGTTGCCAAGAGCTGGTATTAAATCCTACCGTGGAGGTGGATCAATCAAGAGCGTTGAATAAAATATGATACGTGGGACAGCTCGTATATAGCATTGCACGTATTTTCAGTTTACCAGAATTGGGATTTCCTCTATTTACTTTATAAGGAATGGATCACTTACTCTTCTACAGATACCAAAATAAACAATGAAAGAATTTTTCATGGAAAATTCACAGGGTGTTTTTCGGTAAAAGCACGAATTGAAACACGAAAACTGAAGAGTGCTTGAATTAGTTTATGTCACTCACTCAACGTAGATATTTATGTTACACAGATTTAAAGTGAAAAGTCCTCATATTCGGTTTCATAAACACTTAGAAAAGATATATTGCTACAAAGTTATCCAATCAGAGTTTGCGGAAAGTGCGAACTGGTTGGAACCGTCACGTAACGAAAAATCATTATGTAACACTTGTAATACTCATTCTGTCTGATTTTAACACGTGCTGGTTAATTGAGTATCTGTCTTCAGTTTAATATTCACAGGTAAAAGCTAAAAGCAAGATGAAGTTCAAAAACCGTACATTATTATACAGGTTGTAGTGAAGATGTGTATGTTGTCTTTTAACAAACGATTTATGGATCAATTTTCTGCCTCCCGATAATTATTTTCATCATTACTATTCGGGGAAACAAATCGCAATTTTCCTCTTCTCCTGCACATGTGTGTGGTTATGTGTCCATTGGAAATACAATCGCATAAAGTATCACTTCGATTATATTTATCTGTGTCTAATTTTTTATTACATTCTTCTGAACATACTCTCACTTCGTGAATGAAATGTTTTTAAATAATGCAAATATTCGTATTAAAAACCATAATCAATTAATTCTGAAATCTGAATCGAAAAGATAGTTAATATGGTACCTTGTTAAGTAAATGTCAAAAGTGTATCAAGTGTAAACTTTGTACATAACATCGTGCAACTATTCGGAAGTCTTTCGGTTCTCTACCTGAATAATACTAACTATTCAGCTTTTTGATGAGGTTTATTCAAGTTCATTTGGAAAGTATCAAAAATATTAAGCACTCATGAAAATGTATCGCCTACAAGTGGAAAACTATTTTCTCAGAGTTAAACATCGAGAAAACATCTTGTGATATCCGGGAGTTTGCCAACTTCAGGGAAATATATGATCTTAAAATGGAGAATTCATAACAACATGTGAAGCCCCAAGATGAATCCTTAAGGTTGTAGAAGAATTATACAATCAAAAAACACTAGAGAATTGATTGAATAAACTTATAACTCGCATATAGATGCAAGTTTATTTTTTACACAACGGATGTCAAATTCAATTTCTAATTGAACAAAATCATGTTGTTGAAGAATCAACTCATGATAAACAATATTGTTGTAACAAGGAATGAACTGGTTTGTATTTGGAACCATTCTTTCAAAAAATTTCAGAATTCAGTATTTCCAAGGAAAGTTGTTTTCGACAATAACGCCAGAAATCTTATAATAAACTCAATAAGTTCGATGGCGACTTCAGTAACTTCATCCTCTGGGACTTCTCACAAGATATTGCTCGACACAAAATCGTAATTATGGCAACTTCGACTTTGTCGTAAAATCCCGACAGAAATATACGACGAAATTCGTAAGAGAGATTTCGTATTTCCAACAGTTTTCCGACTAATCGAACTTTATTTTAGATATTTTACAATAAGCGACGTAATTTTTTATATTCTATAAAATTATGATTGCATTTGATGAGGCAAAACACTATAACATTATTATGCTCATTATCTTATATATATATATATATATATATATATATATATATATATATATATATATATATATATATATATATATATATATATTTTGAGATATTTCTCTTATTGTAATTATTTATCAATTGAAATAATAATTTTATATATAGGAATGTTTCTCAATAAATAAAATATATATTATTATATATTTATATACCTATATATATGTTGATGGTTAGGTTTTCACGGAGAAATATAATTCGCCAGCCACGAATTGGAAATTTTTTAATGATTAAGAGTAAAAATGGGGGAATATCTAGGATACTAAGATTCAAGGGATTCCAACACAAAGAAATATAATAAAATGAGTGCCATTATGGACTCATAATTTGAAAAAAGTGAAATGATATTGAATGAAAAATTTGAGAAATTCAAATTACAGAAATTGAAAATTAAAAATTTTCAGAGGATTTAAAACACTCAAAACATTGATGAAGTCAATTTGAGCAATGAAATTTTAGGTTAAAAATTTAATCAACTCTGTTCTTAATCGTAGAAAATATTGATAAAATTCATGCCATTTTGAGATGTCATCAAGAATAAATATTAACCGCAATGTCATCTTGGTCAGTAAAATATCTTCAATAGTTCTCACGTAGATTGCCATAATAAATTAGAGTGTTCTGTTATAATTTGTTTTCCTAAATTAAAACCTGGTCAATTTTTTACAATAGAACATTTGTTAAATTGAACAGCCTTGTCAAGTTTTTTTCCAAGTTTGGATTACTGATCAAAAGTCAACATGGTTTTATTAGAAATAAAAACACAGAAACAGTTCAATTTGATTTTTCTCAGGCAATCATTTCTGCAATGGAAAAAGGTCCCAATTTTCTACGACCTCTGATAGTGTAGTACATACACGTCTGCTACACAAATTAGAGACATATGGAATAAGAGATAATCAACTGAACCTGTTTGATGGTTATTTTACAAACAGAACTCAAAAAGTAATTGTTGCAAAAAAAGAGCAAATACTTGAAAAGGGAGTACCACAAGGTAGTATATTGGGACCTTTACTGTTTGTGTTATACATCAATAACTTGCCTGATCGTTATCCTTCTATTGCAAGGCCATATATTCATGCAGATGATACAAATATTATTGGTTCTTCTGACATTTCGGCTATTCCAAAAATTATTCGAGACGAGATACACAGGCGTAGTTGAGGATTGGTGCCTTGAGAATGGTCTCAGGCTCAATACAGGAAAACCTGTATGTATTGTTTTTGATGCGGATAGATCAAACTTTTGCTTTCCGGGTTCAATTCAGTATAACACTCACAAAATTGAAATAGTGAATATCGCTAAAACTCTCGGTTTGCATATTGATACAAATTTAATATGGACATAACACGTTGAATCATTGGTGGGTAGTCTCACTTCTGTTTTGCATTCACTACGTGTTTTGAAAAGCCAAGTTGACTTCGATAATTTGAAGCTGGTTTATTATGCAAATTTTCAATCGAGCTGAGTTATGGGATAGTTTTCTGGTTAAGCAGTTCAGTTTCGCTAAGGGCTTCTGTCATTTGAAAATATGCTTTGAGAATTATAATGAAGATCAATCGTGGTGATTCGTGTAGGGGTCTGTTTACTATTAACAATATATTGACGGTACCTGCATTATATATTTATCGATTACTACACTTTTTCAAGAAAACAGAGGCTTATTTCTGATTCCGAAAATAAAACTAACAGGAGAGGAGTTTGTCCATATATATTTCCTAAACATTGTTTAACTCTGACTGAAAGGGGTGCATTATATAGTGGGCTAAGCTTTCTCAGTAGACTGCCATTTGACTTACGAACAGAGTTAGGATCTAAAAGCTTTAAAAAGTCACTACATAAGTTGTCAATAAAGATAGAACCTTATACTGGTAGTGAATTCCTCTTAGCTTGTGATAAATTGTGATGTAATTTATCAGTAGGCGATGACCTGTTTTCTTTTTGTTATATCTTTTTCTTTGTACGACAATTTTGGAAATAAATATTATTATTATTATCATTCTTATGTTGACCCCCTCTCAAGTACAAGTAAAAACACATTTGAATATTGGGGTGTTTTCTCGATAATTTTCTCCTACACGAAATTTAGTTAATGAAAAACAAGTTGAAAATATCCTATTCATCAATGTGGGTACCAAGTTCGGCTGTACGTGTCCATCGGTACTTTATTCAAATAGTGACTAATTGCCCCAAAGAGCCGTCAAAGGATTTCGAGAGTTTTCGACTAATCAACAACACATTAAACTGACAAGACTAGATTGCCCATTTGCAACGTCATTCAATGAACTAATCATTAATTTGTTAGAGTGAAGCCTCTGTGTGTTGTTGTCCATATTGAAATCTTCTTTACTTTTAATGAAGAGATAAAATGTTTAAGATCACATTTGATCAGTTTATGACTTTATAAATGCAATTGATTTGTAAACAAATTTATGAATTTATTAAATCATTAATAATATTATATCAACAGAGCTTCTCGAAATTTTGTTGAAAAAATAATAAACACAGATTACAACATTACGTAGTAACTATATCATAATCTATAATTTATATCATAACCGAGTTGACTTGTATAGACCCTGTTTAACCAATTTGTTATACAGGGTGTGATATAAACATGTGCAAAAAATTCAAATGGTTGTTTCAAGAATGTTTCACAGTAACGTTGCAGTAGAAAGAACTACCATGTGTTAAATTGAATTAAACACTTGGCTTAATATTTCATGATCATATTTTATAATATCAATTCGTTTACATGATTCGCTCATATTCAAGACTAAACTATAATAAGAAACGAAAAACAAATTTATATCTATACAATGGATGTAGGGGGGATAATTGAATACCTACCTGTTCTTTTGCAATGTCTTTTTTTTCTTTTATAAATAATTCTTTAATAAATCGTTCGAAATGACTTTCTTCAGTTAAAAGAAGCAACTACTAGTATTCAATATTATCGTCATATATACAGAACCGCTTTCAACACAACGGGATCGTTTCTAATTGAGTTACTCCCAGCAATTATTCGATTCCGTCGATATTTCAAGCTATCCACCAGTGTGAAGTAAATAAGTGACTTCCGAGATCACAAGAAAAAAATAATCTAGAGGATTCAAGTCTGCGGATCGAGCAGGCTATAAATGTTACCTACATCGACGAATCTAGCGAGCTCCGTATGAATATGTTAAACAGAACACGATGAACCAAATGGAAATGTGGTGGCTCAGTTTGATGCATAGATAAGGTGATCATTCATTTTTTTACCAAAGCAGGACATCTGCGGAATTAGGTATATGATTATTTGAGGACTTCTTTTAAGTGTTTCACAAATTTTTCATCATAGAGTGAATAACACAAAATAATCAAAGCACTCAAAACAATAATTAAGTAGGAAAGACTTTCTAAGTCCCAGTAGTGACGGACTTCTGAGTCCTCCTTTTATATTTGTCGGCTGAAAAAATTCGTATTCGATTCGTATTGTTAGTATTATTCGCTTATTTTATTATCTCAGCGACTCAATATTAACATTCTGCTGAAAAATAGCATGTTCCCTTTCTTGTCATTTTACAAACAAGTTGGGGACTATGTGAGGACAGGAAGTTATTTTAGTGCCAGATTATCTCGGGGACAATTCATTTCCTTGGCTGTCTCTCTGGTCGACATATTTCGCCTTGCGATTTTCAATATAGCTTCATGAAAGCTCGCTGTTTGCATGTACAGAAGATATAAACACAATTTTCAGTTTTCGAAAAACATCTTAGTACTAGGAAAATAGTTCTTCAAAAACTGAAACATTTTTATAATTTCCTCAAGCATTGGCATTAACACAAGCCACCTTGCTTTACAATAACCCCGCAGTTTGTGATACTCTATCTAGGTAGAATCACAGAACTCATTCAAAACTTCTACTCGAATGATGTATATGTACAAAAATGAGTAAATTTTCCCTATAACACATTCGAAGTCGACAGGAAGACAATCATCGGCAATTTTGATCGAGTATGGACTATGTGGGTTCCACATCCAGTTCCAATAAACTACTGCTGAGTAACTCGTTTAGTTCTAATGAAAATTGAATTCGGGCAAAATACATTTTAAATTACTGTTTGGTCTATTTCACAGCGGGACAGAATAACTGAAAGCGGGACGTATGGTGCCGTTACCGTTAAGACAGTTTTTGTAGGATATGGTATATCCTCCAGAAATTCATCCAGCGTTGCTTTCAAGAAGTATTCTAAAAAAGATTGCAGGATATGACAGGAAAACTTGCTCAGTTAAGTTATCACAGCCAAAGTACATCAAGTTTCTATGAAGCATGAATGTGAATTCTTTATTGATAACATGGATTATTACTTACGATTTTTTGTAGTTAATTCTTCAGGAATTGTATAACCTTCAGCATTGAAGGTTATTCACAAACATACGAATATTTTGAAGGGGTATAATTGTCACTACGAATCGCAACTAATCACTGCTTAAGAGAGTTTTGTCTTTCGAAAAAATATGTAATTATGTTTTTTACAAACAAAAAGAGACTGACCAACTCTGTGACATTCTGGATATTTTAAATATTTCTACTCTCACAAATGAGCTCACACATTCAAAGAGATTCTATAAGCTACATAAGAAACAACAATAACAATATTTGACAGCTATACTTCTAGACCTTACGCGCAAGTGGCGCAAACTGGTGAGAATTAAAACGGTAGCTCCATTAGACAGCCACAAACAATATAGCAACATTCAACGAGAACTGATGTTGAACGTGATCTTCACTTACCTCATACGTATTTTAGTCTGTCAACACGTGGTTATTATGATTCCTCATTGCATTTCTTGAAAACCTGGATTCATCGGTAAAAAACACGTGTGCCAAGAAAAATAGGATGAGAACCAATGGAGCGACATTCATTGACACAATGTGATATGTGGAGAAAAATCTGCAGGTATTATATTCTGAAGAAGTTGAATGTGGAATGCATGAAACGAATAAACCTCAAGAATTCTCTAAACAGCTCCATTGCGTGCATTCAAACTATTTGCAGTGTTTCGCATATTTTAGACATTTTTCAGATAATTCTGGAAATGACCAGAAAATAATGCCTTGAAATCAAGCCGAATATTCACCTAAGGCCTTGTATATACTACTACAGATCGAATATATGAACTTTATCTTCAGATGATGTTATTAAAACAATTTTTTTAGCAATTTTATACATTAAAATGCTGCTTTTGTGTATTAATTTCGATCAATTATTAATTTTATCGAAGAAAATATTGATGCTGAAAAATTATTTCTGAATATATTGTCAGTTATCATGAGTAGGAGTGATTGAGTCATCATCAACATAGTTTGAACAACATAAAATTAAAAATAGTGAAATGATGGAATTGTTCAAAAAAATTGATTAGAATCATATTACCAACAACTTTTGTCTTGATAAAAATGGTGAGAAATCTGAGGTATTATATATATTAAAATTATATGAACGTTCTAGCTACTACAATAGTAATGAAAAAATTATCCTGTATAAATTAAAACAGACGTGAAGTCTCATATTACCATTCGGTCATGTCATGCAACCACTCAACAGCTCTTTCTATTTTTACAAACAGTAAAACAAGACAGTACCAGAATTAAGTACTATTTGTTGCGTTTTTGTGTAGTGCAGGAAGTTACACATCACCAAAACGTTGTCTAAACTCCACAAAAATTTTTGACTATACCTAACGTCAAAAGATGGGGAATTAAAAACGTTAGAAACGTTAGAACGTTAGAAAGACTTGGGGAATTCATATGAAAATTAAAGAGAAATATTGTGAGATACAAAATACAAAAACATATATCTAGAAAAGAGAACAATTTCTTAAGGATTTAAGCAAGTGTTTTAAATGATACTTTTCGTCCTTTATCTCTTAGTCAACCTATTTTTGTTTCGTTTATTGTTTACATTTTTATCGATGAGTATTCGAACTTAATAATAATACTGAAATTTTTATCACTGTGGCCACCAGTTTATATAAATCTCTGTCTAATTCCCTCCGCTATTTCACTGTCGTAGATGGAATTTATTTTCATGTCCGCGTATCGGTGATGTCAGATTCACCTAGGTAATAACGAATAATGAGATTTCTGCAAGTATAAACGATTTTCTACTGAGCCATTTTCGAATTCTTGAAATTTCACAAAGTTTCTTAAATTGTCAGTAACGCATCATAATTGAAACAGTTGAGAGTGTTCGGCTTGCGATTTGCAGTGTTATTCCTCTGTTTGAGACTGCATTTCGCTATGACTTTGTATTTTTATTTCGCGGTGAGTAGTATAACTAAAAGTATAAAGGTATATACATAATAAATTTTCCTACCATTTAAATCTCTTGAATATAAAATTGACCTTTTATCCATGAGCAATGATTTTCTCAGAGTTATCTGATAGTTTGTCTCAATTTGAAATGACGAAAAAATTATATGGCGATAAATAAATATTTTTAATTAGAATATAAATGAAAAATTAATGAAAATTACTCATAATCAATCTTATAATGTCAGGTAATCTCCATATTTTGTAGTTTTTCAATCAATCATCGAGATATAATCTTGAATTTTCTGGTCGTTAGTGAAGCATGTAAAAACTTTATTTTCATAAAAAGTGACTTAGAATAAATATTGAAACAGTTCCGATGACATTGAACATGATACTGGAAACTATGCAAGGTTAGTATATATACCGTTTTGTTACGTATGCCCTTTTTTTTCACTTAACTAGTTAGCGATTCACTGAATTTTATGCATGTTTCCTTATTTACTGTTCTATCACAGGTACATTTAATGTCGATCGTATATTGTTCGGTACATTGCTAATTCAAAAAAGCTGTTTATATTTTTGACACTTCCTCAAAATTGGTCAGAAATTTAATTCATTTTCGACCGATTCAATACTACGTTCAACCAACGTAGTCATTGCTTTAAAGAATAGCATGATAATAATCACATAGAATAAGAATCATCGATGCTTTTATGAAAGAAAGAATCAAGATTTCAAAATCATTAATCCAAGGTATGAATATCGAAAACTAAGTTATAACTTTCAATATGTTTCCATTCCTATACTATAAAATACTATCGAGCATTCAGAGCTTTTCTGAAGAAATGAAGTTTTTTGGTATGAATGAAGTTTGTTCATACGCAAAACCTTCAGAATTTGAAAGTTACAAGGTGTTAAATTCAAACTTTGAATTTTCAAGTAGGTACTTCCATAGAGATTCTTTCTGAACAATTCACATACAAAATACTTACAAGTTACGTAAGTTACAAAGTAACTTACAAAATATGTTATGAATGGAGACCTTAACTGACTGAATGTTGCGGATGTTTTTTGATGTCAAGAGTTAAAAGAAGGTGAACTTTCGAGGAAAAGATGAAAGGTGTTCTACTAGAATAGAGAACATCATACCTATACATATCAGGTTCATACCTAATTTTTTTGTATTAAACCTTAATGGAAATATCGCAAAGATCGAAAGAATAGTATCATTTATATACGTACTCATGAAAACGACACTAGAAACAAAAAAATAACAGACTTAAGAAGAGAACGAGTAAATAGATTGGCTGAAGGAATTACGCATACATCCTGAAAAGACTTAGAAGACGATAGAACACCTTCTTACTTAAAAAGTGTGAAAACCTTTCAAGATAACATCACAGACATGGTTACAATCGTTACCAAGGAAGGAAATTAATGGATACAAGTAAGTACGTTCCCGCTAATATGATAAAATGAAGGAAAAATAATTAACATCAACGAATAATTATTGAACAGAAATAGTTTCACTTTTCATGTATGAACAGCTCTCATAAAAGTATGTTGTACTTCTGA
Source organism: Henosepilachna vigintioctopunctata (assembly GCA_030704895.1). Lineage (NCBI taxonomy): Eukaryota > Metazoa > Arthropoda > Insecta > Coleoptera > Coccinellidae > Henosepilachna > Henosepilachna vigintioctopunctata. The sequence continues at coordinate 4,895,924 of JARQZJ010000062.1, read as the reverse complement.
GAGTACACTTTTTTGTCCAAGATCTTTGTGTTTTCCCTTTCATAAAATTGTAAATTTTGGTTATAGTATTATAAGTATTGTTCTGATTGTTATAAATTGTCATTTAAGTTGTGTAAATAAAGATTATTATTATTATATTATAATTATTATTGATATATATAACTATCTGAAATTAAATTGATTGAATATTCGCTGATCTCTTGGTGAAACATTGTTCAATATACTCAATAAAAACACTCAGCTTAGTTTCAGTTTACAGAAAATTATAAAATTGTTTTTCAATTGATTCGAGGTTTCAATCCATTTCAAATATAATAATAATAAAATATCTTTATCCTTAAAATCCTCGGCGAAGTCGAGCTTTCTTAATTTACTTCATCGAGTTCCAAATACAATTTAGTTGTAACTTGAAATACCTTATTTTAAGTTACAACTAGAAATTTAAAATCACAACATTATAACAATAAATTGAATATCAATATCACAAAAAAAATACAACAGAGTACAACAGAAATTTTATTTTAAAACAGAAAATAATTCTAATCAGAGCATCAGAAATAGTAATTCCGATGTTTTTCTATCAATAACAATAATTGCAAATCGTTTGAATCAAAAAACCTAAACTGAGTTAAACTGTACTCAGTTTAGTTTTTGAAAATGGGTTAACTCCCCTAAACAATTGTCAAGCAATAATTTGATATAATTTCTGTGAAATCAAACCAAGTCTTTTTTCATACTTATTCCAACAGATACACTTTTCAGTTTTTTATGAAATAATGAAAAAATTAAAATGAATATAGATAAAAGGAAAAAAATTATTTTTCCATCAAATCTCAAAATGAAAATTTACATGTATCTCTTTTCCATGCAGTAGTCCACATATCAATTCCATCGTTCTTCTGTTGAAAAACGCAGAATAAGAAATCGTTCTATAGAAAGGTAGATACCGATATGGTAAATCAAATAAAAATTGTGTTTTATTTTGTTCAATATACCATATGAAATACTCAAGTCTGTGTGCCCTTTCAAATTGAGTGGATTTGAACAAATTCTCCATTTTGGATGGTTATTTGTCCCCTCGAAAAATTCATGCAAACTTGAAAATGAAACCCCAATGAAAATATGATCTCAGCTCACTCTATTACGAGTTATAAAGCTACATTTATTCGATCAAACTTCAATTCAATGCATTTCGTGGTAGTTTTGCGAGTCAAACAATTTTTAAGTCTCACTGTTACATCTCCATACTTTACAAAATACTGTAGTGTATGGGAGCTTAAATTCACCGATTAAATCTTCCGTGCATGATGGTTTCATGCCAAGCAGAAGTTTCGAGGAACCGAATATCAGAATATCCGTGGATGGGTCGTAAAAACAAATAATTCTGTTCCTGCCTCTTGATTGTATTAATTGTGGGAGCAGTTAATCATAGTTGAATCGAGAACGTCAATTATTGGTCAAGTTGCCCTTTAATTGAGATAGGAGGTTTTAATTAATCCAGTAATTGAGAGTTATAACATTTCACAGACATCCGATTAATATCAACAATTAGTACAATCACGATCACAACACTGGCCTAATGAATTTTGGGTGTTGGTGTTAACTTCAAAACTTTATTTCCTTCGAACTTTGGTAGTTCGGGAGCAAATTTGGTATTCGATTCTCTTTGCTTTTATCCTAATAGAGGAATGATGGTGCATCTCTGGAAGAATATCCCCGTATCTTTTCAGTAGTATGACTAATCATTACATAAAGACTTCATAGAACCAATGGAAATATTTTCTCTTCATGAGTAGATATTCTAGATGAATTTTTGTGTTGGCTGTTTTTTTCTTTAGTTACAATATTATAAATATAGAGTTACAGATATACGAGTTTATTGTTTGATAAATACTAATTATTTGTAATAATAGGCTTGGTATATTGATAAATCCCAACTAGGTCCAGGTTAGGATTCTTAGATTAGGATCCTTTGAATAAAATGAATTTCACAGATTTTCATTGACTAAAACAATGGAAGAACTATAAGAAACAAAATTATATATAAATTCAATGGACGATGAATCAGCTCTGTGATAGTTCATATTTAAGTGAGAGGTAATAAGAAATAATTGTCTTAAAATCACTGACTGAACAATTCTTTATTCGATTATTTTCGCTTTTCACGGCATTATCAAGACTGTCTTGATAATGCCGTAAAAAGCGAAACTAGCGTTGGTCCTCTAGTGTGTATGACCTCTCATTTAAAATGATATATGTTAAAAAGTTCCACAGTTTGGCCTCTTTGACCCATTCAGAGGAAAATTCTGGCTCAATATTGACTTCGAAAGTACGTTAAAATTTAGCACTTTTTCAAGCTTGTTTTTGCTAAAGCTTTCGCTACTAACTGTAGCGTTATAGAAACTGAACTAAATTGTTCTTCATTCAGTGAAAACTGAAAATTACTCAAAATGGAGCCAATTTTTTGGACCACTTATAAGACACAATAGTTGACATAGTTTGTGCTGTTCCATCTGACAGTACTCAGACGTATCAAAATATTGTCAATTCAATTAACGCGAATTCACAGTTTACAGTGGAATGTGAGACCGATCGGAGTGTCCCATTTTTTGACATTAAACTTCTTAGCACAGAGTGAAACATTATCATACTAGGCCTGTACCAGAAGAACACAGCACTCGGGAAGATTCTGAAATTATTATTCTTATCAACCTACAAGTCAAAAGTGCAATACAGTAATAAATAAGCAAAATAGGGTCTCACATAAATGTGTCATAATCTCTGTTGAATGGGAATTTGAGAAGGCTGATTAATGCGTTTTTCAATAACGGTTATTCTAAATACTCAAAAATAAATATTACATAAACCGATTAGCAAATATCCTGTCATGATGGAACTTGATTTTTTATACCAATTTAAAATTCAATAGCACATAACTCAAATAAAACAACACCTTTTTAAAATGAATTATTATCAATGCCCCAATTAATTATTAGCACAATTAAAATACGTTAATTGAATTTTGAGTTCCACACAGGCTCGGTATATGTTTGTTTTTCATTGTATTACGTTACCTAATTCACTAGAATTGACAAATTGAACAATATTTATTCAGCATCAAATAATTAATAGAGTTTTCCACTGATTATTTCTTCGAATTTTAAGCAAATGTCACTTTCCGTTGTTGGCATTCTTGCACCTGAATGCTTTTTATTTTAAATTTTGAACCATTATCATTTCAATAAGAATGATTTCAGTGGGCAAGATCTAAAGTCAAGTACAACAAAAAAAAAGTTTATTCAGGTTTCGTATTCTTAGATGTATGAAATGTTAAACGAATTCATAGGCACTCGAGCAAATTATAATATAGGAACACAAGGCATTGTTTAGTTTTGTCCCATTTCAACAATCCAGCTTCAAATGTTAAATATGAAAAATTCAAAAACTAAAGCAAGTGAATATGAAAATTGAGAAACTGTAGTTCGAAATTCTTAAGTAAATACCTTGAAAGTGGTTTAATTTACTAAACCATTTTAAAAATGGTTTAGCAAATTTAGCAAATTTTAAAGAAAATTTTTAAACATAGTTCCACCATGTGGGTCAGATGTCAGTGGCAGTTATAAAATGGATTAACTGAACAAAATTATTATTTTTTCAGCAAACTTGAGACTGGGAACTCGTAACAGTATCAATACTTCTTTAAATTAGTTCGACTTTGTTGAATTTTGAATTATTATAGTGAAATATACAAAATTCAAACTGAAATATATCAATCTGAAGAGGAAGACGGAACACCGTTTGATATTGCGTCATAATTACCGCAACGACCACAATGCAGATATTTTCTCTAAATTGAAATGTTTTCGCATATCTGAAGCTGTAAACGAAGGCCACTTTTTTCCACAATTCAATACTCTATTCGAAAAACATTTCTTGCATTTTTATATTAAAATAAACGAAATCGAAACTGAAATGTATCAAATCTGAGACAGAAAACTCATATCACTGTGTGATACTGCGTCATACTGATCGCAACCAATACATTACGGATATTTTCTGTAAAGTTCAAATTCAATTCATGGATTATCTGAAAAAATTATTTCAGTTCTATCAAATCTAAAGATTTTATATTTATATTATTCATACTCTACACAAAGACAATATTTTGCATTCTAATATTGAAATATACAGAAATGAAACTCACATTCATCAATATGAAGTGGAAAACTCATGTCATTGCTCAAAATGGTTTCATACTCATCGCACCAAAAATACTGTGTATGTTTTCTATGAAAACATGAGAAATTGAAATCAATATAGATGAACTGAAAAAAATTGTTTCAGCGATTCTCAAGCTAAAACTTCACATTCTTGTTATTTATTACCTAGTTCATTCAATTTTTTTCTATTAGAACCTTTTTTGCATTATAGAAATGTAAAATAAGAACTGCATTGGTAAAACAAAAAGAGAGAATAATATGGTAAATTGAATGAGAAACACTTTATATAGGTTCAGAGAATATTATCAATTGTTGGACAACTCTGCCGGGCTGTAAACGCATTCTCAAGAGATGAACTGATGACTATTAGCCCATTTCCACATTTTGAAAATGAGTAACAGCCCGAAACAATTGTCAAGCAACTATTGATATAATTTCTGCAACTGAGCGAAGTGATTTCATTCATTGAAAGGATTAGTGAAGTTCTCAGGTGAAAACTCAGTTTTCACTTGAGAACGGTTAGAAATACATACATTACTAACCGAAACGTCGTGTAAAACGTCGATTTCTGATTCAACATCCGTCTGTTCATCGTCAGTAAGAATGTATTTTATTTTATTTTGACTCATTTCATTCATATTCTCAATTTATATTTCTGTTCCAGCCCCTTGAAATTAATTATCTTTTTTTTTCAGTTTTTTCTGTTTAATTCGATCAATTTTATGACTCAATTTTCATTCAATCATTGTGCCAGAATTTGAAGTTAAATTTATAGGCAATGGAAGTCCCACAACATATTGATATTTTTCATTGAATTTATATTGAACCATGTTTCAAGAGATCAGTGAATCCATCAACTTTATTAAGAACCAAATTGTCTCATTTGAATCTCATTACAACTGTTCGATAACATGGTATGATAAAAAGTTTTCAAACTCTTTGTTGTTATTATTATCATTGTCAGAACAAAAGCACGTCTATCTTCTGAAATATATTCAAATGATACACCCAATAATAGAGTGAATCCTCATTTTCAGTATTCCATTACATCTGATCCACAACGGACGAACCATCAGCAAGAATCAAAATTGCAAATGTAATTTAGCATCCATCCGTTGTCAGTCGAACGAAAAACTAATTATTTTTTCGTCAATTTGAATTAACGCCAACACGTTACAATCAAGCGACTCACTTCAAAGAGAATTCGATATAGAAATCAAATTATTCCGACTCATAACTCACTGGTTGAGCTCTTTTATCTCTATTATTTTGAGCAATCGGGGCGAGATTATTCCTTTTTAATCGAATTGGACATCGGCCAAAGTTTCATCAGAAGCTCGTTGGAAAATTTCACCTGTGTGTTCGTTTCTTTTCCGCATGAAAATTGCACAGTTAGATTGTTTTTTTTTTTGATTATATTCCATGAAAAATTATATTTGAAGATATATATGAAGAAGAAATTTTTTCCAGTGAAATCAGATTTTGGTTTTTTCATGAAACGAATATTAAAGGTACTTACCTATTTGATAATAATTATTTTTCCTTCGACAAAAATAGTTTTGGTTCTGTGAATTGACACGTTAATTTTTTAAACGAAACATTTTCTCAACTGTTAGATATAGATATTCCAATAAGTTGATTGATCAAAATTATATTCATAAATTCTTTCTGGGCAAGAAAAATTTCGAACTGACGAGGAGGTACTATGGTCTACTTTTGTATTTGTTTGATGCTCGAACGATGTTTTTGAAAGGCTCAAGTGATTGTTCCATTGTTCGTTACATATTTCCAACATATTCTAAAAATAACGTTGCAAGGTAGAACGTTGCGAAGAAAACTGAAAAAAAATATGAAAGAAATCTACATTTGAATCCAGTTACTGAAATTTTGATATTTTGAGCTGATTTTACGCCAAAAATAAATTATGTCCCTCTGTTTTGAAAAGAGATACTGGAAGAGAGTCTCCTACATCAGCAGAAATGTTTTCAAAATAATGGTAGAAGGAGGGTGGAATACAAAATCACAAACATAAATTTATGTGAATAACTACACTCAAACTTCTTAAAAAGATTGAGTGCATAAATTAACTTTCAAATAATTTTCGTATAATTAAACAATATTTAAAATTTTCTCATAGTTGAATACAAATACGCATGACGATGTAAGAAGTAGTACTTCGAAACGTCGTCATGCGTATTTTTATTGAATAATGAGAAAATTGTAAATATTATTTCATTATGGATATAAATTTTCTCCAAGTATCGGCCTCATCAATCATCAATTTATTTTCGTGTCTTAACTACTGGCTCTCAGATTCAATGAAGAAAATTAAAAGTTTGTGTAGTCTCATAACACCGCAGTAGAATGCTGCTTTGGAGTTGGACCTACAAATTAACGACGATTCGGAACGTTCCGAGAAAGAAGAAAGAGCAATTTGAGTAGTTTAAATTGGTAATTTTCAACCTTCCAAAAACCGCAAAAAACGAAACGGAACATTATATTTATTTCGAAAAGAGCAGTATTTTTTCCTTCATATCAAACTGTCATCAAGTTATAAAAATCGATTCAACACGGAGTGCCATAAAGCTTACTTTTATTTTCTAGGATTTCCATGCTATATACATGCTATAGTGTCTCTTGAAAAAAAAAAGAATTAGCAAAAAAAATGGCGTATTAGAATGTAACACGGTTTGCGGTGCACTTCTAATGGGTGATAGATAATACTACCATTTTCATTTAATCTTCTAATCCTAAAAAGGGAACATATGGCTACGTGTTTATCCAACGATCGATATAAAACGTGGAACTATTGAAGCCATCACAGTAAGTCTTTCATCTGCTTACCGCTGTATAAATGAAAGCTTATCCAAGTTGATTGGTAATAACTTTTTGTCATTTAATCAACACATATTTCGTGATAAAAAAGGTAATAAAACAATAAAACACGATTAGTTCCTTAAAAAAATTGATCCCTCTAAAAACCAAAATATATCGGTCGGTTGTTAATCGAATTTTTCCATTGGTTATCAGCTAAAAATATGATTTCCCACAAATTTTGAATGTTTCTGATTGTATTAAAAGTATTCCTTTTAATGTACCATAAATATTGAGAATATTGATATAAACTTATCAACAATCATATACTTATATAACTTGAGGAAAAACATGATGACAACACATGATTTCAAATCATCTCTGTCTGATAAATGAGATTTCTGTGCGAGCTTTTCAGATTAATCAAGAATTTTGTGTATATCATGTAGGTATTTTCAGTATTTAGTGATAAGCTTCATATGGTAGCACTAAAACCTATACTAATATTGGTTTTCTTATTTTCTGAAATGAAACATTAATTAAAATCAACGTACAATTAGATTAGGTATTTTTTCGTTATTTACTCTCTAAATATTTTACAAGACTTTTCACACCTTTTCTAGTTTCATCAACTAGACTAGCCCAAAGAACGGTTGCAAGTTTTACGAGTAAAATAAATATTCCTGTAAATAATTAAATTATTATTAACCCATGTTTTCACTTTAGAGCAGTGTTTCCCAACCTTTTTTGCGCCATGTCCCACCTTAGCCTTTCTAAAATTCTTATGCCCCCCTGAAAAGGACGAAAAAGTTCAAATTAATAAGTGCGAAAGGGTTAAAAATTAATGTCGAGTCCATTTTCGAATTGCCCACTTTAACAATCAAATTTCCCCTCTGTGGGGCGTGGGCCCCACGTTGGGAAACACTGCCTTATGGTATTACATTCAACACAAACGGAACAAGTACTTTGATAGACTGAAATGAAATATCCATTCAACATTCATTAATTATAAGTCCCAAAATATATTTCTATTACGTATTTATTACCTAAATGCAATCAAATTCGAATTAGCAATGAAAGATATTAGAACGGCCAGTGTAAAAGTACGATATATTACTTGAAAAATAAAAATTTTTCGTCTGGATATTTGGAATTTGTGCAAAATGGTTAAAAATTAATGTCGAGTCCATTTTCGAATTGCCCCCTCTAACAATCAAATTGCCCCCCTGTGGAGCGTGGGCCCCACGTTGGGAAACACTGCCTTATGGTATTACATTCAACACAAACGGAACAAGTACTTTGATAGACTGAAATGAAATATCCATTCAACATTCATTAATTATAAGTCCCAAAATATATTTCTATTACGTATTTATGACCTAAATGCAATCAAATTCGAATTAGCAATGAAAGATATTAGAACGGCCAGTGTAAAAGTACGATATATAACTTGAAAAATGAAAATTTTTCGTCTGGATATTTGGAATTTGTGCAAAATGGTTAAAAATTAATGTCGAGTCCATTTTCGAATTGCCCCCTCTAACAATCAAATTGCCCCCCTGTGGAGCGTGGGCCCCACGTTGAGAAACACTGCTTTATGGTATTACATTCGACACAAACGGAACATGTAGTTTGATAGACTGGAATTAAATATCCATTCGACATTAATTATAATCCGAAATTTATTTTTATTACGTATTTATTACCTAAATGCAATCAAATTCGAATTAGCAATGAGAGATAATAGAACGGCCAGTGAAAAAGTAGGATATATAACTTGAAAAATGAAAATTTTTCGTCTGGATATTTGGAATTTGTGTGAAAGGGTTAAAAATTAATGTCGAGTCCATTTTCGAATTGCCCCCTCTAACAATCAAATTGCCCCCCTGTGGAGCGTGGGCCCCACGTTGAGAAACACTGCTTTATGGTATTACATTCGACACAAACGGAACATGTAGTTTGATAGACTGGAATTAAATATCCATTCGACATTAATTATAATCCGAAATATATTTTTATTACGTATTTATTACCTAAATGCAATCAAATTCGAATTAGCAATGAGAGATAATAGAACGGCCAGTGAAAAAGTACGATATATAACTTGAAAAATGAAAATTTTTTGTTTGGATATTTGGCATTTGTGGTATAAAAACGAATGCTCAATTGCACTTTGATTGAATACAAAGCTTCAATCATGAAGCTTTATATCAGATTTATTTTGTGTTTTTTTTTCAAAAATAGTCACTGATTAGCGTACTGTCAAAAAATTCTGAATTCAAAATTTTGTCATCAAGGGATGGTCATCCCAAGACCCAAAGGCTTTGATACTTTTCGATTATTCAAATCAAAGGAACTGAAATCGAACTTGTTCGTATATAGATTTCTTGAAATTAACCCTGTAACTGCCTAAGAAATAATTAGTATACCATCGTGTACACTTCACGATAATTTTGCTCAAAATTGACATTCAAGGCTATAAGGGTTCAAAGATCTGAAAGTCTGTATCAACCAACTAGGTATGGATATGGAAAAATTGCCTCAGAGCCTTTATTCCAAGTTCTATTGAAGAAAATAGGAAAAATTGTTTCGATCAAGGAGAAATCATGTTTCTCTTAGGCAAGTTTCACTTACTCAAGTTCATAATAATGCTTGAATAAGAAAGTAATGGGATTGGCAGTGGGAGTTATAGGAACATCTGTAGGAATTGTAGGAACATATTAGTTAAACTTTGATACCTTTGACATCCTTCTATTCCAGAGTTAATGAAATTTTGTGCAAGCCTTCTAAATTGTATAACTTTACCTATAGGGAAAAACGCAGTCTAAAATGAAAGAGGATTTTGCTGAAAACGTTCCACCTAATCCTCGTATCAAAAGTTGAAAATCTCTGTTAGTGTTCTTAAGGGATGAAGATTCCTTAAATATTGAATTATTGATTTTATTTTTCACTCGAAATTCCGAAAAATTAAATATATTCATTTTTAATTTCGCTGAAGTGTATATAATTCTTACATTCAAACAATACGCTTCTTCAACTTCAAACGGATATGTTCCTCTATACGATGTGACCATATGTAACCCAATATCCGAGTGAATTGTAGCTTTTTGCACTATAAATAAAGACGACTTCCTGATTTAGCTTCATTAACCATGTTGATTGTGATGTAGAATTAAAACTGAAAAAATTAAGTGGCATATCCTTTGACGCACTTCCATGGCGACAAAAAATAAATCTTTTTCAAGTTTTTCTGCTGTGCTGTGTATATCAGAATATCTCTTACTGAAACATGTGCGTTACATACGCATCAGTATGCTAATGAACAAATTCATGTATGTGATAACTATCAAATACGTCTTCAGCGTGCATGAAATATGTGAAGAAGGTGTACCATAAAAATCTACATTTGATGTACTGGGTGTTTATTGAAGATGAGGCAAGAATTCGCGGACTGTTCATTTTGCGTAGGATCGCACAGTATTCATTTCATCAACATATCACAGGAATATACTCTCATTCTGGAATAGTTGAATTGGAAAAACAAATGTCCGCTAAGTTTACAGATTTAAACATTCTTGATAAATTTGACCTTCTTATATACTAATTTTTTTCTTAATCTAATGAACGAATTTGTGAATTCATGGGTGTGGGTCTAGGAGAAACTCCTGCAGTGTGCTCAAAAGTTTTTTCATCATTTTCAAAATATTTCATGAGATGATCTTTTTTGAATTTTTGTAGCTTGCTGATAAATGTAATTCATAAACGTTATCTTCGATAGAATGAGAAACTCTGAATTTATAAATATTTTTGTGTTGCATCATAGAAAAAAATATATGAATATCGAAAATATTCAATAATTTTCCGCCTTCGTATTGTTCAACAACAAAACGAATAATATGGAAAAACAACTGCAATATGAGACATCGCAACTTGATATTTACAACTGCCTATAACATATTTATGAATTTTCAATTTTTCAGTAGCAACAGGATCTTTGAAACCAAATTAAACATATTTTTGAGCATATTTGACGTCCAACCTTTTTCATGTTGCATTCACTAGATACAATTATTCAATAGTGTTGGCGTTTACTTGATGTAAATCGATTATAATTGAATATAAACTTAAATTCAAATACTTGAACTTATGATTCACACTTTATCGAATACATAGCATGACGCGTTTCGTCGTTACAAACGACTTCTTCAGATGCTTACAGAATTCTGACGAGCATTCTGTAAGAATCTGAACAAGTCGTTCGTAACGACGAAACGCGTCATGCTATGTAGTCAATAAAGTGTAAATCATAAGTTCAAGTGTTTGAATTTAAGTTTATATTCAAGATACAATTATATAACAAATTCGTCTCTACGTAGAATCTTAAGAAATGTAAATGTGGCTTGGGCTGATGGTGTGGATCTTTTTCATATTTCACTTAGTCGTATAAGAAAGGATGTTGCTTTTATTTCAATAGGTTAAGAATTTACTTTGTAACCTTCTCAAGTTGAGTAATTTTTCATTTTTGTTTTAAAATGGATTACCCGTGAATAAATAAATAAATATAATTGAACGTCTGGCTATGTATATTCGTAGTAACTTTGTTTATATACGTATGGTCTAAATTCTGGTAAAGCTTATTAAATGAAGAATGTGATGAATAATATCGCCACATGCATATAAAGGGTGATTTTTTGAGAGTTAAGTTTTTCGGATTGGCGGCACTGGTTGGTTGGCATCCAAACGTCATCTGTCAACGTGAAAAGTTTTCAGTATACTCTGGGATTTAATCGTGGAAAGACGTACAAAAGAGCAACGTTTGCATATTGTTGAAATTTACTATCAAAATTTGTGCTCTGTGAAAAATGTGTATCGCTTGTTACAACCATACTATGGTCGTCATAATCGACCTGGTGAATCATCAATTCGTGCTGTTATCACCAAATTTCGCACCTAGTTTACTTTGTTGGACCTTAAACTATTGTCTCGCATGCGTACAGTGCGAACTGAATAGAATATTGCAGCCGTAGCGTACAGTGTTAATGAGGATCGTGGCATGTCAATTCGTCGCCGTTCTCAGCAATTGGGCATGTGTCAAATTGGACTTTCCGAATGGACCATTTGATATGGAGCCGCTTACAACATTTACATGAAGTTATCTTTGAAATGAAAATGGCAAAGGCCAAGTTATCAATTTCAATAAACATTTTTGATATATGATGCAAATTGAGTGTTTTATTCCAATTATTATGTAAAAATAATTTTTAACCATATTTTTGTAGTGTTTTAGACACTACAAAAATATGGCAATTAATGAAAGTGATATTAAATTTGAATTTCAAAAAAGTGAACATTGTTCAATTTTTGTGATTGGTAGGAGCCGTTAACAAGTGTTTCGAGCTTATTAGCTCTACTCAGAACGGCGTAGCCAAAATCAAATTGTACGAACCTGGAAATGAAAAACAAGAAGACCAAGAAAAATAGACAATCGTCTAAAGAAAGTCGACACATTTCAGGTTATTGGTAGAAAGAAGTAGAAGTTTTACGAATGAAAGTAGAAGATAGCGGTATAGTCCGCACTTGAAAGCAGTCGTTGCCACACCTTGAGCTTGTTGGCTCTCATCGAATCAGTGCCTCCAAGTTTCGGATGTACCGACTTTGACATGAAAATAAACAAGTGAAGAATCCCGAGAAAAATCCATTTGTGAGTGAGAATGAACTCTTCGCAGTGAGAGTTAAATTCGCATCCCAAGTAGAAAATGAAAAATCAAGAGTAGGTAGATAACTACACGTGAAAATAAAATGATACTATAAAATAAGAAACGCAGGTGCAAACAGGTGTCAACAACTGCCAGTAGATCGAAATTCTTTGGATTGAACTAGGAAAAGCATTAAAAACTACCTGATACTTTTATATGAAAGTATATATACATATTTCTGCTAGCAATTAATGCAACTGAGTACCTAAATATTAACCGGTATTATCTGCAATAATTATATTTCAACAAGGAAAGAACAATTTTTATTTTCAAGCAGTTGGATACATGAAATATAAACTCATATCTTAAGTTCAGCTCTGCTATAATTTACGGTTTATGTTCTATTTTTTGTGGCAATTACTCTACATATGTATAACCCTATCATATTACGAATGAGTGTACAAGTTATACAGAACAAGGTTACTACACAATATATAGTATGGGAGAAGAATGTTTCTTCAAACATATGGCGTGCATTCAGATTTATTTTTGTTTTGACGATATTAAATTACAATTTTTACGCATCGGTATACGCTTGACGATATTTGATTCACTGGAACAATTCTTATTCGAATGATGAACAATAAACTTCAAAAACATTCTACTTGATGTTTGTGGTACATTGCATTTGACGGTTTATAGACGTTAAATATTTTATATTACTTGTATTGGTCGAGTCAATCTCTTTCATTTGAAATATAAAAGATTTATAATATTGATATTATCACTATAAGATGTTGTTAGGTCAGCTAATTACGTAATAACTTAAGACAGAAAGTCAAAAGTTTCTGAAACTTTTGAGCTTCCGAATTGATGGAATATACCCATTCACCTTTAGGCATACAACATGAAACGCTTTCAAGTCGACATAATGTGGACACACTCAGTGCACGAGGGAAATGCCATGCCATAATCTTCTTGCTTAAAATGATTAACAATAAAGTGAAATGTCAGGAATTATTGCAAAAGCTTGATTTTATTGTCCCAAGACTTTCTTCCAGAAGCGAATTCACGTTCTACCTTCCACCAGCTAAAACGAATGTTCTGAAATTTTCACTATAGCACACGAGGTGTGAAGAATGTAATATTTTGGGAGTTAAGGTGAATATTTTCTAACTGTTTTGTTACTGATATTAAGGCAAGTTTCCTTGATACACATAATCTCTGATAAAACAATCATTTATACGTATTCACGAACAGAATTCAAATTCACTCATATAAATATGTGTGTATAAGTGTTAATATGTGAATGTATATCTATTTATGTGTTTAAATTCATACGTATGTTTAAGTTTGGTCAGCGTTTTTTTTATTCCTATAATTATTATATTTCATTTCATCAGTTGTGATTCATATCACAAACCCTTTCATTTAAAAAGAAAGTACAAAATGGAAACTTTCGTACTACCAATTTTGTTTTTTGTATATGTTGGGTTTCCTGTTTTGTAATTAGGACCTGTCCTGTGAAACAGTGTATGTTAAATAAATAAATGAATAAATTACCTATCTACATGGATCTCACAAATATTTACGGTAGAAGAACTGAGTATCGCAGACTTATTTTCTCATAAGTTTTGTTTTTGATGACATATATTGTACAACTACTATGATTACTCTCGTGGTATCATGATTACTTGATTTGTTGGGTGTTTATAATACCTAGTTACAGTCAGAATGGAGGCCACTTCTTCTCAAAACTTTTCTCAAAACATTGTCCTTCAATTTGAAAATACAGCAACGCAGATATATTATTGCTCTCAAGAACAAGTGAATGTCAATTGAGAATATGTACCTACCTATCATTCCTCTTTTACTTAGTGTACATTAATTAGCATTAAAAAAAAAAAGTAAAGTGAGCACTATTCATTATTTTTTAAGGTTGCGTAAAAGCTCTCTGCAAATTGTATATGACTTTGTGAAAATTCTCAATAAACATTAATAATAATATTTTTCACTGAGTATTTTTGGCGAAAACCCTTCGACGGAATCAGCAGGGGACTCATCAATTTTGATATAATCGGTTTATTGTTCAGAAGGGAATGAAGTATCTAGGAATAAACACATATTTATTAATATATGTGTGTTCTCATACAAAAGAGACTAAAAATAACAAAGATTATAGTACACCCCCAAATTTTCAAGATTTTATGTATCGCATTGATTTTAGACAAGATGTTGGTTTCCGTCGCATATCCAGATATTATTCTTGACGATCGTAGTTAACCCCACACTATCAGTTATATCGATATTTCGAATACTTCTGTCAAGTTCTGCGAACAATCAAAGATTGCGTTTTATGAACCTACCACTGTCGAAAATTTCCTGAACTATTTGGAACTAAAGTCTGTTAAACAAGTATTCATATATACATAGTCATTTCAAAAATTAGAAATCAGTTACTTCTATGAAATGTAATTATAATTGTAACATATCACCAGTAAAGTAATGCATGCCTATAATAGGTACTACACATAGTGATAGTTTTTATATTTAAAATTATTGATATTGTAAGTCTGAAAAAAATATTAGATTATGACTGTTTTTAGATGTAAGTTTAAATACCTGTAACTTCTTTAGATATTAGGTTTTTGGTATTGGTTTGGAGTTAGCTTCAAATTCACTTTGCTGACAAAGTTATATAGTCCATATATGTATTATTTGTTAGTTTTTGGTTCTGTTTCGACTTTAATTCTACAGAAGTTGTAAATATTCTTATATTTTTTCCACTGAGTAATTAGAGTTATCGGTTGAGTGGTGTATTCCTAAGTAAATGATTGTAAATTGTAGTACGGATTTAATGGTTTGAATAATTCACCAACTTTCTTAAAAACTAGTAGGTACCTTCGAATAATTTATATACTCTTACTAGTAATTTAATAATATTTTGGATCTTGAGATACTTACAATATATACTTAAAATATTCTACATTTCGAAGTAATGTAATTTATCATAGCTTTGGCTGCATAAATATTAGTTTCATTTCCTCATTGAGAGTTCAGCACCATGAATTTCAGAAATACAACTACCTACTTCTTAGTATAAATGTTGAACAGATTTCATTGAACAATTTCGTATCTGTTTCAAGAAAATATTTCCAATCAGGTACTAGGATACTACTATGTTTCAATAAAGATACATAAGTAGTTAATTAATGATCAATATAAATACCTACTGAAATCTAAATTGTAATATATTTCCCAAAATTGAAATTGTAGTTTATTTGCAATGTATATTACTCCCCTATCTTTTTTAAAACGCTTAAATTCAAGTTTTTTCTGTGCCGTAATAGTGAAAAAACGTTTCTCTGTTGTGTTCTCATTGTCTCTAGGAGCTTCCCTTTCTGCCTAGTGTTGTGCGAATAATCTAGGGTTTGAATTGATATTTTTTGAGCTGTCTACCTCATGTAAGTATGGCAAATATATTATATATATATATATATATATATATATATATATATATATATATATATATATATATATATATATATATATATATATATATATATATATATATATATATATATATATATATATATATATATATATATATATCTACATTAATACCTGTGTGCCTTGTTTTCATTGCAATAATTTAAGAAGCAGTCAAAAAAAACTGCGATATGATAATTAATTCTGTCATAAATACTCCTTGGTCTCATAAAATGTGAAGTCATACCTGTTCATAATGAAATGAATCAAGTTATGCAAAAACAAACGATAACTCTTCATTTTCCGGCCCGTACCATTCGTTTATATAGGTACTTTTATGGTAGAAAAAACCATTCAATTAACCAACTGATCGTTTTTTTCTCGGATTTTCCATTAATATAAACGATTCTAGCATTAACTAAGAATGAAATTTTTTCAATTCAAAAGTTATGCAATATTTTGGGTTAAGTGGGATGAAGACTAACTGAATAAAATGAAATAGAACTGTGAATTAAATTTTCAATCATCTATTATGTCGAGTCCATTTAGAATATGAAAATGGACAGATAAATCCAATATACCTATTAATTGCATTTCATAAATGACTTTCATAGAATGCAGAAAACGAATTTCAGAATACTTATATTTCATGAAAATATTAGAATGTAGATATGGGCTTTATGTAATTCAATAAATTTCATTGCATTTGATGAATTTCTTCATTTGGACTCATACCTAGTGAGGGTAATCATGTAAAAGTACCCTTTTTCTTAACCCAACAATTCAACGAACAAAAATATTTACTAATATAAAGTTTTGTTTCAATTTATATCTTGATTTAATAAAAATATCTTGGTAAGTACTCATAAATTATTTGAAGTAGATATCATTTGTTTGGGATTTCCGTAAAAATTTCCAACAGTGAAATTATGACTCTCTTATGTCTCACAAAAAATTCGCTCTTTTCACTCAAGAAAATAACGCTGATTGGCCAAGAGTTTCAATTTGAAATCAGATATTGATTCAAAGTAATTACTAGATATTAGCTTCAATTTAATCTGCTTATAATACAAGCAGATATATTTATTCGATGCAATCAAATTGAAATTCATTTTTTTTTACCTATTAGGTATATAAATAAGTTAACTTTAATTGCTTAAATATATATCTTTAATATTGTATTGTGTAAAAAAATAACCAGATGAATATCCCTGTATATTAATGACCGAAATTAAATCAAAATATGCAACCATTCACATATCACTTGATCCAAAACCTACCTTTTGGAGTAACAATGGTGAAGGCGCTACTTCCTGGAGGACTTGGAGGTTGGGAACTTGGTATATTTAGTGGACTCACATTCTCTCTAGAACCGCTACTAAAGTCCAAAGGCATAACGTTGTGCGAACCCAACTCTAATGCCATCTTAGCAAAAAAACCTCAAACGTTTATTCACAACAAAACAAATCACACGAACTGTTCTATCTACTCTTCGATTTAAAATTCGTGAGTCAAAATTTTTCCGTGATTCATCTTATCTGTGAAAATCATCGCGTTGGCTGTGGAACGATTGAAAACGGCGTGCAATCAAACAATCGGTCGAAAATCTACTAAAGGTCCTTGATAGAACGCTTGAGATGATAAGCCGCGCTGAATACAAGCGAACGCCCTCAGCTAGGGAATCTGGCCCTTAAAATCACAATCCGTATGGCTAAGGGCGGAGTTTGTCGATTTGGCTCCTCCTTTGAAAAGAAGTGATTCAATGAATGAAATAGTGAACAATTTATTAGGATTTTTAATTTCCCATCATAGTTTCATCTTTTTTTCATAAAGATTTAATGGAGCGTCTTTTAATATGACGTCGATTGATAAAATAGAGTTTATGACTTATGATTCGGGATTTAACAGGTTATACACTGCTATACATACGTTAATATTTTAACAGAAAAAATAGCCGATAAGTGACGCAGCAATATGTACCTCATTCTAATGAAAAAAATATTTTATTTTCATTCTATTGGTAACTCTTCATATCTATAATTTATTTAAAAAGCCAATTTGAAAAAAAAATCAAACAAAAATATTTTTTTTGAAACAGTTTTTATAAATGAAAAAACAATAAATTTTCAAAACCTTCACAATTTTCAAACAACGTGAAAAACTACTGGTATCGCAAACAACATTTTCAGCACCTACTGATTCAACAACATTGGTAAAATTCAAACACTATTCGTCAGAACAGATACCAATAGATAACCCTTTTAAAAACCTATCACTAAATTCTACATCTGTACATTTATAATTGAGCAATTTTTCACAGAGTAGATGGATACTTTAGTGTTCTTCATAAGGATTGAAGCATTTCGTTAAATATTGATTGTTAAATTTGATTATTATTATTATATTTGGTGCTTATAAAATGGACTGTACAGTCCTTTTACTCGTTCTATCATTACGAATATCTTCATACTGTCTTTTGTTGTGGGCAAGCATCTACTAAAGGAATGATTGGCTGAAGGAATGATTGTCGTGATTGCTCTGAAATTTCGATTCAGAATGTTTTGCATTCAGTATACTCTTCTCTTAGCTGGCATAAAACCCCCTACGTACTATTTCCGATAAAATAGTAGATATCTTCAATATTTTGTTCTGAAGTATCTACTTTTACCTTAAGGTGCCTTAAGTGAGCCAGGAAAAATGAATTCGATGTACACAAACATTTTGAAATGATTTGAAATAAACTGCTTACGTCTAAACAACGAATTTATCATAGGTATACCTACGTATTCTTTCCAATAACGTTCGTTGTCAATAATTGAAACAAGCTTTCATATTTGATACTTAATTCTTGAATAGCAAATCTTAGTAGCACTGATAATTAATTTGAAGTTTATAATACCTACTTCATTCTTTGGTTTGTTCTATTCATATATTTTTTAAATGAATATTATTATAAATAATAATATTCACTTATTTATCTATTGTTCATATATTTTGTAGGTATCAGTATTTGTCATGTTCAATTATAATAAAGCAAACTGTGTCCAGTAATCCCACAAGAGTGGCTTATTATCAGCAGATAGTTACCTATATAACACTGAGTCTGTTACCCTGCATTTCACAAGCTGAATACTTTCGTAGGTACAATGAAGTCGTCCCATAATAGAAAATAATGCTCAATTGAGTCGAAAACACCCTAACCTCGCTTACTATATATATATATATATATATATATATATATATATATATATATATATATATATATATATATATATATATATATATATATATATATATATATATATATATATATATATATATATATATATATATATATTTATATATATATATATATATATATATATATATATATATATATATATATATATATATATATAAGTGAGGAGTAGTAGGCTCCATTCTACTACATATATCACAAGAGAATATTTCAACATACCTATCTACCGATCCTTCAGTTGGACAGGTTTCAATTTCATCGGAAATCCTACTCTGAATTTCACGTTATTCAATCTTTACAATATAGAGAACTTCCAATAGTTTAATGAAACCTATTGTTTTAAATTCTATGAAAACATGGACTCTTGTTGCTACATAAAAATTAGTAAAATTTCAATTGCGTATAAATTTTGAACTCTCACTGATAGAACGTCATCATTATGTTTCTTTGTGCTATTTGTGTAAGATGTGTTAGATTGATATATATATATATATATATATATATATATATATATATATATATATATATATATATATATATATATATATTGCTTCACTGAAAATGAAAATGAGTATGGCTGTCTTGTTTGGCGACCAATATATAATTGTCACATAAACCTCCTGGAGGCACTGCAGAGGAAGTTCTTGAAATGGCTCGCATTTCGAGAGAATGGTTTATATCTACCTAGGGGTTGTGATCACGCTTGTTTGCTATCGAAGTTTGACACTAGAAGCCCCCACACCAGAAGAGAAGTTTGAATGCATTGAAATTTTTATTCAATTTGCTCAATGATAATCTCGACTGTCCTGAGTTTCTAGGTAAACTTAATTTCTTCGTTCCTCCTAGGTGTACTAGAATAAGCCAGACATTTTACTCAAAAACCCACAGAACCAATCTTCTCTCGCAATCGCCGCTTAGCTATGTATGTTCTACTGCAAACCAGATATCAAGCTGCTGTGATTTGCACTGGGACTCACTTGTTTCTATCGTAAATAGGTACTTAAATCTTAACAGTGAGGTATCTTGATTTCTTCTCAATAGTGATTTGTTTTCTATATTATTATTATAATTGAACATTTAGATATAGACATTTTAGATTAGATCATTATATTTGATAATGTGTTTTATTATTATAATTATTTCATAATGTTGTATATCTATGTTGTTATTGATATTTTTAGTAACCATATTCATTCATTATTTATTTTCCTGTGATTGGGTAGTTACCTGTTGGAAATATATGCCTAATTAATCACATAAAATTTCTTTTGCAATACAACGTCACCAATATTTTTTTAAATTGTTATATTATGTTATATGAGTTAATAATGTTATATTCAGCAAGTTTCTCAAAGATAATTTCAATAATTGACCAAATATTCATGAAAGTCAAACAAAAAAATATCAAAACATGTCTCTGGTTATATTAGGTATACCCACTGCACCTGAAACACTTCCTTAGGGCAA